>OZ001249.1:12127835-12727835 GCA_963924025.1 Ischnus inquisitorius | reverse complement strand
GAAATCAGTTGGTATGTATTATAATACAAAAAAGGACGGTGTTACGCACGCTTTGGCTTGTACCACCTCATGAAGGTACAGTTTGTACGATACGCAACCAACAAATATTTTCTATTGTACGCGCGTGAAAATGTCGATATTCTGAGACTCCAATGCGTGCGCAGAAACATTCCCACACTAGTGCGGGAAAGTGCAGTTTCCGCAGCCCGAGGAATGAACCAAATTTAAATGCAATATTTTGCTAAAAAGCAATCCCTCCCCGGACGCCTATTGATTTCAAGTAAAAAATTACATTTTTTCCCGCTCGGAACAATCTGTCAATTTTTTTCCGTTTATTATAATAAATTATAATATTTATGTTACGTCACGCACTTTCGGGATCTCTTTACGGATTTTCGCGCGGCTCCTCGACCGAACCGAGAAAGGAGCTCAGCTGCACACTCGCGGAGAGGAAAAAGAAGACTGAGGAAAAATGTCTCATAATGCTGTGTGGGCGGGGGAAATTTCGAAGGAGACTCGAAAATTAAGAATTGTTTAAAATTCTTCGAGACCCGCCCCACCGAAGCCATTAAAATAATTTTGTCATCGTACGACAAGACCGAGAAAAATCAACAACATCCACCCGCTCGAGTTGCTCGAGCATTCCAAGAGGCCCTTATCTGAGAGCGAGAAACCACGGCTCGATCATGAACACCGAGCGCGTGGCAGTAACGCAAAGGAAGAAAGGCACCAACACTATCAAGAAGTGCCGGCTCACGTACAAGGGGCCAGCCGACTACCAAGGGATGCGACTGTTGCTAAGGCTCGGCGCGCTTGTGTCCGCCGGAGCCCACCAATACTACGAGGCGTCGACGCTCATATACACGAGCGCCCGATGACTTCGCAGCAAGAAAATCAACACCCCGAGCGACGATACCGACGCCTCGGGTCAACTATATGCTTCAGGCCCATTGATGCCGAAAAACTTCCAACTTCCTCCGACGAGTGCAGCACCTCCTGGACAACCCTTACAGCCCCGGAAACGTCCGCTTAAAGAGATTCCCGATAGCTCGCGAATTAACTGATTAACGTAAAATCACGTATGTACGAAAATCTTGGGTCAGGTCATCCTTTACACTATTTTTAATTATATTTTTTTATATATTTTTCCGCGTAATTTCCCATTTGCGATTTATAGCCAAAAATGCCCGGTACCTGCGAACTACCTGGGTATTATCCGAGAACCCTTCTGGTCTTTTCCCGTCGCAAAAATTACAATTTAAAAAAAAATCGAATCGCAAGGCATATTGTTCCTTAAAAATTTATCTTCGTATTACTCATAGACTAAACATCTAGCCAAAAGATCTCACGCCTCGAAAGATTCGATTTCTTTTAAACATTGAGCTCCAAGAAGTCATTGAGCAGTTAGGATAAACAGGAGATGATAAAATTTTAGCGTTCAAAAAGAATATCGCATTGCACAGGAAATGTTCAACCAAACTAGCTCGGAGAGACTCTTCTAAACATTTGAGTTGGAATACATAAAGTCAAGTGGTCTCCGGGTCGAAACAGAGAGAGATCGTATTGCGTCGCCGATTCATGGCTGACGAAATCGCTACGCTGAGAAAAAGAACAGAGGAGTACACGTGGTTGCTATTCAGCAACGACGGAGGGAACCTTTGTATCAGCATAGTCTTCTTGGTAAAGAGAAAGAGAAAAAGACAGAGAAAGGCGATCGTGTGCGTGTGGCCCCCGAGAACAAGGAACGCCAAGACTCACCCCTGGAGGGGTAGCGGATGGCTTGGGCTTGGGCTCGCGGGTCAGCGCGGCGCACGTGATCACGCCAGGCGAGTAGGAAAGGGACCCGCCACCCACTTGACGCCCGAGGCGACCGGGAAGGCCCACCCTATGGCAATAAATGAATTATCTAGACCAATAGGAGGCAAGCCGAAAAAAAACCAAGAGGCACGAAGATACTCTCCCAGCTAGGGTAGGGATAGAGAAAGAACAAAGCTCGAACAATTAAAAATTATTAAATAATCCGGAAATTATTATAAAATCAGTAACGACAATACTACATTATGAATGTTGAAAAACTATAGCTCGAAGTTTGATAGTTCTCTGTCAAATGGAAAGGCTTGTATAAATTAATTAATTAATTAATTAAATTCGGAAATTATCAGGAAAGATTTAAAAACATCAACAAAAATCAATTATGAAAGAAATCGGTGAATTTTCTGTTCTTTTGTGCGAAATTTAAATTCATTTATACATCGATCTGTCAAGATCGACAGCAATCAAGAATCAATAATTATGTTGAAAAATTAGTTGGAAATGCAAGAATGGGAACGTTAATATATAGTACAATAATGATAAGATTATTTTTTATAATTATTTTTGGTTTTGTTAATTAATTACTATTTTTCCGGGAATGTTTTCACTAATTAAAATTCTGATTTGCATAAATTTGCACTTAGAGAGTTCATTCAAATTCGAGACACCTTAGTATTGATCTAGGAAGCAAATTATTAACTAACAAACCAAAAATTCGCACCGAGATCGTTAAATAAAAATTGTAACGAAAAATCGATGGATCGATAGGGAGAACAAGGGAGGCGGGGAAAATCACGCCTAGACTAAGACGCTGCCCCCTCCCATGGCCCATGTGTCATCTTAAGTCAAAGGTATAAAAAGGAGCCCTCTCGGTGCTGGACATACACACAGTACTCAACATTTTTTCCGGTCAGGGTTATTACCTCTCCGGAGTTCACCGACGACGAACCTTTGACAGTTTTTCCGATTTCCTAAAAAGTTTGTCTTTGAAAAATCATTTTTTGTGAAGTTTGAACTTTCTATCAGTTCTCTGAAAATTGTATTGTGTTTTGGAGTTTTGCGTGTGTGCTTTAAATAAAAGCCAACTACTGTGAAAGTTCGTGTGTTTCTTCGAAAATTATTCGAAAAACCCTTCGACCGCTCGGCAAATTTCTCGTCACGCCGAGGGTAGTATCGACCAGCGATCCACCGACCAGCCGCGACACCAGCAACCTCTTCGTTTCTTATATTTTCCGGATACCTATTTTTTTTCGGTAAGTCAAATATTTTGTTTTTCCGCCTTATTTGCAATTTCCTTCCCCTGTGCAAGTGATCCCTATCCTATTTTAACACGTACGGATATCTCTTTATCCTTTTCACTCTCGTGTTCGGTATAATTTTCTCTATATTCGTTAGTCGAGTTACGCGTTCCCTCCAATCGATTCGGATTATCGCAAGTGTCCAAGCTATCGACAGCCCAACTCGGTGTGAGCTATGCCGTCGATCCCATTAATTTTCCCGGGGAAAAATTTAATTAATCGTGATCAAGCTATTCCTGTGGTTTATTAATTTTCCTGTGCGTGTTAATTAAAATCTTCGAGTCACCGGATTCAAGCAAAATAGTTGCTATCATTGTGTTTTTCAATTTTTGTTTGTTCGCGATTGTTGTAATCCTTTTTATTCGGATTTCGGAATATCACATCCGGACGTTGAACAATAGATCGATCTCGGTAGTCCCGAATATCGTAACGCGTGTCGAACTACCCCTTTCGCGTTCGGGACCCCGACGAGTATAAGTAGATTACAATCGGCTTAAAAATGAATAGTCTTATGATCGTTTTGATCTTTCTCGTGTTTTGTCTCATAGTCTGTTTGGTAGTTGCTACCATTTTATACATTCAATTCTTGAACTTTTTCCGCCGTGTAACGCTTCCGTCGATTCCTGAGCTCGAATCCGAAAGTCCAATCGAGCCAACGGAATATTTTTGTCCCTATTGTCAAGACACCCACCCCCTCGGTGAGGTTGCGTGAACTTATATAAATTTCAATACGCGAATGTGCTCTAGCCTCTTCCCGAGCAGTTTCCGCGAGGTTAGGCTCGAAACGAGGCATCCGCGAATCGTAGCTGCTTCGATAACGAGTAAATTCATTAAATTGATTGACCGAGATGAGGCGGCTCCTCATGTAAATTCACGATTCGCGACGTAACATTTATCATAGGAAATTATAATATTGATCATAATAAATTATAATAAACGGAAAAAAATTGAACAGATGGTTCCGAGTAGGAAAAAAATTTAATGTTTTTCTTACAATCAATAGGCGCCCGGCGGGACTGATTTTTAGTAAAATATTGCATTTAAATGTGTGGGAAAGTGTGGGAAAGTGCACTTTCCCACACTAGTACGAGAACATTTCTGCGCACGAATTGGAGTCTCGGAATATCGACATTTTCACGCGCGTAGAATAGAAAATATTTTGTAGTTGGGTATCGTACAAACTTTACCTTTATGAGGTGTTACAAGGCGAAGCGTGTGTAACAGCGTCCTTTTTGCCGCAAGTTAAATAAAATATGCAGCGTACCGGGTAATTTCTCAATTATCGGTTTATTCCTTTAGATCGGCCCGGTAATTCTACCGGACTTTCTTAATGGCGCAACGTATTTAAATTTGCTGCGGAACGATTTGCCTGGGCTCATCGGGCATCTGCCACGAAATCTACAAGATCAGCTGATTTTTCAACACGACGGTGCACCGGCACACTTCTCCTTAATGGTGAGCGATTATCTCGATCAGGAATATCCAGACCGTTGGATCGGGAGACGAGGCCCCATGCTATGGCCCCCTCGATCGCCGGATCTTACCCCTCTCGATTTTTTTCTGTGGGGTCACCTTAAAGAGAAAGTTTACGCGGGGCAGCCCGTCGATGACGTCGAGGAACTCACCGCCCGAATCCGCCGCGAATCGGCAGCGATACCGCACGAAATGCTCCAGAAAGCCACGAGAAGCGTCGTGGATCGGGCGCGTATGTGCCTCGAAAAAAACGGCCGGCATATTGAGCAATATAGGCAATAAGCATCGGTTGTTCATTCTCTCTGCCTTGTTTGCGTTCAGCTACGTTGATACATAATAAAAAAAACGTTAAGGAGAATGTTCTCATCGATTCATTTATCGACTTATTTCATTTCCGTATTTTGAATTCATAAAAAAGTTTGTAAGAATATTTATTCTCCGAACGCGATAGACGCTCGATAGTTTCGTATGAGAAAAAACGAAATTCACTCTGTCGCGCACGTTTTTGGAGTCTTGAGAACGTTTTATGGTGACTGGGCTCAGTCTCGGAGTAGATACCGTCTAGTGAATTTTCATCGCTGACCAACAGCCGCGGATCTTGTCGGAACACGGACGATTCACAACGATCTAAATTGTCGAGACGATATCTACTCCGAGACTGAGATCCGTTACCGTAAAACATTCTTGAGACTCCAAAAACGTGCGCGACAGAGTGGATTTCGTTTCTTCTCGTACAAAACTATCGAGCGGGCGTCTATTGCGTTCGACAAATAATTAACCGCGCATAACTATTTCCCAATAAAATACACGGAGATGAAATACGTCGTGTCTCCTGTATCAACGACAAACGCAGGCCGTGCAGTCGATAAAAACGGGCGAGATAAATTTGATTTCATCTGTTCTCCTCTGATGATGAAGGTCTGGTCCTCATACTCGCAACAATCGTTCGAGCCAGAACTTCGGTGACGCGAAAGAAGAGATGAAATCAAAATTATCTCGCCCGTCTTTACCGACAGCACGGCATGCGTTTGTCGGTGACACTAGAGACACGACGTATTCCATCTCCGTGTATTATATCGGGAAATACGTATGAGCGAATAATTATTTGTCGAATGCAATAGACGCCCGCTTGATAGTTTTGTACGAGAAGAAATGAAATCCACTCTGTCGAGCACGTTTTTGGAGTCTGAAGAATGTTTTATGGTGACTGGACCCAGTCCCGGAGTAGTTACTGTCTCGTGAATTTTGATCGCTGAGCAACAGCCGTAAATCTTACCGAAATATAAACGATTCACACCGATCTAAATTGACGAGACGTTATCTACTCCGAGACCGAGCCCAGTCAACGTAAAACATTCTTGAGACGACGTTTCACCGTCCACGGGCTCAGTCTCGGAGTTGATATCGTCTAGTCAATTCGAATCGATGGAAAACAACTGTGCTTCTTAGCGATACACGGTCGATTTATAATGACGTAACTTAACGAGACGAAATCAACTACGAGATTGAGCCCGTGGACGGCGAAACGTCCTCGAGACTCCGAAAACGTGCTCGACAGAGTTGATTTTATTCCTTCTCGGACAAAACTATTGAGCGGGCGTCTATTGCGTTCGGCAAATAGTTATGCGCTCATAATTTTTTATCGATTTAATACATGGAGATGAAATACGTCGCGTCTCCAGTATAGTCGACAAATGTAAACCATTCTATCGATGAAAAAGGGAGAGGTACGTACGATTTCATCTCTTCCTTCAATAATGATCTATGATTCCTTGAACGATCGTCGCGAGTGTGAGGACCAGACCATCGACATCGGAGTGAAACCGATGAAATTCCATGTATCTCGCCCGTTTTTATCGATAGCTCGGTATACGTTTTTCGGCAATACTGCAGGCGCAAGGGATTTCTTTTCCGTTTATTAAATCGGTTAAAAATTATAAACGAATAGTTATTTGCCGTACGCGAAACACATCGGTTCGATTGTTTTCTACGCGGCGAAACGAAATCCACTACGACGCGCACGTTTTTGTATTCTCAAGGATATTTTAATGTACCTAGGCACAGTCGCGGAGTAGATACCGTCTCATCAATTTCAATCGATGCGAAACGTTCGTGTATCGACAAGATACACGAACGATTCGCATGGATTGAAATTGATGAGACGATATCTACTCTGGGTTTGAGCCTAGTCACAGTAAAATATCTTTGTGACTCCGAAAACATGCGCAACTGAGCGGATTTCATTTCCCCTCGTAGAAAACGAACAAACCTGCGTGTTTTGTGTTCGGCAAATAATCACGCGCTCATAATTGTTTAACGATTTAATTAACGGAAACGAAATCCCTTGTGTCTGCAGTATAGCCGACAAAAGTATACCGAGCTATCGATATGGCGTGAGAAAAACTGCAATGAGGCTCGAAAAATAGGCTATATGCGTTTGAGTGAAGGGTCGTCAGATGTTTTATAGCTTCGGTTACATATTCAGAGAAATATTACTTAACTCATATAGCCTTTTTTTCGAGCTTAAATGAGCAATGAAAAAATCATAAATAAATAAGTGAATTAAACGCACAAGAATCTTATTGATCGAACAAATTTATTGAATTATGAACATAGGTCGGCTTAAGGAGGTTCGACCGCTTGGTGTTCATTTCGCTTTAATTCGACGAAGTGGAGAGGGAATGGCAAACACTTCGCGATAGTATAAAAATCTGAAAAAGTTCATGCATATTCAAGGTAATGAAAGGATCAATTTTGCATAATAATTGCAAAAAGTTATTAACAAATTAATGAAAAAAAAACTTGTCAAACAAATTAAACGGTAACTCGATTTTTTTTCAATGAAAATGATTCGTTCATTTCTCTGAATACGTATGAATTTTTTCAGATTTTAAACTTGGGTTTGAATTTTTTTTCTTCCTATGGCAAAAATCTGTAGAAAAAAAATATTTCAAACCCAAGTTAAAAATCTGAAAATATTCATACGTGTTCAAAAAAATAAACGAATCATTCTCATTGAGAAAAAAAATTTGAGTTACCGTTTAATTTGTTTGACAAGTTTTTTTTTATTACTTTGTTAATAACTTTTTGCAATTATTATGCAAAATTAATCCTTTCATTACCTTGAATATGCATGAACTTTTTCAGATTTTCATACTATCGCGAAGTGTTTGCCATTCCCTCTCCACTTCGTCGAATTTAAGCGAAATGAACACCAAGCGGTCGAACGTCCTTAATTTTTTTTCTTAAACATTATAATTCATGGCCTCTTGCAACAATGCCAATTCCGTTTTCCTGTTCCGTTTCTTCTTGGCCGGTCTCGCAATATCGTTGCTGGTATCAGCAATTTCTCGATTCGTGCCTTTTTCTTTGCCTGCCCGAAACTTTTGTTTTCTCCCTTCTTTTGTCTTCTCTCTTCTAGCGTCTTCCTCTGTCCCCTTCTGATTTGTTCGTACTTCTTCTATTCTAGCCGCTGGTTCGTTCTCTCCACCACTTCTCTGTCCGCTTATGCTTTCGTTGTCTCTCCCACAGTTTCCGTCGCTCGCTTTTTCATCGACTCCTTCCGTCTCTCTGTCACGCTCTTCTTCGTTTGCTTTTCCATCCACCGCTTCGCTCTCTCGTTTACGTTCTTCTTCGCTGGTTCTTTCATCGATTCGTTCGCTCTCTCTCTGCTAAGCTCTTCGACGTTCTCTCTTCTATCTTCGACGTTCGCTCCTATCTTCTCCCGTTCAGAGACTTCGTCGTTCGCTATTTTATTTCTTTCTTCAATAATTTTCTCACGTTTTCTTCGAGCCAAATCTTCGTAAAAACCGTCGATTTCCGCGCGGGCCGTCCTTCCAATTTCTTCGTAACGTTGGCTAGAAAACGAAAATATGTTTCTTGTTAAATAAAAAAATACCTTAATTTATTATGATCGGGCGAAAAGTTGGACTTACAAGCGGAAGTTTTCCCATGTGACCCTCTCGATGCCGTTCCTTTCAATGAACGCGACAAGGAATTCTCGCTTCTGTTTCATCCATACGCGAAGATACGCCTGACGATCCTTCGTTTGCGGACAATCGTAAACGAAGTCGCTTATTTCTTTGATTGTCTCGGCGAGGAGATAATCTTTCGTCTTCATATACCCGATATACGGGCTTACCGCGACGATTATTCGGCCAAATATTTTCGGAATATTACAGATATTTTTCTCGAACTTTACGATTTTTTTTTTTAATAAACGGGTATTTGCGTACGTCCGACATCATTTACTCAACGATAAAATGATTATCGATACCTTGTTTTGAAATATTCGTTAGCGATTTGTATGAGATCGTTCTTCCGACAAATATGCTGAACGTCGACTGACACAAGCTAGTTAAAAACAAAAGACTGAGTGGAAAACAAAAAGGTATAGATTATCGAACACATCTGGTGGACTTTTTTTGAGGACATAAATCTTTATGAATCCACTCAAAAAAAGTCCATCAGACGTGTTCAATATACCTTTTTGTTTCCCAATCAGCCTTTTGTTT
Organism: Ischnus inquisitorius; assembly: GCA_963924025.1. Lineage (NCBI taxonomy): Eukaryota > Metazoa > Arthropoda > Insecta > Hymenoptera > Ichneumonidae > Ischnus > Ischnus inquisitorius. The sequence continues at coordinate 12,718,738 of OZ001249.1, read as the reverse complement.
TTAACTAGCTTGAGTCAGTCGGCGTTCAGCATATGTATCGGGAGAACGATCTCATTACAAATCTTGCGCTAACGAATATTTCGAAACAAGGTGTCGATAATCATTTTATCGTTGGGTAAATGATGTCGGCCATACGCAAATACCCGTTTATAAAAAAAAACGTCAAGTTCGAAAAAAATATCAGTAATATTCCCGAAATATTCGGTCGAATAATCGTCGCGGTAAGCCCGTATATCAGTAATATGAAGATGAAAGATTATCTCCTCGCCGAGAAAATCGAAGAAATTTCGACTTCGTTTACGATCGTCCGCAAACGAAGGATCGTCAGGCGTATCTTCGCATATGGGTGAAATGGAATCGAGAATTTCTTGGCGCATTTATCGAAAGAAATGGCATCGAGAGGCTCACATGGAAAAACTTCCGCTTGTAAGTCCAACTTTTCGCCCGATCATAATAAATTAACGTATTTTTTTATTTAACAAAAATCATATTTTCGTTATCTAGCCAACGTTACGAAGAAATTGGAAAGACGGCCCACCCGGAAATCGACAGTTTTTATGAAGATTTGGCTCGGAGAAAGCGTAAGAAAATTAACGAAGAAATAAATAAAATAGCGAGCGACGAAGTGTCTGAACGGGAGAAGATAGGAGCGAACGAAGAAACTAATGAAGTAGAGATCGCTGGAGAGAATCTGAGGGCAAACGAAGAAGAGCGTAGAAGAGAGAGCGAAGCAGTAAATGAAAGAGCGAGCGGAGCTGGGGATGGAAGAGAGAACGTCGAAGAGCGTAGCAGAGAGAGCGATCGAATTGATGAAAGAACAAGCGAAGAAGGACGTAAACGAGATAGCGAAGCTGTAGATGGAAAAGCGAACGAAGAAGAGCGTGGCAGAGAGAGCGAAGGAGTCAATGAAAAAGCGAAGGAGTCAATGAAAAAGCGAGCAACGGAAACTATGAAAGAGACAATCGAAGCATAAGCGGACAGAGAAGTAGTGTAGAGAACGAACTAGCGAATAGAATAGAAGAAGTAGGAGCGAATCAACAGGGGACAGAGGGAGATGCTAGAAGGGAGAAAACAAAAGTTTCGGGCAGCCAAAGGAAAGGGAACCAATGAAGAAATAGCCGATATCAGCAACGATATTGCGAGACCGGCCAAGAAGAATCGCAACAGAAAAACGGAATTGGCACTGTTGCAAGAGGCCATAAATTATCATGTTTGAGAAAAAAAATTAAGCCGGCCTATTTTCATGATTTAATAAATTTGTTCGACCAATAAGAATCTTGTGCGTTTCATTCACTTATTTATTTATTAACTTTTAAGGAAGAGATGAAATCGGACGTACCTCTCCCGTTTTCATCGATAGAGCGGTTTACGTTTGTCGGCTAAACTGGAGACGTGACTTATTTCACTTCCGCGTAGTAAATCGGTAAAAAATTATGAGCGCGTAATTATTTGCTGAACGTAAAACACGCCGGTTCGCTCGTTTTCTACGAGGGGAAGTGAAATCCACTCAGATGCGCATGTTTTTAGAGTCACAAAGATGTTTCACTGTGACTAAGCTGAAACCCGGAGTAGATACCGTCTCGTCAATTTAAATCGATGCAAATCGTTCGTGTATCGACAAGATACACAGCTATTCCTCAGCAAACGAAATTCACGAGACGGTATCTACTCCGGTTTTGAGCTTAGTCACAATAAAACATCTTTGTGACTCCGAAAACATGCCCAACTGAGTGGATTTCATTTCCCGTCGTAGAAAACGAGCGAAACGGCGTGTTTTGCGATCGGCAAATAATTACGTGCTCATAATTCTTTACCGATTTAATCAACGGAAACGAAATCACTTGCATCCGCAGTATAGCCGACAAAAGTATACCGAGCTATCGATAAAAACTGGCGAGATACTTGAGATTTCATCGGTTTCACTCCGATGTGGAAGGTCTGGTTCTCACACTCGCGACAATCATCCAAGCCAGAACTTTGGTGATGAGAAGGAAGAGATGAAATCGTACGTACCTCTCCCGCTTTTATCGATAGAGCGGTTTACGTTTGTCGGCTATACTGTAAACGTGACGTATTTCACTTCCGTGTATTACTTCAATAAAAAATAATAAGCGACTAATTATTTGCCGAACACATGACACACTGGCTTGATAGTTTTGTACGAGAAGAAATTAAATCATCTCTGTCGCGCACGTTTTCGCAGTCTCGAGGATGTTTCACCGTTCACGGGCTCAGTCTCGTAGTTGATATCGTATCGACAATTTAAGTCGTTATAAATCGACCGTGATCGCGAAGAAGCACAGTTGTTTCTCATCGATTCGAATGGACTAGACGATATCAACTACGAGATTGAGCCCGCGGACGGTGAAACGTCTTCGAGACTCCGAAAACGTGCGCGACAGAGTTGATTTGATTTCTTCGCGTACAAAAGTATCGAGCCAGTGTGTATTACGTTCGGCAAATAATTATTCCCTTATAATTTTCTTATTGAAGTAATACACGGAGATGAAACACGTTGGTCTCCAGTATAGTCCACAAACGTCGCGCTACATCGTAGTTGCTGCGACGCGATCAGGTAGCCAAACAGCGACGGAGCTGAAGTTACACGATGACAAGAAATCGTCTCGTGCGACCCGGACATCGCGGGCATTGCCGAGGTTCGTCGCGATACTCCGTACTAGCTTGTGCAAGAGCCTGGAGGCAAAAAGCTTTGGAGCAAAATTCACACGACAACGAGAAATCATCCCGTGAGACCTGGACATCGCGGCCATCGACGAGGTTCGTCGCGCTACATCGTAGTTGCTTCTACACGATCAGGGAGCCAAAAAGCTACGGAGCCGAAGTTACACGATGACGAGAAGTCGTCTCGTGTGACCCGGACATCGCGGGCATCGGCGAGGTTCGTCGCGATACTCCGTACTAGCTTTTGCAACAACCAGGAGGCAAAAAGCTTCGGAGCCAAGGTCACGCGACGACGAGAAATCGTCCCGTGAGACCTGGACATCGCGGGCATCGACGAGGTTCGTCGCGCTACATCGTAGTTGCTTCTACACGATCAGGGAGCCAAAAAGCTACGGGGCCGAAGTTACACGATGACGAGAAATCGTCTCGTGTGACCCGGACATCGCGGGCATCGACGAGGTTCGTCGCGATACTCCGTACTAGCTTTTGCAAGAGCCGGGAGGCAAAAAACTACGGAGCGGAAGTTACACGATGACGAGAAATCGTCTCGTGTGACCCGGACATCGCGGGCATCGACGACGTTCGTCGCGATACTCCGTACTAGCTTTTGCAAGAGCCAGGAGGCTAAAAACTACGGAGCCGAGGTCACACGACGACGAGAAATCGTCTCGTGTGACCCGGACATCGCGGGCATCGGTGAGGTTCGTCGCGATACTCCGTACTAGCTTTCGCAACAGCCAGGGGGCAAAAAGCTTCGGAGCCAAGGCCACGCGGTGACGAGAAATTGTCCCGTCAGACCTGGACATCGCGAGCATCGACGAAATTCGTCACGATACTCCGTACTAGCTTTTGCAAGAGCCGGGAGGCAAAAAGATTCGGAGCCAAGGTCACACGGCGACGAGAAATTGTCCCGTGAGACCTGAACATCGCGGACATCGCCGAGGTTCGTCGCGATACTCCGTACTAGCTTTTGCAAGAGCCGGGAGGTAAAAAGCTTCGGAGCCAAGTTCACACGACAACGAGAAATCGTCCGGTGAGACCTGGACATCGCGGGCATCGGCGAGATTCGATGGAACGCTCCGCAGTCACTTTTTTAAGGCTCGTGACAATAAAAGCTACGGAGCCGAGGTCGCATGACATCGTAAAATTGTTCGTGAAGCCCTGGACATCGCGGATATCCATGCGGTAATTTATTATGCACCAGAGAAGTACAATGATACCAGAATTAGATCCCTGCGCGAACTCGAGTAATAATCAATTCATTTTCCGTTGAAAGAAGATCGATAAAATAAATATGTTAAAAATTTGCTCAACTATTTTTGACCATACTGTAGCGAAGTTCAATGAAGTTCGCTCCTGCTTGTGTGCTGTCGGTGTGAAGATTCAAGCTGCGCTGTGATTGGTCAACTTAGAACAATTTTATCTGGGCAACTACGCATCTTTCGGACTTCTTTCGCACATTATTCTGCTCGCACGATTATTCCGTACAAATCGGCATCTAGCTTGTGCGATTTTTACTTAGCACCCTGTATATATATATATATATATATATATATATATATATATATATATATATATATATATATATATATATATATATATATATATATATACAGTGAGGTTTTCTTGAAACTAGACAGGGCTCGAGCGCGCGAGCCGCAGCGTTCGAATCTGATTGGCTGCCGCCGTCCGCTGGCAGTGCGGCTCAACTCGAAGGCGACCGCGTACTAACCTGGCGTTAGAGGGGATAAGGGGGGTAAGGTAAGGGGACACCGTGGTCGGGACTAGGGACGCGACGACAACGTAAGCAGCTTGATGGGCCGCGTGTAAACGTTTCGGAGTAGATACAACTTGGCGGAACTTTGTCAAGTCAATACGCATGTTGAAAATCCATTGCTACAGTATCACGCATGCTGATAAGATATTGCATCTACTAAAAAGGTCCATAAGGTTTTTATCGTTCAACTTGTTGCACGTAAGTTGTAAAAAAAATTGCGAATAAACAAATTAATGTATACAATAAAAAAATTGTAAAATTTTTAAAAATTAAAAAATAATGATATCCAATTTTTTACTATGATAATGATGCTTGATGAGATGCACCATTTGCATCATCGAAAGGAATAATATTGTTTTGCATTTTAACACTATCATTGATGAACATGACTCGTGAGTGACTCATTCACACAAATTACCCCAAAAGTTGTGCTCCTGAGAAAATGTTGGAGACTTTTATTCGCAACTATTTAGAACACAGACGAACAGACGTAAAAGTTCCACAATTTATGAATTGCACATATTAAACCACAATTTGTTAGTTAGTTTCAACAGTTGTAAATTGTTTTGAACTATTGATTACTTTTATCAATTTATAATTGCAAAATTGGATTTTTCCATTTGGCATTATTTTTCATTAATTCCTTGCAAGAACTAACGTAATGAAGCTTGAATGGAACTTTTTTTAAAATGCAATCTACTTATCGGTATGAGCTGTGGCAAGGTGGCAATGCGTTCCCACAATGCGGATCTGACAAATTACACGAAAATCGAATAGAATATTTTTGGTTCGATTAAAAGTATTAAGAAGAAGTAGTGAGAAAGCAAAATTCTTATTTTTTAAATGTTTAAATGGTTTTGTAATTCTTTACTTGCAAAAATGGATTGTTGTATTCGGGACTATTTTTCCCCAATTCCTTGCAATATTGGATAAAGTCATAAAATTTTAATGGAACATTTTATTACATGCAATCCTCTTATCAGTACGCACTGTGACAAAGTCGCAATACATTTTCAGCACGCGTATTTGACGAAGTTTTCCTTTTGCGAGAAAATCGATTGTGACCTTTTCGATTCGAATCGATGAACAGACAAAAAAATGATACGAGATGTTCTTTTTGAATCGGTTAAATATTTTTTTGAACCTCTAATTGCAAAAATAAATTTTTGCATTCTCAACTACTTTTTCGGAATTAAGTGCAACAATTTGAAAGATAAAGTTCCTATGGCACTTTTAATTTGCTTTAATCCTCTTATTGAATACAATCTTTTCTATTCGAATTTATGCGTTTTGTTCGAAAACAATATTGAAAATTCCAGTTTTTTTATATGCTTTTAATTTTTTTTATGTTTAAAATTTTTTTATAATTTTTTTATTGCAAAGAGTAATTTGTTCCTTCGCAATTTTTTTCCTGTATTGACCGCAATCATTTGCGCGTGAAGCTCTTGTCATCATTTGATACAATCTCCTTATCAGTAAGCCCTGCATTAAGGCGTGCTTACTACGGGTATTTAACAAAGTTTTGATTTACTTTCGAATCTTTTCTATTCGAATCGAAGAGCTATATTGGAAAAAACAAGAGAAAATTTGAGATTGTAATTTTTCAATTGTTCAAATATTTGAATAATTTTCTTATTGCAATAACTACTTTTTTAATTCGCAACTATTTTTTCCGATTTAAGAGCAAGAATTTGGACAGTAAACCCCCTACGAAACTTTTCATTTTTGCCGATCCCCTTATCACTACGCGCTGTGATAAGGTTGCTATGCCTGTTTTCTACGCATATTTTACGAAAATTTGATTTGACAAGAAAAGTGGACAGCATCTTTTCTATTCGAATTAATGAACAATTTCGAAAAATCAAGAAAAAAATCGAAATTGTTATTTTTCTATTGTTCGAATATTTTGACGATTTCCTTATTGAAAATATTATGATTTTCATTCGCGACTATTTTTTCTGAATTAAGAGCAACACTTTGGAAGACAGAGTTCCTATGGCATTTTTTATTTGCTTTAATAGCCTTATCACTAGTGGCTCTGATATGGTTGTATTGCATGCTCACTACGCGTTTTTGACAAAGTTTTGATTTTGAAAGAAAAGTGAATATGATCTTTCCAATTTGAATCAATAAACTGTATCCGAAAAATCAAGTGAAAAATTGAAATTGTTATGCTTTTATTGTTTAAATATTTTAACAATTTCCTTATTGCAAATATTATTATTTTCATTCGCGACTATTTTTTCTGAGATAAGGGCAACACTCTGGAAGACAAAGCTCCTATCGCACTTTTCATTTGCTTTAATAGCCTTATCACTAGGCGCTCTGACAAGGTTGCATTGCATGCTCACTACGTGTATATGACGAAGTTTTGATTTTACAAGAAAATTGAATATGATCAAGAGACGCGGTAGCGTCTCGAGACAAGTACATTTATAAACCGTCGGTAAAACAGTCGAGAGAAGCGACCAAGACTCTTTACTCGAAGCATCGCGCTTTCCGCCTTTCACCAAACTTATTTTTGTTATTTTTCATTCTTGCAATTTTTGACATTTTTTTCATCAATGCGAATAAAACGTTTTTTTTTTACCTGTCGAATGAGACCAAAATGAACTCTGTAAGATACACGTATCATCAGATGTCTATTATTTTTGCGATTTTTTTTTTTTTTCATCTATTCAGTGGTCGCCCGATTTTCGCACAACACGTAACGCACACGCTACGTCATCGCAGCCTGCCAGTTACTGAACGAGCGTGTATATATAGATATATAGAATTCGGTAGTAAAGGTCCTAGTGAGGCATAGTCGAGATGAATTGTCGACTGTTCTTCCTATATAGTTTGCTTGCTGTCGAAGCTGTCGAATCAAAATCGCTACGTCAGAGCGACCGATAAATTCTTTTTATAATTTTGTTATTAATTTTTATTTATTGTTGAAGACTGAACATCGTTTTATAATTATATATGTATGTTACAAAAATAAAAATTATTGGTTATTTTTTCATGTTTTTTATTATAATACCTTTCAATGAACAATATGTATGTAATAAATAAAATAAAATATCAAAAATATATGTGGTCAGTAGTATTGTATTATAGTTATATTATAGATAGTGATTAAATTAACGCAGCACAGCAGAAATATGAAAACTTGAATTGATCGCAGCGCAGTAGAACGATGAAAACAGGTTAAAAAAAAAAAAGAAAGTATCGCAGAGTAGCGGCAACAATATTTGAGTAGAATTCAAAACTTATCACAGCGCAGCGAAAACATGAAAACCTAAACGTAACGCAGCACAGCAGAAACATGTAAACTTGAATTCATCACAGCGCAGTAGAAATGTGAAACCTTGGACTTAATGCAGCGCTGCGGAAACATGGAAACTTAAGCTTAATACAGCGCAGCGGAACGATGAAAACAGGTTAAAAAAAAAGAGACTACCGCAGAGTAGCGGCAACAATATTTGAGTAGAATTCAAAATTTATCAAAGCGCAGGCGGAAACATGAAAACCTAAACTTAACGCAGCCCGGCGGAACATGAAAACTTGAATTCATCTCAGCGCAGTAGAAAAGTGAAACCTTGGACTTTATGCAGCGCTGCGGAAACATGAAAACTTAAGCTTAATACAGCGCAGCGGAAACATGAAAACCTAAACTTAACGCAGCCCGGCGGAACCATGGAAAGTTGAACTCAACGCAACGAAGCCAAAATGTGAAAGCTTGGACTTAATGCAGCGCAGCAGAAACATGAAAACTTAAACTTAACACAGCGCAGCGGAACCATAAACACAGGTTAAAAAAAACGAAGCAATTGCAGAGTAGCGACTACAATATTTGAATCGAATTCAAAACTTATCGCAGCGGTAGCAGTAAAAAACATATTTCCTCAAGTTTTTATCATTTTCATTTTTTTTTCTAAGTTAAGCATTTTATTTCACAGCGCTGGTTACAATATATATACTTCTTTTTCTTCTTATGCTTAATGGTATTTTTTGTTTAATAGATCCATCTCTTACAACTACTTTTTTTTTACATTTTTTATAAGCCTCAATAATAAAAATAAATACTTGAGTGAGATCTCTTTTTTTTTATAAAGTCAAGAAACTTTTGCTGTTTAAGGTAGTAGTACTGATACACTCTAGCTAGACGTAAGGTTCTAAGATAATTCCAAATACTTTTTCATATTGAAAACTATTTTTTTTAACCCACGTTTACTTGAACCGTGCCAGTACCAGAACCTTAAAGAGTGTTTTTCACAAATACTCCTTGACTACGACGTCGTAGAAACCGCGGCCAGCAGGGTAGCCTCGTCCGATGCCTCGGGAGCCTCTCCAATCATAACGATAGCTGCAATTAAAAATTATAAGATAATTTTAAAAAACTTTCTATACTTTCATATTTGTATAATTATATTTCTATAGACAAATAGTCAAAATTCAGATTTGAAAAAAATATTTAGCAACTTACTATTGGTCACGAGAAGTTTTGTATCGTCCCGCCCTATTTTGTTGTTTCTTCGCCGTTCTGTTGTTGCTCGGGCCTGCTTCGTCAATCTCGCGTACTTGCTTCGTATTCATCGCGTTTCGCACCTCTTCTCTGATGAGCGGCAAAAGTCTCTTCTCAAAATCTTCCTCTATGGGTTTTCGGTTCTCTCGCTCCCCATCTCCGATTTCATCGCCAATTTTTTTCGTTTCGATTTTCTTTTTTTTTTTTTTCTGTTCGCTGCTGCTGCATTTATCTTGTTTTTTGTTCATTACGGACAGATTTTCTAATGCCTTTGCCTCGATCATTCTCTTCGATTCAGCGCTGTTTACGCGCTTTTCAACTTCTTTCTCAATAAGATCGGCAACCATTTGTCGCATTTTAACTTCGCGCTCGAGAAATTCACGGCGCTGCGTTTCGAGTTTGCGGTTAACCTCTCCACAGAAATCTTTTTTCTTTTGCAACTTTTGTCGCATCGTTCGTAGATATGCCTGTTGATTATTATCAGGCAAGACTACGTCCCGTGCTTCTGTAAAGGCGAATACTTTTTTTCACATATATATACATTTATTCATAAAATATTTCATAACAATTGCGGAGATTGTTAAAATTTTATTAGAAATATATATATATATATATACCCTTACCTGGCTCGTTCATGATACTACGACGAAAAAGGAAACAATGTGATTTACGACTCGACGTAAAACAATGATTTTTTTTTTAACAATACTCTTCTACAATATTTTTTTTTTAATGAATATGTACGTTACAATTGAGGAGAGAATATGTGTACGGGTACCGGCACAACCGGCATTTAGGCACGCACGTGGTGGTAATGGCCGCAAATTATTTTCCCGATCTCGACCGCAGTGCATTGGTGTCGCTGTACCGCGTAAAACCGGGTGGCGGTGATTGGTCGCTTGCTTCTCCGAGGTATTCTTCCGCCATACGTCGTTCACGGCACGCTTCTTTTATATATCTCGCTCGTGCCGATCACAATAACTAATAGCACGCGTTTATTCACACGCTGGGTTTATAACCTAATGTTTTTCGATTACGAAAAACAGGTTATAACTACGATCTTGTCGTTACAAAAAAAAAATTAACAAACATCTGCAACCATCGAGTACATTTTTTTAATACGCTCACGCTGAATTATCGTCTTAGTTTATTCGTGCGGGTGTGCACGTAACCTCGTGTTCTTTGTTCTACATTCGCCGATCTTTCGTCCTCGATCGAAAATTAACGAGAAACGAGAAACGAGACGATTAACGATTTTCGAGAAATGTCAGGTAAGAAATTTGTAGATATATTATTTTATTATTTAATTGTAATTCATCAAAATTTTTATGATTATGCGTATTATTATTTATTTATTTATAGAGCCGAATGAGAAAAGTCTCGGGGATCCGAAAGATGGAAGCGATTTGGGGAATACTTGCAACGATGATGGAACGGACGATTCATCGAAGAAAAGCAAAACATCCATCGTTTGCGATCCCGCAAAGGAACTGGAAAACGAATTTGAAATCACAACAAAATGTATTGAAAGTGTACAGGAGCAATTAAAGTGGCAAGAGCGAAAATACATGAAATGGGAAGAAAGTTTCCGCAAAGAGATTCCTGCACTAATCGAGGAGGCAGTAACAAAACGTATACGAAAAGAAATCGAAAAGAAGATGATCGAGATACAAGAATCGCACCCGAAGGAGAACATGAGCCAGGGAGGCTCATACGAGGGGAAACACACGAAAATTCACAAGATGCAAGACGTAGCCGACGAAGATGAACGCAAAATCTTGCAAAAAGTGATCGAAGATTGCATTAAGGACGAAAAAAAACAAAAAGCAAAGGAGGACGAAATCAAACAGAAATATATGCATTTTATTAAAGCCGAAGTGAAGTCCGCGTTGTCCGAGCAACATTTGGCTCATCACCAATCATCGACTAGCGACAGCGATACAGATGTCGATGAAAATGTATCTAAACAGCCCCGGTACTCGTGAGTTTTACAAAATTTTATTAAAAATGAACATATAATCGATTTTATGATCTCTAATTCATTTATTTTCTACATTGTTTTAGTTACAATTTGGACAAAAACTATTCGATCGTCAGCCGTGGTTCGAAACACCCGCACTCGGGACTCCGAAGTTGGGAAAAAAAAAAAAAGATTTTTGATCGCAAAAAACAGCACAAGCTATCGCTGTTAGGGAAGGGGATGTACAAACACCTCTGTATATACTCACAGTCGATAGCAATGTTTTTTTTCATTTTCAGCAGATTATTCTACCATCAAATTATGATTGTTTAATAATTCTCCTCTGTTCGTAAGTCAGATATAGGGTTTAAAGCTGTATTTTTTTTTCTTTTTTTATGCCACCGCGACCATTGTCAGACCATGTTCTAACGTTGACATCGGCGTCATCGTCGTTCCCCCGTGACATTTAACTTCTACGTCGATGATACGGAAAAAAAAAAGAAACGTTGAGACATCGGGGTCGATAATTATTGACAGTAAGCGTCTTTGTAACTCGAAGCTTTATTGGGTTTTACTATTGTTACTCATATATTTTACTCATTATTTTTGTTCCTCCGCTTTTCGACTCTCGATCAGTTCGACTCGATGTTTAGGTCTCATTTACATTATTTTCGTTTGCAATCGGTATATATATTTGTAATGAAGAAAACCTTGCTTCCCAAATGAGTTAGGGTCTAATAGAACAAAAATGAAAATTAAAACGCAAATCGGGATATTCGTCGACGTCGTTGGCAAGAACTGTATACATTTTTTTAACGCGATTATAGGTCATTTCCGTTTAGAGTTGGCTATCGTATCGTCGTGCCAGTATTCCCTATCAACGCGTTTAAAATCAACAATTTATATAGGAGTGTGCTTAATTTTTTTTTGTGGTCTGGCGATGATAAGCGAGTAGTGTCATTAATTCAGTGGGTAAAAACGTTTAGAAAAAATATGTTGTTCGTATAACCATTACAAAACGGGACATAGCATTATTTCTATCATCTGTGTTCTAAACCATGTAATACAAATATAATTGGTGAGAAAGTACATATGTTAAAACAATCTACGATATACCCTGCAACGGAAGCGCATCAAGGATAAATAACGAATTACCGAATAGCGATTTCAAGGATTACGAGCTAAAAAGAATTACTGATTTAAGAAACAAATGAAAGAAATTATAAAACAAAAAATTCAAATGTCGTAGGCATGCATCGGATTAACGTGTAAACGCTCGGAAACATTCTGGAATTATTGATAAACGAAAGTTATATTTATATGCATCAGCGAGGCATTAAGTTCATATTAATTCATCTAAAACACAGGCGCCTCCTCAGGTTCCTCCTTTAAATGGCCTTTTCCAACAAACACAGGCGTTATTAAGAACGAAGAAAATATCATAAAAGAGGACAAAACGAAGAACCAACGAATAAATCTTTCTTTCCATAGTTTTTGGTAGTTCGACAGCTACTAATGCGGAAGACCTTAGCCAGTTCAGACAATGTGTTTGACGTATTCTTCGGATAGTTTGAATGACGATAGTTTGATCGACAAAATATTAACAAAAAAAGTTTTTAAAAATCGAAGTATACAGAAAGAAGATATAATTTTTTCGAAGTAAAAAATCATAAACTGCGAATTACCGACCCTTTTTGTATCGAATATCGTAGATAAATCAAGGAAATTACGATTGTTTACTAGTTACGTAAAATAAATCAAATCCATTCGTTTTAATAGCTTATTTATTTCCCTGCTATATGACAAGGAAGCTTTTATTGCTCTATTTTTCCAATATTGATTCAACAAGTCGTAGCAATCCAGTATTGTATATAACTGTTTAATAATTGTTGGTCGAGTAATTTACGAATGCTGGCTTCTGGTAACGAAAAACTGTTTTACCACCATTTTTAAATAATAACTAACTTACCTACACTTACCGATCGATCGTGATATACTAACCTAACCTATCATTCTATGTTCATGTGGAAGCAAAGCAACTAGCTTTTTAACCTCTGTGTTTTTTGATTGTCCAGAGAAAGATTTATAAAAGATTTGTTTTGTTATTGTTTTATTAGTCATTTGTTTAACGTTTAGAATCTTTGTATCCTCGACGTGTAATTTTTTTTTTTTTTCCTTGTCCTATTAGAATATCGTTTAACTACCTCTACTTTTCCATCCCGCCCTGTCAGCTTATTAAAATTGACAATTGACTTAATTAAGTCAGTTCGTCAAAGCTGCATCGTACCAGCTTGTTACAAAGCTCCAACGGCCTACTTTACGACACAATTTATTTGTCACAGCTCGTTATAAAGCTGCATCGTACCGGCTTGTTACAAAGCTGCATCGGTTTACCTTACTACAGACTTTATTAAGCAGAGTTCACTATAAAGCTGCGACATTAATTGAATTATCCAGCTGTATCGAAGCTGCAATTTATTTGTCCAGCTCGTTATAAAGCTGCATCGTACCGGCTTGTTACGAAGCTGCAACGGCCTACTTTACGACACAATTTATTTGTCACAGCTCGTTATAAAGCTGCATCGTACCGGCTTGTTACAAAGCTGCATCGGTTTACCTTATTGTAGACTTTATTAAGCAGAGTTCACTATAAAGCTGCGACATTAATTGAATTATCCAGCTGTATCGTTTCAACCGATTACGTAGCTGCATCGAAATCGAACGCTAACTTGCTACAAATTCAATTGAATTGAATTTGAGTTGAATTGAATTACTCAATATGAGGTTCCAAATCAGGCCTTTAACCGCGATACCCGCAGAAGTTATGATGAACTTTGCGGAAGTTATTTTTTATGGTAAGTGGCTACGAGATGACCACATGGATGAATTTGGAAAGATGTTAAAGATTGCTAACCCTAAATATGAAATGGAGAACGTGTGGAAAGTGCAGGCTCCGCATCTAATTCGACCAATCTCGCCCAATGCCGAACATATACAGATTCTACATAGTTGCGAGAATATGACTACGAATGCGGATGGTCATTGGGTTTGCTCATATTACGATACGAAGAAGGTGTACATTTACGATTCGTTGAACAAGAATAAACTGCACCGACACCATGAATTGTATCTTAAAAAATTGTTTCCGTTCTACCCCACACAAAAGATTGAATTTCGTCGAGTTCAACAGCAACCGAACGGCAGTGACTGTGGTGTGTTCTCGATAGCCTTTGCGATCTCGATATTATATGGGCGGAACCCTGAGAATTTGACGTACACAGTTTCTGAAATGCGAAAACATTTGCTAAAAGTATTTGAATCGAACGTTATTCAGCACTTTCCAAGCTCCGATAGACGTGAAAATTACAAGGTGTGCGCTTACGAAACCGGTCTCGCAAAGGAAGAAAATACTAAGTTGGACAAATTACAGTTCCACTTTAAGAAAGACGCGCAAAAAAAATATAACCCGGCGCCTTATAGCAAGCGGGCGAACAATGAATACCGAAATGAAGGTACGCGAAGATGCTCTGTTGAAACGGAAAATGGAAAGAAAGTTTCAACAATTAGTTCTAAGATCACCGATACACTTGTCAGCGAAACGAAGTACGTATCAGCATCGACGTCTATTCGCCTAGCGCCGGCCTTGCAAAATAGAAAGAGAAAAAATATTGTTCACGATAACGAAATAAATCAATGTCACGCTACCTTTAAAAAAATGCCTGTACTTACTACGAAACAAGTGACGACTGCGATCGGCAATGATGTTGCTATTAAACCTGACAATAATGAGAAAATAAATACGGTCGACCAATGCTTTGAAGAATGCGTTACACATCATGAATCTGCTGTACAGATGAGTATGAAGACGAATGGAAACCCTAATTTGGTGCAAATTATAACGACTGATTCACTGTTGATAAACTCAGGAAAAAAACAAGAATCGAAATGCGTTGACTATAAATATAAGGAAAGCAGTGTTCGATGTGAGAAGTATCCTGCAATACCTGTATCTAGCAGTGCAATTAGTATAGAAACGAATACTAATCCAAGCTTCACAAGTAATACTCAAAGCAGTATGGATAATACGCAAATTCAGACGGATGTTGTTTTCAAATTACAAAAATTAAAAGAACGCTACGAATTGAAATATATTGCCCGTGAAGACATGGCACACCGTGTCAAACGAGATCAGACGGCTGCAGTCGCAACGGTATCTAATGCACCAACTAGCATAAAAACACATACTCTTCCAATCCTTCCGAAAACCTTTTCGACATCGGGTTCAACGCAAGTCTCCAATTACAATCGTCCCATCAGTGATGTAATCCAATATGATAATGACTTAAAAACGAGTTTCATTGATCAACGTTTAACTGTAGGTTCAAATCATGAATCTCCTGTAGAGGTGAGTATTGATGCGAATGAGAATTCTAATTGCATTCAAAATGTTACGAATAATTCTCTAACGAACGATTCAAGAGATAGTCGTAAATTGAAATGGGCTCTCTACAAAAATAAAGTAAACCGCGCCCGGCGAGAAAAGTATGCGGTAGCAAAGGCATCTAGAAGTATGATTAGTGTAACAACAAACACTACTCTTAGTTTCAAGTGTAATGCACAGAGCAGTACAGATGTTACACGAAGTAATATGGACATTGTTTCTCAATTTGAAAAACTGAAGGATCTTAATAAATTGAAATGGGCTGCCCGTAAGGACCGAGTAAATAAAGCTCGACGTGAAAAGAACGCTGTGGCAGCCGGTAATAATATTAAGTTGACTAATATTAGATCAAAATGGGAAACTCGGAAAAATTATGTGAACAAACTAAGACGCGAGAATTATGCCCTGAAAAAAATTCAACGCAAACGAAAATTAAGCGATTCTTCGTACGTTACCAACGATGAAGATTTCTTATCACCTTCAAGAAAAAAGAAAAAATATATGGACCGCAAAGAAAATGAGAGAGTTCGGAGGCGCGAGAGATATAACCTGTTAAAAGAAAAATTAAAACCGAGAAAGGCCCTAGAGAATAAAAAATATTACGCAAATCATAAAACGTCTATAATTGCTCGTCAAAAAACAAATGCATCTAATAAAATAGTCCAGAAATATGACAGTGTCCGAAAGGCTTTGACTAAAACACAAATATTATCGAAAGAATATTACGTCGTCCGAGTTGCGAAAAAAATTGATAAAACACCTGTTAAAAGTCGCATGGAAGCCGAGTGGATTATAAAATGGTGTTTTCATTTTAGAGAAAAGTGTCTGAATGATATAAAAACTGCGTTGATCTCGATGAAAGAAAAGGCTGAAGTTTGTCTAACACAACTATCTGCTTGCGTGAATCCAACACGTGAAGACAAGATGTCAGTGTTATGTGGTAATATAAAAAAACATACAGCTTCATCGGAAAGTTATTTTGCAGAAGCCATGTACAAACAACCTCTAAAGTTTTCAAACACTATCATCATGAATGAGGTTGGTCAAGCAACTAACATTCTACCTATAAATTACGGAAAAAAAGGAAAAATATCTTGGGACTGTTCTTCCCTTTGTAACGAGTTTGATGACAGAGAAATAAATCGTTACCACAATTTCCTTCAAAAGATAATGACCTGCTCTGTCAGAAATGTATCGAAAACATTTTCTAGAATTCACCCATGCACGGTTCCTCACTATGTTGATAAATTAGGTCATAGTCAAACTTGCTACATTACCCCAACAAACTGTAGATCTCTATCTTTATCCCTTCAATTTTTATCTCCACATTTTCCGAAAGTTCGAGTCATGAAACGATTATACTATAAAGTGCAATCGATACTAAAAAAATTGAATGAATTAGATAAAGCGTTAGATGATACAGATATAGAACTACTACGCGGGGTTGCTCTTGAAGCGCAACAAAGTTCTAAGTCGTTTGAGGCCGCAAGCGAAATCGAATTGAATGAGGATGTAATTATGTCCATGCATTCTGCGGCATTCAAAATATTCACGAAATGTTGAATGGATGCACCACGTCATATATGTGTATCATGTGAAAAACTTTGTTTTCATAAAGATGTTTCAAAAGTTGAAAATTTAAAAACTCGTCCAACGTCAATATTTTGGCGAGACTTGATTAGACACGTTCGGCAAAGAGGAATAGACGTAGAATATATTTGCCGATACTGTCTCAGTAAATTTCGATCAAACACTTTGCCACCAACTTGTATTTTAAATAATCTTGTTGTAGAGGGTATTCCTAAAGTACTATTGGAACTTAACGATTATGAGAAATTGTTAATTCAACGAGCGAAAGCATTCCAAACCGTTCAGAAAATGGGTACAGTAGCCAAAAAAAACATGCCGCATAGGCAAATGAACAACAAAGTTATAGGACGAACGTTTCATTTACCGTTGCCAATGGAACAAACACTTCGAAAGATTTGTCCACCGACTGATCCTCTTAATCTTGAACATGAACTGTATATCCTTGTTCGAGGAGTACCGACTAAGGCAAAAATCGTATGGGAAAATTTAGTGGATATAAAAAAGGTGTTTGACGCTCTGGTATGGTTCAAAGAAAACAATCCACTGTACTCTGAAATTAAGCTACCTGTCACACATCATTCGTTGATAGACGGAATTCAGGATGTTCAATTTCAAGTGCACGAGGATGACATTAATACGCATGAACACAAAAATGGGAATTCTGATGATGAACAAGTTGAAGTCCATAAAGATATAGGGAAAAATAAAGATGAACCGAGACCGTTTCTTACTCAAATTTCAGAATCTAGTGAATACTATGAACAATTTACGATACATCCAATGTATACAGCTAAAGAAAACAAAACGGCTACTGAACTGTATCAAATGTTGAAAATTCAAGACTTGGCCCTGGCCAACTATGACAACCAGTTAGATTTGAAGTGTTATCCTGATTTGTTTCCGTACGGTATCAATGGGCAACACGAAGAAAGAACGGTACGTCTTACGGGTTTTGAATTCTTTAAGGCTAAGTTCATGTCAAAACATTCGCAATTTCGATTGAACCAGCAGTATTTATTTTTCGCATTGAATGACAATAATATACGGCAATTAAATAGTGGTATATTTCATAAGATGAATGTCACCAATCCGCGAGAACGCTATAGTGCAGCTAGTTATTTACAACAGTTAACAAGAGGAGAACTAGAAGGAAATTTGAATACGATATTTTCGCGTCTACGAAATACCGAACAATTCTGGCGTAAGCCCAGATGCGATCTGAATTGCATGATTTATCATTACAAGCCTGCAACGTGGTTCGTGACGTTGAGTCCGAGTGAATTTTTGTGGCCCGACTTAATAGCGTATCTTCGTGACGTAAATCCTTCGATAGCACATTTGTCTAACAATGCGTTGATTGCTGCAGACCCAATATCTGTATCACGATTCATAGATAATAAATTCCGCGCTATATTAGCGTTAATATGTTCAAAGTCGAATATCATTGGTGAAGTCACGCATTACTTCTGGAGACGTGAATATCAGACGAGAGGAACTCAACACTTTCATATGTTGATATGGATAAAAGATGCACCAATTCTTGGTGAATCCTCAAATGAAGAGATTGCCAACTTTATTTTAAAATATGCGACTTGCAGAATGCCCTCGAAAGCCGTTTCACCGACATTACATCGTCGCGTACTTATGCATCAGAGTCACAATCATAACAGTT
This sequence comes from Ischnus inquisitorius, assembly GCA_963924025.1. NCBI lineage: Eukaryota > Metazoa > Arthropoda > Insecta > Hymenoptera > Ichneumonidae > Ischnus > Ischnus inquisitorius. The sequence goes on along the minus strand of OZ001249.1, from coordinate 12,700,109 downwards.
ACTGCATGCGTACAAAACAGGTTAAAAGTCGTACTACCCGCGCTTGCCGCTTTGGTTTCCCTCGTCCAACTTGTGAAACTCTAATTATGAGGGATGTTGTTACGGCTGTGGCAGGTAGAAAGCAATTGAAAGCGAAAAGCAGATTGTATGATCTTCCACGATCTGATGAAGAAAAATGTATCAATGATTATAATCCGCCATTACTTACGGCTTGGGAAGGTAATATGGATATACAATTTATCGGGGAAAAATCATCATTGTTGAATTGGTACTGCACCAAATATATATCGAAAGCTGAGAAAAGTTATGTGTGTGAGACTTTTGAACAGATGAATTCAACAAAATCGTTAATTAGCCGCCTTTGGAATGTTGCTTTACGTATGTTATGCAACCGAGAATGCGGGGCACCAGAAGCTGCTGATAGTCTTCTGGGGCTTCCTTTGTACGGAACTGATGCGTCAACTACTATTAGATGGATAGATGTAAATATGATCAGAAGTAGGAAGGTAAAGCCTCATAAAGAGATCCAAGCTATGGATGGTGATTCTACGGATATTTTTTATCCAAGTTTCACGGACGTTTATTATCCAATGAGACCAGCAGAGTTAGACACAATCACTTTGTATGATTTCGCGAAGTGGTATGACGTACTCAGTGTTAGACCAAAGCTTGGTGTCGAATTCTATGAATTAAGCGACGGTAAATTTTTAAAAAGGCGAGATAGGCCATATCTCGTAAATCATTACAGGAATGACGTTCACACACAGCCAGAGAAATATTTCTACGCGCTGCTATTACTATTTCAATCATGGAGAGATATTGATGAACTAAAGAACGGATGTGAAACTTATGCAGAATCGTTTGCATCAGCAGAATCACAGCTAACGGAAGCATTGAAATACCACGAAAGATTGTCGGAAATTACAGAAAATTTGAATCATGCTAAGGAGTTAGTTGAACAAGCATTAAATCAAAATGCAGAGCAAGAAAAGAATGCGGACAACAAGGATTGTGATGCGAACGGAGTACCTTCAGGTTGCGAGCCTATTGAAGCTGACGATGCTATGAAGGATTTTAAGGATATGGGAGATAAAGATGAGGTAGATAATGTTAATGAAATGATTTCAGAATTGAATGCTGATCAAAAACGTATATTCAATAAGGTTGTTAGTACCGTCGGCTCTGAAGACCAAACTCTAAGGTTGTATGTCAGCGGAGAAGGCGGAACTGGTAAAAGTTTCTTGATAAAAACGATTCGCTGTTGGATCAAGCAAACTACCGGTAAAGACACCGCTATAACCGCACCTACAGGTATAGCAGCATTCGGTATCAACGGGTTAACCATACATAGGTTATTTCAATTACCAGTTGAGCATGGACGGACACCAAAATACAAAGCACTCTCTGATGCGGTTTTGAAAATAATTCGTGATCAATTGAAGAACGTGACTTTAATTATTATTGATGAAGTATCGATGGTTTCCAATATCACCCTGCTGTATATAAATCTTAGATTGGCAGAAATTTTTAATACTTCACATGTCGACGACGGTTGGTTTGGTAAGAAACATGTTTTGTTGTTTGGTGACCTCCTCCAATTGCCACCCGTACGTGCGGAACCGGTATTCATCAAACTTTCCACTTTACAGGCTGGTCAATTATTAGACTCATTAGGAAGTTGCGATATTTGGACGGCTTTATTCAGTTATGATGAATTAACTATTAATATGCGTCAGCGGGGTGATGGTTCGTATCGAGAAATTTTGTCACGAATTCGTTTAGGATTTGCAACACCCGTCGACAACGTTGTTCTAGAATCTAGAAAAATTAAATTTACATCGACGGAATTCGCTGATAGAATTCAAGAATTATGCGAATATATAGATACGTTGCCACTTGATACAGTTTGTTTGTTCGCAACATGTCACTTGTGTCACGTTCTCAACGAAGTCATGATTAATCGGATATCAACTGAGGAAATAAAATTGATTGCTCGAGATAATGCAGAATGTCCTCGTTACCATAAAAAGAAAGTATCCGAAATCTTAGCTCGTGATGACGAGGACACTTCCAATACCGCCGGTCTTGGTAGAGTAATAACTATCAAAATCGGAGCAAAAGTCATGCTGAGACGTAATATAGACGTTACTCTTGGTCTTGTGAATGGTGCTATTGGTACCGTCGTTTCTATTACACGAGCCATCGATACCGATGATGTTGAGAAGGTAAAAATCCTCTTTTCGACAGGAGCGCAATATGAATTAGAACGAGTGAGTGTCAAGTTTCAAATAATGGACAAAGTATATGTCATTCGTAGCCAATTCCCATTGTGCTTGAGCTATGGAATTACAATACATAAGAGTCAAGGGTTAAGTTTGAACAATGCAGTGATTGACGCTGGCAATTCAATATTCAGTTGTGGACAGATATATGTTGCTCTCTCACGTGTAACTTCTCTTGAAGGGTTACATTTGATCAATTATGATCCGCATTCGATTAAAGCAGATGAATCGTCTGTGATTGAATATAATAGATTGAGAAAACAGTATCGTCCAGACCTTGCGCAAATGAAAATTTCTAAGGAACGTGGAAAAAAAGTTCCAGATATAATTTGGGCAGTACCTAAAGATATAATCGATTGTCAACAACCACAATACTGTGAAGTAGATAATAACAAATGGAACGTTCATGGATTGCAAAATACAGATTGTGTATCGTGTTATGCTAACGCTATCGTACAATGCATTTTCAATTCCCAAATTCTCAGACAAAACTTAATAAACAGTGTCCCTGAAGAACACGACGTATTAGTAAATCTACTGCGTGCATATATTGATAGGAACGAAGATTTAAATACACTCAGCGTACGACAATCCTTGGGAGAGCCATTTATTCAAAAAAAGCAACAAGATGCACCGGAATTTTTAATGAGCCTGTGTTCTAAATCCGAAGCTGTAAAAAACACAGTGGAACATAAATTAATAACAAAAATACGTTGTAGAGCATGTGAATATACAGTCACTGCGGAAGAGCAACCGAATCATGTCCTAAAGTTGACGATGCCCACCGTAATGAAACCATTGACTCTGCAAGAGTTAATCGAATATAACTTGTCCCAATGGAATGATATCAAGCGATTGTGTACTCAGTGCGGTGAGACAAACAGTATTATGAATACTTCCGTATCGATAACAAAACAAGTATTAATTTTACAACTCGACTTGATGTCTACCGCAAAAAACACTTCAGCGAAGTGTAAAGAAAAAAATGGCAATATTAAGGGCGTTCCCACGAGTACTATTACAATTTGCGGCTCCAAATATAAAGTTAAAAGTGCCCTCTTTCATCACGGTTCAACCGTCAATGATGGTCATTACACTAGCATGCTTAGGTATGGCACATCTAGTTGGATTCTTGCCGACGATATGATAATTGACCAGAAGAGTTGGCCCAGAAATGCAAAAGATGGATACATGTTTTTTTTGGAACAGCTGAAAAAATAATTAAGGCAGACATAATGACATGAAGCTTAACCAGATGTAACCAAGATATCTGATATTTATGTCATTTTAAATTTGTCTCGATATATATGTCGACCTAATGTATTCAAAGAAATCATTAAACCGACATTATATTAAAAATCCAAGTTTACGAGGTGGGCTGCTAGAAACTCCGCCGTTGCCGGTCCCAAGCCCGGATTAGAAAGGAGGAGGGTTTTGTTATACCTTAATGGTAAAATGGATATACACGGCCATCTGGATTGTGGAACTTATAACTTTGTCCGTAAACTTTGTAATCGCAAAGTAACCTCTATCCAATCCACCGTTTAATGGCGAATAAACGATTGGAATTAGCACATTTACATATATAAATGAAATAAAGAAAACATTACAATAACTTTGTTCGAACTTTGCAAAAAAAAATGAAATCCCCAAAAAAACACCAAAAATGGTGTAAAAAACACGAGACAAGTACATTTATATTAGCTGTGATTACTTTGCAAAAAGTGGACAAATAATACGACCCTCACATGCATAGCCAAGCACATGTCGGTACTAAAATAAAATTGGTCAAAGATAGTTCGGAGAATAAGGATAAAATATTATCAGCTAAAAACTTAATCTTCATGAAGTCAGATTATAAAAATTACTTGTCCGGCCATTGCAGGTGTCCAGTTATTACATTGCACAAGTTCATATTTTGGCTTAATGCAGCTTTGACTATTTCTATGAATTGGGTCCTGCGGCCGGACAAGTAATTTTTATAATCTGACTTCATGAAGATTAAGTTTTTAGCTGATAATATTTTATCCTTATTCTCCGAACTATCTTTGACCAATTTTATTTTAGTACCGACATGTGCTTGGCTATGCATGTGAGGGTCGTATTATTTGTCCACTTTTTGCAAAGTAATCACAGCTAATATAAATGTACTTGTCTCGTGTTTTTTACACCATTTTTGGTGTTTTTTTGGGGATCTTTTATATTCGAATCAATGAACTATATTCGAAAAATCAAGAAAAAAATCGAAACTGTTATTTTTTTATTGTTTAAACCTTTTTATAATTTCCTTATTGCAAATATTAATATTTGCATCCGCGACTATTTTTTCTGAATTAAGGTCAACTCTTTGGACGATGAATCCTCTATGGAACTTTTCATTTTTTTCACTCGCCTTATTAGTACGCATTTTGATAATGTCGCAATGCGAGTTTTCTACGCATATTGTAAAAAGTTTTGATGTTACAAAGAAATTGAATAGAATCTTTTTTATTCGAATCTGTAAACTATATTCGAAAAAACAAGTGAAACATCGAAATTATTATTTTTTAATTGTTCAAATATTTTTGTCATTTTCATAATGCAAAAATTGATTTCTTGATTTGAAACATTTTTTTAGAATTGAGTGCAGTAATTTGGACGATAAAGTTCTATGACACTTTCATTTGATGCAACTCGCTTATCAGTACGCGCTCTGATAAGGTTGCAATGCGTAAATACTACGCGTAACTGCCACAGTTTCGATTTTACAAAAAAATTGAATAAAGTCTTTTCCATTGGAATCTATGAACTATATTCGAAAAAACGAGTAGAAGTTTGAAATTGTTATTTTTAATTGTTTAAATATTTTGATAAGTTTCACACGGCAAAAATTGATTTTTTGATTCGAAACCATTTTTTTAGAATTGAGTGCAGTAAATTTGGACGATAAAGCTTCTATGACACTTTTCATATGATGCAACTCGCTTATCAGTACGCGCTCTGATAAGATCGTAATGCGTAAACACTACGCGTAACTGCCACCGTTTTGATTTTACAAAAAAATTGAATGGAATCTTTTCTACTCGACTCTATAAACTGTATTCGAAAAAACAAGTGAGAATACGACATTGTTATTTTTCAATTGTTTCAACTTTTGAATAATTTTCTTATTGCAGAAATTAGTTTTTTCATTCGCAACTATTTTTTCCGGATCAAGTGCAACAGTATGGACGATAAAGCTCCTATGGTATTTTTCATTGGCTTCAATCTCCGTATCAGCACGCGCGATGATAAAGTCGCAAAGATATTATTCAATACCCTTGTAGATGCAAGACTTTGTCAGAAACCCTAATGAGAATGCATTGTGCCCTTATTGAAACGCCAACTGGTAAGGGGAGTACATCAAAAGAAAAATGCCATAGTAGCTTTACGTCCAAGTTATTGCACCGTATTCGGGGAAAATAGTTGCGAATCGAATAATCAAATTATGCAAAAGAAAATTATTTAAAAAACTAGAAAATAACAATTTAGAAACTTCACTCGTTTTTTCGAATATAATTTATAAATTCGAATAGAAAAGATTCTATTAAATCTTGTGGTCAAATCAAACCTGTAGGAGTTACGCGTAGTGTTTACGCATTACAACCTTATCAGAGCGCGTACTGATAAGCGAGTTGCATCAAATGAAAATTGTCATAGAACTTTATCTTTCAAATTAATGCACTCCATTCTAAAAAAATAGTTTCGAATAAAAAAATCAATTTTTGCAATATGAAAATTCCAAAAATATTTAAACAATTAAACAATAACAATTTCGAACTTTCACTTGTTTTTCGAATATAGTTTATAGATTTAAGTAGAAAAGATTCTATCCAATTTTTTGGAATATCAAAACTGTGGCAGTTACGCGGAGTGTTTACGCATTACAACCTTATCCGAGCGCGTACTGATAAGGGAGTCGCCTTAAATAAAAAGTGTCATTGAAGCGCTTCATCGTCCAAATTACCGCCCTCAATACTGAAAATATGGTTCCGAATAAAAAATAATTTTTTACCGTGTGAAAATTATAAAAATATTTAAACAATTAAAAAATAACAATTTCGAACTTTCACTTGTTTTTTCGAATATAGTTTATAGATTCGAATAAAAAAGACTCTATTCAATTTTTTTGTTAAATCGAAACTGTGGCAGTTACGCGTAGTGTTTACGCATTACAAACTTATCAGAGCGCGTACTGATAAGCGAGTTGCCTCAAATGAAAAGTGTCATAGAAGCTTTATCGTCCAAATTACTGCACTCAATTCTGAAAAAATGGTTTCGAATCCAAAAATCAATTTTTGCCGTGTGAAAATTATAAAAATATTTAAACAATTAAAAAAAAACAATTTCGAACTTTCACTTGTTTTTTCGAATATAGTTTATAGATTCGAATAAAAAAGAGTCTATTCAATTTTTTTGTAAAATCGGAACTGTGGCAGTTACGCGTAGTGTTTACACATTACAACCTTATCAGATCGCGTACTAATATCCGAGTTGCATCAAATGAAAAGTGTCATAGAAGCTTTATCGTCCAAATTACTGCACTCAATTCCAAAAAAAATGGTTTCGAATCAAAAAATCAATTTTTGCATTATGAAAAGTACAAAAATATTTAAACAATTAAAAAATAACAATTTCAAATTTTCACTTGTTTTTTTAAATATAGTTTTTACATTGGAATAGAAAAGATTCTCTTCAATTTTCGTATAAAACCAAAAATTTGTCGAATTCGCGTAGAAAATGTGCATTGCGCCCTTATTACAGCGCGTTCCTATAAGAGGATGGGAGCCAATATAAACTGTCATAGAAGGTTTATCGTCCAAATTTGAGTACTTAATTGGGAAAAAACAATGGCGCATGAAAAAATAAATTTTTCAATAAAATGTTTATAGAAATATTTAAACAATTAAAAAATAGTAACTTTGCATTTCCTTCAACTTTTCACAATCCTTTTAATCGATTCGAATCCGGAAGGTTCTATTCTATTTTTATGTAAAATCAAAACTTTATGCCGTGAAAAGGCATTACCACCTCATCACAGCGCATACTGAAAAGGAGATTGCATAAAATGAAATGTGTCAGAACCTCTGTTTTGTAAAATTGTTGTCCATAATAATTAAAAAAATGGAAATGAAAAAATTCTTTTTCTTTCATTAGAAATTCGTGAAAATATTTAAACAATTGAGATATAACAATTTCGCATTTACACTAACTGTTTCTACAGAGTTCTGTATTATTCGCACCGTTGCGATAGTGGAAAGCCCTTTGGTACTTTTCGCTAGAAGTAACCGTCTCGCTGATACACACGTTGCATAGGCGACTGTGGAACACGCAGATTACGGTCAAAGTATCGCTCATACAAGAACAAAAAAGGACCTTTTTCGCTCGTAAAAAAGCAAGAAAGCGTAGCATAAAAATTCTAAATTTGTAATTGGTTAGTTGTATTTATGAAACAACAATTTGTTAGTTACTTTGAATAATGCAATCAAATTGCAATTAGTGTTTGTGTTCCACTTGCACCGTTTTGATGATACGTGCAGGTCCGTTGAAACTTTCGTTAACTTGTCTTATTTAAGGTGCAAGAAAAAATGAAAAAACTATCGCGCGCGAATTAAATAAATGCAATAGATCAATGTGTCGGCACAGTAAAATACTATTCTTCTTGCAACTATGGTCGAGGTTAAACAATTGTAATTTCATTAGTCATGATAATTGGCTTGTCGCAAACTTGCAGGATTTACGATGCGATTGACGGTACGCGATCGAGTTTTCGTACTCGCTCGGTCCCTCCCGATTTCCGCCTCTCCGTCGGCGCTCTTTCACCAATAGCACTGGGCCGGTCTACCTGCTCTCGCCAGTGTACGATGCAGCGAAGAACCACTGCTTTGACGCGCATGCGCCTGAGCCCTGTCTAGTTTCAAGAAAACCTCACTGTATCTGAAGATGACTAAGATATCTCTCTACACATAGATGACATAGATATCTCACCACCGCTGCCGTTTCCAAAAATTAAGAAATTAGAACGTTTCTGCTTGCCCCCCTCCAACCCCGGCCAAAATATTTCCGGCGGGGATCGTGACCCAAAATATATTTTTTGTCTGAGGGCATACGCCCTTCTGATTCTGGGGAGGGGGTGTCGTCTGAGGACATACGCCCTTCTGATTCTTGAGCTCCCTCAGCGACTTAGAATATTTCGGGCGCAGACCCCCATAAGGACTTAGAATATTCTGGGCTGAGGTCCCCTTAGGGACTTAAAATATTTCCGGTCGAGGCCCCCTTAGGGACTTTCTGAAGTTTTGTACGTTCACGTTATCTATAATATTTCACTCTTTTTTGGAATTTGTTCCACATTACTTGATGTGTGATGTTGTATCCCGCACTTATGAAACTGTGATAGGATTCTTGAAAATTTGCACTCGTAAGAGATTGTTTCGTTGCCCTGGGTTCGATGAAGCTACAATGTTCGCAGTTATTTCAATACAAAATTTCATTAAACGCACGACATATTTTTTTTAACCGCGCGAGGTTTATTGAATTAATTTTCACGCAAAAACTAAAATACATAAACTTGTTACTATTTAATGAGTATTTCGTTCACTCAGTTGAGTGAAATATTCGCGGGTAATCACAAACTGTCACTTAGAATTCACGAAATGGCATTTGGAAATTGAAAACAACTGACTGTTGGTTTCCGCGTATACTATTGCGCATCCACGGCTCACGCATGGACGCACGGATGTAACACACTATTACGTCCCGCGAATTTAAATCTTTATTCGCGAACGCAAATTAGAAAAATCTACGATTCTATAAAAATTCAATAACAAATGAAGAGAAAAGAGAGAAAAAAAGAAGAAGGAAACAAGAGAGAGATAGAGCCATGGATGGTCCGAGGTGTGATTTTATTGCACATGATTCCATTATTCTCCTTGAGACTATAATAATCAATAATGGACGACAACTAAATCTAACTAAATCTAACTAAATATAAAAATTAAATATCCAATCATTGGCATGCTACTGGTCATACTTGGACGCGATTTGGCGAGCATTCGAATTACAGAAGGGGAGGTATCGCAAGCAGAAATATCGATTTGCATTGCTTAAACCAAGGCAATCCGAAACTCTTCTACGCACATCAGAAAGAATGAATTCTCATCGCTTTAACACAATGGGAAGTTCTTCACGGATATACAAGCGTGCAGCCAGAGAATTGATGTAACTGTTTCCAAGGGATCGATACAAGAAATTATCGTCATCGTTAACGAGTGCAGCACCTCTCGAACAACTAATCAACAATCAATTTGGGAGCAACAACGTAATAATCAACAATCAACCGAGTCATCAACATTCCATCAAGAAATTATAAACAAATCATCTAAAAATTTCGCAAATAAATAAACAGCTTTTAAACTACGTTAATTACACTAAAATCGAGCATGATCAATAATATTTGGGTCACATCGTTACTAAACAAAAATATAAAAATACTATGGATCGTGCGCTTCGCGCCCGATCACTAGGTTCATTTATGTTGCTTTCTCAAAAAGCTTTGTTTCTTATTCAAATCATTCTCTAAAACTCCATGAAAATCAAAAATCGAAGTAAAAACACAGGTATCATTTTTTTAAATATTCTATCATCCTATCAATTTAGTTCGATTGCCATGGTCCGTTCAAATATTAATACGACCTAACAACACTATCCCGGTATTTATCCTAGTCCCGAGGAAAAACCATGGCTCAAAAACGTTGGAAGGATAGTGTGTACAACACGACTATTACATAACCCTAAAGAAAGATACATTAACCAACGGAAATTCAATATAATGATTACATACGTGAAGGAAGCGACCTGGACGAGAGATGCTGAGGAAGCAACATCTGATCGGGTACCATTGTGGACCTTGAATTCGACAAAATATACACCTGATCTGTCTATCACACATGTTAAGAAAGCGACGTATGAAACAGAAGCAGGGAAACCAATATCCGGCCGTCAGGTGCCATTTGGGACCATCAATGTAAAAAAATGTACATCAAATCTTCCTATCGCATACGTAAACGCAGAGATCTATGAAGTAGAAGCCGCGAAACCGACATCAGTAGGTTAGGTACCATTTTTGGACCTTTCCTTCCCCAAAATGTTCATCTAATCCATGAAATGCACAAGTAAACCTACCTTCGTACCAACGTACGAAGTAGAAGCCGAATATCATCTCCGACCCAACGTCAAAACCCAAAGTAAGCAACATCAGAATTATCAGGTACCATTTCGCTTGTCCCGCTTTGCAAAATGTGCAACATGACTTTACTATGGAATTTTTTTTTTAATAATTAAGAACATTTTTCAATGACGCTGTAAAAGCGAACTACGCGAACGTTATTCGAGACCATGAAAAATCGTAACACTGAGCCCTGAGAACGGCTGGAAACGCGACAAAATCGTTTATCGATGAAATTGTAAAAAAACAAACAACAATTGATATTACTCGTTTTTAGGGGTATATGGGGTAGCAAAGTGCATCGAACAGAGCGCTCGTGTGTAGTCACATACACATACACGCTCACACGGACATATTTTGCGAGCAAAACGGCTCGAGACGCCAAAAAGTGAAATGTCGCCGGACATTCGGCTTACCTTCGGTAGCTATTTTTTAAAGATGAATACACATGGCAGCGGATTTGGGCTCATATTCGTTGTTGTCCACACGGACGCTACTCGAGAACACGAAAAATCTCGACATTGAGCCCTCATCACGGCTGGAAAAGTGGACCAATTCCATATGGCCGAAATTGTAAAAAACAAATAACAATCGATATTATTAATTTTTTGTCGGGCATGGGGTAGAAAAATGAATTCAATAGAATGCTCGTGTGTAGTTGTACACACGTGTTCGCTCGCATGGACATATTTCGCGCGTAAAACGCCTGGAGACGCGAAAAACTAAAATGTCGCCGGACATTTCGCCCAACTTTCAGGGCAAATATCTTCGGAAACCTACGATTGGCGACGATTTGCCGTATATATACGTTGTTTCCTCAACGGACGGAACTCGAAAATGCTAAAAAAAAGGGGGATAAAAAAAAAATCAAGATTATTATATATAATAATTAAATTGTTTAAATAAGATCTCCGTAGTTAAATTGTTATCTTTAGTTGTAATCAACATAGAAATTTGTTTGAAGTTCGACGATTAATATTTTCAACTGAACAGGATAATTATAACAAAATTTAATTATAAAAACTATTGTTTAAATCGTAAATTGGCAAATTATAAAATTTAGTACCTGTAACCAACAGACGATCGATAATTACTAAAGGTGGGAGTAGAAGCTTCTACGAGGAGAAGTATGGGCCAGGAGACCCCCGAGACAATCAATAAATACAAGACCCAAAGTGACCCGGTTACATGTCAAAATATCACATGTAAAAATAACACGTCATAATATCACGCGTCAAAATAACACATACAAAAAAAACAAAAAAAAATATCACACGGCAAAATAACACACACCAAAAAAACACAAAAAAAAATATCACACACCAAAAAAACCCACAAAAAAATAACACACCACAAAATAACACAGAAAATCACCCAATCACACAATCATTGTCGGTACTATGAAGCAACGTATAACGCACAAGACGGCGAGAAGGCGAAATACCAATGTTGCCAGTCACTGTTTACCTCATACCATTAGCAAACCAGCAGCTGAGATCCGGCAGCAACAGACCAGCAGAACGGCGAGCTTTCACCAGTAATATTTCAAATTAAGAAAACGTCATATCTATAGTCGCGTCGCCACCAGATTCACAACAGGGACCCGTGCGCTATTGTCGTTACGATCGACGGATATATCGCTCAGTATTGATATTACCAGTGTCCGCGGCATATACTCGCGATACACAGTGCGATACAAATTCACCATGCCGCTACACTTTATAACAAGCCAAAAAGGGAAACCGCAGTTATTATATAAAGGATATATTTTCCAAATGCATCGGGAAGCAAAAGCAAGTGTAACATGGCGATGCACCGAATACGCAAAAACATCGAAGTGTCGCGCGCTCGTACACACGACGACAGCATCCAAACAAGGTAAGAGCTCACAGCGGCCACGCATTAAGACCGCCAACAAACCGCGAAACGATTAAGTAACATTTTTTCCCGGTGTCAACATTTATAATAGGAGCCGTGCTGGACTCCGACGACCCAATTCACACACACGCTGCCGATGTTTCGAACACGAAAGCACGAGTTCTCGCGGAAAAAATGAAAAAGCGCGCGAAGACAACGACAGAGCCCACCGGTCAAATAGTTAGAGCAGCTCTCGCTGGCGCGTCGGCAAGCACATCAGCGCAACTTCCGACCATGCAACAATTAACCCGGACAGTACAAAGGGCAAGAGCAACAGCCAACCCACAATTACCGACACCGGCAACTCGCGGAGAACTCGAAATTCCCGAGATATTTACAAAAACACATAACGGAGAACAGTTCCTTTTTCACGACGATGGCGGTGATAAAAAACGATTCCTGATATTTGTGACGCAGTCAAATTTACAGCGGCTCGCACGATGCAAAATATGGCTTTGCGACGGAACTTTTCAAACGGTGCCGAAGATATTCACGCAACTGTACACGATACATGGCATGGTCGAGGGGAAAGTAATCCCATTTATATACGTTCTGGCCCCAGGCAAAACGACACGCATGTACAAAAAAATCCTCCAGTGCATAAAAGAATCCGAAGAAGGCTTAAATCCCGCCATCGTAATAACAGACTTCGAACAAAGCTTCATTGCAGCGGTGCAAGAAATATTTCCGGAGACTGCAGTCCATGGGTGCCATTTTCATTTCGGCCAATGCATTTGGCGACAGATACAGCAACTCGGACTTCAACGTCGATACTCACGAGAGGAAATGTTCGCGCAAAATATAAAAATGTTAATCGCATTAGCATTTGTGCCGTGCGAACAAGTGGCCCACGCGTTCAACAATCTCACTACATCCAAGTTTTTCCGTGAGAACGAAGAAGGCTTAAAAGATATTGTTAGCTACTTCAAAACAACATGGGTCGGAGATGAAACAACACGAAAAACACGTCAGCCACTATTCGCCATTGACCTGTGGAATTGCTACGCGGCTGTGAAGAACAACGAGCCACGAACGAACAACGCTGTTGAAGGCTGGCATAATGGATTTTATATGCGCATTCAAACGAGCCACGCCGCAATGGGGAAATTTATAAATGCGCTACAGGACGAACAACAAACCGCAGAAACTCTTTGGGAACAACACATCGCCGGCCGGCCCATTGTCAACAAAAGACGAAAAGCTTATCGCGATCTCGACGAAAGACTAAGTAATCTTGTCAACGATTTCGAACGAAACGAAGACATTCGCGAATACTTACGCGGGATAGCATATAACATTCGCATTTAGATGGAAACGTAACGTCAGCTTTTCTTCATTAACACATTTCGAGATGTGTCTCTTCTGTTTTTCACGATTAAATAAATAAAAAAAACAATCTACCTTTATTTGTGTGCCAATTTGTTTGCCGTGTGTTTATTTCATTTGTGTTTTGTGTTATGTCTAAACATGATAAATAGTATTTATTTTTTCAGTCAGGGGGCTTCGCCCCCCGAACCCTCCGCCGGGGCTTTGCCCCTGGACCCCAGCAGGGGCTCCGCCCCTGCACCCCGTACAACTCCCTGCCCCGACGGGCGACAGCATTTTGAGACGTGTTTCTTCTGTGTTTGTAATTGTTTACCACTTTGTTTGCCGTGTGTTTATTTTATGTGATGTTTTCGTGTTGTGTTTATTTCATTTGTGTTGTTTTGCCGTGTGCTTATTTTATGTGATGTTATTTTTGTGTTGTGTTTATTTCATTTGTGTTGTTTTGACGTGTGTTTTTAATGATGTGTTATTTTTTTGTGTTATTTTTGCCAGTGATAACACAGCTATGTGTTATTTTGACGTGATACCCTACTCAACAGCTTCCCTCATAGAGATGCCGTGTATCGGCCAAAGGCATAAAATTCCAAGATAAATCGAATTAATAGAACGCAAGGCAAAATGATGGAAAAAGTTGATTACATTGCTGCTACTATTGATCGTAAAAATGAGACACCGTACGAAAAATTCCAAGGTGTCGTTGAAACCGACGGTACTGGCAACAGATATGTAAGTAAAACGATTATGGCGAGTATGTTGAATGACATTATTTCATTCCTAATTATGTATAGTGACGTATAATAATAATAATTGTGTACGGAGGTAGTAACACCTTTTTCCTCGCATATGCAGGTCCTCATCGGAGACAATCGATTGAGTTATGACGCAACGTTCAAAATATTTTCCGCACAAGACAACAATCAGCGATTGAACGAGGCTATGAACGCCCTGTGGATTGTCGAGGAGCAATGCGATTTGTACCTAAGAGAAACTAGCATTCCTCGGAATAAGAGGGGCGGTCGAGTCATTACTAAAGAAGAATTTTCGAGATAGGATGGTGAGTACATTCCTTTTCTAGTGACATGCTGCACGCGCTGGTATAATAGTATATTACGATACTAGCGCGATAACCTTTTTCCGATGAGTATAAGTTTCCAGAACAAGCCGAAGGCGACTGTTGCAAGAGTTGATAAAAAAAATTTCGCACGAGTAACGTACAAAATCTTACTTCACAAGGTGTGAAAATGGGTATTTTACGCATGTAAAGCGTGCGTAAAACAGCCTTTTACGCTTCGAGTGAAGTAAAAATAATATGATAGCCCGTATCTATGCATATCTCCCCACTGTTATTCCATGTGAAAACAGACTGGAGACTAAGAAATAATTTCAGTAAAATATTTTATTTTGTAACAGAATATGTCAATTTCTTCGCGAATAGAAGTAGTACAGATGATCAGCCGGTTCCGTTCTTCGTATCATCGGAGAAGGCGAATAGGCAAAAGATTTCCAAACATCTCGTTTGGATTCGAGATAGCAACGATCCGGAAAAAAAAAGAAAGGACACACGCACGACAAAAAAAGGGAAGGATTCGTCGACAAGAAGCAAAAACGCTCAACGCAAGTGACCCGACAACAAAAAACACTGAAGTTAGCTCGCAAGGACTTACGCAAACAAAACGTCGAATTCATAAAAAAACAGTCCAACGCATAATTCATAAAATGGAGCAAATGCAGTATCAAGAGCCGGACGGCGTGAATGCCATCGAAAAAAAAAAAATGACGACACACAAAATCGCAAAATCGGAAATTGGAGTCGCCGATTTGCGAAAGATACTGACGAATGATGCTTGTCGCTTTCAGGAAGGTACATTATAAATATTGTACTGTTTCATTTCTGCTTACTGCAATAGCAATAAATAATTCGTTTCATTTGGCGCCGTAGATGGAAAATACCGTTATCCGGTGGAAAGCGATTATGAAGTGGAGCACCTGCATAAATGGGCGAAGCACAGCAAAGATAACGATTGCGACAACAACGATCTGACAATGAATCACATGATGCTCTACCAAGATGCTGGAGCAGATGAAAACTTGATGGAATTAATCATAAATAAATATACGAAACCGGTCATCGAAGAACTCGCAAAGAAAGAAACGGGAAAACAAAATCAGAAAAAACAGACATTGATCAGGTACGAATGCCGTTAAGATCACACGAAAGTTATTATACTACTTGTGAAGTTGCCAAATGAGTATTGATAAATGTCAATCGTCTCATAACATTTCAGATTCAACAAAGAAATGATCTCGATAACGATGTTGACGGGCATAATAAACGCGAGGTATATCGAGGTGGAAGAGGATTCGAACCAACGGAACTTGCCGGCAACATTTGAAATCGCCGACTATATTCGAGATGTAAGGAGAGTTCCATGTTATGGTAAACAATTGAAAAAACACATGCTTTGAAACTCCGTTTGTGGAAGAATCATTAAGGCCTTAGGCCACCCTAGAATTTTCGAAAAATCTATTTTTTTTTCTTTCTTTTAAAGGGTCCCTCAAGGCCCCAAAAATGATGTCCCAAACGATTATGGCCGAGAAAAATCTGTAAGTACCCCGTTTTCGAGTTTTAGTACAAAGCCGTCTGCAGCCACGGCCTTGCAAGCAGCAAGCAGCTGCCACACTTACTGAAAGCAGTAAGCGTGGTTTGGGATTCAAACTTGCAGTGTCCTGTGAAAAGTGTGAGAAGACTGAGATACTGAGTTGTCCACTTGTTGAGAAAGGCTACGAAATCAACCGTAGAATAATCATTGCCATGCGATTGCTTGGAGTTGGTTGGCACGGAATCAGAAAATTCTGTGCATTCATGGAATTACCTCGGAGTACCTTTCACTCATTTTACGATAAGGTTGTCAAAAGAATGAACACTGCAACCAATTTAGTTTGCCAGAATAGTATGATGAGAGCTGCGGAAAAAGAAAAAACCATTTCGATTGAAAACGGAGAGAATGGAATTGTAGTGTCAGGCGATGGTTCGTGGAGAAAACGTGGATTTACGTCTCTGTATGGATTAGTGACTCTTATTGGCTATAACTTTGGAAAAATCGTTGATTGTGTATTAAAAATAAAAATACTGTAAGGCGTGTGAACATTGGTCTGAAAAAAAAGATACCGACGAATATGCGGAGTGGGCAGAAAGTCGTGTAGGAGAATGCGCTGTGAATCACGATGGATCGGCAGGAAAAGTGGAAGTCGATGCAGTTGTTGAGATGTTTCGCCGCTCTGAAACTTTGCATTAGGTCAAATACTCTCACTACATTGGTGACGGTGATTCTAAGACTTTCAAAGGCATTACAGATGCTAAGCCATATGAGGATCTCACAGTACTCAAGAAAGAGTGTATAGATCACGGGCAAAAACGAATGGGCACCCAACTACGTAATTTGAAAAAGAAGACAAAAGGTCTCGGTAGAAGGGGCAAATTGACTGGAAAACTTATAGATGAGCTATCTATTTATTATGGATTAGCGATTCGTAGAAACAGTAATTCAGTCGAGAACATGAGAAGCAGTATATGAGCTACACTGGATCACAAATTATCTACGGATGCCAAACCGCAGGACGACAAATGTCCTATTGGAGAGGATTCATGGTGCTTATGGCAACGCGCCAAAGCGACGAATACTTTGGCTGAGTACAAACACAAGCCAGCTCTTTCAATTCAAGTCTACGAAGCTATCAAACCAATCTATGAAGAACTGACCAATCAAGATCTTCTAACTCGATGCATCGGCGGTTATACGCAAAATAACAACAAAAGCTTTAATTCGACTGTGTGGACATGGGCCACAAAAAATATTTCAAGTGTGAAAACAGTCTTGGTAGTAGCTACGGAAATGGCAGTTTGTGTATTTAATGACGGGTTTTCTTTAATTTTACACATAATGGAGGCAATGGATTTGGAAATCGGCCCGAACAGCTACGAAATGTGCATGGAGATCGACAAACAGCGCATAAAGCTTGCAGAAAGATCGCTATCAGACCGGGTAAAAGAGGTCAGAATCGCTGCAAGATCAAGCAGAAAAGAAATGTAAAAGCAGAAAGATAATCTGGAAGGCCAATTGTATGGTGCAGGCATCGCAGATCAAAGGTATTGCAAAATTATTCATGTCAAGAGACGCGGTAGCGTCTCGACGCCAAGTACATAAAAAAAAAAAAATTTTCGTACGAGGCTGGCCGAGGCGCTGCCGCTTCTTAGTATACGCGAATATGCCGGAAGTAAAACTTTCGCTCGATAATTCTCGGGAGATTAACTTCGAATCAAATTTTTGGCAAGTCTTTCATAATATAATTTGGCCATCAGCTTTCGAATGCGCCTAGGTGCGATTGAATCGGTGCAGCCGTTGCTGAGATATCGATGCCGTGACCCAAAAGGTATCCGATCAGCGATACTTGCAAGAAAAAAATGTGTAGATGAGAAACAGATGGGCATCCTCTCCTATCATTTAACGGGTTACGGCCATGGATATACGCCCTTCTGCTTCCCATCTAGATGTGTAGGTGAGAAGCAGAACGGCGGTATCGCACACCATTTTACGGGTCGAATAGTATCAGATACGCCCGTCTATTTCTCATCTACATCGGGTCGGGCATCGCGGAGCATCGGGCATCGCGGAAGATTGTGAAATCGTGGCGCGTCGTGCGTGTTCGGTGCTCGCTCGGCCCGTCGGCCGTGCCGGCCCGTCGGCGGTTGACAGCGGGCGACGTAACCAAAGCAAGGGCCCGGGATTAAATAAATAAATGAATAAATTGAAAAGTGGTGAATGTTTGAAAGTGATTTCAAAAGTGTTCTTTCGTCTCGTTCGTCTCGATTCGATTTTTTAAGCGATTAGTGCTTTCCGGCAAATGATATAACCTTACAATAAAAACTAAAGTCAAGAAAAATGTTATGATCAAGATTTAATCAAGAAAAATAATTGTTTTCAGTTTCGTTTTTTTTTTTTTTTCGCTGTTCTCAAGTTCGATAGAATTTTTCTGTCGAAGGTCGGTGTGGTTGTGTTCTTGAAGCGCTACAACACATTTCTACGCTGATAGCGTAGAAATCAAGATTCCTCGGCAGGTCTGTTATACCATTAAGAAAAAATGTTATCGCTTTAACAAAAAAATTGTGTAACTCTGTCTTCGGTTACCTTGACAGAGGAATTACCCAGGACTCTTTCATTGACTTTCAGGATAAGTCAACTTGGCCAGCGCTTCGTTCGGTTCTTGCAACGAAAGAATTTTACCAATTTTCACTTCACTTCTCCGGACGAGAAAATTAAAAAATAAATTCTGTACTTCTTCAAAGAGCATCGAAGAAGAGAATTCAGGATTTCTTTTTCATCCGGTCGAAAATATCAAAGTAACGGATGGCAGAGTTCTCTCGTCGAGAGAATTATTGGAACGGACGGTACCGTTGTCTCGTTGCGAGAGCCAAGGTAAGAGGCAGTAGAACCTTTCCGCCAAGACAACTGAAGATACAGTTCTATCGATAATAGAATCACAGATTTTTTTGATAATGTAATGAACCATGCTGCGATATCTGAATTTATTCGCTATCACTGTGCGGTTCTTCAAAAATGACCACACCGATCTTCCGTCGCTTCAGTTTTACTGAGAAAACTGATATAGTTATTTTAATTTACAAAAAGAAAATAATAATAATAATTACAATAAAGAAAATAAAATCAATAAATAATTGCAACTAAAAAGTAATTACTATTATTAATTTGATTAAAAAAAATCTGAATTTTAGTTTTCTTGCTGGTTTTCAAAAATTAGTGAAATCCTCCAAAACTACTTTTTTTCCAAAAAAGTGAAAAACGTACGCCAAGTACATAAAAGGTATATAAATAAGAAAACCGTTGATTCAAAAAAATCCGAATTAAAAAACATAGCAAAATCATACGAGCCAAGTAATAGATTTTTTTTTTATATAGATGCAATGGTAACTATATAAAGAGTTTATGCTATCAAAAATAAAAATAAAAACATGCTTGGCACGTCCCTTTTTTTATGCGATAAGTAACGTTTATTTGTATTTGAAAGGCGTGCCAAGCATGTTTTTATTTTTATTTTTGATAGCATAAACTTTTTATATAGTTACCATTGCATCTATATAAAAAAAAAATCTATTACTTGGCTCGTATGATTTTGCTATGTTTTTTAATTCGGATTTTTTTGAATCAACGGTTTTCTTATTTATATACCTTTTATGTACTTGGCGTACGTTTTTCACTTTTTTGGAAAAAAAGTAGTTTTGGGGTTTTCTACTACTCAAAACTTTAAATGCGTTTATCTCAAAACTACATTTTTGTAGTTGGCCGGAAACATAACTCAGACAATTTTTAACCGATTGACTTGAAATTTGGAATATATCTTCGAAAATACATTGTCTATAGGAGTACGTAGAATTTTTTTTTATATTGCATAGTTCATTTGTTATTAACAATTATCTGACGATTTTTTAGGCAAATTTTTCACTTTCCACTTTAGAAGTGCGCCATTTTGTCAAAAATCAATATATCGAAAAAATCCTACGTACTTCTCTAGCTTATACTATATATAATCGAAAAAATTCAGGCCCTAATCATGATTCATTAAATTACAGGAGCTGTTGTTCCGGCCCTGGAGCATAGAAAAAAAAATTTTGAAATAAATTGCCTCAAAAAAAATATTGTATGCAGTTAATGATATGTATAATAAAGTCCCATTTCTGTAATCTCGATTTATTCCGTAATATTTCTGAAAAAAATTCCCAGAAAAACCTATTTTTTTCGGCCTCTAGGGTGGCCTAAGGCCTTAACGAAACGGTGGCAACGAACCTGGCATACTTTTAAACAGAGAATCGACGACAGTTTCCGAGATGGTCCACGAAATCTCGTCGTGACAGTCGCAAAACCAATCGGTTTCATGATTGTTGTTGAAGGCCCGGAGAAAGTTGCCGAGCGTTATTCTTGAAAAGAAATCAAATCATTAATTCGCATGTTAAATCATATATTTTTAGAATATTACCTGTGATATATTTTGAATTTAAAGAGAACGGCGCGAGTATAGAAATAGATAGCGCGATGATCGACGATCACGGAATCGAATAATTTGCCTCTAAGGAGGGGTCACTCGGTCCGAAGACCAGCGACGCTCTCTCTCTTCTCTCTGAACCGACATCGTAGACGGACGTACTATCCCGTTCGCTCTGACGCTCCGCACCAGATTTGGCACGTTTACTTTTAAAACTACGAATCTAAAATCAAAGTTTTCTTCCGCTCCGACGAAGCTGTTGATTTGGGATTGGTACATGGAATATCCAAGAACAACTGGAGGTGCATCCCACTGGCCTGCGTTGAGGAGAAAATAAGATAAGTTCACTGAAAATAAGATAAGGATCGGTCGAAAGATAAACGAATAAAATGAGAGAGACCGAGAGGGATTAATAATTATAGAATCCATGATCGTGGTTATATATAAAAACGAGATGTTACCTTGACGAAATGTTCACTCATGAGGTGAGATAACACATTAAATCCTATTGTATATAGGTTCATGTAATTAGGAGCGAATGTAGGAAATTGAGCTATAAATGAAATGGTTGATTATAAAAAGAAAAACGAAAAGGTGTGATGATAATAAGGATTTATTGTAACAAATTATAGAAGAAAAGGAAACAAGAAATTGAAAAACTGTTGATATAAAAAAAAATCTAGATAAAAATAAAGTTATTGATTACGCGAAAGAAGTTTTAAGCAGAGTGTGTGAATCGTAAATAAAATAACGCGAGAATCATAATGAATAATTTTGATATTTATTACATTGTCCGGTTAATCTGTGTTTTATGTTGTTGTTCGTCACTAATTTATTTGTTTCAAAGTTCGGTGCAATTTAGTTTCAATATCATTTTTAAAATCTATTTAACTAAGTAAAATGCATGTCAGAAAATAAGTTATAAAAAAAGGGAGGAAACAAACACAAAAGAGAGAAGGAATTTTATCGGATAAAAGGAGAATTATAAAGAGAATAAAGATAAAATCATTAGATACCTTCCATGGGTCAGTTCGTGCTGGTTTTCCTTGATACGGTTGTCTCTGGTCTGAACGTGACGCGACTTTGGATGCTTCACGGTCTGAGTAGTAGTGTACAGGTATAGGGAGACAGGATTTACCCCCTCCATGCGGACACTGGCGCCATACCCCCTCCACGTCTACCCCCCTCCCCCTTGTCTGGGGGCCCCTAAGCCCCGCCCCCCGCGATTATAGGGACCAATGGGAGCGAAGGTGGGAGATTTCTCTGGGTTCTGATTGGTTGTGACGTGTTCGCCGACGTCTGGCAGACTCCCCCTCCCCCCACTGACTGGGGGCCTCAAGTCTAGCGGCGCTGCATTATAGGGACCAATCAGAGACAAGGTGGGAGAAATTCTCCGAGCTGTGATTGGTCGAATGATTTTTCCGTGGCGCCCTCTATAAATTTTCACAGCCTTTTCAGTACTAATATTAGTGTCCGATTTCCCGGCGATCTGATTGGCCCTGCTGGTTAGCGGTCAAGTTCTCATGGCGCCCTCTGTAAATTACCGATGTTTATTCTACAGTCGGTAATAAAGTTACCGTACTCTACAGTCGGTAATGAAGTTTTCGCTCTCTACAGGCGGTAATAAAGTTTCCCTCTATACTATTTTGATGGTAGCGTTGAACAGACAAAAAACACGTTTACAAAAGTACAGGTTTTCGTTTATTCACATTTTGTATATATCCATATATAATTTACCCTGTATACAGTTTTATATATCGGTAATTAGTGGTATAGTTTCGAGAGTCGTGGTAGAGTCTGTTGACAGCAGTGGTGTGTCTTGCTCACGGTCAGGTTTGGTTGTAAGCGCCAAAGGTTCGGACTGAGTCGGCGGGACTGCGTTCGACTCTTCTTCTAAAGCCATCTCCTGCTGGCAGTCTGTGCATTCCCTCTGGAGTGGTGGATACCCTTCGAGTTGAGCTTGTAGATCCGCGGGGGCCCAATGTTTTTTACAATGTCTGTACGACGCGACTTCAGAGTCCTGACGGATGTGTTCCGGCAGTTTATCCCATATGATGTCGATGTATTCACCCCAGTGCCTCAGCAGCAAGGGTTTTGGTATATATTCGAGCTCCTCCGGGAGAAGTTCCCAAGGGTCCTTGCCACAATCGATTACGAGTATTCCGGTGATGATGTCCATTTTGTCGTGGGTTGCTGACGGTGCCACGAATCGTCAAGAAGTGTGGCTTCTCGAATGTGTGGCGCGGCTTTTATACTGCCCGAAGACGGGACCGAGCTTGTAGGTGGAGGGGAGCGTTGAAGATCGAGATGAGATCAAATTTTTTTCACCGCTGGTATTCTTTTATTCGTTATTTTTTACAGATGGCAGCCAAAACGGGCTGTACATGTTTGTATACAATGTGTTGCACATCTATTACCGGCACCCTTTAGCATTTGTGCTCGCCGTGTGTTTGGCGTGCCGCGTCTTTTACGTTGCACATAACGCAGATTTTTGTAGTAACGGCGCACAATATTATCGTTCTTCACCTTATTATTCGAGAATAGCTGGCTAAAAGCACCCAAGCTGTAGCCCCGAGCCATATAGTCAAGAAACATAACACAATATTCTCCACACACTCTAGACTTGATAGACTGCAGGGGCTTGGTGCTCCACTCGTAACTCGAGGTATTTCTTCGTAGTCGATTATGATGTTTGCTGACAAGTGGAGGCAGTCCGTAACTGTCGAAGAAGATCCCGTGACCATTGTTGTCGACGTATATGGCTACCCAGTGCGTTCCAAGTTTCGTATGATCGTCCGTGTTGGCAACGATAGCTGCAGGCCTAGACCAGCGACTCGGGATGCGATCGGCGGGGAAGACTCCTTTCGTCTGAGCTGAGACATGTCGTAGAGCCTCCAGTACTTCCAAACTGTTCATTGCAGGTGCTTCCTGTGCCAGAGTGGGGGCGACGTCTTCGAGAATGCTGATGATGCTGATACTGATGCTGATGAGCGCCACGGGAGACTGTGGGCGTTTGTTGGCGCTTCGGTGGTGGCGGTGGTGAGAGTTGTTTATTACGGTAAAGGGCAACGATTTCACCCTCCGCAGGTACCGTGCCGTCGCAGGTGTTCGGCGTCGCACTGCTGTCTTTTGTCTTTGGTACCTTGGCTATATAGGTTCCCCCCTTAGGGTCGTGATCTGCATCGCTGGGAATATCGATAAGTATCGCTTTTCGGGGCGTATCGGTCGTCCGATCTTTCTTTACGGCGGCGCCCACTGGTTCCGAGTAAATGGGACTAACGTTATCCAAAATCTGAGTTTGAAGCCATCTTTTTATTTTTCCCACGTTGTTTAATGCACATTTTGCGGCATCCTCCTTTGAGACGCCGTGATAGATGCACCAGGTATCGTAGGCCGGCATGTTCTTGAAGCTCGGTCCCTCGTAATCTTCCAAGTTGACGATGTCGCGACCCAACACATCGCGTAGAATTTCCGCTTTTTGTACACCTCGTGTGTATATGGGGAGCGCGTATCGGCACATAGCCTTTAGAGCCACGTATACTTTTGACAATGGTGTATCGCCGTCTACCCACTCGATGCCGTGGTGGAAACACGTTAGGCGATTATTACTTGAGCGCACTTCTTTAGGTAATTCGCCAAAATCGTAGGGCGGATCGATGACCCAATGGCCGATATGTTCGCCCTGAAGCGTGGTAACAGCAATCTCCTTAGGAAGAAACTCTCCATGTTTACCGTATAGCGCTTGAATATCAACTATTGCGTCCATACTGAAGGCGTGAGACGGAATGATGTCGAATGATCGCTGGTAGACGATCTTAAATACTGTTCCGGCTATACGTATAGCGGCCTCTCAGGGGGAGAATGCGTGATCATCTGTTACGCCGTGGTGGGAGGGATGTATGCTCAAGCACTAAAATCCGTGATAACTTGACGCGTTGAATCAATTTCAATAACAATGTCATACTCGGCGTAGACAATACAATTTATCGTGGATGCGAGGGGTTTTGCGAAACGGACTTCGATTCTCACGGTACCGTGTTTCACGAGATTCCAATGGGTGAAACAGTTGGCAGATAGATCAGGCGTGAAGTCGAAAGCGAATAGACAATAACCTTTTGCGTAACTGCTTCGTGAAATGTCTATACCTTCGTTTTGGAAGTGTATACCTGTGCCGGA
Organism: Ischnus inquisitorius; assembly: GCA_963924025.1. NCBI lineage: Eukaryota > Metazoa > Arthropoda > Insecta > Hymenoptera > Ichneumonidae > Ischnus > Ischnus inquisitorius. The sequence goes on along the minus strand of OZ001249.1, from coordinate 12,675,110 downwards.
AAAAGGGTGTGGTAGCACTCGATCCAAGTTTTATTGGTGTCGAACTCTGGTTGTAGTGGCTTTCCAGGTATCTGCTGGCCGTCAACGTAGAGCGATAGAAAATTTATCGAATAATTCTGGAAGTTGAAGGGATTTGCCGTTTTATTTCCGTTGAATGCTTTGTTGCTAACAAAACCAAGGATTATACGTTTTGGTAGTTGGCCGAGTATTACATTGTCCAGTGTATCGCCAGCGATGCCACTATGCATGGTACATGCCTTAACCTCCACCCGTGTTATAGGATATTTTGCGGTTGTTTTGGATAGCATTTTTGCATGGGCTATAAGCACTCCGGGGTTGATTTTCGCCCGTCTTATCATCAGTGTTGTATCGTTAATAATTATCTTGTGCGTGCAATCTTTTTCTGGTGATTCCATTAGACAAAAATCGTCTTTTGAGCGCACGAGACGTAGTCGTACTTCCACACCGTTTAGCAAAAATTTGTCTTGATTGAATACATCACAATGGAGATGACCAATCATATCCAGGGTCCGTGTTCCTTTGATATAACTCGCTCTAGCGTCTTGGCCATTGTTGCTCGGGCTCGCGCCAGGCAATAACTCGAAACCACCCGGTGTATCGGCATACCACAAAGCCGTAGTGAGATGCGATGCTTTTGCCGCAGGGCCATAGTTCAATAATGTTTCCATGTACGCACGATATGCGTAGGCATTATTGGGCGGTGCAACAAGTTTTTGATTAAAAAACACGTCTACTTGATTGAAGAGGCTGTGTAAGAAATTATTTACGGGTGCAACTTTGTACTCGTGGCCTCCACTGGCTACTACCTTAAGGCTTACAGCAAGCATCGTGTGCGCAAGGTCCAGGTATTCCTCGCCGTGGCCGGGTATCACAAATTCGATGGGACCGTCGTCCGTCAATGAAGAGACAGGCTTGTAGTGAACCCATTGCGATGCCTCTATAGACGTCTGCGATGGTGGTATTGTGAATAAGTCGAGCTCCGACTTCATACACTCGCATGAGTGTGAATGTAGAAACGACATATCTAGGCACTACCGAAAATATCAACGCGGCGTCTCTTATTATTATTTTTTCGAGTCTTAGTCACTTTTCCCCGTGTCGTCCTTCTCTTCTTTCTTCGTGATGTTGCACTTGCAGTAGTTCTTTTCTTTCCCTGCTGCTTCTTCTTCTTTTTCTTCGTGACGACAGATCTCTTTCTCTTGGAGGTGCGACGAGTTGCACGACCAATCAACGACTGCATCGTTCTCGAGGCGATCGCCTTATTATAGCCAGAGCCGTTCATAAGTAGTGCAATTTTCTCGTCGGCTTTTCGTTTCAAATTTTCTCCGGATTCTCTGGCACGTCGCTTTAGTGACTCCTTGAAGGGTATATTGTTCCCGCTTACATCTTCAATGACATGCAAGCCAGTGCGCAAAGCCTCGCGTCCTATGGCTTTAGCGCCTTTCGTGAGGAGCGGTAGTACACTCCTGAAGAGTCCGCTGAGAAAGCGGCCAATCTCGTGGCCTCTTTGATAAGGTGCACCCACGAAAACATTGCTCATACGTCCACCGCCACCGGTTTGATTCTCGTAATATGCCGCGTAGTGGCTCGCCATTTCGTCTAAGAGAGCCGTTTGAAGTGAAGCGTCAGCGTTAACGTCCCGTACTCAAATGTGATTGGCCGTCCCAGCTTGTCTCTTATATCTATCTCTATCGTACGAAAGCAATTATTGAGCAACGGTATGTAATTTGCCGGTGAAAAATATTTCACTTGTGTCGAGCCAAACGTGTATTTGACAGTATTCAGATTGACTATACGCAATAGAGCGGCCTGTGTGTCGCCGACTGTGTAGGGTACGCACAAATCCGTATAGACAAAGAGTTCTTCGGGGAGAGCACGAGCTAGGCAAGCAGGCATCTGACCTTCGCGTTGCATTCCGTGCGTGAAGCTCACGTACGAGTTCCCGTCGCTTTCCCAATCTTTACCCGGTGTTAAGTTGAAACCAAACACGTCGCGTAGCTTGTCGTTCATCTGCAGAAAATTCAGTGATTCTGCAATTTCTTTTCCGCACTTTTTACCCTCAATTGCCACGTAGCCGCTTGCGTTTTTCGCATTCACTATGCGTATACCGGCCTCGCTCATTCCTTGTAGACTATTTATACTTTTCATTAAATCCGCATGATTGTTATATACCCCGTACGGTATATGACTGATTTTCCTTTCTTCTCTGTCGCACTGCGTCCACTGAACCTCGGTCTCGTCACGCTGGATATGTATCATCGTACAAGGCACATAGATTTCGGTTAAACCCACGACCCAATGGCCATTAAGGGTAATTTCACGGGAAAGATGCGTAGTGAAAATTGTCGTAGTGTTGTTCGGAAAATATTTCATACTACTGTTACTCGGCAGCACGAGAAAAAAATTTTCGTCGTGGTACATGCTGACCGAGTGTATACACTACACTAGTCGTCAAGGATGTGGGCGTTAGACGCAGGTATCCACGAGTTGAATTTCGAAGGGTAACCGACCCAGCTTACAAAGAGCTGTTTCGAAGCCCCGCGTCCTTTTGTTCGTATTACACGATCGATTTTGAATTCTTTATTTTCCGCAACACGTTTCTCGTGTACAGGTGTGATTTCTTGCGTATAAAAAAATCCGTCGATTAATTCACCCTCAAGATCGCTCAACTCGTAAACACGGATACCTTGACGAACCGTAACTCTTGTGATTCGGAAAATTTCTTCGCTCCAATTCCTCTCGTAACCCTTCTCGAAGGTGCCTTTTGTTCGACTAATCCTAACATAATCGCCGCACTTGTATTTAACGCCTGTGAAACGCCTTCTTTTGCGTTGACTCAACGCGGCGCTTGTCATATTTTCGTACGCTACATCGGCATTGTGTAAAGTCACAGCGGCCGGCTGCATCTTAATTGACGAGTGTTTGGCATGATTGTAGGCGTAGACGAGTTGCTGTAGAATGTCGATGTAACGATGAGTATTTCGGTGTGTGAAGTAGCGCCACATTCGCTCTTTCAACGTGCGATTGAAGCGTTCGACAACTGCTGCTTTTATATCAGGGTTACGCGTGACTCTAAACGCTATATCGTTCTCCTTGAGAAAGGCTTGCAACTCTTTTCCGACAAATTCCTTGCCTTTGTCGGTCTGTAGACAGATGGGTGAGCGGCCGGTGCTTCGCTCGAAAATACGTTTAAAGGCTTGCGTGACAGCATGAACTGTTTTGTCTTGTAACGGCTCGACCCATGCATATTTGCTCAACACATCGATGACTGTAAGCAGGTAGCAGGTATTATCGTTGTAACTCTTTAACGAGCGTAAATCGACAAGATCAGCCTCCCAAACATCGTCTATGTTGTCAACGTTGTAGCGAAGTCTTGGGAAACGTCGCTTGACGGGCTTGTGAATGGTGTATGCATCCTGTTGGGTCAGCCAGTCATAAACACCGGCTACTTTATTTTTTTTTAATTCGGCAAGCCGTCTTGCACCGGCGTAGCCAGCCGGGTGCGAAGGGTCATAATACACTTTGTCGTATGGCATCTCTCTTTCTCTCTCTCTCTCTCTCTCCCACTCTGTCTTTGACGGTCACGTTAGAACAGACAGCGGCAATAAAGGCCATTCATAGTTTTAGCCAATGCGTAAACCCTCGAGGTGTTTCAGCGGCGGCGGCGTCTGAAGCCCGGGTCGCTGCGATTTCACCAGTGCTCGCACGCTTTGCAGGCAGACCGTCCTTCTTCTTCCTATTCCCCGCCTTGACGTTGTCTGTGTGTCTCGGCGAATAGTCGGCGTTTAACCCTCGCCGATGGTTGAAGGCTTCTTCACGCCTACTGTTGGCCCTGAAGCGGTCCGCACTTTTACCAGCAGGTCGTTTTCCTTTCGCCGCTGCAACGGTATCTTCTTCTTCTTCTTCTTCTTCTTCTCCGGTGATGGAATCGTCGGTTTCGTCGTTACTCTCGTGAAGATTATTTTGCGTGCGCTTGCTCCCAAATCTCGTCTCTCCTAGTGCCCACAGCGGTGTGTTCCCGATAAATTCGCGCGGCACAGAGGTTTCTCGTAGACTTTGAATAAACTCACGTCGTCCCACGGCTTTAAATTCTTTTCTCGATCTTGCCGCATCGTTAATAAGATCGACAATATTCGAATTGGGTACGAGCTTGCCGTCTATAGTGACGCGGCCGTCTCGGTCCCATCTGATGCGTTGTACTGCTGCCGGTGAATTGCGAAGATAAGACACGAGAGCTTTAGCTTTATGTCGATACGTTTGCGGAACACTGTCGATGATTACCGTATCATTCAAAGTTTCGTTTCCCTGTGGCGTTTGCTGCTCGTGCGGCATGGCAGAGTTCGCTCCAGGTAACGTTGAATCTAATGGACCCTTTCGCGCTTCAAGCAAAAATAAATACCTCTGCAGTACCTGTAGATATTGCTTCCACTTTTCCGAGTCATCGCGATACTTTTTCGAGTGTAAAATTTCCGAAAGTTCTTCGTCAAGTCTCGACAGAGGGTCGCCCGGTGTCTGTACACTCGGTGGACCGGCAGGCGGCTCGCGAGTTCCACCGCCGGTCATCGGCTCTTTCCATAACCCAGCCTCTTCCGCCGGCACTAAAATCATTTTCTTCGCGTGCTCCATTGTAGCTCGAAAGTTTGAATTAAGAGTCAGCACTACCGCCACCGTTGCCGCCAAACAGCCTACTGACTAAACTCGTGATGATCGGTGCCAATAAAAGAGGCAGAAACGCTCCACAGCCTTTTTGCATAATGAGCCGTTTTTTCGCTCTCCAGTTGAATTTCCGACGTTTACGCGCAGCACTACTGACTTTACTCTTACCGCCGCCGCCGCCGCTCTGTCTTGCTACCGGCCACGGTGCTAGTTGTCGTAATACCTTTTTATATTTTTTAGACGATTTTTCACGCCGTTTTTGAGCGTTACGACACCGTGTGAAACGTTGAGAGCGCATTCACAGATACACTTGACGAGCGATTCGTCGGCCGTGCGTAGGAGTGCTCTTTGCTGCTCTTTACTAGCATGGCAAAGAGCATTCAGAAAAGCGGCGTGCCGTTTACCGATCGGCGATCGCGCAGAACACGGCGCTCTGTTCTTCTTCTTCTTCTTTATCGTCATGTTCAAACTCCTCGCCGAGATGTTCGCGTAACCACCGCTCGCGCGCTACTGTTGTCGCTGCTTTTCCGACATTCGCCTAAATACACCGAATCAATTCAATTGACGAAATCCTCGCTTATTTTTGGGTATATACACGTGCATTTGCGTGTCATCAGGGAATATATTGGTACGGCATCGGCACATATCAGGCGTGGATTGCTTGAGATCCAACAGTAGATAGCCATGCGGCTGCGCAGTCGCATCGTGATAGGCCTCCGTTAAGAATCGTGGATCCTCGGGATAAACTTGCCTCGCGAGATGTTGAATTTGTGCCCGATCTCGTGGATTTTTGAAAATAACAATATAATTGGCATTTAACGAAATGTCGCGTTGTCCGTGTCCTTGATGAAAGATATTTTGTGTTATAAAAATAACACTAATATTTTTATGATGACTGCCTTTTGTAAAGAGATCGACTATCGTATTGTTTGACGATTCTCTCATCAAATCGTCGATAATTACCAACTTCTTACAATCGTTGTCGTTGGAATAATCCTCCGGTTGTGGCAGTCCTTCGTGAAATTCAATCTTCGTATTTGCCATTGAGGAATTCTTAAAGAGAGCTGCAGTATCGGCGTCGAGATTGTCCCCATAATAAAATAAAATACGACCAAATATCGCATCGCTCATAGCCGCGAGATGGCGTAAGAATCTTCGCACAAAAACTGTTTTACCACAGCCTGTTGGACCGCAAATTAGCGAAGTCCATGGATGTTTCCAGCGCACATCCATTTTACAAACTATTTTTTTTTGCTGCCTCGTACAAATTCACACTGCAACACTTCTTACGAGTGCACTCGTTTCTACGCGGCGATAAGCTTGACGCGGACTGCAGCGGCGGCGGCGGCGGCGGCGGCGCGGAGGACACACGTCGCGAGAACCTTGTTCGACGTGTGCGCGGCGGTGGTTCAGCTAACACAGGCCCGTTCGCCCGCATCATCAGCTTAAGAGCGGGCGAGCGAGCGTTCCGATCAGCTTTTATTCCCACGGTCACATGTGTTCTCCAGGCTGTACGGCACATGTGGCGCCGCCTAGCTTGAAGCGAAGAAAATTCTCGAGAGGAAAAAAATGTTTTTCAATTTTTATTTATTACCAAGTTCCAAACAGGTTAACATCATTCACAAAAATAAATCAAATTTTGGTGCGATGTTTTATTATTATTATCGATTGAAAATTATCTCACGTGTTGAGATACGTAATCACATATTTTTTCTTTTTTACTATTTACAACAATCAGGGTTTCTTATTCATAAGAGCAGTTTTCTATGTACAGGTTTATAAACTTACGACTAGTGAAAAACTACACCCTATTGTTAATATTTACATTTTCTTAGAGATATATACATACAGACAAACATACATATTACGTTAATTTTGTACTATCAAACTTATTTCTAATACATACAAATAACATATATTAGTGATATTATTATCTAAAGGAACAGACAATGACTACAAGAATGACGACGACAACGACGATGACGACAACGACGAAATTAGGGTGTGTTTACCGAGGGCCTAATTTTTAAAGCCAAACGGAAGCGACAGTTTGTGTGTCACATGACGCCGTTTATGGCAAACGACTCGGCACGTTTTCGACATTTCCCGCGCTACGACCTCGTGTAGAGCAGTTCGCTGAATTGTCGAATAATTCAGTCGAATTGACTCTGCATTCCGCCGCGGTAAATTGGCTTCAATCATCTCCCTAATCGACGCGAAATTAATTTTCTTTGAATTCTGATAATTTAGGCTTAAACCCTTTACCTTACACTCAGTTTTCGTAATCGTTTCGGGGTCTTCGCTATTCACTACTTGGTAGCCGTAAAATTTCGGACCTCCCGAGACAAACGACTTTATGTAGTCGGTCGGCTTTTTCAACTCACTGGTCATGTCGCCGAGGAAGTTACCGAGCGGCGGTACCCATTCGCCCGGTTGACCTGTGCTGACATAAATCACCGAGTCCGTGTCGTAGTACAATACGCGCCTCCCTAACCTCTCGAGGTAGCTGTACAATTTCAAGCGTGCTTGCGCCGTTGTGTATGCCGCGATGACGACACTCGTTTGCGAGGAAGGTACGACGGCCTCGTCTATCGATACCCAATTAGCGTATAGAACATCGTCGTTTACCGGTAGTAGGCGTTTCACCTCTTTATCGTTGTCCCCCAAAAGCAGCAATAGTTGTTCGCGATTATTGATCACCGTCGTTTGTGTTAAATTATCCCGTTGTCCGAATTTACCCCAAAACGAGTTGAGACAAAGCTTCGCGACAGATCGTAGACCCGAATTCTTTTCGATCTTTTGAGCCGCTAATTGGACACCTTCAGCGCGCTCGTAGTCTTCGATATACTTTGCCTTCGAGGCGTCATCGATGCATTCCGCGGGCCAGCCGCTAGCCTCTTGCTTAATCTTTAAAAAGGTATTGATATAATTGACAAAGAGACCACCAGTGCGCGTTTCCGGATCGTATTGGGTCATCTCGTACGCCCACATAATCGATATTTTAACGATTTGATAACCGACCTCGATTGCTTTCCGAACTTCATCGACCACCCATGTGCCGGTGAATACACGGTCGTTCACATCCTCGTGAGGGCACGAAGTCTGCGTTTTTTCCTCGGCACATGTGCGGCACCGTGCGAAAAGAAGTTTTTCGTGCATGCGCACGGGCAGAACCGGATGGAAAAGCTGCCTGGGTGGTAAAACCGTACAGCATATCAGCCCGTTAATCGACGTGCCCAGAGCCTCGTACAATCCGTTCAGCAGCGCATCGCATTCTGTGTCCACGTAAATCGTGGGATGTCCTTTAGGAAAACGGCCCGTTTTCGAAATATACGGATAGAGCGAGCAGATATCGATATAGTTGATTTTTTCGTTTTCCGCAACATCGTATACGGTGACGGTGTTACCCGTTCGACCACCGAAGAATGCGTCGCGAGGATTTAGACTGATGGTCTTTAGGCGCGGATGATCACGCAAAAACGCGTTGATCGCCGGGTTGATCTTTCGCTCATCGTTAAATTCGCATTCCCACACGACCTCTAACACGTAACCCTGCTTGCGAATCGTAGCGTCGGCTGCCAGAGTACGCTCGTAACGCTGCTCGTACGATTCAGCGTTAGCGCGCGACCGCTTGGTACGGTTCTCGGGGAAACAGCGAGGGCAGCCGTGCCAATAGCAACCGTGAAACTGGAAGACAAACCGATCTTCGTCTATCTCAGCGTACCCGTCGACGAGCAGTCCCTCGGGTAGCCTGAACTCACGACCTCTCGTAGCGTGCGTAATCTCGTGTCCTACGCGATGCTCCGTCCATAAAAGCCATTCATTGGCTTGCCTCGAATGACTGTCCGCGAGTCTGTAACCGCCGCTAGGTATAAGACCGATTGTCTCCGGTTCCAAAAAGTTGCGCCGAAACACTTTCGAGCAAGCCGACGCGATTGTTGCGGCCTCCGTGAATGGACATACATCGCCGACTTCGAGAAAAATATTTCGAAATTCCTTGCAAGCCCGTCTCAAAATATTGACATCCATTTTGCAATATTTCTCGATCTCGACTTGAAAATCGAAAATTTCGTTCGTTGCGGCTGTTTCGACGTACCACTCGTTGAACGCTTTGTAACCGTCGGGGCTCATAGTCTCGGGCGAATAGAACTCGGCGGCCGGTAGTTCACCTCTATACGCTTGATTCTCGAGCGTGTTAAACAAGTGTGGGAAGTAGCCCTTTCCCATTTTATCCTTGAAGCCGAAGGCCTCTGGGAGAGCACTGAGACGCATGTGAAAATAGTTCATGCTATCGATAAAAACAGTGCGGCCTATACGCATCGAGATTATCGAATTTCCCGTGAGAATAAGTTTCGGCATACCGATATCTTTGCATTGTTCGACAACGTGGCGCAAAATAAATTGTGCGTCGAACGCTTTCGCGTTGTGTGCGATGCAGACTATCTTCTTGAAGGCTGTTGCAGGACGTACCGCGAGTTCGATTAGTTCAGCGACGGGTGATCTTCGGAAAACATGTTGCCGCACGCCGCACCAGCCGCAGTCGTGTCCGACACTTAGATCGGCGTCGGCCGAGAAGCATCTTTCGCAAAGCTGTTGCGCGACACAAAGCGTGACAATATGTTCGCGAGTATCGTCACCGGGCGTTTTACTGTACAGCGTGTCTTGACGTGTCTCAAAGTCGTAGAAAATAAAGAGCGTTCGCGGGTGCTCAGTCGCGGCCGCTATAGTACGCTCTGCCACCCGTTGCATGTAGCAAAACTCATTGTACCCGTGTACACTTCGGCATAACTGGCAGAAAGATTTACCACACATATGGCCTTTTTGCGTAGCGATTTGCGGAGAATTCTTCGAAAACAATTCTTCGGAAATAATTATTCGAAAACAATTCTTCGAAAAGACAATTCTTGGAAAACAATTCTTCGAAAACATTTCTGCGAAAACAATTCTTCGAAAACAATTCTTCGAATAACAATTCTTGGAAAACAATTCTTCGAAAACAATTCTTCGAAAACAATTCTTCGAATAACAATTCTTCGAAAACAATCCTTCGAAAACAATTCTTCGAATTCTTCGGATACCAGTAGAGTGTATTACTAAAGCGGGAAACATTCATATAATAATTTTATCCACAGCGCAACATATTCATGGTATTCAAACTGTAGTCACTAATATTGATAGTCTTCGGTAACTACATCGTAAAAAAAATTTGTTGAATTTCCGGCGACAACGAAAAATATTCGTTGCCTCAGTCGTACGAAAAATGGTTTCAAACATGAGTACATGGATGAAGCTTATTAGAAAGAACTCTTGGCTTGACTTACAAGATCTCATTGGCGACGCGAAGACTTGGCCAGCATTTATTCGTCGAACATTCTGGGACCGCAACTTGAACGATCATAATCGTATGATTGTTGTGAATTTCTCCATAGTAAATGGGGTAGGCGAACAATTCCTGCACGACGTTTTATCATTTACGCTCAGAAATGATTACAATCGTGACCGACGACAAAGAGTAGCGGCACGGTATCGGTATTATAACGATCCTATAAGCGGAGAAGAGCGACGAAGTCGAGCTTATTCGTTCGACTTACATCATCGAAGACTAGTAACCTTAAGTGGTGATTTGTATCAGAAAAATCGATAATTTTTCTTTTGTCCCGTACAAGAAAGAAATAGACAAGATCGCGAATCCGGCGTTTCGGCGTCCGTCTGCAACGGGATTTTTCGTGTCGCAATAAGTCGAATGCTGAATGCAGAAACGGAACGCCGATTCGACTAGTTCGGCTTCGTAAAAAACAAAGGCTCAACCGACAAACGATTGTTTAAACAAACTCCACTTTACAGCTTCGGTCAGTCTCGTGAAAGTATCGTCGTTCTACTTGAGCTTCTTTGTTTGTTGTTTTTGCGCTCTTTTTTTTTGTTTGGTTGTACAATTATACGAAAAAATCCGTTCTGTGCAACCTTCGCTTCGGCATTCATAGCTGTTCCGTCTCGATTTATTTTTCTTTTTTTTCAATCGGTATTACGCTCACGCTTTCGTCGATGCAGCTCTCCCAAACATATATTACTTGAAAAACCGAGATTTCTAGGATAAACTAACATCATCGCGAGAGCCACAGTACCGAACCATGGCTTTCGAATTCATGGCAAGTGAAAAGGGAAAGCCACAATTATTGAAGGATGGCTACCTTTTCTACAAGGACAGTTTCAACGAGAAAAACGGGAATACGTACTGGAAATGTGTTCACGAATACAAACCAAAACAAGCTTGCTTAGCACGAATTACCACGTCGCAAGGTAATAAGATTATAAAAGAAAGTGAACACAATCACGGCGCTAACGCTGCGAAGGTCGAAGCGATCAAAGTTCGAAACGAGCTAAAAGAAAATGCATTAAGCACTACTGAGAGTCCACATGTCTTGGTAGCTGCGGTATCCGGTGGCATACATGGCAGCGTAGCTGCTCACCTTCCGTCGACTAGCTCGTTGAAAAGAACTATCCGAAACGTTCCAAACGTAGCAGCGGAAGATGTGGCTCATCCTCTGACCAGAAAAGACATAGAACTTCCAGCCCAATTCCGCGTCAACATGTTTAATCGTATTGTTGACGAAGTATTTGTTACGGCGGATCAGAACATAGAAGACTTCCTCGATTCCTTCGAAGCAGAATTCGTTGCGCGATATGATCGAAGGAGAAATATCAGAGACGGGCAATTCCCCATAAAATACTGGAACCAGTACGACGCATGTGTATCGAATCTGCCACGCACCAATAATAGCGTTAAAGGGTGGCATCGAGGCTTTAACGAAATCGTCAGGCAGAAACACCCCACGTTGTGGAATTTGATACGATGTTTCAAGGTCGAACAATCGAGGAATGAACTCATTCTCGCCGAGCTTCGAAATGCAGTTCCTCAACCGCCGACGTCGTAAAAATATCGAGACTTGAACGAAAGGATTCGAACAATCGTGTTGAAGTACGATGATCCACTGTACAAAGAATTGTTCGCCTACCCCATTTACTATGGAGAAATTCACAACAATCATACGATTATGATCGTTCAAGTTGCGGTCCCAGAATGTTCGACGAATAAATGCTGGCCAAGTCTTCGCGTCGCGAATGAGATCTTGTAAGTCAAGCCAAGAGTTCTTTCCAATAAGCTTCATCCATGTACTCATGTTTGAAACCATTTTTCGTACGACTGAGGCAACGAATATTTTTCGTTGTCGCCGGAAATTCAACAAATTTTTTTCACGATGTAGTTACCGAAGACTATCAATATTAGTGACTACAGTTTGAATACCATGAATATGTTGCGCTGTGGATAAAATTATTATATGAATGTTTCCCGCTTTAGTAATACACTCTACTGGTATCCGAAGAATTCGAAGAATTGTTTTCGAAGAATTGTTATTCGAAGAATTGTTTTCGAAGAATTGTTATTCGAAGAATTGTTTTCCAAGAATTGTTATTCGAAGAATTGTTTTCCAAGAATTGTCCTTTCGAAGAAATGTTTTCGAATAATTATTTTCGAAGAATTCTCCGCAAATCTATTGCGCTGTGTGCAAACGCACAGTGCATCTGTGCCCGAGTGTCGGTATGTGCGCGGAACGAACGATCCCGCTCACGCGAGACCGTTTCGAGAAGACGCGATGCAAATCGGGCAAACTCGAACTGTTGACCGGAGAATACGCGAGCCACATGGGACACTGCCTGTCCACATATGAAACGAGGCTAAAAGAGATAAACGAAGCTGCCAAACGACCAAGGACGACGACGAATGATCCGAGCCCGGGGACATCAGGGGTCTCTCGCCTCCTGCCATTGATCCCTGGCCTCTGCTCGGGTGCAGGGGCCCGACTCCCAATAGCGCGCTCTCGAGCGATACCGCTGGCGATCGCGTCTACGACAGCGAGTAACGATGCCGTAGCAGCGAGCGCTTTTCTCGTTCCTGCCACGCTTCAACCGCCGCGTATATACACCCGACCGCCGGTATATAAGGCAAGACAACCGGCGCATGGACCTATGACGCCTCGATTCAGGACCATAGGGACGCAAACGGAGAAACTGTCACGGGTCACCCGCAATGCCGGTACGGATACGAGGAAGATAGAACTCGTGCCGGGACAGCCGGTGCATTTCGTGAGGTGGATAGATCCCAACGAGGCTTCGGATTTGTTGACCGGACTGTTCGACGAGGATATTTTATCCCCGTCTCTCATCCGACGACCAGACGAGCTGCCCAAGGATCTGCTCGACCTCAACGCTGCGTTCGCAACCTCGAGCGCGCAACCGGAAGGACCAGGAGAACAGGGACAGGTGACCGAGTTGAGCGATATACTCGCAGAACTCGACCCCCTGCACCCTTCCGCTCAGGCTCCAGCAGACATCGACGGTGAGCCCGAGGACGACGCCATTCAGCATCAAGGGTGATATGGAAGACGACGTTGGGAAACGAGATGGCTCGTTCCCCCGCGGAGCTTCAACGTACCTGCGCCACGCCCGAGGACCCAGAAGAGGACGCCGTAGCGCTCAACCTTGTTCATCAGTGCAGTGACCGTGTGATGTATACATATGAAGTATACCGTGTGTTGTTCGCGTGCCCACGAAAAAAATTAAATAAAACTCCGCGCTTCACGCGGAGATTAACTTGCGACACCGAGAGCGAGCTTCCCTCTCTCTCGTATGTCACATTTCTCCCCTAGCGAAAATATATTATTTACTGTGCTTGGCTCTGTAGGCGCGAGCTTGCTTTACCATACAGTTTGTGTAATTCGAAAAAGTGACTTCTTTTCCTTTTAGAATTCAGTTAATCAAAGTGCAAAAACAATTTACGTACCGAGTTATAATACTGTAACGACCGAGCGAAATAACAACGCGGTATATTTGGTTGTGGGGCGGATATTATTAGTTATAATGTTCCTTAGTTATCTTATTCGCGATCTGTCACGTCCGTTCGCTTCGATAGTCCGATCAAGACTCTCGTCATGACGATCGATATCCTATCGATCGTCCGTACGTTCGTTTATTGTCAATCCTCACTAATATCGTGTGTCTCAACGAACAGTTAACTACATATTCGTTACAATACATTTGTAAAATAGGGGTTTCACTGCTGCCATGTGTCGAGGACATCGCATCCATGGAATTGGCGCGTCCTCAGCGAGATAGTGAGTCAACTTTGAAACGAGCTTCCGTCGATACGAGATGCGTGGGAGAGTTGCTTTCAGAATTTCGGAGCAGCGCTTGAAACTGTTACCATAGCTTGAGAAAAGGACGTTATTTTTCTCCGATTCCGAGATATTACTATTACAATTCTGCTGTGGCTCGGAATGAAATATCGATGCTCAGCATTCTTGGCAGTGATCAACGCTTTTCAAGATCGCTGTTGCTACTCGAAAGGCTGCGCGTTCTCTGACAGCTGTTAGGATTGCTCCCTCCGGTTTTTTATTGCCAACGAATGATCCTTCTTCGGATGGAAGGGGGAAATCGTCTTGAATAATTGGTTGATCAGCAGCATCGTTCCTGAGCGCATCGCGGTTGTCCAGCGCTCTCGTCAAATTCAAGAGCATACTGCCGTTATCATTTTCGCAACTTGTTTTCAGTGAATCCCACGAATGCAAATTTTGAATCAAAAGAGCTTTATATGCTCCCGTAACTTACCAAGACGATGGATTCTTATCCTGATGGCCCTGATCACGCAAACATCCGAAGAAGTTTACGAAACAATCTTGACTCACGTATCTCGGCGAAAACAAATCAAAGTCCTCTGCCTCAAGACGCTCCCAGATTTTTAAAAAACTTTCGATTGTTAGAGTCCAGTTCCAGAGACAGGGAGTATTCAATCGAGTTGGCTTCATTGATTCCACATCGATCTACTTCATGGTGCGTATGGTTTCGATCGCACTCGTCCAAAAATTCATGTGTGTGGAATACGTGCTCACTGCACTTCGTAGCACTGTACTATTTTTTCTGCCGTGCGCTCCGTTCACCGAGTCAAACAAACTGTTGCCGAAGTTCAGAAGTCGGCTCGCATCCTTCGCTTCTCGTGGCATGGCATCTGAGGTCTCTGTTGTTTCTGGTCCTGAAAATTCAAACAACAAAATTATTTTTTAAAAATGTTTAATATATATATACCAAAAACATTGTCAGAAACGCGAAATTCTTATACTAACCACAACTCGCCAGTAGATGCATCGCACTGCTTACGCTTTTGCTGAACACCTGAGCCGCGTACTTGACCTTCATCTTGGCAGATACTTTTGGTTCCACGTGATCAGCAATCAATTTGCTGGTTCCACGATACGCCTCCTCCTGTTTGGAATCTAAATGAAACAATCACGTGATGTAGCTCCACTCAGCGAAGAACGTTTGTCCTACACCGTTTAATTTGAACTCCAAATGCTTGGAGATCAAATTTTTCCGCAAACATTTGAGTAAGGGCGGAGGAGCGTACCGTGGGATTACTCTTGTATCGGCAATAAGCATGATATTGCGTTCGCATTCTTCACTTCATTTTAGTGACTGCTCTCTGGCTCGTTGCATTAAACTTTTTATCGCGGCAACATTTGGTGCTCCTTGGTTACAGACGGTCGTGATTACTGTCAAGCGAACTTTTTTTAAAGCTTCTACGTGATCTGTGATCAGAGGGATCAATTGAGTCGACTTTGTTGCAGCACTACAGAAATTAAAGCTCAAAGGCAATAGCCATTTATTTTTTACGTCGCATACCATGAATACTAAAACGTGATTCGAAAAAATCGGCGTTTGTCGGGTTCCTCAGTCTTCGAAACCAACGATTTTGTCGGTTTTTATATCGTATTGAACATGAGGTGCCAAACTCATCTCATCCCAACACAGATACACGAATTTATCACGAGGATCTTTGATTGTGTCGACCGTTGCTTTCAAAAACTGGAGACTCAAACTATTAAGCCCTGTGTCTATATCTACGTTCGATAGCGTCTTTCTTATTGTTGTGACTCTCGGAAGCGGAAATATAGTGCGAAGATGGCGGTATGCACTCGGTGATATCTTCCATAATCCGAGACCAAGAGCCTTTCCCACCAGACTATATCTTCGACCGGATGCACTTTTTCCGAAATCACCGAGTCCGAGTCGTGATGTCGAAAAATTGTTGTTGCTGAGACGTGAGCATGCTTCTCGTTATTTCTTCACTCTCGGGATTCAAAGACTCGGCAAGTTTCTGTTCAACGTGAGATAGCTTCCTCTCGTATTGTCGGCACTTCTTACGAGCATCTTGCATCCCACGATACAATTGCCGAGCTTTCGGTGATAACCAAGCCGCACTTTTCAATAACCTTGATCGTTTCAAGGTGCGAGCCGGGGTTCGAAGTACTTTTGAAGAAGCTTGAAGAGTTTCTGAAGTTTGGCACGATGCTGATGACGCCGGAGATCCTGTTTCTTGTGAAACTATCGACAATTAAACATTTGGGCTCACTGACATGAATGATATTTGCTAGCGAAATCTCTGGACACAAAACCGTTTGCAAACTAGTTGTCTCGCCATTCGACAACGAAGATTTATTGCTCAGCACGGAAACGTTATTATCACCAATTGTTTCCGGAGAAAGCAACAACGATGGTATAGTTTCTAGCTTCCTCATTGGCCTTTGTCTTTGTTTCAGATAACAATTGTCTGTAAAATGCAGTCTGCAAACTAAATACTTTTTATTGAGCTCTTTTAGTGTGAACTTCTCTATTTCAGGATTTTTAACCACTCGTTTCCACTCTAGTGCTCAAGCCTCGTTCGCCGGAAATCGTTGATTTATTAATTTTTTTATATCGGAATTGCAGTTTGAAACCACACACCTGTCGGTGCTTAAAATTTTTCTCGGTACATGGTTGTGAAGAACTCGAACAGATTGTCGAAAATTTCACAACAACACTATATGGCACAATAATTCAAATGACGCAGAACAGATAAATTTCACTCGGAACTCGATCACGTTGCGATATCGAATGAAACGATCTGTCGATACTCGCTGTACTTATAGCAATAACGTACAGATACCTGACGCACTTGCGACCAATCAGATGATATCAAAGTCGTTGTCAATTATACACCATCCATTTGTTAACAATCACATTAACAGGTCACAAGTACCGTTGGGTGGTCATGCATCACCCAACATGACCCATGACGACCTTGTGCTGCGTCATGCACCACCAGGCTCTTTGCAATAAACTTTATTGTCCATAATGACCCGTTATGTTTAATTATTTTCTTTTTCGCGATACAATAATAAAAGTCGTTGTTAATCTATAGCACTGAAATAATAACTGTATTATCGATCACTGACAATAAATAGAACATAAAATAAAGTATAATATAATGAGACGGTTAGAATCTCGCCGCAATAAAAAACTGAAAGAAAATCGACATATGGTAAAATCAGAGTACTCGTTTATTTACCATATGATAGGACGTAAGGTTATCGACCGTTCCATGGATCGACATAAACGCTCGATTGCGAAATTTTTCCATGACTCTCGCGTCACCGTGACGCGCGACTTGCATCAGCCGTGTCAGAACGCCCCGGCCTGCGATAACACGGGACGGAAGATCGTGGCGTGCGAATTGCATCATCTGACGCAATTTTAGCGTCACGCGCTCGGGTATAAAAGGCCCGCGCCAGAGCCCGAGAATCACTTCGGTCCTATCCTCATAACGGAACGATACTCATGCGCGGCTCCGGCACGTTTGATCTGGAGTGAAGAATCTAACATCTGACTCGATAAGAGCAATCTTTACTAGTAGAACACTGAAACATTTTTGCTTTCGGATAGAGCATAGCTCTATACGACGGAGTCCCGACGCTAAGAAGAAGCAAGGACAATTACAATCAACGATCCAATCCGAGAGAAGGGAGAATCGTCAGCCATTTCATCAATTAATTATCGTCGAATTAATTATCTTACTTTCAGCGAACAGACCCCTCTCTTAAAAATTATTTTTCCTATCCAAACGCCAGCGCCGGCAATCGCCTTGGGGGACCTCGGCGACTGCTTTCGTCTCGTCATTAACTGATAAGATCGTTTCAACGTAGCATCAGAATCCAAATTCCCTTCAATAAAGGAACCTTTCGGTCTGTTTCGCAAGTTCAACCGAATCTCAAATCAAATCGAGTTAATGAATTCAACACAAATATTGTATTCTACCAACGGCATCTACTGAATAAATCTCAATAATCGTTGACAATTCGAATCAACTTTACAGTTTTTTTTATTTACAGCACCTGCCCTCATACACAAGTGAGCAAAGGACGCACATAACGCCGCTGCGGAGCAAAGTCCTGTAAGACTCCAAAAGCGTACCGTTACAATAAACAACATAAAAGAATATTTAAAAAAAATAAAGATTTGTAACAAAACTCGCAAATATTAGTTCTCTTCAGTTTGCTGTATATAAGCTATACATGAATATTATATGTACTGAGATAATATTTCATTATTTTTATTTTTAGGCTCTTACCGATGTCCTAGCGTAAAATGTCAATAAAATTTCGTAAAAATGGCTCATTCATATGATATTGTTTCATAATTTCCAATGGGCTAGAAAAATGTTATCTCATACCCGCGTATAACTTTATGCCACCTTACGCACGCTTCGCTTCGCTGCACGTATGTAAAATCGTACTTTAAACACTTGTGCAATAAAATTTTGTACAAAATTCGTGTGAGAAACTTTTTCACAACTCGTGTGATTAGAATACTCGCCTTCGGCTCGTGCTGCAAACTCACACTTATTTTCAGAAAAAGTTTCTTCGCACTCGTATCGTAATGTACTATTATATAACTTTATATAACATGTATTCTATCTAATTCATTTTTTATTATCTTGACGTTACAACTTTATTATATCTCTTAGCATCTATTGTCTCTTGACTGTTCAATAGATCAGCTACTGAGAAACAGAAAGACGCGTCTGACACCATTATATTCTCTTGAAGTCAATCTATCGTTATTCATGCATACTATGATGTACTGTTCTCAGAGGAAAGTGTAGTGGTTTGCGGAAACTCGAAAAAAAAAATGTAATTGACTTTGAACGTCCGATTTTACGATTTATGAAATCGGCAGTGTTCAGCCCACAGCGCTATACTACACAGCTCTCCGGCCATCAACTGAAGGATTGAGATAGTAGATCTGTCGCTTTCTCTCTTGCGCGAGCAGCGCCTCTGCTGGCACCGAAGCCGCAACTTCTAAGAAAATTGTCGCCCATGCTACCTTTTGCCCACAGCCTCTGCTCGCCACCTCGTGGCGCTGTCTCCCCTTTTCCCAGTCCCACTATGCGCCTTCCTCTTCCCCGCTTCCTCGACGTCTCTCATAACCTCTCTTTCCCTTGCTTACTTTACTTTCCCTTCCCACTTTATCCCTATCCTTCTGCCTTATTCCCTTTCTCTCCTTTTACATTCTAGTCTCCTACCTTTCTTTTCCTTCCATTTCCTTGCCTCGCCTCGTTCTCTGCCTTCTATCTCAGACTCTTCCTTTCACACATAATCGACACGGCCGGCGGGTCGAGTGAACGCCGAAAGCGCACGAAGCGCCGCTATTTCACAATCTTCCGCGAAGCCTGATCCTCCGCGATGCCCGACCCGATGTAGATGAGAAATAGAACGGCGTATCTGCTATTCAGCACGTAAAACGGTGTGCGATCCCGCCGTTCTGCTTCTCATGTACACACGTTTATTGAAAGTAGAAGGGCGTATACTCATGACCTTAACCCGTTAAATGATAGGAGAGGATGCCCATCTGTTTCTGCTCTACACATTTTATCCTTCCGGGTATCGCTGATCGGATACCTTTTGGGTCACGACGTCGATATCTCAGCATTGGCTACACTGATTCAATCGCAACTAGGCGCATTCGAAAGCTAGTAGCAGAATTTTATTATGAAAGACTTGTCAAAAATTTGATTGGGAGTTAATCTTTCGAGAAACATCGACCGAAATTTTTACTTCCGTCATATTCGCGTATACTATGAAGCGGCAGCGCCTCGGGCAGCCTCGTACACTTTTTTTTTATGTCCTTGACGTCGAGACGCTACCGCGTCTCTTGATATGTCTACCGCTGCATAAGTTTGAGAGAGGAATCAGAAAAAATTACGAACCCTTCTCGATTGGATAAATATCTGAAAAAAAAACAACCAATTTGTGCTAAAAGCTCGTTTGTACTGGGATTTTTCCCGTTTTGCTCTTTTGTTTAGAAATTCGACTGTAGGTCTGTGCTCAGGGTAGTCGTACGGACGGGTGGAGACCGACTCTACACCTCCCAACTCGACACGAATTCAACTCTACACCAAAAGTAAACACCAACCGACTCTACACGCGAACAACTCTACACCAAACAACTCGACACTGAATATTTAAAAACTGCAAGCGACGGTTCTGAACGAAAAATATTTACCGAATGATTCTACACGCGGACAGGTCAACACCGAATAACTTTTCACTAAGTACACTATCCAACTATGAAAACGAAATAAAAAATTCCATACATGATGGTGCTCTTGTACACAGCTCTTGTGATGTATACCGTGAGCCTGATTCGGACGCTAATTATGTATTGGAATCTTATATTTTATCAGAATATTCCTCGACCGATTCACTTTATTTGATTATTTACACATATTTTTTAATACTGATATTTAGGCACATGGCGTACCTTTTTATGTTTATTTTTATTTAGAAAATTCGAATTATTGTCTGCAATCTATTCGTTAATAAGTCGTTTTAACTCCTTGTTTATTTTTCCCACCAATTCATTACGATTAAATGCGACTATTGAAGTATGAACTATGCAGCCATTTTGAGCTCCATCTTCATCTTTCGTCGCATACCGTCCCTCGATATTGAGCAATCTCCGGCGACGGGCGCGATGCTACGCACGCAATTTCTCGATAAACTTATATGGCTGCTTAAATAAGTCTCAATTTGTTTAATGATAGCGCTGATTACTTTAATTGCACTTCTGATATATAGATTTAATCCGTAGTTGATTCTTTTTACGGTCGACCTTTCTTGTACATTATTCCTCTCTTCTAATCGCCGCGTCACCGCGGCGGTACTCTGTGTTCCCGCGTAAAAAAAAAGAATATGGGATTGATTCTCGCCGAGTATCTCGCCGAGTGACTCGGTGTATCTCGCCGAGTATTTCCCCGAGTATCGCGCCGTATCTCGCCGAGTAGTTCGCCGAGAATAGTGCACTGTGCTCAGGCCAATATTCTTTTGGCAGCCTCCGAGAAGCCCGAAGAACCGTTCCCAGCTTCTTACCGCGCTTGTCGTGAAAGCCTCTGAGGAGCTTGGGGAACCGTTCCCAGGTTCCGACCGCGATTGTTGTAAAACCCATTGGGAAGCTTGGAGAACCGTCCCCGGCTTCTTACCGCGATTGTCGCGAAACCCATTGAGAAGCTTGGGAAACTGTTCCCAGCTTCTTACCGCGATTGTCGTGAAAGCCTCTGAGAAGCTTGGGGAACCGTTCCCAGCTTCTTACCGCGATTGTTGTAAAACCCACTGTGAAGCTTGAAGAACCGTTTCTAGCTTCCCAACGCGATTGTCATAAAACACATTGGGAAGCGTGGAGAACCGTTTCCAGCTTCCTACCGCGATTGTCGTGAAACCCATTGGGAAGATTGGAGAACCGTTTCCAGTATCCTACCACGATTGTCGTGACACCCATTGAGAAGCTTGCAGAACCAAACCCAGCTGTTTACTGCGATAATTATGAAACCATGTGTAAATGGAAGAAGAAGGAAAAGTAAATTTCGACAAATGGAAGGAAAAAATGAAAAACGAAGAAATATGCTTAAAAACCATTTTTTCCGGCGAATATGAGTTCCTCGAGCAAAGTTAGGCGCTATAATCCATCATTGGCGGTTGAATTTCGTTTAAGGTCCCAAAAATATTGTAGTGCACTGGGAAAATCTTGGATAGACAAATAAAAAGATATATGTGAGATATATCCAATACTTTCCAATAATTTTGGGATTGACTCCAATTTTGACCGCCAATAACATACAGTAGCAATTAACTTTGCTCGGGGAATTCATATCTGCCGAAAAAAATTGGATTCGAGCATTTTTCTTCGTTTTTCAAATTTTCCTTCCATTTGTCAAAATCTACTTTTTGTTATTCTTCCATTTACACATGCTTTCACGACAATCGCGGTAAGAAGCTGGAAACGGTTCTCCAAGCTTTTCAGACGCTTTCACGACAATCGCGGTAAGAAGCTGCGAGCGGTTCTCCAAACTTCTCAGACGCTTACGTAACAAACGCGGTTAGAATCTGGGAACGGTCCTCCAAGCTCCTCAGACGCTTTCACAACAATCGCGGTAGGAAGTTTGGACAGGTTCTCCAAGCTTCTTAATGGGTTTCACGACAATCGCGCTGAGAAGCAGGGAACGGCTCTCCAAGCTGCTCAGAGGCTGCCAAGAGAATATTGGCCTAAGCACAGTGCACTATTCTCGGCGAATTACTCGGCGAGATAGGGCGTGATACTCGGCAATATACTCGGCGAGGTGCGCCGAGTTACTCGACGAGATACTCGGCGAGAATCAATCCCATATTCTTTCTTTTTACGCGGGTTGGAATTCCACTTTGAATTTTCGAAAGCGGAAGATATTTTACTCGATCGTCAACATCAATATCGTCAGATCAAGAAACAAGGTAAGTGGAGAATTGTGGTATTAATATAATTTAGTGGTAATTAGTTATCGTCATTCACATAATGCAAGTGTTTGCAATAACTTTTACAACGTGCCAAAGAAAACGAAATGTCTGATTAAGAGAGTAAAGGAAGTACGAAATATTCCATCCGACAATTCGATCAAGAAAAACCAGTTTGTTCGACTAAAGCGACTAAATTGACAGCACCTAAAAAAACAAAATGCACGATTATTTAGTTTTTTTTTTCCTATTTTTATCATTTGTTAAAATTCCCGTGAGGCGGATGTTTCCCCGTATTTGTCACGATAGTGAGCCGGAAAATAAGAGCTGCTCGTAGCATCATCCCCTCGTAGAGTTCGCGACTCTACTCTACTCGATTCTACTCGAGTCGATTTTCTTAATCCTGATTGGCTATCTATTTTTTTCTCGTTTCTGATTGGCTTTAATGAGAAATACCGCAATCCGGTGTTTTTCAGCCAATCAGAAGGGTCGATTCGGGTATAAAAGAGACGATCGGCTGCCGATCTTCGTTTTGCCCGCTGGTTTATACTCAAATCGGCCCTTCTGATTGGCTAAAAACGCCGCAATGCCGTAATTTTCATTAAAACTAATAGAATAGAATAGAATAGAATAGAAATTGTTTATTAGGGTCCTGGGATAAGTCCCCTTAGGACCAGAAACTTACAGTAGTTAACAATATAAAGTATGAACAGTGTATGAATAGTAATAAGGTTGATAGTTTTTGCAAGGTTCTAAGACTAGGTGTAAGACTAATTAGCTTGCTAGTATTTGCGAGATTCGACGTGGTGTTTTTATTAGAAAATATATATATATATATAGGTGAAGATAGACGAGGCAACATAGCATATGAATAATACGGTTTAAATTGAAGTTTACGTAGGTAACAGAGAACTAGAAGGTATAAATAATAGGTAAAAATAATAGGTAGCAAAAAGTTAATGTCTAGGAATCAGCTGACCGCGAGCCCTATGCCGAGCGTTCGCTCGCAAGGAAGTGATCCAGCAACCGTTTTTTGAACACATCCAGAGAGGGGGAAGAAGTGACAGCAAGAGGAAGAGAGTTCCATAGATATGCCCCCGCAACCCGGAACGACTTTCGAAATTTCGTCGCTCGTGCGACTGGCGTTCTCAGAGTCTCCGTTCGCCCCCCCAGAACTCGCGGATTCTCCCTATTTCGGAGGACAAGAGAGCTGGAAAGGTACGAGGGGACGCCGGAATGTACCATGGAGTAAAATAGACACCCTATAAAATACTGTCTCCTATTCGCGACCGTTAACCAGCCGAGCGAGCGACGCCCCACCGATACGTGTTCTCGTCTGCCTATCTGCAATACAAATCGCACTACCGCGTTCATAGCTCTTTGCAGCTTTACGTTCAAGTCACCCGTGACATCACTCAACACGGCCGGGCAATACTCAAGATGAGGGAGGACGAGGGTCCTCGCTAGCCATTTCCGGGTGTCCAAATTAAAAAGACGCGCTGAACGGTAGAGCTGAGCCAAGGACCCGTACACCCGTCGCCGCACCGCCGACACCTGCTCACCCCACCCCAGTGTATTCGTGATAATATAGCCCAGGTAACGAGTGGATTCCACGTAATCCACTCGTACATTTAGTACACTGAGAGGGGGTAGAAGCGCCCGGTCGATACGACTGAGGAAGCACGGGGAGCCAAGCACCATAGCCTTCGTTTTAGCGCCATTTAGCGCGAGCGAATTTTGAGTCGCCCAGCCGTAAATTGAAGCGATGTCACCGTTAACAGTAGCTATCGTAGCTCTCAAGTCTTCTTGCTTACATTGCTTATATATTACAAGATCATCCGCGTACAGTAGATAGGAGCAGTTGTGGATCGCCGCAGGCAAGTCTCCCAGATAGAGGCTGAATAACAACGGGCCGAGCACGCTCCCCTGCGGCACTCCCGAGGCAACTTTAACCCATTCAGATGTCGAACCATCCGGGAGCCTTACCGCCTGTGATCTTCCACATAAGTATGTCGAGAACCACTGCAAGGCCGACGATGAAAGCCCCACATCAGCGAGTTTACCGAGTAACGTAGCGTGACAAACTGTGTCGAAGGCTTTACTGAAGTCAAAAAATACTGCAACGGTTAGCATTTGACTATCGATCCCCCCCCGTACATCGTCGGTAAACTTGAGCAATGCTGTTTGCGTACTGTGTCCCTTACGGAAGCCCGCTTGCAGAGGATCAAGGAGATGATACTGTGTCAGCCAGCCTACAAGCTGCTCGTGCACTAGTCTTTCGACTGTTTTCGATAGCGCCGAAAGAATCGAGATGGGTCGAAAATCGGAGGGGGTGATGGGGGCAGGTATTTTATTGATAGGGGTTATAAGGGCCTTACGCCAGGCGGTTGGGAAGAACGACGAGGTGAGGGACATATTTATTATATCGGTAATACGCGGTAGGAGTAAAGAAGAGACAAGACACAGGTAATTACCTGGAAGTTGATCGGGGCCTTGGGAGTTTGACGAGCTGAGGGCTAAGGCAGAGGACACTGAGGGATACGAAACGGCGGTAAACGAGAAGCGAGGATATTCGAGATCCGGTAGTGAGGTAGGGATAGCTGAGATAATCGAGGCGGCGAGCGGAGGAGGAGTTGAGAAGACCGCGGCAAATGCTTGATTAAGGACATCTGGGGAAAGAGTGATAGTGATATTCGAACGCTTGTCCTTAACCAGCCCCAAGCGTCTCAGCTCGACCCAGGCGCGCCGTGAGTCCCGACAGGATGTAATCTGTGCAAAGATATATTCTTTTTTGGCCCTGTCTAGGAGCATCTTCACTTCATTCCGAAGCAACCGGTAGTTTCGTAGATAGTACAGGCTGAAAGTACCGTTAACTTTACTCCGCCGAAACTGTCTATACGCCTGGTCACGTCGCTGCATTATTAACCTAATTTCCGCGCTAATCCACGGAGCTGGTGGTCGCGAGAGACTAACTGTAGTAAGGGGCGCAAGCTTATGGATGGCCTCAATAACATGCTCGCGGAACTGCTGAAGCTTCCCATCCACGGAGTTTGCATTCTCGAAGATAGTCCAATCCTGGCGCGACAGTAGCACGGAGAGTGAGTCCATTTTAATATGTTTAATTGCCCTATATTGAAAAGTACGCGTCGGTGTACGAGGTACAGAAGTATCGTATGTAATGGCGATGCGATCATGCCCCGAAAGAAAGGGCGTCTCAGACTGGTGGCTCGAAATCACCTTCGTAGCATCGCTCACCGCGCAAACATCGAGCCAGGTATCGGAAACTCCGGTGTGGTGTGTCGGCTGAAAAGGTATAATGGCAAACCCATGCTCTTCGAAAAAGGTCTTTAAACGAATCGCGTCATAAGAGTTGCTCTGAAGGTCAGCATTGAAATCGCCAAGGATAATGATGTTTTCGTACGTAGGCCGGAGTGCAACAATTTCGTCCTCGAAAATATTAAGGTGGGTCAGACGAGGAGGACGATAGACTACAGCGATTAATATTTTAGTGCCACCGGGACATCTCGCTTCGCAGACCAAGTATTCCGGCTTCGCTTCATACTCCGCAGGCGAGCGAGTGACTATCGAGAATGACAGCGACGAATGAAAGTAAATAGCGACTCCTCCTCCCCTCTTACCCATCCTATCTTTACGAGCGAGATTAAATGAATGCAAGGAGACATTGTGATCTAATATATCATCATTTAACCATGTTTCCGATACAGCGATTATATGATAAAAATTACGATGCGAAAAGTCACGGAGTTCGTCGAGGTGAGCCGGTATAGACTGCGCATTAACGTGACATACTCTAAGGTGCGTTGCCGATGACGTTCGTGTTGTTGTAGTGTGCGTGGGTGAAACGGGCAGCGGCGAGACAGCGTGCGTGTGAGAGGGCGATTGTTGTCAGCCGTTGCGCGATGAGAGACCCCCGCCAGAGGGGACTTGTCCGTGTGTATGCATTCCGGTGAGTTGCGGCATCGTGTAGGTGTGCGCTGCCGCTGAGTATGCGGTGGTAGGCGGAGCTACCGCAGAGCTAGCGAGAGGCACACCGGCCCCGACTCGGCCGACGGTAGTGGGAGCGAGAAGCCTCGGGTATCCCTGCATGGTGTTAGCGGGCGGTGGGCCGACGGCAGTGTGAACGAGAGGCACGCCGGTAACGTGAGCACAAGACACACTAGCGTCCACGGAGCCTACGGTCGAGGGAGCGAGATAGCTGACTTGCCCCGGCATGGCAGTGTAGGCATGAGAGGGGGCCAGCGAAAAAGCACCAGCCTGCGTGGCATGAGGCAGGCGATCAGCGTGTGGAACAGAGAGAGCGTGATCCGCATATGCATTGTAGGCAAGGAGAGGCTGACTCATTGGCCCAGGCTGTTCTTGTGCACGGGGATCCGCGACTATCGTCGGTGCTCCTTTCCGAGTTACGATGCGTAGTCCTCTCTCTCCACGCGAAGTACGCTCATTTAATTGCTCCCGTAAATTTTTATAGGCAATGTCTTGAGCGGGAGTCTTATCAGACCGAATGACAACCCCGGCGTAACCCGCGTGCTGTCGAAGAATATGCGACGAGCGAAATACTGCGATGACAGAGTCGACCGAAGGAAGCGTAACTTTAACCGCCCTAGGTCGTGGCCGAGCCCCCACAGGAAGATCACGTGTACCAAGACGCGTGATGTTGACATGAGCATTTGTTAAGCCTGGCAGAAATAGCGAGAGTAGCTCGACCACGGAAGCATTATCGAGAGCAAGCGTTGCAAGTTCCGGTAGTCCGAAAATCATTACGTTCCGCTTACGCTTTTCCCTCTCGTAGAGTTCTCGAGACACCGCGTCGATATCGAAAGAACCTGCGTGTGTTGCGGGGGAGTGAGCCACTCTTGCCGCGTTGATCCGTTCGGGTATATCAGCTGTGATGGCGTCAATCCGAGATGTGAGCTGTTGATAGTTCGTATCGACTCTGGCTGCAAGGGAAGTATTTGCCGAGCGAAGCGCGACAATCTCGGTTTCGGTAGTTTCCAAGCGTGTAAGGACGTTCCCGACTTTGCCTGAAAGTTGTCCAATGAGCCCACCTAGCCTTATTTCGAGACGTTGTATAACAGCGTCGAGGTGAGAGGCAGTGACCGGCGCGTGGACTGCGACTGTTGATGTGTCGCCCGGGGGTATTGAACTCGCGCCGGGTTCGACGAGGTGTAACGGAACAATCTGTGCTTGGGGGCTCATCTGTGGAGTCACACCGTCTTCTGTATGCATGGTCGGAATAATTAGCGTGAGAGGGTTCTTTGGCGTCGTGGTTTCGTTTTTCTCGGAGCACGATTTACAGTTAAACACCTTGCTAGCCGGGAGTTCGATAATACCCATGCTCTTAAGGCATTTGCTGTGGTAAAGCCGAGCACACGCACCTCCACAGCGATACCCGGTAGATAGGCGACATATGGCCTTGCAGTGTCCACACGGTTCAGACGTTTCACGCTCCATAACGCCAGTGGTGAGACCGAGATGCGCAGAGTGCAGCTCCCGTGTATGCGAAAGAGAGCGAGTGTCTGGTAAGAGCCTAGCACGAGTCAGCGAGTGCGAGAGCACCACGGCACAGCTGACCGCGAAAAACGTCAAGCGTCCGCTTGGCACGTGCGAGCGAGAGAGCGCGAACCACAACACAGCTGTCCACGAACGCGAGAGACATCAACCGATCGCCTCACAAGAGCGAGTGAGTGAGAGAGCACTACAACACAGCTGACTGCGAGCGACGTTAGACTCTTTCGCGCGCGATAAACGCGATATTCGCACTATACACAGAAGGCCTAAGAAGCCGCGTCAGTAGAAAGAAGCGAGGCAAATTAATTACGGTTTTCGAGCACGTAGCTCGCACACTATATCGAATTAGCGGAAAATAAATTTATCACACAGTTTAACACAGGATTAAAGTCCGAACTAACTAAAGATATTTTAATAACGGGGTAAATTAATTACTGTTTTCGAGCACATAACTCGCACACTATATCAAATTAGCGGTTTATAAGTTTTTCACATAGTCTATAGTAATTATAAATGTCCGAACTAAATGGAACTATTTTATTCAAAGTCAAAACGATATCCACCGTTGGTGCTTGAGGCGAGCGTTTGAGGCGCGAGCAAAACAAAACGTTCGTCGAGGAGTGAGACGAAAACACGTCCGTTCGCGACAAGCGTTTCGACTCGAATCGACTAATCAGAATCGAGAAAAAAATTGATGGCCAATCAGGATCAAGAAAATCAATTCAATCCGCTAATCGCAGTGTAACGCATAGCGTCCATCTTTTTGACCTGCGGGCAGTAGGGAGTTACAAAATATTGATGGCCAATCAGAAAAGTCGCAGTGTTACCGGCACGCCACCCTGCGTAAAAATCGGTGAAACTTTCGATTTTTCTGAGCGC
Source organism: Ischnus inquisitorius (assembly GCA_963924025.1). Taxonomy (NCBI): domain Eukaryota; kingdom Metazoa; phylum Arthropoda; class Insecta; order Hymenoptera; family Ichneumonidae; genus Ischnus; species Ischnus inquisitorius. The sequence goes on along the minus strand of OZ001249.1, from coordinate 12,646,338 downwards.
GGGAAAAATTGAATCGGGGTAATCGCAAAAATCTGCGAATCGTGGAATAATAGGAATTCATGGCAGTAAATGAGCGGAAGCTCGGTGGGCTTTCGTCTCAATACATGCTCACTGTCCAGTGAATGTCATCAATCCCTCGGTGCATCTTCGTCCCCGCGTCATCACTCCGCTTGACCTGTCGTCCAATTCGCCGGTAAAACCGTCAATATCTGAAAAAAAAAACAAATATCAATATTCAAATGAATATTCTATTCGATACAATATTTAGAATAAACTAACCTGTCGAGCGTTGATTGTGTCGCATCTTCTGCATTCCGTGTTATTTAGCGTTTTTAAATCATAAAAAAATTTCAAACATAGTGCATTTACTTTCACTCGTTTTCGAATTGTACGCTCTATATAAGAAAAGTTCGAGGCAAACGCGTCGCTTCTCGCGGCAGCAAACATCAGACGATCGAAATGTTTTCAGTTATTTCCATGACAGCGTGTTGAGAGAAGGATTATTTGCGAATGCAACGTGACGAGAGAACGATTCCTCCAACCATCATTACCGAAACGAACAATTATTGAGTAAAGAGAGACGCGCGAGAGAATCGAGTGATCAGTGACGAAAGTCAGACGCCCGAGAGCTATCCGTGATATATAGTGAGTGCAGTGTAAGAGTTGACGCCGAAACATCGATTCTACGAATTCTGAAGACGGAAAAAAATCGACCCGTCTCGATCCGCTCGAAGTGCATCCATGGCACACAGCGAAGGAAGCACCGAGGCGGAAGATACCGCCGCATCCCCGATTCAAAGGGTTTTGAAGGAAAGAAAAAAAAAATTGACTCGTCTCGACCCGTATTGATCGGCTCAAAGTGACTTGTGAGTACCTATCTTGGCCCGTATTATTGATTCATTCGTTGTATTATTTATTTTCTATATTTTTTTAAATACCTCATCGCGTGTTGCGCGTGTTTTTTCTGTTGACGAGACGAGACGGCATGTGCGTGTTATTTTCGGCCGTTAACGTAAGAAATAAATCGCGGGTCTCAACCGTATCACCGTTCCGTCAACCACGATTGCGAGACGAGTATCATCGCATTTTTTTCAAGTATCGGGACCGCGAGAGGTCAAACGATCGAGACGCCCGAAAAAAAATCGAAAATGTTAATAAACAATAATCAAACAATAAAAGTTTTGAAGATTCTTTAAAAAAAAATTAAATACTACTCTCTATTCGGACTTCGCGTCGACACAATGTAAAATCTTTTTTTTATAGAGTATCAAAAAAAAATTAATTATCGTTTATCGATAATTCATTTATTGGAATCGCATAATTCATTACAGTTTTCGGTAAATATATTCCAAACTCAACATTTCCATGGTTTATAAACCTGATCTCTCTCGCTATCTGAAAATATGGACAATCGCTGAAAAAAGGGTAATTAATTTGAATAAGCTTAAAACTAAGTACTTACCCAAAAGCGTAGTCACTCGCCTTGACCCGTTGTCGACTCCGCCAATACCTGAAAAGCAAGGGAGAGAGAGAGAGAGCAAGAGGCACGCGGAAATGTGTTTCACCTCTTTAATTTAAATATTCGTTTATTATTTAATACATCGGAATTTTTCTTACCTGTCGGGTAGTTCGTTGAATCTACTGCGTCACGGAACTGCGCGGCGCGCGATTTTTTCGATCCTCCAGACTCGTTGTGAAGTTATAGTTTGAATTGTGTTTTCGCGCGGTCGATGTCGGCGGTCGTCGCGTCGTCGATCGCAAGTGTTAATCCATTGTAAAAAATGAGTTGTTAATTTATCAAGTGCGCGAATGACTAGTTTCAGTGCGCGAATTGTCCATGAAAATCGTGTGCAAAAATTACGACGCGTCACGCCGTTGAATTGACGTGATAATTGAAGCTGTGTCGCGAGTGTCCATTCGGGGTTAGGATTCGTACTGCCGATACATCGAAGGATTTTCGAAGTTTTTTCGTCTTCGTCTTCGCCGCGTATTTGGTAAGTAATGTTATGTTTTTTGATTCTTTTTCATTTGGATTTTTCTTTTTCTGGAACGGTTAGGCCACAAGGAACGCTTTATGCGACAGCGACAAGGATCGCAAGAAATCAGTCGATCGAGAGTTTCGACAAGAGTTGACGGAGAGTTGAGATTGGTAAGTATCACTCTGATGTCATAATTCGTGCGAACAAACTAATAATGCCTTTTTTTTCTGTTTTCAGGTACCGGTCGACCGAAATAGACAACGACGAAGCAACAACTAACAAGGAAACGGAGGCTCGCCATCGGACCGATAGCGTCCGAAAGAAGAATCCAAGATAGAAGATTTCTTAAAGCCCGAAGAAAAAAAAAAAGGAAAAATCGGCCGACGGACGGGGTTCGTACGTTTCTTCGCCTCGAGAGCGGACACGATTCTTCCAATTCTTCCGATTCTTTCGTGCGCTCGAAGGGATTAATTGTGTGAGCGTGGGTGGTAACCAATGCCAATGAGCATCGCTCGCACAATTATTCTTTCGAGTGCGCATAAGAATCGAGTTCAAATTTTTTAAATATTTTTTTGCAGCGCCAGAGTTTGGAACGTCTCGTGGTCGCTGAATATCTATAGTGGCCTACGTCGGTTACAAAAGAATATTGTGGTGTCGTTCGCACGATTACTCGCCTCGAGAGCGGAAGTCATATTGAACTGTACTCCGCCTTCACAGATTTAAAAAGTTTCGTGGTCACTGAGTACGCGAAAAGCCTCGGTCGGTGTCTAAAAAAATTGTAAGTCGGGCACACGATTAATTGGCTCGAGAGCCAAAGAGTCGCGTTGAATAAACAGTCGGTTATGTTTTTCCGAATCTTCAGAGTTTGAAAAGTCTCGTGCTCGCCGAGCATGTCCGGTGAGGCTCTCAATTTCGGAGGAAACGTCGCACACACGATTAATCCTCACAAGAGCCCAAAAGAATAGTGTTAAATTCAAATTTCGGTTGTTTCCGAACTTTGTTTGCTCTTGTGAAGATTAATCGTGTGAGCGAAGTTAATGTTTTCCTTCGAAATTGAGAGCCTCACCGGACACGCTCGGCGAGCACGAGACTTTTCAAACTCTAATGATTCGGAAAAACATAACCGAGTGTTTATTCAACGGGACTCTTTGGCTCTCGAGGCAATTGATCGTGTGCGCGACGTTACGATTTTCCTTAGACACTGCGCGAGGCTTCTTCGCGTACCCAGCGTCGACGAGACTTTTTGAATCCGTTAAATTCTGAAAAATTTTCCCGAAATTTATATTCAACGAGCTTTTTTGTGCTCTTGTGAGGATTAATTGTGTGAACGGACTTAAAGTTTTCCTCCAAAATTGAGAGTCTCACCGGACACACTCGGCGAACACGAGACTCTCGAAACTCGGAAGATTGGAAAACACATAATCGAGTATCTTACTCTACACGACTCTTCCCCCCTCGAGGCGATTAATGGTGTGGCCGCCCTCATAATTTTCCTGCGAAACTCACTGAGGCCTGCCTCTTCGGATACTCGGCGACCACGAAACATTCAAAATCCGAACAATTGGTAAAAATCTTATAGAAAATCACATTAAACCCGATTCTTTTGTGCTCTTGAAAGGTGTTACCGTGTGAGCGATGTACAGTAACATCGCTCTTAATTAACATCGTTAATTGACGTTGCTGACACGGTAACACATTTCAAAAGCACAAAAGAATCGAGTTTAATGTGAATTTCGATCATATTTTTACCAAGCGTTCGAATTTTGAATGTCTCGCGGTCGCTGAGTATCCGAAGAGGCCTCAGTCACTTTCGCAGGAAAATTATAAGGGCGGTCACACGATTAATCGCCTCGAGAGCGGAAGTGTCGTGTTGAGTAAGATATTCGGTTCTTTGTTTTCCAGTTTTCTGAGTTTCGGAAGTCTCGGGCTCGTTGTGCGTGTCCGATTAGTCCGTCAGTTTCGGAGCAAAACTTCAATATTTCTTACTCGTGTGATTGCGGCCCTCGCTTCGCTCGGGTAGCAAACATCACACGCGTCGCAAAAGCCAACTTTCGGCCTGTGTTACACAATGTACTATTTTTTCCCCATCGTCACTTTACCACGCAACACGTGCACGATCACGCAAGTTTTATATCGTGTCATAAATGGCGCGAAAATAATTCAAGCTACCGAGGATTCGGAGGGTTATGCCAAAGGTGAAGAGTTGAACCGGTGAACCAACAACTAACCACTTGCCCGCGAACGATCTGTGAAATATGTGCCAAATACAAATATTAGTGAAACACCAATGTGTCACGTGAACAAACCTGAAACCAGATGTTTAACGACAAATATATGTATCGTATATACGTATATTATATTTGAAAAATTAGGAAATAACAATAAAATGTACAAACTGCTAAAACGTTGACTACTGCATACAGCGGCTTTAGAATAATGTTTTTGACATGAGAATAGTACACCACGATACTGGTGGGAGAAAACTTTTTCGGACGAGTGTGAAGTTGCAGCACGAGCCGAAGGCGAGTCTTGCAATCACACGAATTCAGAAAACATTTCTCGCACGAGTATCGTACAAAATTTTAATAATAATCATGCACTTTACTTAGATGGACGAAGTACCAGGGCAACGAGCGGGTTCATCGATATATTTTTATCGTTCCGCGGCGTTTCACCTGGACTCGCGCTACACCGATACGCCCTATCGATATTATCGATGTGCGTGCCGGACGACGGACACGCAGTGCAGCGCCACTGTTTTCGTTTCGGAACTTGGAGAAGCGACGCAAATTGGGGCGCACAATCATCCGGTCGACAGACACTTGCGCGACGATTACGTCTTCAAGGAAGAAGTTCGTGTCCTTGTACAGAACATTCTGCTCGATCCGGATGAAGTTTTCCGTCAAGCGTGCAGAGCGTTAGTGCTTTTAATTGAGTTTTATTGAGGAAAATATATCCCTGTAGGGTAGACTGACTAGTAAACGACTAGATACGTCGTACCTTCTTGTCCGTACAAGTGACGTCAGATCTATAACATGACGCTTGATTCTAACGGTAATTTACGGAAACGCTACGAATACAGACCGCTCGAAAAGAGACTACATTCGTCCTTTCTTTGTGATCGATTTTTTGGCAGTAACTTGCATACGCAGTACTGTTGCAAAACATTTGTCAGGAGGGTAATTGTTTTCGTTACAGCTGAAGCAAGGTTTTTCATTCAACGACTCGCGTCGGTCGCAAAGTATTCAAACCCGACTTAATAACAATAATCAACGCTTGCGTTGCTTGCAATTTCTTAGAAGAACCGGCGTCCACGTTCTTTTTATATTCCTTTTGAGACACCATTTTACTGAATTTTCACCGTTTTTGAGGAGCTTCTCCTGCATATCTCTGCGGCCTCAACACCGCAAGCTATTCTGATTGTCCTGTTAAAGGTTAATTGCAATTTGAGTTATTCGTTATTTTGTGATTCCAAACTGCATCCATTGTGACTCCGAATTTGCAGTCTTGAGCTAGAATGTGCTATTCTCGATCAAAGTCGTTGGATGACTAAAAAATGGGATAGAACAAGTTTAATTTCAAAAACCCATTACATTAACACAATTTCTTTCAAAATTTGTAAATTTTTTATTGTACATCTTGACTTAAACGCAAAATTGTTAAAAAACTGTAGATCTTAGAATAACCGAACTTCAGTTGAATAACTGTTGGAGCTGCAAGCATTTCACGATAAAAATATACATCGCTATGCAGGAATCCTCGAGCTGGGGAAAGGTGCTCGGTCGCGGCAATGAAGAGTTTTATTCGACGCGTTCGCCAACGATTGTTGCCGCCCGTGCCGCGATCGCTCGTAGAATTGGGAAACGTGCTTCTCGAATATCCCCCGACACGCGAAATCTATCGTGGGATCGTTACGCCTGCTGATGGCTCGTCGGCACTCGTATTCGCGAGTATGGAGATGCTCGACAATTTATCTCGAGCGAAGTGGCTGCACGTCGATGGGACCTTCTCGGTTAGTCTATTCTTTTTACATGTATTATAGACGTTCAAAGGTTTAGCAAAAAATGACTATGTCAACGTTTTTTTCTCACTGTTTTGTGGGATACTGCATTTTTACTTAGTCAGTCGCCAAACAGTAGTGCAGGAGGGGTGTCTATTCCGCCTGCCATTATGATACCGCGAAAGCAAGGGCTGTGAGGGCTGCAATCACACGAGTTGCAATCGCCAATTCGTCCCGAGTTGCACACCATACTTTTTTTTACGGGTGCAGGGAAAACCGGTGCATTTCATGGCAATTTTGCGAGACGGACAGTGAAATTTGAGGTCATTTTCTTTCGTCCCAAGGGACGAAAGTAACTCCCAAAGGTCGAAAGTGAAACAAGCACGAACTGCGCATGTGCGAACCTATCTTTTCGCTACTGACACGAAATCAGCCACTTTCGTCCTGCAAAACTGCCATCAAATGCGCCGCTTTCCTTGCACGAGTGAGAATAGTATATTACGCCACGAGGGAAGGAAAACTGTTTCCTCACGAGTGCTGTATTCACACGAGCTAAGAAAACGTTTTTCCGCCGAGTAGCGTATACAATTTTCCTTCACAAGATGCGGACAGGAAAACCTCACTTTCGGCGCTGCCATGAAGGAAAAAAATTATTTAACGACGATTTTATCACCACGTTTCTGTAGTTTTACTTCGCCACTCGACCAGTGATATCGATTCCGATAAGCAAAATTATTTTTGCACCTCGTAAAATAAAATTTCGTACAATACTCGTGCGACTCGCGACTCGTGTCATTGCAACACTCGCCTTCGGCTCGTCCTGCAAACTCACACTCGTCAGAAAACGTTTTATCGCACTTGAATCGTAAAGTACCATTGTTTTCATAGAAATCAGTGTGCGTTATTATTAAGCGTAATGTTATGTTAACTTTCAAAAAGGTTGTCCCGACAAATCCGCCAGCCACTCAGCTGTGGATTATTTTTATTCGAGAAGGTGATAAGGTCAGTAATTTTTTTCTATTAATTTATTAATCATTGTATTTTTTATTTGCTTTTAGTCCAATAATCTCTATATCGTGTTTATTGCTTTATTCAATATCATGTACGTGACGTTCAATCCCAAAAAATAGTTATCAGGCAAAAATACCCAGTCCTATTATTCCTTAACTATAAAAACACAAAAAATTGTAAATTTTCGACCGTTACGATTACAAAATATCGTTGTAGGGGTACGCCGCGGTATTCGTGCTGTGCCAAAGACGGACAATGGTTCTGTATGATGCTATATGGCATCATATTCTCGAGCTATGTCCGGAGCTTCGAGAAAATCTGCGCGCCGTATGGACGGATTTCGAGCAGGCCGCAGTTGCGAGCTTGAGAGCGAATTTTCCGCGGATCCGGATTCGCGGATGTTGGTTCCATTTTTGTCGCGTGAGTTTTAAGTGTATATAATCTATGGAACAATCTACCGCCATGTATCGTATGGCGGCCATACGCCATCAAGCTTGACCTAGGGGAGCCATGAATCGCGTTAGAGCGCTCGTCTAAAACTTAGCAAAGAAAGAAGAAATTTAGGAAACGAACCTGAAACTTAGAAAAATAAGATTAGTAGAAGAGCCTGAAAATAAAAGGGAATTAGTAGAGCCTCCCGGTTCCGTCGTCGCCGAAGACAGAACTTCGAAAACGCAGGGCCCGGTTGAGGTTAATAGAGCAGTCCGCGTCGTTTTTTCCCACTCCTTGGGGTGTGAGAAGCCGACGGAGAGGCCGCTGTCTACCTGAAACTTACAAAAAATAATATTATTAAGCCCCCCGGTTCCGTCGCCACCAAGTCCCGAAAGACTTGGTCACGCAGGGCCCGGTTGGGGCTAATAAAGCAGTCCTTGTCGTTTTTTCCTACCCCTAAGGATAGGAGAAGCCGACTTGAGGACCGCTGTAGGCTTGACAGACAATGTTCAGTAATAAACTTTGATTGACATAGGCGGTTTACCGAAAATGGAAATCGCTGAGAATGATCGCCCCGCCGAGAGAAATTTTATATTTGTCTTGGGGGCTTCCTCTGCTGCCTCCGGAGCAGTTCGCCGAGGGTTGCCGCGTTGTAACCGCGCTCGCTGATCCGCTTGCGATCGGACGCCACGAGGCGCTCAATGCGTTCACGCATTATTTACGCCAGCAATGGGTACCGCTCGCGAATTTCGCATCCGTATACGGAACATCGATACGTACGAACAACTGTGCGGAGGGGTTCAACAGGCATTCGGCGAGGAAGTTAGGCGTAATCCATCCGAGACGTTGGGTTTTTTTGGGTATGTCCTTATGATCAACATACATAATTCCGTTTCTGTACATAGCATATGGTAGACCCCTCGAAGCATAGTGGTCGTAAAATAAATTTTGTTATTTTTCCACATTGGGGTACGTTGTCTGACAACAACCAGTGTTCACAATATTAAATTCTCTCATTTTCTCTTGTATGTATCAAGATGCTTCAATGGGTCGAGAGCCTAATACTAATAATTAAAACATTGAACTTGAGGGTGCGCGTAATGTTGGCCTGAGTATCAATGTGATTTGCAGAAAAGGTAACGGAAACGATCGCCGACGAGCTGTTGAAGATCAACAGATGGCGAATGACAGGACGAACGGGTCAAAAGGCCCAACATAAGGCCTGGGTCAGAGCGGACGAAAGGCTGGCCGAAAGCCAACGTTTGTTGAGGACAGGACGGTACGTTTTTAGTAGTACTGCGTAATGCGATATTGTAATACATGATACAAAATATCATGAAAAAGAATTCTAGTATGCACTTATAATTTTCAACAGATACGACATAGAAGCGTTTTTGCGAGCGGCAACTACGCCTTATCAACGGCTGGACCTGCATCACGCGGCCCGAACGCTTCGCGCTGGCAAGTTTCAACATATACAACATTGAAAATGTTTACGAAGTATTTTGCGCAGGCTTTTGACACAAGATGTGTTCCCAGATAAATATAGATCGAAGTATCAGGCAATTCTTGAAAAAGAATGTATATAGATGTCAGTTGTTAATTGCATGTGTTTAACGATTTTATAATTACATACTGTAGACTCGACAGTAATATAATGTCTTTATAGACGATCCTGCCCAAGAGGAGCAGGTCGTCCGTCGACGAAGGGGACCGAGACCTCGTCTTGACGCGAGAAGAGGTCAAGCGGGCGATGGTGGTATGGATATTTTTTCCAATGGAATAACCGTCAGTAGCGACCGATGAAATTTATTAATACAAATCAATTTCTTGAAAAATTTCATATGCTTATGTCGACTGCTGTGGACGGAAATCCTCAAATAGACGAATCAGACAGTGCTGGTAAAATGATTTTGTTAATCAATTCAATAAACGCCATATATATATGAAGATATCTTAATAACTCTTTGTAAAACATTTTTCAAATTGAAGCCGATATGGTGGATCTTCGCGAGATTCCGCCAGTGCCGCGAGAGAACAGCGTCGAGCGCATCGACGAACAATCGGACGGCGCTCGTAAGCTTTGAACATTCAAATTGTACACATAATGAAATGATATAGTAATGGTGATTGGTTTTTGTACCTCCTGCCGGGAAAGCGGCGGATTTCATGGGAGTTTTACCGTACGAAAGTGGATGATTTCATGGAAGTAGTGAAAAGTTAGGTTCGCACATGCGCAGTTCGCAATTGTTTGACTTTCGGCCCTTGGGAGTTTACTTCGGTCCCTTGGGGCGAGAGTATATAACCTTACATTTTACTTACCGTCCCGCAAAACGGCCATGAAATGCGCCGGTTTTCTCTACACACGTTACAAAAAGCATAGTACGCAACACAGGCCGAATTGGCGATTAAGTTCGTATAATTGCAGCCCTCGCTTAGCTCAGGCAGCAAATCTCACACTCGAAGCAATCGCCAACTTTCGGCTCTTGTTGCATATGTTACGTCCGGCACGGCGTAACAGATTAAAAATTGATTTCTCCGTTTTAGAGCGGAATGCGCCGCTCGGGGATCGGAGACCATCGGATGGGTTATTTACGGGATTGGTCTTTATAAAACTGAATTCTTATACTTTGTTTAAAGTATAACATAACAAAGTAATTTATTTAAAGAAATCAAAACTCGCGAACTGTTTGAGTCCGGGTTACACAATTTTATGCACAAGCTCGACTACGGTATCGAGACGTGCAGTTACACAGTTGTTCGCTTAATTTACATGTTTTATTTGTCGGGCTTGATCTCTTCGGTCGAGTCCCGAATTATTATTTTAAATTTTATCGGGTTATTCGAGGGCTCGACCACGATGGTCGAACCCCACAGTAATACTCCGTTCGCGCGTGCAACTCTGTTGTTGCCGTTCGGAATTAATTAATTTTTGCCGGACTCGACCTCGCTGGTCGAGCTCCGGTCTAAGACTCGCAAACAGGCGGTGCTGTGGTCACCGCGCAATAATTTTATTCCGCATTAGTGCAGGGCGTAGCACATCTCAGAGGTGTGCAGCGCCCTGTCTTGTACCGTGGGATTGCTGACTCTCGGTCAGCAACCCATCGTGAGAAAGACGCTGATAAGAGCGTCTTCGAATATGAATCCACCATCGTCAGCGTGAGACCGCTGATGGTGGTGAGAAAATTTTATACATTAATATTTCGAGCGATATGCTAACGATTATTCGTTAGCATTAATTTTGTTATTTTAGTAACTCATAAAATTGGCCCGGACGTAACACCTCCCCCATTAAGAGCGAAGACAGTGCTTATAGCTCTGTATTCGTGAGGCGTAGATAAAGAAAGTCCGCGAATATGAAAAAGATCGCGCGCGTCCCGAATTAAACTATCGACGCTTGCCCGCTCCTCATCATTGAGATGGTCAAGTCTAAGCAGCGTTTTGATTTTGATATTTGTTTGTTCGCGTCGGTCGTGTTTAATTTTACCGTCTGTACTTTTCGGTCTTGTACCTGTAGTTCAACATGCGGTTTGTCCCGTAATTTTTCGTCTGAGTTTCGCGGATTCTTTTTCCGAGCCCATTTCGTTATTGGGACTATCCTTTTCCGAATCGCGATTGAGGAGCTCGAATGCCTCTAAGGTCACCGTGGGTACGGCGAACTCCACATCTTCTTCGGTTGTGTTGAAAACTTTAAGGTATGCTATGCCGTTCGTATTAGTTACAGCGGCTTCACCGATATAAACACCGTCCCGTACGTTTAAACGAGGAAGGTATCCTTCCTTAATTTCGGTATTTTTGACGCGCACGTAATACACGCAGCTCGATCGGCTGGGTATTTTAGTCGTTTTATGCGGAAGAAAACTCGTAGTTTTCTGAAATGCTTGTTTGCTACATTATTCACGCAGACTTTTATATGTTCGATTTTTGCCGAATTAAGTTACCCATTATTTTATGGTTGAACGTTCGAATTTTTATTGTTCCGAAATTATTCACCTAGGTCGAATATATATTTGGATTTTATTTTATTCGATTTTTAATCTTTTCAATTGTAATTGAAAATTTACAACGATTATGATTGAGCACGCTATGCGAGATAAGCACAACCTTCAATTTTAGCTAATTCCCCGACTTCACTTTTCGTACTTCGTCTGAGGTTGCGTATGGGGCGTACTTCTAACAACCGTCGCGCGTTTTCCCGGCTTCACCTTGCGTACTTCGCTTAGGGAAACGAATATTTTGTTCGCGTACAGATTTCTCGACGTTACTCCTTTTATTGTCGTTGTTTTAAAGTTTAAATTTTTAGTTTTATTTTTCGATTAACGTGTCTATTCGCCGACATAGAGGTTGCTTGGACTTACTCGACGGTAGCTCAGAGGTTTGTAGTCGAAAAGATTTTTGTACTGCGTGCAGAGCAATGTAGCACCGCAATACTTGAAGTTTTAGGGTGCTTGCCTTGTGTGCAGCGCAATCTAGCACCACGAGGCTAGCACAAAGATTTGCTTATTGCGTGCAGGGCAATCTAGCACCGCAATACTCAGAAGATAGGGTCGCGTACTAGGTCTAGCTAGCACTTCGACGTTTAGGGTGCTCACTTCGTGTGCAATGCGATCTAGCACCACGAAGTTCGCACAAAGATATGTGAATTGCGTGCAGGGCAATCTAGCACCGCAATACATTGAAGTTTCAGGGTGCTTGCCTTGTGTGCAGCGCAATCTAGCACCACGAGGCTAGCACAAAGATTTGCGTATTGCGTGCAGGGCAATCTAGCACCGCAATACGCGAGTGAGGAGGAAGATTATTTTCGCCCTTTGCCGAATTTATTCGGAATTTTATTTTAACGGTTAAAATTTTATTCGGATTTTTATTTTAACGGTTGAAATTTTATTCGGAATTTTATTCGCGATTAACCGAATTTCCGATTACTCAATTTAATTGATTATTTTCGATTTTATGAGTTTTATTTTTATTTTTTCGGAATAACTCGTGGTTTTCTGAAATTTTTATTTTAATCGCACTTATACGACTCTAAGTCTGTGCCTTCGATCGAATTCGACTGTATACGAGTATTTTCCGAATTTTATTTGAATTTGATTTTATTAGTTTATTCGGAATTCTCGTTTGTTCGAATTCGGTCGAATTTTCTCGCGTTTACCATGGCTAGAGCTAACATTTATGAGCTACTTAGCACTAGTGTGTCCATGATGCACTGTGTCTGTAGAGTTCTCGTTGGCTCGATGGTGAAAATCTCGTTTTCCCTCGATGCGACGATGACTCGGAATGGGTCGCAGTTGGCTTCTCTGGTTGAGGCTGTTTCCCACGCCGTCAAGATGATTTTGATGACGTGATGACAACGAAGGGCGCGGAGGGGTGCTGCGTGTGTCCGACGTTTTGGATCCGATTTTCATTGGATCACGAGTGTCAGACTGTTTTTTTTTTCTGACTTAAGAGATCGAGTGTTGCACTCGTTTTGCGGTGTGAAGAATTACTATTTATTTGCCGAATATAATTGTCCATTTGTTTTTGTTTATTCGGACTCGCTCAGTGACGAGCCGAATTTTTTTGAACAACATTTTAATTTACACTTTCACTCGCGTTTTTGTTCGCCGCGGTGAATTTTCGAAGACACCGTTTTTTATTAATTGATCCGGTCACGTACAAGTGACGAGCCGAAAATACATTTTATTTTGTTCGTTCACTCGCGTTCGCGATGGGAAGAACTTTGCCATGTTTTCACTCCCGTTTCGTTTACCGCAGTAAAGTGTTTCGCATTTTGTGATTTTTGGGAGTTTAACTTAATCATCCGGTCACGTTCGTCGACGGCCGAATTTCGAACAAATTTTGTTTCCATGCATTGACACGCGTTTGTTCGGCGCGGTGAATTTTGACGTTTTGTTCGATTCGCGCACTAACGTTGTTTCAGAGGCTCGTCATCACGTGTCCTCTTGCTGACTCAGAGGTTGAGCGTTCAACGTGTTCAGCAAGGGCTCAGAGGTAATTTGAGCGTGTACACTTGTTACGCGTCTTTTAATATTTGTTTATTTATTTTATTCTCACTCGGGTTTGTTGACCCGGTCAGTAATTTGAATTTATTATGTTTGTTCGGTCTCGTTTGGTGACGGCCGATATTTTTACCTTACACTTTCTCTCGCGATGATCGACGAGTCGAATTTTGGAAGTGTTTTGATAGTGTTAACCATTTTTACAGTTTTGATAGTGTTTTGATAGTGTTTTGATAGTGATGACCGGATGAGAAAGAAATGCACTCGTCAAACCATTTTTACAGTTTTGATAGTGTTTTGATAGCCGCGACGATGTCTCAGAGACCCTTAAATCGCGTGTCCTTCTGTCAACTCAGAGGTCGAATTTCCGACGTGTTTGACAGAGGCGCAGAGACAATTCGAGCGTGTACATCGTCGAACGTTTATTTATCGGAAATTTATCTTCGATTTATTCGCCTATATTCTCCGACATGGTGAAAATTACCGTTAATGTTTATACATTTATTCGGTCACGTTCTGTGGCGTGCCGAATTTTGAATGTTTTGTTTCGCGCGCACTCACTCGCGATGAATTCGTCGAGTCAAATTTTTGAAGTTCGCGTATCGATTTATCCGGTGCGTTCTATGAGCGCCGAATTTTGCTCGCGTTTAATCATAATTTATTTGCCGAGTACACTATTATTTTTTTTTTTCCAAGTTCACTTGGCAATTCACTCGCGATTTATTCGTCGATTCGATTGTCTAAGCTCACGTGTGAATTTATTCGGTTACGTTCAATGACGGCCGACTTTTATTGAATTTATCCATTCGCTCGCGATTTGTTACGGCGAATTTCCTGGTTTTTTTTTGTTTTTTTTTTTAATTTTCGCGCATTCTCCGATGCCGAATTCTAATTAAATTTATTTATTCGCTCCTATTTTCGAGAGAGTTCGCTCGTCGATTCACTCGCGTCCTAAGACTCGGTGAATTTTTGAGAGGACGGTTTATTTTGGCGCAACCGGTAGCACCGTGCACTCGCTCGCACGTGGTGCGTACGGTCTTTTGACGCGCCGAATTAAATATTTTTATTTTGATTATTCACTCGCGTTCGTTGACGTGATGAATTTTCAAGAGTTTGATTAATTTTTGACGCGACCTGTAGCACCGTGTATTCGCTTGCACTTGGTGCGTACGGCCTTTTGACGCGCTGAATTAAATATATATATACTTTTTTTTTGATTATTCACTCGAGTTCGTCAACACGGTGAATTTCGAAGAATGTCAACCGTATCTGTAGCGCTACGTTCTGTAGCGTGCCGAATTTTTGTGACCTTTTGTTTCCCGATTATTCGCTAGCGATCATTAATGCCGAAGCGAATTGTCCATTTGTTTTTTCGCCCGCGTTCTTTGACGCGGCGAACTTCGAAGAAAATTATTTTTGGTACGGACTGTACCACCGTGCTTTTGCCAGCACGTGGTGCGTACGAGCACCGATGCATTGACACATGCCTTTACGCGCGTGTTTAGCGGTGCGACAATTACTCACACCTTGCCGCATCGATAAGCGCGCTGGACCATTGCGAGAAATTGATAACGATTAATTTTTGCTGACGCCGAGGATTTCTCTCGACGTTCGGGCCCTTGTTGAGACCCATTATTCAGTCGCAGCTAACTCCTCGTAACGATCGGTCAGCGAGGTGTTGTAAATCACAGAATCGAGAGTACTTGTGAAAAATACACCCCAGTGATTTTGTGTGTGTGTATTTTTTTTTGTTTAAATAAAAACGTTCGTGAACTATGTGCGATTCGAGAGACATCAGGGATCGTGCGTACACGTGGGCCATGGCCCGTTTTAAAATCAACTGGCACGCAAGGAGGCGCACCGATGGACGCGCCCTTAACGTAAGTGTATTATCCACCTTACTTATTTATTCAACCGCGATTTTTATCGTTGAGTAAATTTTACAAATTTCGATTGGTGAATGCACCCGTGTTCACTGACACAAGGATTTTTATTAGTGTTTTGCTTTATTTGAATTTTCGCTCGCGTTCGCGATACTTGATTTGGATTTGTATGAGTGCGAAGGAGACAGCGCACTCGGTGTTCTCGTCGTAGTGAGAGAGAGAGAGAGAGATAGCGCGATCCGCGCTCTCTGTCGAACGAGGGAGGTCGATCTGCGCTCTCGGCGGAGCGAGACAGACGCTCCTGAGTGTACGCTTCTCGTTCACGCGGCATAATTTGTTCATTCGCGTTCACTGACGCGACGAATTATGTTTTAAATTATTTTCGTTCCTGCCCGTTGACACGGCGAATTTTGTTTAAATAATATTTTAATTACTCACTCGCGATTTGTTGACGAAATGAATTTTGCGAAAATTATATTTCACTTATTTATTTATTTATTTATTTATTTATTTATTTATATGTTTTGGTTTATTTTCCAGTACTATCTCCGGATCTTGTCGTCCGGAGGGGGACTGTCGCCTGAACTGGTGGGCCCCGTGCTCTTCGTTTTGCGGAGGCTCGAGGAAGATAAGCGCCGTTTGGCGCTCGAGAGGGCACGCAGGGCGCACTACGTTGACGAAGACCCGGGACTCACCCGGCTCTTCGCCGAAGAGGAAGAGGAGGAGCTTTGGGAGTGACCCGTGAGTACTCTCGGTCCACCTAATTTATTTATTTAATATTTTCCGAAAATTAATCGGATTTTTATTTTTTGTGTGTTCCAGTTCAGAACGAGTCTGGAACTTTTAAAGCACCACCGTTTTAAATTAGTATTATATATTTTGTAATTAATCGGTTTTTCCCTTTTTATAATAAAACAACGGTGGTCTTAATTCGTAAATTTTCTAGTCTTAATTCACTCGCGTTCTTCGACACGGTGAATTCCGGAATCCAACTCGGCTACGTTCAGCGGCGTGCCGAATTGAAAGAAAAAGGGTCTGTTTATTGGTCCCGTCCGCGCATCCGACAGCAATCCCACCGCTGCCACCAAAAATACGTGTTACGTCCGGCACGGCGTAACAGATTAAAAATTGATTTCTCCGTTTTAGAGCGGATTGCGCCGCTCGGGGATCGGAGACCATCGGATGGGTTATTTACGGGATTGGTCTTTATAAAACTGAATTCTTATACTTTGTTTAAAGTATAACATAACAAAGTAATTTATTTAAAGAAATCAAAACTCGCGAACTGTTTGAGTCCGGGTTACACAATTTTATGCACAAGCTCGACTACGGTATCGAGACGTGCATTTACACAGTTGTTCGCTTAATTTACATGTTTTATCTGTCGGGCTCGATCTCTTCGGTCGAGTCCCGAATTATTATTTTTAATTTTATTGGGTTATTCGGGGGCTCGACCACGATGGTCGAACCCCACAGTAATACTCCGTTCGCGCGTGCAATTCTGTTGTTGCCGTTCGGAATTAATTAATTTTTGCCGGACTCGACCTCGCTGGTCGAGCTCCGGTCTAAGACTAACTAACAGGCGGTGCTGTGGTCACCGCGCAATAATTTTATTCCGCATTAGTGCAGGGCGTAGCACATCTCAGAGGTGTGCAGCGCCCTGTCTTGTACCGTGGGATTGCTGACTCTTGCTCAGCAGCCCATCGTGAGAAAGACGCTGATAAGAGCGTCTTCGAATATGAATCCACCATCGTCAGCGTGAGACCGCTGATGGTGGTGAGAAAATTTTATACATTAATATTTCGAGCGATATGCTAACGATTATTCGTTAGCATTAATTTTGGTATTTTATTAACTCATAAAATTAGCCCGGACGTAACACATAATATACTATCTTTTCTGAAACACAGAAAACGACAAGAATGCGCAGACTTCGGCAGATGAGAACCGGGGACAGGAGACCGACGAGTCCGATAGTGACGGTAAAGATTTAAAAGAAAACGAAAGAGCAATTTATATGTACTGCTTTCAAACTTTGACGGGCACTTTCGAATGTCATTGCTATTTTTCCTAAAATGAATCAAATATTCAGATGTTTTTAACACTTGTATTAGGGGTTCGTAGGCCTCGTGTGCTCCTTGCGCTGGTGGCCATCCGATAAAACCAATTGAACCCACCAACGATAGTTATCGAATGCGTTGTCATAGCAATTTGAATCCACTACATGATGTTAACAACGGTAGAAAGCTAGCTGTGGGCTGAAGTTGGGGTTACGGTTTGAAATCAACCACTCCTCGATAGCCCTACATTTTTTCTTTGTATCGGTTCTAATACCCCGCTTGAAGAGCTTGAAAATTATCGGTTATTTCCCGATTGTTTCGTTGCGTAGCAACGATTGAGATAAGTTTTACTCAAAAATCCCGAGCGCGCAGCGCGAGCGATTTTTTAAATTAAAACTTATCTCAATCGATGCTACGCAGGGAAACAAGAGAGAAATACCCGATTACTTTTCAAGTTCGAGGGGTATTCGGCTGATTATTTTTTCAACCTCAATTTCGGCCAATGAGATTGTGGTATTTAACGTTTTAGTGGACAGATTTTATTTTTAGAGATATTCTTAAGAGTTTCATCACCGAATCTCTTCCTTTTCTCACTCATATCGATGGTCGTGAATAGTAATTTGACGTTTTAAGCTTCGCATAGGTTACAAGTGACAGAAAATTTATTGTTTATCGCCTAGCAATCTAGCCGGGAAATGTTCGAAAAATTATCGATATAATTTCGACCTAGTTGTACTACGTGATGTCAAATACTGCGCTCTTATTGGTCGAAATCGGGGTTGAAAAAATAATCATAAAAATATTTCGCCGTCGCTTCCGATGCTGTGCAGAAACTAGTAGAAAATAAGCTTAAATCATCGACGGGTTAGAGTAACGTAACAGCGAGCTTTACAGAGTGTCTTAATGCACATTGCAGTTGAGTCACGGAGTACCAAAAACCACGGAGTTTAAGGTCACGGAGGAGCTGATGACTCAGCTGTTGCTATTGGAACACTTGCCATAGCAATGGTTTCTATATTAGTAACCGTTTTTTCGTTTAATTGGTTTCGCAAGAATGCCGCAGGCGCGTATAGCACGCGAGCCATATGAAACCTTTATTTTAGGATAGATAAGTTCAATTAATAGATAACTAGTATGAAATCTGATATTACCGAAGTGTCGGTCTTTGTTGAACGATGTGTTGTACATAAAAAAATTGAAATAGGTAGGAAAATCGCATTTATTACTAAAATTTGAAATATTTTGAATAGCCGAAGAAAATCATCCGCCCCGGGGACGTAGAGTCCGACGTGGCAGGGTTGGCAGGCAACGCGTACCCAATAATAATGGTGAGTCGCTAAATAACAAAAAATGTTGCTCTTTGTTGTGTTTTCTTGTATGTTATTATAATAACTAACGCGGTGACGTAACAGCGGGACGGAAGATTTTCTAGTTAATATTTCTTTACAATGACCGTCATTTTGTACCCGCCCGTATTCTTTTATATGCGATTGAAACATTATAATAATTTATGCGTGAGATATAATGGTACAGATTTTGTCAATAATCTTAGTATATATTCTATCTCACGAACGTGTTGTCTACGTCTATACACAGGCAACATGTATGCGCATGTACATGTATGTGTATTTGCATATTTGTTATTCTTCTCTTCTTAGATATCCACAATACTAAGTGTTAATGTCAAATCTTTTCGAAATAGCTGAACACCGCCGAAATCCGAGACGTCCAGGCCGGGGGCTCCGAGGCGGGCGAGTCGGAAGGCCGATTCGGCAACACGACGGTAGTAAGTTAAGCTTTAAATTGAATTCTGTTTAATTGTACGAAATTTTAATAATAATAAAAAATAGTTTAAAAGAAACTATTTTTTAATCCTTTAAATCTTTCCGTAAACGAACTCCTTCCAAACTTTTAATATCAATGTGTATCCTGCACAATGCTTCCACTGCACTTTTATTCCATCTTACATGACACTCTCCAATGAAATTTTCCCGTAAAACATAAACTCCTACATAACCTAAATTACCTCAATGAAATAGACGAACCTGTCCAGAATCAAGGTCGTCGTGGTCGCGGTCGTGGTCGCGGTCGTGGACGACCGGCAGGTCGCCCCGTGATCGTCGATAGTAGTGAGTTATGCATAAAGTATGATTCACTTGAGGTAATTGCGAAGGCGGATTCGGATGATCGAGGTTCCTCTGTAGAAGTCGACAACGTGAACATAGTCTATCATTAATACTATCTTCATGTTCCTGTGGATCTTATAACATTGTTGGAGAATACGATTACAACATTAATATTGTTCAGACCGTAACAGATCTTCTTCGATTTATATTGTTGCATGAAGCCGAGAGTAGCGACACTGAAAATGACGATAGGATCGAGCCGCTCGATCCCCCCCCATTGCCCCGAATCGTCGACCCCCCCCCCCCAACCGCCCCCAATCGTCGGTCGCCTATCGCCGATCGTTATGCCCGAAACTTCCGACGAAAAAGAATCGAGTGATGTTGGTGTAGACCGTCGTCGGAACGTCGGCCCAATCATTGAGTCCGATTTGGATACTGGCGGAAGCAGCGATAGCGTCGAGATAGGCGTTTATTTTGAGAATCCAGCCAGGATATACAACGTCGACCCTGATGTCGACATTATCGATGCGGCTAACAACGGTAAGAAGTTTGTTTATTGTATTTTAACATATTGCAGAGGTCCGATTATCTGACGAAATGAAACTTAAGGTCTCAATTGTTACATATTTTCTATATGAAGAAGGTATGGAGGTCGATGGTTTTATGGTCGTTCAATTGTACACTTGATGGTGGAATTTCGTGGGTACAGTGGAAGTTCTGTTTTCTAAACCTCACTCAACTCAACCACTCGCTTATTTGAACTCGTTACGATAGCAACAATTTTGCTTAGCTGAATTTCCCCTTATGTCCGTTCACCCCACTGCAAGCGCCTCTACGCCACTATCCTTGCGCCTCGTTGCCCTTGCAGCGACTGATCAAGAGTGAGGACTGTAGGATAAGTACGTGATAAAACAGGAGTGTGAGAGAACGGGTGTGAGAAAAGGATGAATAAATGTCTTTATTGAAGTAACAAATCGTAGTATTTTATTGTATTAGTGAAGATAGAAAAATAATCAAGTACAGAGTGGTTGCGCGTTGACTGGACTGTCACGACGACTCTACCGAACAGTCTCGGCTAGACTAGTTGTCTCGCCTCGTGGCGAGCGCGAGAGACGAGCGTCGCTGACTACGAGAGTCGGCTCGGCTCGATTGTACAGTCGCGCTCAAGTCGCTGCGACTGTACACTCGACGTGAGAAATGCGCTGGACACCTTTTCCTTAACAGTACGGAATAGCGATAGTGTCTGGTCCTGCCAAGTTAAGAAAACAGGAATTGTACTGTAAATACACTATGAGAAAATGACTGTAGAGACGGTTGCCTAACCCGACACGGTTGTCTTCTTTAATAAGCTTTCTTTTATTTTCTTCTAAGACAAATTACATCAATTGTTGTTCAGAACGGGGCTAGAACTAGCGCAGAACTTTTGGAAAAAGATCGAAACTTACATAGTTCTGGTGATTATTTGGTTAACTGAAACTAATTTTTTTTTTCATTATTACTAAACTTATATTTTATGTGTGCTAGGCAGTGTGAAATTTATTTATGACTGGTGTTTTATTCTGTCACGACCACCGTCAACAGAAGGATTCGTTGGAGAAGCTATGGTTTACGAAATGGTTTAGACCAAATGCTTCGTAACCGTCTCGCACAAAATCACCGTGGTCGAAACCACCGTGAAAACGTAGTGATTTCATAATGGTGGAACAACGGTTGTTTGCGGATGATAAAAATCGAGCGTAGTGTTAATATTATCGAGATTGATTCTCGATTATTAATGCTCGATATTTTCTCAAATTAAAGACGATGTCGTTATGAACGCGGAACCCGAGGTTCGCGTAGAAGAAAACGTTGCGCCCGTTAACGCAAACGTGGCACAACACGCAACCGTCGCAGTGAGCAGTGCTGACGAGACCGACGATGGTTAGTAGTATCGTATATTACTGATTGGATTTAAAAAAAATAAGAGTGTATGGACAGATTTTACAAGTAAATCAATTGTACGACAGTGGATGATTGCGTGTAAGCAACAAATGACAATTGAAGTTTTATTATCGCCGTCGCTAATGAACAGATATCGGCATTTTGTGCGGTAGTTACATTGTAGAAAAATGGTTGTAGTGACAGTGGCCTAACCCGACAGGGTTGGCTTCTTCAATAAACCTCGTTTGTTTTATGATAACTTACTTCAATTGTTGTTCAGAACGGTGCTAGAACGTGTACAGACCATTTGGAAAAAAATCAAAACTATGTAAGATCGAAACGACTGGAAATTTTTTTTGTCCATAGTCGGATCATGAAGGGAAAAATTATTCTTCAACAGATTCAATGAATGGTTTGATAGTTCAAGTCGGATTCTAGAGTAGTGTATGTGCATATCTCAAAACGATGTAACTCATGATGATTATTTGGTTAACTGGAATTATTTTTGTTTTTCATTATTACTAAACTTTTATTTTATGTGTGCTAGACACTGTAACCGGAAACCGCCAACAACGGTTGTTAGCGATTGATACAAATCGTGCGCAGTGTTGATATTATCGAGATTGTTTCTTGGTTGTTAATACTCGATATTTTCTCGAATTAAAGACGATGTCGCTATGAACGCGGATCCGGATATTCGTCAAAACGAAAACGTTGCGCCGGTCGACGAAGCGATGCTTCGACACGCGGTCGTCGTAGTGGGCAATGCTGACGAGCCCGGCGATGGTCTCGTCTATTACTGATTGGATTTCAAAGAATAAAATAGTGTATAGGCAGGTTTCACAAGTATGCAGATTGAATTCACGTACATCCTAAAGAGAAATATTTCTTCAGGATAATCGTGAAGCAAAAACATCTATAGTTTTAACAATATTCTTCAATCTCTCTAGACAACGTTCAAGAAATAGATGTGGACAGGCGCCCAAACGATGCTGCGAATGCGAATAACGGTAAAATTAACCTTATCCATATACAGTGTAACGTCTCTATTCTCGAATTCACTCAATCGTTACCATAACAACGATTTCGCTCGAATGAATTTCCCCTACCACCCGATCACCGCACTTGAAGCGCAGAATATACTGTTCATGCCGTGGCAATGCGGTGGAGGGACGCGTATACCCCTCCTTGCCCGCACTGCAGCAACTGAAGGAGAGGAGGGATTGTAGGGGAAATACAGAATAGTGATAGTCCGGTGTCGTCAATTTATGAAAAGCTCTTTAGAATGTAATGATCATTTAGTGTCTGGATCGAGAAAAAAAATATGCAGAGGAAGCGACGAAAGTTGCAGCAACGAGAGGTCGGGAACGGCAATCACGAACCACGACCACGTGGTCGCAAACGGAAACAGGCGAGGCCGAGACAAGCCGAGCCTGAAGCCCGCGCCGAGCCGGAACCCCGCGCCGAGCCTGAACGACGAGCCGAGCCCGATGAAGGTAATATTCCCCTGTAATGTTACCAGTGTGTGTTAAAGCAGTAATATGTGTGGGTAGCGTGTAAGAAAATATGCAAATCAAATTTGCACATTGCTTCCGCATTTTTTGACATTCGCTTCATGAGAAAGCTCTATTAATCTTTATTTTACCAATTTCGGCTGCCACATTGAGAAAACAAATTTCGAAAGAAAATTTACGATTTCATTACCAACGGTCTTGATATTCAATTGGAAACCCGTAACTTCAGTAAAAAACAAACTGCAAAGTGGGAAAAAATATCCAAAACTTTTGAGTCGATTCGAATCAAATTCAATACCAAGCAACGTACATCGACTCGCGTGCAAATTTCAGCACGATAACTCAGATAAAATTTGTTGATATTTTCATGTCTGTATTCATAATTAGGATGTCCAAATACATAAGTATGCGAAGTTTAACACTAATCGGGGTGTGTACTTTTCAAAACTACACTGAAATATATTAGTACTATTAGTCCAAGGATATAATTGGGTGTGTATGTCAAAACCATCGGTGGCATTAAAGAAACGAAGATTTTCGTTCACATTGAGATTTTCGAATGAACGCAAGTTTGTTTACATTTTGTCAGCAAGTTCTAAACGACTCAACAATCGGGAATTGCTTTCACGAACAATATACCACTTCACATGGCAATGCCATAGGAAATGTTATATTGTTGTTCCAAGGATGCGATTTGTTCTGTGTCTCGAAGCCGATGACATACAAAAGGGAAGATTTTCGACCACATTAAGGTTTTTTCGAAAAAAGACGCTTGATTGAATTTTGTTGAATAACGATCTGTATTAGGATTCTGGGAGAGTAAATCATTAGAATTTTATAGATTCGGTATAATCGAATATGTTATCGTACATTTGACGGGAATTTTGTTTTTATCAGGAAAGTCAGGAAGTCATTATAAACGAACAAGCGACCGGGAATCTCTTTAACGGATGTAATTTTGATTAATGAACGTGAAATTATTGCAATATTATTGATAATCGACCGAGATATTAAAGAGTAAAGACGGTCGCGTACAGCTTTGCAGACTTGTTCAATTTTCATGCAATATCGAGTAAAGCAATTGTGCGAATGTGGACGATCGCGTTAAAGCAACCATGGACGATCGACGTATTATCGCCGATACCAATGAATAGATATAGACGTGTTTTTTCATTCAATCCCCCAGTGCGATGGAACGTAACTTTGCAGTGATTACTTTGGGTCCGTTAATCGATTTTGCATACGTCGCATGCTTGTAGAAATACAGCCGGGAACACGCGTCTCGTATGCTTTATGTGTAGTGGAATTGTATGTTCTCATCCGTGTTTTTCGGAACATGGAAGTGTGCGATCGTATTCAAGATGTGGTTATCGATCGGAGTAAAACTTGCGAACGATAATTTAGCGTCCCTAGATAAACAGTATACCACTTCACATGGCAATGCCATAGGAAATGTTATATTGTTATTCCAAGGATGCGATTTGATCTGTGTCTCGAAGCCGATGACATACAAAAGGGAAGATTTTCGTCCACATTAAGATTTTTTTTGAGTAAAGACGCTTGATTGCATTTTGTTGAATAACGATCTGTAGTAGGATTCTGCGAGAGTGAATCATTATAATTTTATAGATCCGGTATAATCAAATATGTTATCGTACATTTGACGGGAATTTTGTTTTTATCAGGAAAGTCAGGAAGTCATTATAAACGAACAAGCGACCGGGAATTTCTTTAACGGATGTAATTTTGATTGATGAACGTGAAACTATTGCAACATTATTGATAATCGACCGAGATATTGGAGAGTAAAGATGGTCACGTACAGCTTTGAGGGCTTGTTCAATTTTTGTGCAATATCGAGTGAAGCAACTGTACGAATGTGAAACAACGGAATACAGAACCAATTAGTTATAATAAAAAAAAAACAATACAATTTTTAAATAAATAAAATTACGAACTATCGGGTAATAATTGTTCCTACGAATGTTCAATGAAATCAAAAGACCACACGGTTTGGACTTGGCGGAAATCGATTATATGGATTTTGTTTTAGTTGAGTTGTTGTCAGTTATGTTTCGGCACTTGATGACATTATTGTTTCGATTGCTGCTTGGATTAAACCATTAAAAAAGTGAATATTGCATTTTAACGGTACCTGATGCATTGACATTCCACCAGTGGGATTCGTAAACAACTATTATATATATATATACTAGCGGACCTGCGGGCTCGCGCGCTCGCGACTATGGGTTGAAATCGACTGAAATATCTCTCTATGTGATATAGATATCTCACCACCGCCGCCGTGTACAAAAATTGAGAAATTAGAACATTTCTGCTTGCCCCCCCCCCCCCCCCTCCCAACCGCCGGGAAAATATTCTAAGTCTTTAGAGGGGCCTTGGCCAGAGATATTCTAAGTCCCTAAAGCCTAAGCCCCTTTAGAATATTTTTTCGAATATATATATTTATAGGTGATATAGATATCTCACCACCACCGCCGTGTACAAAAATTGAGATATTAGAACATTTCTGCTTATCCCTCCCCCCCCCCCTCCCCCTCCCTCTGAGAAAATATTTTAAGTCTTTAATATATGATAAATAATATATAATAGGGACTTAGAATATTTCGGCCCGAGGCCCCCTTAGGGACTTAGAATATTTCGGGCCGAGGCTCCCTTAGGGACTTAGAATATTTCATGCCGAAGCATCCTTAGGGACTTAGAATATTTTCGCTTGGGCCCCTCCAATGGAGAGGGGAGGGGAGGGAGGGGCGGATAGGGGGAGGGGGAAGGGGAAGGCGAGGGGAGGGGAGGGGAGGGGAGGGGCCTCGATTCTTGTACACGGCGGCGGCGGCGGCGGCGGCGGTGGCGGCGACAGCGGCGTAATCTTTTTATATATATAGAGAGATATTGTTACGTCCGGGCTAATTTAAAATTGATAAAACGACAAAATGAATGCTAACGAATAATCGTTAGCATATCGCTCGGAATATTAACTTATAAAATTTTCTCACCACCATCAGCGGTCTCACGCTGACGATGGTGGATTCATATTCGAAGACGCTCTTATCAGCGTCTTTCTCACGATGGGCTGCTGACCAAGAGTCAGCAATCCCACGGTACAAGACAGGGCGCTGCACACCTCTGAGATGTGCTACGCCCTGCACTAATGCGGAATAAATTATTACGCGGTGACTACAGCACCGCCTGATAGTTAGTCTTAGACCGGAGCTCGACCAGAGAGGTCGAGTCCGGCAAAAATTAATTAATTCCGAACGGCAACAACAGAGTTGCACGCGCGAACGGAGTATTACTGTGGGGTTCGACCATCGTGGTCGAGCCCCCGAATAAGTCAAATAAAAAATATAATAATAATTCGGGACTCGACCGAAGAGATCGAGCCCGACAGATAAAACATGTAAAATAATCAAACAGCTGCGTAAATGCGCGTCTCGATACCGTAGTGGAGTTCGTGCATAATAAATGTGTAACCCGGACTAAAACGGTTCGCGAGTCTTATTCCTTTGAACAAATTGCTTTGTTATGCTCTTAACCTGTTACGCCGTGCCGGACGTAACAATATATATATATATATATATATATATATATTGTGACGTTTATTTCTAGAATCCGAAACGCGGAACGTTAAACTTAATTTCAGAGTAAAAAGAACGAAATCGAAAACTCAAACCGAACGGGAGTTATACGCGAACGAAACTTAACGCCACCTTCGGCCACCCACTCTCGCGGATGCATTGATGGTCCCGGGGGCGCCAGTTAATTTTTGTCTCGCCGGTATTAACGAACCGGACTAAACGGGAGATCGGTGGAGTGGCCGATCTCCATGGTTAATTTTTGTTTCACCGGAAATTACCAAACCGGCCCAAAACTCGATGGACGATGCACAAACACACAAAAAATGATAATTTTGTTTCGCCGGTATTATCAACCGGACTAACCTGGGAGTCGGTGGAGTGAGCCGACTCCCGCATCGAGATCCGCGAGCTAAAGCTCGCATCGATATCCACCGATGACACTCACGAGAGCACACGGTTACGGAAATGCACGGCTACTCAGGATGCGGGTTTTGGTAGAAGGGTCGCAATCCGAGGCCAACAGAATAGCGTACGCGATCGAAAACGGAATCTCAACACGAGATCGCACCGAAGTGCAGCGGGAAGCGCTCAGCCGATTGAGCGATCGAGGCGAGCAGCTCAATGAATTTCTATTCGCGATCGAGAAAATTATCTAACGATAAACTCACCGAAACAGCAGAACTTAATCCATCATTTTGCGGGATCCGCGTCTTTCGACGTCACGAGAACTTGATCACGAACTGCACTACGAGGGCATTCTTTCGAATGCATCTCGCTCACAAAATTCGGATATAATTCGTATCGGAATTATCACGAACTGTCACTCTCGACCGTACGCTGAACGCGAGCGAACGAGAAAGTGACAGGTAGCACGAAACACACGAACACGAGCGAGAGCCGAGTATCGGAGTCCGCGGCAGCGACAGTGAGACCTACGCTACGCGCGACTCACGACACACACACACGAGAACACACGATCGGCCGGAGCCGCGGTAACGGGAGCGCGAGAGAGAGCCCGAGTTGCCTCTAGGGCGGCTCTCGGTAGACTGATTTGCCTATGATAAGACGCGTAATCGGTCATTATCATTATTTCGGGAACTTTAACCAATAGCTACTGCCCTCTCAAGCTACTTCGCTACGGGATCTAGACGGTAATCGATAAATGGGCTGTACGGAAGCGGCAATGTTTGAGGATCGTTGCGATCGCTACTCTCCGTTCGGTGCGTGAAAACAAGGCTCTACTCAACTTCTTTACTCAAATACACGGCACAAGGTACTCCTGCCTTGTCCGGACAAAACTAAACCCTCCGCCTGTTCTCCAACACACCGAACCTCACCTTGGGAGTGCCGGACTTGCACCGGACTGTGGCGTATTCGCAACGAAACCTCGTCGAGACTCTCCACTATTCGGGTATCTCAGTACTTCGAGATTCGCACCACCGAATAGCTTCGAGATCTCGACTAACTGTAACTGAACAAAACTGACTGAATGCATGAACTGAATGTTGACGATAACGAAACTGCATCTGAAAGAGCTGAATCGTACTGGAAGTAGCGAGAGACAATAAGCGAGATCTATAGAACGGTAATTTGCGGTATTAATGTTGTTTTTGGTTTTTGTGTGACGGTGATTCGAAAAATCACGTCACAACTCCTCACCCCTTAGGGGAGGTTTCGAACTAGAGTTCGAAACGGTAGCCGATCCAAAGATCACGGGACCTGTCACTCAAGTACTTCGGTACTTGGTGTTAACCTGAGGAGGTTACGGGAACGCTTCGAGATCTTGATAGGCGTAGCGCCTATCAACAGCGACACACATTCTCCGTGGTTGATCAGCGATTATTCGCGATTTCCATCGAGGAGAAGCTGTCAACAGCACGAGAGTGTTGTCCTCTCGGCGCGAGAACCATTACAAGGATCACTGCCCGTATTTCGGTAGCAGCAATCTCTTACTCACCGTTGCCGGTTGAGGACAAATTATCAGTAATTCGTCAGTAATGCGAGAACTTCACGAGAGACTATGTCTCAATCGCGTTACGAGAACTTGGCTTTATTGCCCAAATCACTGCCCGTATTTCGGTCGCAGCGAAGTCTTACCCACCGTTACCAGTCGAGAACAATAAATTTTTGGGGGTAAGCGAGAACCTGCGAGAGACCACGTCTCGATCGCGGCACGAGAGTCCAATGAGGGCTCGATCGTGATTCGAGAAAGCTATTCGACAACACAGGAGTCCAAGGACAATCACAAGTAGTCGAATAAATGTTTTACGTTACCGTATTTGCAGCGTCACCCATCGTGAAGCGTGATAACGTTGCGAGATCCATGGCGGGAGCAAAGAGTTGTTCTTTCGGCGAGATCCTAGGCCTTTCGGCCCGTATGGCGAGAACTACGGCATAAGCCGTATACGAGAGCAAAGCGAGATCCTAGGCCTTTCGGCCTGTATGACGAGAACGACAGCGTTTGCTGTATGCGAGAGCGTGGCGAGATCCTGGGCCTTTCGGCCTGTAAAACGGGAACCACGACCGAAGTCGGATGCGAGAACTTGACCTCCAGCGGCTCAATCACCGAGGCCTAAAGGCCTACAAGGCGAGAGCAACGCGAGATCACCACTCCCGGCTCTTATACGTGAGCCTGAGGTCCCGGTAGGGCTCGGGATGATCCCCTGCGCCTCTGACGACGGCGTCGGCGGCTGGTTGGCCCTGTGGGCGGCTCAGGGGCTGCTACCGCAGTCTGTACTGCGGGGGGTGCCGTTTCGGGGCGAACCGAGCTCTGAGGCTTAGGCCTCGCAGCTCGGGCCTCCCTCAGCACTCCCCACGGAACATTGTTGCCCGCTCTCGCCACGTAAGGCCCCTCACGCTGCCACTGACCGTCGCAGGCGGGGCAAGTACGCAAGGTCTTACCCTTGCGGCCACAACGCCTGCAGAAGGTCGTGGCGGGCGGTCCACGCGGGCACTGCGAGTACCGGTGCCCCTCTCCTCCACAGCCCCAGCACACCCGAGCCAAGGCCCGAGGTAGCGGGCGAATCGGCCCCCCGCCTATCCGCCGAGTATCTCTCGACGGAGCGCTTATCGTAGTCGCAGCGGCGGCGGCGTATGTCCGTGGTACGGACGCCGGAGCGGGTTTCGGCAGAGGTGCCGGCGGAATCTGCGACGGGATCTTCGCCGGCACTTGCGGTACCGGGCGGGAGCTTGCCGCTGTCGGTGGCGGTGCTGGCGAGGGCAAAGCCCCCTCCGTACTCGGGCCAGATCGACGACGGCGGTTTCGAGATCGTCGGGTTTTCCGCGGGGGCCGGGGACGAGGGTCCTTGGAGGTATGACCTCCAGCCTCCCGCGGTCCGACCGGGATCATGCGTGGCGGCTCCCAGGTGGCACGCAGCATCAGCTCCTCGGCGGCGGTAACCGGGCTCGGGGATCGGGGGGTGTAGAAGCCAGGGTCCCTGACTTCTTCCCCGAACGTCCTCGCCTCGGGGCTTACCGCCGGCGGTATCGCTGGCAGCGTCTCCACCGGGGCCACGACTCGGGAGCTACCCTCGGAGGCGATAGTGGGGCTCGGGGTGGGTTCCTCGTCGTCGAGGAGTACCCCAATCGCCCTCACGAGGGCATCCGTCGACTCGGAGCCGACGGTTGCGGGATCCGCCAGAGTGGCAGCGCACGCCCGGACGAACTCGGCGGCGGCGGGCTTCAGGAAGAAGCCCTTCCGCTCCCGCTTGTCCATCGTTTCGCGGCACAGATGGTCGAACCACTCTGAGCCGTCGTCGACCACCATCACGTCGGCGTCGGAGTCGGACTTGTCGGACATCTGAAACTCAAAAGTGTTCGTTAGCCCGGTACCTCCGGGGGTCGATAAGGTTTAATATCCTTGACAGAGATTTTTCCCATTGATCGCCCATCGAGATCCGATAGTTCATAAACAACGCGAGATATCTTTCTCGAGATCATGAACGGTCCTTCGAAAGGCGCGTTCAACGCTGCCGAGATGTGTCTGGCGGCTATCGAGAGCGTATGCGATCTTCGCAAAACGAGATCACCAACCTCGAACGTACGATCTCGATGACGGAGATTGTACTGTTCGGATTGTCTCCGGAAAGCTTCATCGAGAGCGTGGGTGAACGCAATCCTCAGAGTCTCTAGACGGGCCATTCGCCTCATCCATTCCTCAGGAGGACGCGGAACAACCTCGAGATCCTCTTCAGCCTCCCGTCGTAGCGAGGTGGCAGCTGAAGGTTCGCGTCCAAAGTTTGCAAATGCCGGGGTGGCTTGCAAGGAACTATGGAACGCGGTATTGTACGCGAACCGCAACTCATGCAAGTGGTGATCCCACTCGCGATGATTTCCATCGAGATACGCGCGGATCATGGTCTTAACGACCCGATTCACACGCTCGGTAGGGTTAGCTCGTGGGCGATACGGCGGTGTTGTCTGGTGCCGTATGCCCACTCGCTCGGTAAGCTGACGAATGTCCCGGTTGATAAACTCGGTTCCATTGTCCGTGAGCAATACTCGGGGTGCGCCCCAGCGAGTAACGATCAAATCGTCGAGAGCTTTCGAGATCGATTTTCCAGTGGCCTTCCGAAGAGGGCAGATCTCAATCCACTTGGTGAAGAGATCCTGGATAACGAGAACATACGCGTGACCTGTGGATGCCGGTGTGAGCGGCCCCATTATGTCCGCTGCGACAGTTGTCCAAGGTCCGTCGACCACGCGGTGACCCATAAGGCCCGCGGGAGCTTGTTGTTCTACCTTACAACGTTGACAGGTATCGCACTGCCGAACGTGGGAGACAACGTCCTTGAACATTCCAGGCCAGTAGTATAAGGTGGAGAGACGTCGGTACGTCTTCTCGACACCTAAGTGACCGGCCTGCGGGAGCGCATGGCACTCGTGAAGAGCGGCCTGTCGGGACTCGCGAGGAAGGACAAGCTTCCACGCGTCGAGATCCTCGAATTCGAGATCAGCGAGATCCGATGGTCGATGGAAGTAGAGTCGATCGTCGACTATCTTCCAATCCGGGAACTTGGCAGGTATCCGTGAAACGTCACGAAATCGCCGTCGATACCAAACATCCTGAGTGTCGCGAGCGCACAGGGCAGCTTCAGCTTGACCCTCAGGGATTCTCGAGAGCGCGTCGGGAACATGGTGCAACGCGCCCTTGCGGTGTACTATGTTGAAGTCATACTCCAACAGTTCCAAAGCCCACCGGGCGAGTCGACCGGTAGGGTTCTTTAAATTGTGCAGCCAACGAAGGCTGCTGTGATCGGTGATCACGGTAAAAGAATACCCTTCGAGATAACAACGGAACTTTCGTATCGCCCATAATACGGCAAGACACTCCTGTTCCGTGACAGAGTATTTCCTCTCGGGAGCAGTGAGAGCGCGGCTCGCATAAGCGATCACTCGCTCATGACCTTCGATTTCCTGCGTGAGGACGGCACCTAAGCCGACCCCGCTGGCATCGGTTTGTAACGTGAACGGTAGCGAGAAGTCTGGGCAGGCGAGAGTCGGGGTGCTCGTGAGCCTCAGCTTCAACGCATCGAGAGCTTGTTGTTGATCGGGACCCCATTCCCATGCGTGAGCCTTCTTTGTAAGCCGCGTCAGGGGTTCCGCAATTGTTGCGAACTCCGGTATGAAGCGGCGATACCACGACGCCATGCCGAGAAAGCGGCGTAGCTGTCGGATATTTTGCGGGATCGGAAAATCGAGAACAGGTGCAACCTTGGCGGGATCAATCTTCAGGCCCTCGCTATTCACGAGGAACCCGAGATACTGGACTTCGGAGCGACAAAACTTGCTTTTTTCGCGGTTAATCGCGAGTCCAGCAATCGAGATCTTCTCAAGAACTTTCCGAAGCCACACTAAGTGTTCTTCGAAAGTCCGAGTAACGATAATAATGTCGTCTAAATAGACGAACACGTGCGGATACATCTCCGCACCGAGAAGTCGATCCAGCATGCGCTGAAACGTAGCGGGAGCGTTCGTCAAACCGTACGGCATACGCTTGAAGTGGAACAGGCCGCGACCTGGTACCACGAAAGCAGTCACCTCACGGGACGCGGGATCCATTGGTACTTGCCAATATGCTTGGCTCAAGTCCAACGTCGAGATGTAGTTGGCTTGTCGCAACTCGTCGAGAATACCGGTCATGTTCGGGATGGGATAAGCATCCTTCTTCGTGACTGCATTTACCTTTCGGGAATCAATGCAGAAACGGTACTTGCCATTAGGCTTTTTCACCATGACCACGGGACTAGCCCAGTCACTACTGGAGGGTTCGATAATGTCGGTAGCCAACATTCGATCGACCTCCGCCCACATGATATCGCGTATCACGGGGGTAACTGGGTACGGCTTCTGCTTGATCGGAGGGCTGTCACCTACGTCAATGTGGTGGGCCACAAGAGTGGTAACTGCCGAATCAGCAGAAATGTCCGGTACGTGAGCGTCGAGGAACTCGCGTAAGCGTGTTGCCTCGTCGGGATCGGGAGTTCGCAAGCCGCAGCACATAGCTACGCGCTGAACTTCTTCCTCGGGAACAAAGGTGTATCGTACTTCCGGGGTATCACGGAAAAACCATGACTCCCCGAAGAAATCGACAACCATTTTCGCGGAGCGTAAATAATCCAACCCCAGGATCAGCTCTTCGGAGAGCGACGCTAGGTGGAAGGCGAGAACATTCGTGCGGCGACCCTCAAGGATTGCCGGCACTTCGGAAGCCGCCCGAATAGTCTCCACGTGACTATTCGCGGTCACTACTGACCGGGGCGTGATTCGTTTCGCTGACAGGCCGAGACTGGCAAGGAACTCAATCAAGTCCCCGCCGAGAAACGTCCGTGTCGCCCCCGAATCGACGAGAGCTCTAACGGTACGACCGTATATTGTGACGGAAACTCTAAATGCGATAACGCGGCTTGGAGTAGCCGCATTAACGATAATGTCGTCTATTGACGTGTCGGGAGCTGAGTTTCCGTCCGAGATCCGCCTCTGTCTTTTCTTACGCACGGTAGCGTGACGACAGGGCTTCGGTACACGGGATCCAGTCGAGAACGTAGGGGTGAGGTGTTCGGCGGCTAGAGGCGCGGAGGTGTGACTCACGCGCCTCGCTGCGCGTTTCCCCGGTTGCATGAAGTGCAACTCACCGACGTCACCCCCGAAAGTCCGCATCGGTAGCAGAAGAGCCGGCGAGGCTCCTTGCAGTCGCGATGACGATGGCCCGGCTGGTCACAGTTTCAGCACATGGCGTGTGCGGGAGCTCCAGGGGCCCGAGCACCCTGGACAGGAGCTTGTGGGGCTCCAACGGGAGCTTTCCGTGGCGGCGGAGGGCCGCGCGCAGGTTGCGAGATCGGGGGTTGCTTTGCAACCCCAGGAGAGGCAGGAGGTGGTGTCCTCTCTTCGGGAGCTCGTCTTCGCCGGTTGCGAGACGGGACGATAGCATCGAGGAAGTCGAAAGTTCCTTCGACCTCACTCGTCAGAGCCGGATCCTCAGCTACAATATCCGGCTCCTGCGCTGCACATACTCGTGCGCGTCGAGGAGCCTGGGACACTGGCTGCCGAGGTTCGCGATACGCGAACCCAGGGCAAAGCGAGACCTCTGGCGTTGGGGGTGGTCGGCGCGTTTCCAGGCTTTTGATCACCTGTTCCCGGCGACCAGCTTCCCTCTCGAGATCTTTCATCGACAGACGGTCGTGAAACGAGATCATAATCTTGAACGGGGGTAGCATATTACGATACGCGTACCGCACCCGTTCTTGCTCAGTCCAAGGTGGACTGAGACGCGAGAACAAGCCGTTCATGCAGCTTAAATATGCGCGAACCGACTCATGGTTTCCCTGAGTCCGAAAAGCTATCTCCTCGCGAAGCGCGATTTGATAGTCGGGATCGGAGAAGCGCTCGCGGAATGCAGCTTTGGCCGCCTCCCAGTCTATTAAAAGACGGCGCTCCTCCCGGTACCACATACGGGCTAGACCCGTCAGGCAAAACGAGATCGTTTTCAAAAGATCCTCGTCCCTGATGGGGATCAAGGATCGGCCTTCCTCTATGAGGGAGAGGAAATCCTCAACATCCTCACTCGGTAGGCCCGAAAACGAGACCCCCCAGCGGCGTACCTCGTGGAGGACGCGCTGAGGCGAGAGCCAGCGACGACTACGTGTCGAGGACCCGTGATAGTCAGTCCCCTCGAGATCTTCGGGGTTCAGCGTTATACGCCGTCGAACCCCGTTTTGAGGTGCGGTTCCTTGCCTCCCGCGCTCGACCTGCTGGTGAGCGGGAGTCGCGGGGTTTTCCGTCACCTGTACGGGAGCCGCGGGGTTTAACCCCGCCTGAACGGGAACCGTGGGGTTTAACCCCACGTGAACGGGAGTCGTTGTAGCCGCAGTCGGATCGACCGCGGCCATCGGCGCGAAAACTCCCGCCCTACGCCTTAAGCGGTTCGGATCCGCGTGACGCCTCGAGCGAGGGTCACCTCGGTACCGTCGCACTGGCTGACGAGAGCGATCTTCCTCCTCCCGTCCATCCGAAGATTCGGAGAAGGAGGATTCGGGATCCCTCTTCCGGTCGCTAACATGGCCGGTTTCTCCACCCCTCGC
This sequence comes from Ischnus inquisitorius, assembly GCA_963924025.1. Lineage (NCBI taxonomy): Eukaryota > Metazoa > Arthropoda > Insecta > Hymenoptera > Ichneumonidae > Ischnus > Ischnus inquisitorius. Next base: position 12,611,239 of record OZ001249.1, on the reverse strand, counting down.
TTCGCTCTGCGACATAGCGTGGATGTCCCAGCCGGCAACTCACGAAAGAGGTTGCGAGAACGGTCGGGCCCTTTCCTGATCGTGTGGCACACAAAGGGGCCGCGATCACAAAAAAAAACAAAGAAAAATAAAATAATTCGGGCCTCGACCGGGAATTAGACCTTTCGGCGAGCCGGGAATCCGTCGTATCCCGGTAAGATCGCCTGGCCACAATTCAAAAGAAAAAAAAAAATTTCGGGGCGTCAGGCGACGTACCCGAAAGGTAAGCGAGATCCCCCGTGGAGATCGGGGTGCACTGGGTGCACTCCCGTGATCAATCCGGTGGTGGGGCCGATCGGAGTGGAAATTTTCCCACTCGACGACGGATACGAGAGCGTTATGGGGACCGGAGTGAAAATTGATTCCCCTCGACGATCCCTTCGGTAAGTCCAATCGGATCGGAGCGAAATAATTCCGCCTCGACGATCGATTCGAGAACAATTATCAGATCGGAGTGAAATAAATTTTCCTCAACGATCAATTCGGGAACAAAAATCGGATCGGAGTCAGAAATAAATCCCTCTCGACGATCACTTCGAGACCACTATGCGGATCGGAGTGAGAAGGATCCCACCTCAACGATCAATTCGAGAACCCAACAAGAGTCGGATCGGAGTGAACGAATTTCACTTCAACGATTTATCGGGAACGATACTGAGATCGGAGTGAAAAAAAAGATTTCGCCTCAACGATCGAATCGAGAACCGAGTCGAATTGAGAGGAGTCAACCCCCCTCGAAATTCTCCTCGAGATTCGTGTACGGGAACCAAATGGAGCTTCGAAAATAAATTCGAGTCCACAACGAAAGGAAAAAGAAAGGAAAAAAAAATTCGAGTCTCGAAAATAAATCCGGACTCGGAGCGCGAGCGAACAGCGAAAGTGAACTCGGGTTCGAAGGCGGGAACAAAAATCCGTGCGAGCTTCGAAAGTGAATCCGAGCTCGAGCACGAAGCGAGAACTTGTTCGAACTCCGAAAATTAATTCAGGTTCGACTCCGAGAACCGAAATCAGCACGTCGAAAATTAATTCGAGCTCGGATACGAGAGCGAAGTTGCGAGCGTCGAAAATTAAATCGAGCTCGAGCACGAGATCGAAAATTAATTCGAACGGCGAAAATTAATTCGCGTTCGAATGCGAGATCGAAATAATTCGAACAGCGAAAATTAATTCGCGTTCGAATGCGAGATCGAAAATTAATTCGAACGGCGAAAATTAATTCGCGTTCGAATGCGAGATCGAAATAAGTCGAACAGCGAAAATTAATTCGCGTTCGAATGCGAGATCGAAATAAGTCGAACAGCGAAAATTAATTCGCGTTCGAATGCGAGATCGAAAATTAATTCGAACGGCGAAATTTAATTCGCGTTCGAATGCGAGATCGAAATAATTCGAACAGCGAAAATTAATTCGCGTTCGAATGCGAGATCGAAAATTAATTCGAACGGCGAAAATTAATTCGCGTTCGAATGCGAGATCGGAATAATTCGAACAGCGAAAATTAATTCGCGTTCGAATGCGAGATCGAAAATTAATTCGAACGGCGAAAATTAATTCGCGTTCGAATGCGAGATCGGAATAATTCGAACAGCGAAAAGTAATTCGCGTTCGAAGGCGAGATCGAAAATTGATTCGAACGGCGAAAATTAATTCGCGTTCGAATGCGATATCAAAATGATTCGAACAGCGAAAATTAATTCGCGTTCGAATGCGAGAGCGGAAATGAACTCGAACAGCGAAAATTAATTCGCGTTCGAAATGCGAGAACAAAAAAAATTTTTAATCGAACTGCGAAAATTAATTCGCGTTCGAGATGCGAGAACAAAAAAAATTTAATCGAACTGCGAAATTTAATTCGCGTTCGAAATGCGAGAACAAAAAAAAATTTTAATCGGACTGCGAAAAGTAATTCGCGTTCGAAATGCGAGAACAACAAAAAGAAATTTAATCGAACTGCGAAAATTAATTCGCGTTCGAAATGCGAGAACAAAAATTCCGTCGAACGTCGAAAATAAATTCGAGTTCGAGACGAAAGCGAGAACTTGTGCGATCTTCGAAAATGAATTCGAGTTCGCGTGCGAGAACGCGAAGTTATTCGAGCCTCGAAAATTAATTCGAGTTCGAATACGAGATCAGGAGTTCGTGCTAACTTCGAAAATTAATTCGAGTTCGAGCACGAGCGAGAATTTATTCGGACTTCGAAAATTAATTCGAGTCCGAAAACGAGAACGAAAATTCGTGCGAACTTCGAGAATTAAATCGAGTTCGAGCACGAGCGAGAATTTATTCGGACTTCGAAAATTAATTCGAGTCCGAAAACGAGAACGAAAATTCGTGCGAAGTTCGAGAATTAAATCGAGTTCGAGCACGAGCGAGAGCGATTTTAACTCTAAAATTTAATTCGCAAAAAAAAAAAAAGGAAGAAAAAAAAACGAGAACGGTCCGTATCGAACAGCGAAAATTTTTGCGTTCCGAAACGGGAAATTCCTCGAACGTCGAAAATTAATTCGAGTTCGCGAACTTCTTCGGTATTCAAGAAAAAATGTTTCACCAAAAAAAATTTTATAAAACACTTTTATGCGAGAGCGGCGATATCGAATAAAAATCCGATATCGCGAACGGGATCGATGGGCGATCGTAGAAAAATCCCCTATACGAGAACGGTACCTCGGCAACGAGGGTACTTACGGTAGCGATGAATTCGGCTAAGTCCAAAGATAACACGTAATAATTCGGGAAAATTGCGAGAGCACTGAACGACTAGTCACAGCAATTATTCACGATGAAATGATCGATGGATAGCGAAATTCGGTGATCGAGATCGAAAAGGGCGAGGAGAAGGGACTCCTCGAACCCAAAAAAAATTGTTTGTCACAATTTTCGAGCCACCGTGATAACGGCCGGCTCGGCCAACGGGATCTCCCCCCCCTCCCACTCTAGCGCGCGCGACGCGCGAGCGTCCGATGGGGAACATTCGCCAATTTCGAAAAATTCGAAAAATGACGAAAATCGCCGAAAATGAATTTTCGAGGCGTATCGGGAACTCAGTGCATGCTCCGAAATATTTTTGCAAATTTTCAGAGGTCCGAGAGCGGACAAGACAAAAATTAAAAATTCTCAAAAAAATTATATAAAAAAAATAAGCCGAAAAGAATTTTAATTTTCGTCGATTGTCATCGAGAACGTGTGGGTTCGACCGAACAACCACAGCGGGAACCGTTAAATTCATAACGCGAGAACACACAAGAAATAAAATTTAAAAAAAATAAAAAAAATAATTGCTTTATTTGATCGCCTCAAGATCGAGATCGAAGCGACAAAAAAAACAAACGAGAACAAAATCAGAATTTTTCGGGAACTGCTATTCTATTGGCGTGGCCCCACGTTGGGCGCCATTTGTGACGTTTATTTCTAGAATCCGAAACGCGGAACGTTAAACTTAATTTCAGAGTAAAAAGAACGAAATCGAAAACTCAAACCGAACGGAAGTTATACGCGAACGAAACTTAACGCCACCTTCGGCCGCCCACTCTCGCGAATGCATCGATGGTCCCGGGGGCGCCAGTTAATTTTTGTATCGCCGGTATTAACGAACCGGACTAAACGGGAGATCGGTGGAGTGGCCGATCTCCATGGTTAATTTTTGTTTCACCGGAAATTACCAAACCGGCCCAAAACTCGATGGACGATGCACAAACACACAAAAAATGATAATTTTGTTTCGCCGGTATTATCAACCGGACTAACCTGGGAGTCGGTGGAGTGAGCCGACTCCCGCATCGAGATCCGCGAGCTAAAGCTCGCATCGATATCCACCGATGACACTCACGAGAGCACACGGTTACGGAAATGCACGGCTACTCAGGATGCGGGTTTTGGTAGAAGGGTCGCAATCCGAGGCCAACAGAATAGCGTACGCGATCGAAAACGGAATCTCAACACGAGATCGCACCGAAGTGCAGCGGGAAGCGCTCAGCCGATCGAGCGATCGAGGCGAGCAGCTCAATGAATTTCTATTCGCGATCGAGAAAATTATCTAACGATAAACTCACCGAAACAGCAGAACTTAATCCATCATTTTGCGGGATCCGCGTCTTTCGACGTCACGAGAACTTGATCACGAACTGCACTACGAGGGCATTCTTTCGAATGCATCTCGCTCACAAAATTCGGATATAATTCGTATCGGAATTATCACGAACTGTCATTCTCGACCGTACGCTGAACGCGAGCGAACGAGAAAGTGACAGGTAGCACGAAACACACGAACACGAGCGAGAGCCGAGTATCGGAGTCCGCGGCAGCGAGAGTGAGACCCACGCTACGCGCGACTCACGACACACACACACGAGAACACACGATCGGCCGGAGCCGCGGTAACGGGAGCGCGAGAGAGAGCCCGAGTTGCCTCTAGGGCGGCTCTCGGTAGACTGATTTGCCTATGATAAGACGCGTAATCGGTCATTATCATTATTTCGGGAACTTTAACCGATAGCTACTGCCCTCTCAAGCTACTTCGCTACGGGATCTAGACGGTAATCGATAAATGGGCTGTACGGAAGCGGCAATGTTTGAGGATCGTTGCGATCGCTACTCTCCGTTCGGTGCGTGAAAACAAGGCTCTACTCAACTTCTTTACTCAAATACACGGCACAAGGTACTCCTGCCTTGTCCGGACAAAACTAAACCCTCCGCCTGTTCTCCAACACACCGAACCTCACCTTGAGAGTGCCGGACTTGCACCGGACTGTGGCGTATTCGCAACGAAACCTCGTCGAGACTCTCCACTATTCGGGTATCTCAGTACTTCGAGATTCGCACCACCGAATAGCTTCGAGATCTCGACTAACTGTAACTGAACAAAACTGACTGAATACATGAACTGAATGTTGACGATAACGAAACTGCATTTGAAAGAGCTGAATCGTACTGGAAGTAGCGAGAGACAATAAGCGAGATCTATAGAACGGTAATTTGCGGTATTAATGTTGTTTTTGGTTTTTGTGTGACGGTGATTCGAAAAATCACGTCACAATATATATTATATGTATATATATATACAACATAAAAATCCTTTCCTTTTCCTTATCCTTTTCTTTTTCTCTTGTGAGTTTTATGTCCAGGAATGGTATACTATTTTCGTTCTCTCGTTCTACTGTAAATTGTAGTTTTTCATTGTAACTGTTGAATGTATTTAGTGTTTCTTCTATTTTGTTTTTTGGAACCGCTAGAATTATGTCATCCACATATCTCTTATATAGTGGGATGTCATATTCTAGTTTCTCTAGACGGTATTCTTCAAGGTCAACCATTACTATGTTTGACAGAATAGGTGCTAGAGGTGAGCCTATTGGTAATCCCGAAATTTGTTTGTAAATCGTGTTATCGAAACTAAAGAAAGTCGATGACATAATTAGTTCTATCGCTCTTTTCAGTTCGTTTACTAACTCTTCATTTTTGAACAGTTGTCTCTATTTCTCTAGGTTCTCCAATACTAATCTCATTGGTACATTGGTGTATAATGAGATTACATCGAATAAGACTAGGATATAGTCTGGCGGTAGTCGAATGTTGTCTAGAAGTAACTTTAGTGAGAAACTGTCTTTTGTATCGGATCTGCTTGTTGGGAGAACATTTGCTATTGTGTTCTAAATAAACTCTGCTATTTTGTGAGTCGGATAGTTGATTGATGATACTATGGGTCTAAGTGGGTAATTCTTTTTGTGTATTTTCGGTAGTGTGTATAATCGTGCTAAGTTGCTATTTTCTGGTTTTAACCATTTGAACATTGTTTCGTCTATGATTTTTTGGTTTTTCCACCTTCCTAATAATAATGTGATCGCTTTTGCTGTGCTATTGATAGGATATTTTTTGATTATTGTATACGTTGTTTTGTCTTTCAGCATTTCTGTTGCCCTTTTCATGTACTCTACCTTTTCCATGATAAGTGTGGTGTTTCCTTTATCTGCTCTTGTAATTATTATTTCTGGATGATTTTTTTAAATTGTTCTGTTTCTATTATGATCCTATTGGTGTCTTTTTTCTGGGTTTCTGTGTTCGTTCTACTCATAATGTTTGTTATTTTGCCCCTAGCTTCGTCTAACTTGTCATCTGGTAAGAGGTGCGTTTTTGATTCGAATTCGCAAATGATGTTGTGTAATGCTGTTTTTGTTTCGTGTGGCTTAACGTATGAAAAGCAGAACTTTGCTCCTAATGAAAGAAAGATTTCTACTTGTGGCGCTATCTTGACTTTCGTTAGGTTTATTAATAGCAAGCAGCCATAATTGCACAATTTGCAAAATAATTTATTTGCACAATAATCGCCCACTCGAAAATGATCCGCGCACTCGCGAAACATTAAAATAAACTTTTCCGCGATCGAAAATCAATTTAAAAATCGACAAAACTGTCAGTGTCGATGTGACAATAATAACAGTTACGCCGGCTGCGGCACCGAGCGCGCCACCATGGTGAATCGACGAACTGGTGTAGACGATGACATATATTTATTTATTTATTTATTTGAAATATTAACGGGTAGAAACTATTTACAAGAAGGCAGAAAAACCGCCAGCCGTACAGCGCAAATAATATCAAGCAAAGAAAAATAAAGAAAATAAAAATGAAGCCTAGTTATAGTACGAATTAGAGTAACGCCAGAAAAAAACCAAAAAACATAAGTAAGCGAATACTCAAAAGAACGAAAAAATAAGAAAAAAGAAAATAACGCCGCGAGTATCGAGTTAGAGAAATAATAATGAGGAAACCAGAAAAAAATTGTTACTTTTTTTTTTCCCCAACTCGAAAAGCATCTACTCTAACGGAAATAGCCGTAAAACATATTTTTTTAAAGTGACAAGCGATACATGAAAAAGAAGAAGCACTGGTGCATAGCGATTTCCTAAACTCGGAGTTCGAGGGAGCCAACTCGAAGCTCCGTAGTTTGTGCGGTAGAAAGGTACTACAAAAATTTCATCATTTCTGGTTGCTCGCACAGTAACACGCCATCGGATGAGAGAGACTAACTCCGGACAGTTGAAACAATAGTAGGTACAGTACCTATACGGATTTTTTCAAAATGGCGGCGGCTGGTGGTAGGAGGCTGTTGTAGTGTCTGAGGTGCGTGTGTGTGTTACCCCCACCACCTCGGGTCGACGTTGTGGGCCCGGGATGTTGGCTGTGGCTAGGGTGGTCAGGGAGCGATGTTGCTCTGGCGGCTGCCGAGTCCCAACCACCCGCCCTTACTCGAACATTTGGGTACCTTGACCAAACGTGGTATGGTGGGGGGCGTGAGGGCCTAGTGGGGGTGGTGCGAGGATGATCGCGTGGGAGGTAGCTAGGGTGGGGATGGGTTAGAGAGAGATGCTGCGTTGACGACGGGGATGCAAACGCGTGGGTGTGGGTGTGTATGCGCTTGGTGCACCAAGGTTTCATAGTGGAGGTTTCGCGTACTACGCCGAATCAACGGTGGGCCGAAGGTCTATGGTGGGGAGCCGTGAGCGCGAACCGAAGGCCAGCGTTATGAACGACGCCGGTGTGTCGCAGGTTCAAGCCCAGCTCTGGGCATTTTTTTATTTTTTCTCTCTCTCATAAATAAAGAGGGTGTGATGGGTAAGTAAAAAAAAAATGTTTATGACGTATATTTTCTTATTTATTTATAACGCACGAGTACATTTTTTTTATTTTCTTATAAAACTTATAAATTTACCAGCGAACAGCATCGCTGAATGCGATTCTTAGCGTAAATGCCACCGCCTGTTAACAAACTCTCAGAGTGTTTGTCACTAGTTTTTGTACGACATCGCAGTTTCTTCATTAAACGTTTGTAAAAATTAGCGGCGATGCGATCGTTTCGTTTAAGGTCGGAGGTGAAAAGACTGGTAAATTGTAAAATAGATCCGCCACGAGACATATGATAAAGGAACATAATACAAAACTGGCCACACACATTTGAAGAGAAGCTTTGAATCTGCCGGGTGCTCCAGCGGTGGACGGTGCAGTTTCTCCGCAAGAGGCGGATATGACTTGGTACAAGCGGTGCCATGCCATAACTATCAAAATACGATCCGCGTCCCTCGGCATCGATGTAAATTGCGACCCAGTGGGTCCCAGGTTGTGTGTGGTCATCGGTGTTAACAACAAGGGCCGTCGGTCTCGTCAATAAAGTCGGTATCTGATCTGCTGCGCGAACGCTCCTGGACACCGCTGAGTGTAAACCCTCCAAGGCTTGGCCAATCTGGATCGTATTCATCACCCGATACGCTTGGTGAATAACAACTCCGCGCTTTTATTTTTAGATTCAGAGGTTTTGTTGGAGAGTTTAGAGATGGTGATGCAGGGGTTCTTACTGCAGTCGTTGTTGAAGTCACGTCTCGACGGATCCACTCCTTCAGCTTTATAACGTTATTTAATGCGCAGGATAGCTCTGGTCTTCTCAAGAGCCCGTGATGTATACAGACTTCTTCAGAGCACGGTAGATCACGGAATGACGGACAATCGCTATCCTCAAGGTTTTTAATCTGACGAGCCGTGATGTTCTGCAGGTATTTCGCTTTCTCACGACCCCGCGTATAGATATTACCGGCGCTCCTGGTAATCTGTCGGAGATTCGCGTGCAACGTTCTGAGTGGCACATCGCCCTCGAACCATTCCAGACCGTGATGATGACAAGTCGCCCGATTATTCTTTGCCCTCACTTGTTTTGGAAGATCCGTAAAGACATGGGTTGGAGAGGTTATCCAATGTCCAACGAACGTTTTATCGAGTGTAAGCACGGCTACCTCCTTGGCAATGAAATGGTCGTCCTTATCATAGAACCCCTGAATATCGACGACGTAGTCCATTTTACTCCGGCTTGTTTCTTGGTCGGACGTGAATAGAAACAGTGCTAAACTCTTCAAGAACTCCAAGTATACTACAGATCGACTGTCGTAGGGCCCTGAAAATATCGGCTACCAGTAGTGGCGGTGGCGGCGTCTACCCCCACTCTTAATTAAAACTATTCCAAAAAATCAAGCCTATGGTCAACCATTCCCACTACTTTTTATCCCCACTTTTTTTTTTTACCCCCTTTATATACAACTCGGAGACAGTGCAGCGGTGGCAGACTTTTCACGCGATTCAGCTACGAATATGGAAAATTCTTCCAAGTCTAAAGAGAGTCGCACGGGGCAAACCAAGATTCGGGGATGGCTGTCCAGTAAATACCTTAAGAAGCGGGGGCGCAACATTTTAGTCTGGCTGGGAAGCCGAAAACGCCAGCCGAAACCTAGTGTGAAAATATGGCATATACGACGACGGCAGTTTAGAGCGCGTGAGAAGCGAAGGCAGCGGCGTTCAGGGGTAGGTACCGATTACATGTAGGGTACAACGTCTATAATTTTAATTTGCATCTTTACATATGTATCACTATTTATTGCAGAATGGGTGCAGTGCGAAGACAGGAGTTTGTCAGACCGTACGTAACGCAAGGCATAATGGACGATGCAAGGAGATGGTGACGGAGCCCGAAGAGGATAAACGGACGGAGAGCAATGTAGAGGAGAATAATAATGTTGAAGATGATGATGAAATAATGGAACTGACGAACGCTTTCGGCCGGTTGGCTTTTGAATGAAGAAACATAAACTATAATCTTGGAGTACTGTTTTTATTTATTATAAAAATCGTTTTTCTTATAGCTATGATTACATGGTAGATTATTTAAAAACTAGTCCTCACACGCGCACACTCTTAGCCCGAAAAGTCTACGACTACTTGCCGAGACGAGTCAATCTCTATAACATTATCAAACTCCGAATATACTATGCAATTTATGGCGCTAGGTAAGACATCCCCAAATCGTACCTCGATACGCACACTACCATGACGCACAAGATTCCAGTGGCCAGATCTACCAGCGGACATATCAGGCGTCAGGTCGAAGCGGTACAAACAATTACCATTAGAATAAGCCTCTTGCGTTATACCGCAGTTGTCATCATCCCAGAGTATCCCTGTTCCAGAAACCAGGGTATGATAGGCATGCGTTTCAAGCCCCTGATTGTAATCAGGCTGCAATGGTTTGCTGGGAATTTGAACGCCATCCACATACAGTGAGAGGAAATTTACCTGGTAGTGATGAAAATTGAATGGGTTCAATGCTTTATCACCATTGAACGCTCGGTTTGCGACAAAGCCAATTACCATTCGCTTTGGAATTTGACCGAGTATAACATTATCGAGTGTCTCGCCATGAACGCCAGCGTGGATGGTAAAGGGTTTTACTTCCACGCGCGTAAAAGGGTATTTAGCAGTTCCTTTACTTAAGGCTTTAGCATGAGCAACTAAAATACTGGGGCTAATCCTGACACGGCGGACAAAGAGGCTAGCATCCATAATATGTAATTTATCATTTTTCCCTGATGAGTCCATAAAACAAAAAGAATCTCTCGAACGCATATGCCGAATACGTAGTTCAACACCGTTGAGTAAAAACTTCTCCTGGTTGAAAATATCGGAGTGTAGATATCCGAGAAGATCCACAGCTTTTCCGTTCGACATGAGCGCTTGACGAGCCGCGAGGCCCTTGTTCTTCTGCACGGCTGCTGCGCCACTGGCTGGACGTTCGGTCGAAACGGGTTGAGAGTCAGACTCTGATGATGTATCATCTATCCACATACTGGAACTTAGCTGGTGTGCCTTTGTTGACGCCTTGTAGTTTAGCAGTGTTTCTATGTATGCTCGGTACGCGTAAACATTATTCGCTGGCGATACAAGTTTCTGATTGAATGACACGTCTACTTGGTTTAACAATGAATGTAGCAGGTTGTTTACAGGTGCTACATTATCGTGTTCGCTAAGTGTGCCACTCCCATTTTCTAACTTAACTCGTATGCTAAGCATAGTATGAGCCAAGTCAATGTACTCATCGCCATGGCCGGGTATAACAAATTCAATAGGAGCGTCGTCCGTTAGCGATGAAACAGGCTTGTAATGTATTCCCTGGGAGGATTCTATACTTGTTTGAATTGATGGAAGAGTGAATAGATCCGACTCAGATTTTAAGCACTCGCAGGAGTGAGGGTGTAGGAAAGACATTTTTCAATGCTTACAATAATTATCCAAATATATCAGCGACTGTTCTCTTTTTCTTATGTTTAACAATTTTTTTCGTCTTTTTAGATTTTCCGGTTTTTTTTCTACCACGCTGCTTAGCTGCCGAGGTTTTTTTCTTCGGTTTCTTCGATACTTTTTTCTTCGGACGACTCTTTCGGGTATATTTTACAGCAGCGTGGACCGGGACGCCGATGTGAGAACTCGGGTGGCCAAACATCGACTGATACCGCTGACCACTGTTGTGTAGTTTATAACCCGACCCGTTCATGAGGTTCTCAAACGTTGCATCGGCCTTTCGCTTCAAATTTCTTCCGCTCTCTGTCAGCCGTGTTTTGAATGCTTCTTTGAACGGCGTGTTATGCGCAACATCACCTTATATATTCAAGCCTGTGTGCAGCGCTTCTTTACCAACAGCGCGGGCACCGCGAGTTAGCAAGGGCAGAGCTCGTCGAAATAAACAACTCAGGAAACTTCCTAGCCCATGGCCCCGCTGATAGGGAGCACCCATAAAGACTCGGTCTATTCCTCCTCCAGCCTGAGATTCGTAATGATCAATATACCGGTCCATAAGGATACATTTTTAGCGTATACGCTTAAAGTGTAATGTAACCGTCAGCGTTCCGCTCTGGAGTGGTACTGGTGTGCCGGTGTCGGTCCTTATATCTATGTCGATCGTACTGAATTCAGTGCGTAATAGCGGTATGTAGACTGGCGACGCGAATGATTTTGTCTGCGTAGATCCATAAGCATAATTTGTGTTATCCACAGGTACGATACGTAGCAGAGGTGTCTGAACATCTCCGGTTATATAGTTCTCGCAGATATCTGTGTATACGAATAATTTGTCGGGGAGACTCAGGGATAGGTTTGCTGGATACTCAGCAACACATTTGTACTGCTGTACGTCCATGAGCGCTCCAGGTGCAAAGCCTAAAGCTTTGCAGAGTTTAGGGTCTAAATATAGCACATAAGGTAATTCACACTCCTCTGTAATGCAACTGTCGGGTATCAGGCTTATACGTACCAGGCCGCCAATATTCTCATCGTACTCAATCTGAATATGATTTTTAAATACCTCCGTATTGTTAATAGTGTCGACTAGGACTTTGACGGATGCGTAGACTCCTGAAGGGATTTCGACCGGATGAGGCTTTTGGGCCGTAACGTTTACTTGTTTGTTTTCACGGTCAAGGGTAGTCTCCCTAATCAGTAGTTTGTTGTTTTTATGATTTTTAAATACTTCCGTATTGTTAATAGTATCGACTAGGGCTTTGACGGATGCGAAGACTCCCGAGGGGCTTTCGACCGCACGAGGCTTTTGTGTCGTAACGATTACTTGTTTGTTTTCACGGTCAATGCTAGCCTGCTTAATCAGTCGTTTGTTGTTTTTATCAGGAGTACCAGTTGCCGGTGATGATTCGAGCTTACGTTTCAATGTAGACTGAGTAACCTCGTGAGTACTATATGCTATAATTGGAGTAGCCAGGCGATGCTGATCGACCGGCGGAGCTATATGAAGAAAAGTGCGTGGAAATTGAATTTCTGTCAGAGCCACGACCCATTCTCCAGTCATTCTCAGTGGACTTGGTAACTGCGTGGTAAACCGCGCTACTGTATTCTCGGGGTAGTACTTCATACTACTATTACTCGGCAGGACGAGGTAAAATTGATCTTTCATTTTTTATTTACTATATTCACCGCAGAAATCCAAGAATTGAATTTTTCGGGATACCCTCGCCAGCTAACAAAGTGTTTTTTATTACGGCCTTTGCCTTTAGTTTTTAGAATTTTATCAATTACAAATTCTTCTTCGTCGGTCTTTTTGTTGACAATGCTCAACTCCTCCTCGTAGAAAAACCCATCAATTTCTTCGCCTCCGAGGTCAAGTATGTTCATAAATTGGCGGTTGCTTATTTGTGTGAACCTTGTGAATCTTGAATATTTCTTCTGTCCAGCGGGACTCGTATCCTTTCTCGAACGCAGCTTTCGCTTTACTGACACGTACAAGCTCTCCGACCTTGTATTTAGCTCCTTTGTGACACGGTTTATAACGTTTTTCCATGTTTGCATGCGCCATTGAGGCGTTGTATCGAGTCACGGCGGCGGGAGGCATCTTAATTGTCGAATGTTTTGTGTTATTGTATGCCTGCACTATAGCTTGTAATACATCGATATAGCGACGCGTATTTTTGTGTGTAAAATAGCGCCACATTCGTTCCTTCAGTGTTCTGTTAAATCGTTCGACGATGGCTGCTTTAATATCAGGGTTTCGGGCAACGCGGTAGCGTATTCCTCGAGTCTTCAGAAATTGTTGCAGAATACTACCGACGAATTCCTTGCCCCGATCGGTCTGTAGCCATACAGGCGTTCGCCCGTCACTCCTAGTCAGTATTCGTTTGAACCCCTCAGTAGTTTCGGCGCAAGTTTTATCACGTAGCGCTTCAACCCACACATATTTGCTAAGAACATCGATCACCACCAAAAGATAAACGGAGCCATCGTTATCATACTTGAGAGCTCGTAAATCGACGAGATCGGCCTCCCACACATCATCAATATTATTCACCGTGTAGTGCCTCCTAGGGAATCTTCGTCGTATTGGCTTGTGCAGTGTGTAAGCGTCCTGAGCCCTCAGCCAATTAATAGCATCGGTTCGGGAGATTTTTTCTTTATCAGCTTCGCGAAGTAAGTTCGATGTACCTGCATATCCAGCGGGATGCGATGGTTGATAATAAAAATTTTCCAGTCCGGCCATTAAAGCTTCAATTTTTTCCACGAGCTATTTAATGACGTACTAGTAGGCGTTCGCCGACGCCTGCCGCTATCACTGCCAGTGGAAGAATTCACGCTAGCGTCTGGCGCATGAGGCGTATTTGACGATATTGTTGCGTCGAGGCCACTTAGGTTAGAGTTTATAGCAGAGTCCAATAAAAGATTTTCATAGAGTAGATTTGGATTACCGATAATTTCACGGGGAATGCCCATCCGTCGGAGTTCAGCGCCAAACTGGTCACGACCTGTAGCGCGCACCGTTTTTCTTACGCGCATCGCCTCATTCCCGAGATCTGTTATGTTGGAACCCTTTCACGGCTCATGGTTGATTGAAATCACGCCCGCCTCGTCCCATGTTAACCTGTGGCCAGCGCTGTCCTGAAGATGTTTCAACAACTCCGCGGCCTGCTTTTTATATGTTTTCGGTACGGTTGCTAAAATGCTCTCATCGCTAACTCCAGCTACTATTTTTTCCCGATCATTTCCCGTGGATTGCATAGACCCGTCGCCTACGGGGTCGGAAAGTTTTTCGGGACCCCCAGGATTTGTTACAATTTTGGGGCTGCGTTCCGCATCAGCAAAAAATTGATAACGTTGTAGCACTTGTTGATAGAGCTTCCATTTTTCTCGCTGATTCGAAGGTGTTACCGAGCGAAGTATATCATCCATTTCGGCATCGAGTCTGCTGAGTGTGTTACCGGGCGTCTGGACGGTTCTAGCCTGCTCGAGTGATTCGCGCGTTTGCATGTGTTGCGCTTTCTCAATAGCCTCTTGAGGTACTAAAACCATTTTTTTCGCGTGCAACATCGTGTCAGTTACGTGCGAAACCGTTTGACAGCACCGTGCCTAGGATAGGCAGTAGAAGAGGTAATAGGAAATCGCTCCCTTTTTGTACAATCACGCGCTTCTTAGCTTTCCAGCTACCTGCTTTATTCACAAGTCGCCTTAAATTTTTTTTATACTTAGCTAGACGCAGTCTTTCACATTTTTTTAACGGAACTGTACCATTCAAAGTGTTCAAGACACATTCGCAGATAGATCTGACGCCGTTTTTATCTATCGAGCGTAATAGCAAGGTGCGTTGCTGTTTATCCAGATGACAGAGGGCATTCAGTAGAATCACGTTTTTTTTTCCGATAGAAGATACAGCCGTTGTTGATGGAGCCATAGCCAAGAACCGAATGGTGATTATGTAGCTTGTGGCGTTGATTTATACTTTGACTAGCGAGCGCCACTACCTCGCTTTGGTACATAAACGAAATTATGAGCGTCATCCGGGAATATACATGTACGAAACCGGCAATTGTCAGGAGTCGACTGTTTAAGGTCGAGAAGTAGATACCCGTGTGGTCTCGCTGTTGCATCGTGATAGGCCTCTTGTAAAAATTTCACATCTTCCGGATATATCTGACGAGCCAGATGTGCGATCTGAGCGCGATCACGCGGATGTTTGAAAGCGACAATATAATTTGTATTCAGCGAGATATCACGCTGACCGCGGCCTTGGTGGAAGATATTTTGGGTAATAAAAATCACACTTATATTTTTATGGTGACTCCCCTTTGTAAATAAATCTACAATCTCACCGTTTGAAGATTCGCGCATTAAATCGTCAATTATTAAGAGTTTTGGACGGTGGTCACCAGCAATGTCCGAGTTTTGGGGCAAACCCTCTAAAAATTCAATCTCTCTGCCATAATCTTTATAGCCGTCTTGCCACTCTGAATAATAGAATAATATTCGAGCGAACTTAACATCGGCCATGCTAGAAATATGCTTCAGAAATTTTTTTACAAAGACGGTTTTCCCGCAGCCTGTCGGACCGGCTATAATCGAAGTCCATGGATGTTTCCAGCGCGGATCCATAGTGGCTAGTGAGAGGATGACCGGCATACACGGATATTAAATACTCTGATTCAAAAATTTTCTATTTTGGTTTTTATTTGAAAAATTATTTTTATATTACATATGAAAAATATAACTTTGCTTCTTATCACGACAAAATATCGACATACCCGCCGACTTCTAAACTTATGTATAATATTTCTGCAGCCCCCTCGCTAAACAGCTGTGAAAGAGATGATTCTAAAACATGAGCAAAAGGCAAAATACATTTTTATTATTATCGAATAGGGTGTCTCCCCGCCGCCGCCGCGTACGCCGTTACTTGGCTCATGCACCGCGAAAGTACATACGGAATAAGCTAATAGCGTATGTAGTCCGGGTCTTACACTGTGAATTAGCTAATATTCAGTGTAATCGAGTGAGCTCATCATCGCGTTTATGCATGCAGCAGAGTTGACCTTATTGAGATGCATGCTAGGTAGGTAAGTAAAGTAACAATGTTTACAGGCAAATTTCTTATTATTATTAAATCGTGTATACATTAACTATCATATATATATATATACATGCTATTTTCTGGATGGTCACGTTGTTCTCTGGAACTCGTACCACATATACCCGGCGCCTAAAATTAAAAGGTATTTTTAACAAAATTTACAGGGTGTACAGAATATACCAAATTTACGACTACTGCTACTGCTACTACTACTACTATCGTTACTTATTCTATGTACCCGTACGGTAACGAATCGTAGTCACCCCATCGTCGCCTTTTGACGAGGACGGGCTTGCACGTTTTCTTTTGGGCCTCGTGACAACCTGATGATAAGCGTCTCGTCTTATGGAGTTGAAATTTACGGTTATACTCGTACCAGGCTCGCGAATAAGTCTGCAGATAGATTCAAAGTTGTTCTTCTGTCCATTTTTATAATTTAGACCAATGCCTTTAACTTTGCATGAAGCTATTTCTCTACCATCGGGGGTTTGCACAATATAGCCGTAAAATTTAGGCCCCCCTGAGACGAAGCGCTTAATAAAACTACCACTACCATAGTCGCATAGTTCATCGGTCATGTCGCCGAGGAGATTTCCAAGTGGAGGCTTATACGCGTTATCATCTACGCCGCTATCAATATATATACACGAATCGGTATCGTAGTAGAGGACGCGTTTGTCAAGCTGCTCGAGGTACGAGTACAGCTTCAAGCGAGCCTGAGCCGTTGTGTACGCTGCGATCACAACGTTCACGTGTGGGTTTATTTCGGAGCTTTCACCAGTTTTCTGCCAGGAAACGTACATTATATCGTTATTGACGTCATTGAGCTCCAGAAGCCTTTGACGCGTCGCGACTACCTCAGTCTTTGGAAGGTTTTCTCGCTGTCCGAATTTACCCCAAAATGAATTTAAGCAGAGTTTTGCAACCGACCGTAAACCAGGATTTTTTTTTGATTCGCTTACGATCCAGCTGCACGCCCTCGGCGTCGAGAAAACTCGCAACGTACGCTTCTTTGCTCTCGTCCGTTGTACATTCGCTTGGCCAGCCGCTAGCTTCCTGCTTTATCTTGAGCCATAAATTGATGTAGCCTCCAAAGAGCCCTGACGTTTGGCTAGTTTTGTCGTACTGCTCGACTGCGTAATGCCAGATCTCTTGTACGGCGGGGATCTTGTAGCCTTTCTCGATCGCTTTTTGGAGCTCGCACGATACCCAGGTGCCTTCGAATGCTCTATCATCCTCACTATCGTGGGAGCAAGGCCCTTGACACATATCCTCGCAGCATGTTCGACATAATGCGAACATTAATCGATTGTGCATACGAACGGGGAGTACCGGATGATAGAGATCACGAGGTGGTAACACTGTGCATCGCACGAGACCCTCAACTCTACTTAGATCGTTTTCAGCACCGATTATCTGATGCACAGAGTCGGCCGTATATACCGTAGGATGGCCAACAGGGTAGCGACCGTACTTGCAGATGTACGGATATAGAGAACAAACATCGACGTATTGAATTTTCTCAGGGCCTGTGGTCTCGCAATAGCTTCGCGTATTTCCCGTACGTCCCCCAAAAAACGCGTCGCGCGGATTAAGAGGCTGATCTACAAGAATTGGATGTCCGTTTACCGTCTCCTTAATAAGCGGATTTTCCCTTTTCAGTCGCGCGTACTCACACTCCCAAATCTCATGAAGAGTATATCCTAATGATTTTATACGGGTTGATGTGTTCAACGTACGGATAAGACGATCGTTCATCGTGCTACCGTAAAACTCTTCCTCGCGCTTACGCGGGTCGGTATAACATTTGTCACAACCGTGGAAAAAACATCCATGAAATTGTAACACGTGCTGCACACCGTCGTCCGTGCGTACGTAACCATCAACACGCGTACCGTCAACTAGCTTGTACTCGCGACCCCTCCCCGCATGCTCGATTTGCTTACCCCAAGTGTGTTCACACCATAGGAGCCACTCGATTGCTATTTCCGACTGTCTATCACCCCGACGATACCCATTTCGAGGCAAAACGGAAATTTTGTCTTCCTTCAAAAACTGTCGTCGAAAAACTTTGTTGCATGCGGAGGCTATGGTCACTGCTTCGGTAAACGGACATACCTCACCGCAATCTACAAAGATTTGACGAAACGCGGTGCATGCTTCCCGAAGAATCGTCACATCCGTTTTGCAGTATGCGATGATCTCTTTTTGGAAATCGAACTCGTATTCTTCGCGACGCATTTTCTCGTACCACTGCAGAAATTCTTTGCGATCCGACACCGACATTGTATCGGGAGTGTAGTCTGCGAGAGGCGGTAGTGGACCGATGTAATGCTCGTTTTCCACCCTATTGAAGAGATGCGGAAACATACCTTTGAAAACACCTTCTCCTAAGCCAAAGGCTTTTAGGAGTTTACTGAGAGGCATATGAAAATAATTTAAACTATCAATGAATCTAACTCCTTTAAGCCGCATCTCCATAATACTTGTACCGTTCGTAATTAATCGCGGTGTCTCGTGTTTTTCCTCGACATTGTACTTTAAAATGAATTGAGCGTCGAAACCCTTTGCGTTATGGGCTATGCAGGTAACAGCACCGACATCTGGCCAGTCCATTAGCACGTACTCTACGAATCTCGCGAGAGCATTTTCTTTAAAAAAAATTTCACCGTGGGGGCCGCACAGATTACACTCCCAAGCGTCATCAGTTATGTCTATGCACTGTGTGCAGCGCTGCTGGCTTACACACAGATTTACGTCGTGGCAATAGACGTTGTTTACCCCCGCGATCTCCCGTTCCTGCCTCGTCTCGAAATCGTAAAAAATAAACAACTTAGGCCGTTCCGATACCTTTGGTATTCGCAACGCGGGCATAAAACATTGATGATTTTCGGGCCTAGTTACGTTGCATGTTCTACAAAAAAAGTGCCCACACTCATGGCTTCTCCGATCCTTTTTGTAGATCGGCCTCAAACACGTTCTACATGTTTGTAGCATATCACAGAAGCGAGATTGTGTACCATGCGAGCCCACTTCTTTGTGGTGTCGTAGACACTCCGCACCCCGAAAGAAACGCCAACAGTCGTTGCAGCGAATTTTTTGGGCATCAGAGTCGCATGGTGGACTAGTCTTGCAGCATGGGCACTTTTGACTGCAACGATGCGCTACAACGCTACTGTACGCTAGCCCGCAGGGTGTGCAGAAAAACGACCTGCCGGCTGCTTGCGCGAGATTCAAAATTAAACCGTAATGCGCTCCGTCGAGCAAAAGATAGATATTATGCAAAACTTTTGGGTGATAGCTTAACACCATGTTGGTACCGTTAAAGACGGCTGGCTCACTACTACCAAAAGTCTCGCGTTCAAACATAATTAACGCGATCCCTTCTCGGGCAAGCAGTCGCTGGAACGCCTGAAGCTCCGGTATACCGCAACCAGTTTCCGGCACCTCTACACCCGCATCTCGACATAAATCTTTTGCTAGGCTTTCCTGCAGCGCCGACCTATCTCTATGGACATTGTCCCACAATTTCTGCAGGTCACCGTCGCGTACCGCGCCGCATTTTGCATAAACGTCACCCACTACGATTGCTCTCGGTAAGCAGAGTTTATCCCTATTTTTGAACTCGATGACCGATTTTTTCGCCCAAAACGCGGCTCCTCTCAAATTTTTTTTTGCCCTGCCCATTCCTACAGGCATTGAAACTATATTTGACTCGATTGTAAACGAATCGTCGATGCAAAACCCTGATGCACTCTGCGAGACACTACTGATCACGCCAAATAAATGTTCAAAATTAAAATCGGCGACCGGCCTATAAGAGATTCCGGCTGGACCCCTTGTGAACGCGTTTGACCGAAATTGCACCCCCACCATGTCCGTCGGCTCGCAGCCACTCACAATGAGTGCATGTAACTAGCGCATCGCGTCCTCTAACCATTCTACAAGATTCGCCGTCGCTGGTGGCTCGCGAATTCTTACGGTTAATAGTACACCGTTTGTCTTAAATTTATTAAAATATCGACTAGTCTCGACGCGGTGGATGATTTTTGACTCACCCTGGGGCATATTGTCGTCATAGAGTTCCGGGTGAATTCCCGGAGGAAACATCTCATGGAGGTGCTCCAGGTCCGCGGCATGATCTCCGGACTGCGACGCTATCGAGGGCACGAGGCTCCTCGGTGGATGGCCGTTGGTGTCTTCAGCGCTGTCTTCTTTCTCTCCAGCGCTGGCAAATATGTGCCCTTCGGATGAGAGCGTTCGACTTTGCGTCGAAGTCTCGTCGATGGTCTCATTGGTCTCGTCGATGGTCTCGTCGGTCTCGTCGAGAATATCGCCGAATCTCCCAGCACCATACTGGGTGGAGGTGGCTAGCGGAGTTGTAGGCTCCTTAAACGAGCCTTCGAGCTCAGGGACCTCGATGAAGGATTCAGAGGCTGACCTCCCGGGCGCCTCCTCGACAGTCTTCTGCTCACGGGCCCACCCGCGGATCCAGGCTGTGGAATTATTCCCACTCGGCCCCGCCTCATCGTCCTTCTCTTCCTTCTGGTCCGCCTCCGCGACCAGACACATTGAAACTGAAACAGCAAAAAATTATTAGGATTTAATAAGTTTATCATTTTTATATAATTTATTTATTTTTTCATTGCTTTACCTTCGTCGGCCCAGTTAACGCTCTGGGCTTCTAATACCGCCTGTGCATCGAGATGCCTTTGAGCGGCGAGCTTCGTGGGTGTATCCGCATCCGTGTCACTCTCATCGACTAGGGTCATCGAAACTGTGGACAATACATAATATTAAAATTAACATGTATAAATAATTACTTCGAGAAGCATCGCGATATATGTTGTCCTTCCTACCTTCGTTATCCCAATTGACCTGGCGTCCTCCAACTGCTGATCAACCTGCTTCTGGACTGTAAAAGACACCGTTAATAAAATAAAAATTGATAACATTTTTTTTGTTAATTTTATAAATAAATTTTACACTTGCCAAGCTCTGCAAGTTCCGAGGCTAATGCGATTGCCTCGCTTGACGTAGCATACGGGGAGTTCTTCACCCGCACCCACGCCGTCTATAGCGCCGCACAGCAACCTGCGAATTTTCCCGCACTGGCGAGACGTAGGATCTTTCGAACCGTTAAATGGTTCATAAGCGCTCTGAGCCGCCTGCCGAGTGCTGCGCCGCGAAATCCTCGTATTTCGCGATCGGCAGATTTTTCCAACAGAAACTTCACAGCTTCTGTGGGGTCGGCGGACAGAAACTGTACCACCTCACTGATAAGCGCACGTACAACACGGTCCGTCATTTTTACGGGGAGAAGAGGTCGCGAAACACGTTGTATCAAAACAGGAACACTTCGAAACGTTACGCTCAGTGACCTAGACGTAACAGTGGAGTTTTTCTTGAAAAACGCTCGTCTTATAGATGTACCCTTCTACCTCCACCTCCAGCCACAGACGCCATTCTCCTAATCGGGAAACTCTCCGAGAGCTATCTGCTGTTAAGGCTTGCACTTCCGATAAATTTTACTGCTTCTTAGTATCAGCGCGAAAAGTCCTACCGATCTATGAGATTTTCCGGTGGCATAGTTCCGATAATATCGTTTTGCTACCTCATTAGCACCGTACTCAGATTTGAGGGGCTACTTTGACAGTGACAAGTGCTCAGCGGTCGCGACGACATTCCATCGGCGGGGGCGGTCAGTAGGTCGTAAAGTGGCCCGTCGCCGCTTCCTGCTATCACTGACATACATCTCGAGAAACTTTTACGACTTTTTTTTGTGCAACTGTGCGGGTTAAACGGTATCAGAGGTCTACGGGACTGCTATTATGAAAAAATTTCAGTAAGTGCAGTCACGAGTCATTATGAAAAATTTCGGTAAGTGCCGTCACGAGCCTCGTCTACAGCGGTGTATACGCATCTTCCGCCCCCTCCGAGATATCTTTACAACTTGCGCATACCCCAGTGAGATAAACAGCTTCCTGTGTGACCTCAGAGTCCTACGGGCGTAATATTTTTGAAAATTCGAGCATAAGAGGCCGGTAATGCGAAAGCCTAATAGGGAGAAAATTCCCTGTTGGATTATTTTTAAAACTAAAAATAACACTCTACGAGGATTCTCGTAACACTTTGACAAATTCTTTTGTTACGAGTCACATATGCTTTTCTACAGACGCCAGGGCGGCGCCAGGGTACTTTTCTACAGCCCCCACTATCCTTCCCCCTCCAAAATCACACCTTCCTCATATTAACGATACTCGCGGGCTTGGCTCATTATACCTCTGAAGCTCACAGAGTGAAGTCGATCTCCCTTGAATATACTTTAAATTACAAAACAATGGACAGGTTTGACTCTGTTATAAATAACCAGCGCGTACCAAAGCGCCCTCGTATAGACGAAGAAACCTCTTCCGCGACTGCAAAGCGCCCTCGTGTAGAAGAAGTCTCTTCCGTGACTGTTAATACGTCGCGACCTCTGAGCAGAGCCATGCTATCACCCACGACATACGACTTGAACGCTTCGTGCAGCAAGCTGGCTACAATCGGCATTGAGTTAATAAACAACGAAGATTTTGCAGTGGCTGTAAAGTTCTCCAGCCGTAATTCCGGTACAAT
Source organism: Ischnus inquisitorius (assembly GCA_963924025.1). Lineage (NCBI taxonomy): Eukaryota > Metazoa > Arthropoda > Insecta > Hymenoptera > Ichneumonidae > Ischnus > Ischnus inquisitorius. Next base: position 12,588,375 of record OZ001249.1, on the reverse strand, counting down.
TTCCATCAGCATTGCCGAGTGGCGGGACTTATCCAGCCAGATGAATGCAATTACATACTGGTTCGACGATGAGCAGGGGGTAGACACGGACCACGGCTCCACGCATATACAGACAACGGGCCGTCTATCTGTGCGTCTCACAACGGCTTACCATGAGAAGGCTATTACCCTGAGTCTCAAAGACAGCAGTGAACCAGTGAAAAAAGTTGCAAGAAAACTGTTCTCGCCTGAAATCATCATGCAGCGGAAAACATTTGACGGTGTAAAGATGCTGAGTCCCTGCATTAATCACCGAATCCTACTGCTTTCGGATGAACTACAGCTTGTACGCGAAGTTAGCGATGCACTGATCGTGAAAATCTGTACGCAGCTTAGACAGGAGTTCACTACTACAGCGAGTGGCCCCCAATATGGACTTTATAAAAAACAAGTCTTAGCCATAGGTCTGGACACTATTCAAACTGTGTACGGTGCGGTTAATAGAAAACGCTATTTAATCGCCGCGGAGTTACTATGTCTTCACCATGAATATATTTTTCGTAAAGTGATGAAACGCGTAGAAGAAGAAGAAGAAGAAGAATCGATAGCCATAGAGCCACAGCACTAACCTTAGAAAAACTACAATTGTAAAAACAAGACTCGAAAACTATATATCTATATATGTACACCATTGGTTTAAGAATATTAAAATGAAACGGAGTAAGACAATTTTTCTCTCTCACTTACCTTCCCCCGAACCAGTCTCGCTTATTTTCGAAGTTTCGGACAGAATAATACAAACTAAAAATTAAAAAAATGCTAGATGAGGGTTTTGAACCTACTCCCCCGTGGGGAAAGACAGCGCTTCATGCCGTCGCCTTAACCGCAAGGCCAATCTAGCATATGCATTTTCTTGTGCGTCATAATCCTGGTATTCAGGAAAAAAATATAAAATGTCCAAAGCGAGGATTGAACCTGCGACACACCGGCGTCGATCATAACGCTGGCCTTCGGTTCACGCTCACGGCTCCCCACCATAGACCTTCGGCCCAGCGTTGATTCGGCGTAGTACGCGAAACCTCCACTATGGGACCTTGGTGCACCAAGCGCATACACACCCACACCCACGCGTTTGCATCCCCGTCGTCAACGCAGCATCTCTCTTTAACCCATCCCCACCCTAGCTACCTCCCACGCGATCATCCTCGCACCATCCCCACTAGGCCCTCACGCCCCCACCATACCACGTTTGGTCAAGGTACCCAAATGTTCGAGTAAGGGTGGGTGGTTGGGACTCGGCAGCCGCCAGAGCAACATCGCTCCCTGACCACCCTAGCCACAGCCAACATCCCGGGCCCACAACGCCGACCCGTGGTGGTGGGCCCGGGTAACACACACGCACCTCAGACACTTCAACAGCCTCCTACCACCAGCCGCCGCCATTTTGAAAAAATCCGTATAGGTACTGTACCTACTAACAATTATTGACAATTCTGGACAAGAATATAAAATCCGAAGTGACTCTCCTACACTCTAGCGTATCCAAGCCGAGAAAACTCAGCATAGGTCCATAATCATGATCTGTGAAGTCCATAGGACGCCCGAGTCGAAAAGCAGCGAAATGTAGAAACCTGTGCTTGACCCTCTCGATCAAGCAACGATGGAGTTAACAGTGAAGAGACCAGATCACCGAGGCGTACTTTAAGTGCGAGCGAACGCGGGAAGCATACAAAATTAGTAATGCTCTAGGGTCATCAAAATTCGCCGCAACTCTCCGTATATAACCCAGCATGCGGAGTGCAGTGGCTAGAACCAAACTATGATGACCTGTATACGATAATGTGCTATCAAATGACACGCCCAAGTCACGTGGGGTGGAAACTCTCACCAACAAAGACTCGTTTAAGAAATAATCAAAATGACATGGCGTATCGAGACGCGAAAAATGGATGACGTGACATTTAGCTGCGTTCAAGGTCATATCGTTTAGAGTACAACATATACAACATATTACATATATACAATATATATTTCGGACGGGACACTTTATAATAGTTTGGACCCTGTGGAGTTTCTGACCCCGATATCTCGGAACCGACTGAACCACTTGAATTGTAAATAGGCTCTTTGGAGAGATTGGCCCCAAATTATATGATAGAACTGGCCTTTAAAGTTTGTGTCGTTGAACCGTTCCTGAGATATATCGATCGAAAGTTTCACTTCCGGCATATCGACGTATATATACCCTGTAGCGTTACGTCACGAAAAAAATTTTTTTTTCAGTACGTGGCGTCGAGACGCTACCGCGTCCCTAAATAAACTTTTGTTCTTGTCATCCGCACCTCCCTCGGATAATTATTGAATCGACTCCCTCGGATAATTATTAAATCGACCCCCCCCCCCCCCTCCATCCCAATGTATTATCGAAAAATATTGAAATAAAATAAATTATACTTCCATTTGTTAGAACAATTCGTCGTTCTAATCGTTTCTGCGTGCGGATGCTGGCGTGGCATGGAGAACGGATGTACACCGACACGCGGAAGAAAGCGTAGCAAAAAGGTCCGTAGGCAATGTTTTTATTGAAGTAATGTGCAAAGAGCAACACGCCCACGAATAACGGTAAACGAATTAAACGAAATAAATTAACACTACTTGCGTTATCGCGGCTTTCGCACTCGAATTCATTCGGTAGTCGCGAAACTTTTCACGCGGACTATCTATTCTCGCGGTTCTCTCACTCTCTGTCGTTGTCTTTCGACTTGCAGGCTCGCAACTCTTGCTCGCCACGCACTCACGTTCACTCGGAACGACTCTTCGCTCGAGACTCTCTCGTTCTCGCTCGCATTTGCTTATTCGAGCGCGACGATGGAAGGAGAAGGCGCTCCGAAGTACCATGTGGCTCAGATTCGGAGCGGCGGTTCTCGTTTCTTCCTTGCGGGACATTCTCAATTGCGAAATCTCGGAATCACGCTAACACATTAGAGTCGGGTGATTTACATACATGACGAATAAAACTCCCTACTATAATGAGAAAATAATTTATTTTATTTCACTCTTTTTTGATAATCCATTCATCACACTCCTTCTACAGTCCGGGGTTCCAAAAAAAAAAAATTGTTTCGAGTGCGGCTGTCTGGTAGCACGGATTTTTAATGAACTGTCAAAACGGAGCGCGCGAAGGCCGATGTGCATACAAATCCGGACCGGACCGCGAAGTGCGACATGCCTACAAGTTCGAATTGGAGTGTGTAACGCCACGTACAGCCAGGTTTCAAACGGAGCACGTAGCTCGACGTGTACTCCCGTGCGCGCCTTAAGGATGTACGGGCGCCAGACGGTGGTCAACGCGCTCAAAAATGAAAATTCAGAGGTAATTTCGACCACTTCTTAATGGAGTGAAAATCTGAAAAAAATCAAGCATATAAAAGGTGCTCAAAATACCAACTTTTCATTATAATAGTTCCAAAATGTTATTGACAAGTAGGTGAAAAAATTAATTGTTCAATAAATTATCCGTCAACCTAACTTTTGTTTCGGAGGTAACTATTGTGACGTGATTTTTTGAATCATCGTCACAAATAACACAAAAGGTACGATTTTCGCCAGATATCGATTTTCGGTGTTATAGTTCTCGTTTTGCTGCCTCTCATCAACTTTTCGCGTTACGTTATAGTTCCCGTATGTTCTCGATTTGGGATTTTTGCAGTTTATTTTGAGTTTGTTTTGATTTATTAGTATTATTAGCTTCAGTTTTGTTTACGATTTAGCTATTTTCTGTCGATTCATTCCCGGTTTAGATTTCGTTCACGTTTAGTTGGTCGGCGTTCTTGACCTTACTCGGTGGAGAGGTACGCATGGTTAAACGCCCGAGTAAGGGAAAGTCCCGACAAGGTTTAGTTGTGATACGGTAAAGTCCGGTGCAAATCCGGCACCCCATGCGATAGTGCAATGCGTTGGAGAACAGGCGGAGTTTTGGTTTTAGATCCGGACAAGGTCCGGATTAGGGGAAACGATTGCAAAGATTCCTATTAGATTCACCGTTACCGCTTAAGATTTTTAGCTCTCGTGTCGATAACGTCGTGAAATAGTTTGAGAGGGCAGTAGCTGTTACGTCCCAGGGCGTTTTGGGCTCTCAAGTGAACCCCTTCGTATGAAGTACGAAGGGTTTATTTTTTATTTTGTTTTTGGGATCTTTTCCGGACGTCCTATACAGGACGTTTCTTGAGGATGGTTAGGCTTTTAAAAGATGACAAGTTTTTGACTCCGAATTTTGGTTTAAAGTTAAAAGAATGATATTTTTATTAAGTAGTATTGAAAAGTTATACTGGATGTTTTTATAATGAAAATATTCTTTATATTCTAATTTTGATTATCGTTCTACTCTTCTCATTTGCTCAATTCATTGCTTATTTCTACTTACAATAATACTTTGATCGCAGACCCCTTTTTCTCTTCCACACCTCTCGTCTCTATCTTACTTCCAGCATTCAACACTTCGGGTGGCTGCGATCTCTTAACTTCTACACGACAGTTATGATATTGTTCGTGGCACGAATTACAACACCTATGCTAACACGTGAAGACTGACCGTCACGGCGCAGATACTAATCAAAGCACCCTTCGGCCCTATTGACTTTGTGAACAATTTCTATGGACCGCGGATCTTTATTGACAGATTGACAATGCTATGCGAGAGCTTCTACGAGGAGTTTTTCCGATGACAAGCTTTCGCTTCTCGTGTCAAAACGGGACTAATCTCCCCGGCGAGCTCATCCGCCGAGCTCATCTCGCAATCGGCGGGTGGCAACCCGGGGAGGATTGCTGCAATCTTCGCGTTTTCATTGTCAGTGGACGGATAACGCCATCGCGATATCCGTTACCGAGTCACGCGTGTCGGTCAGCCTTCTTGATAACTTAATTGATATTCATTTCTATGCCTAACTCTAGATATTTTGTTTCGCGGCTTCGCGCTGACGGCGGCAGCAGCAGAATTCGATCCTTACGGCCCTCGTCGGCGCGAAGATAATCTAGCCGCGCGTGTTAGGAGTGTTGAATCGCGCTGCGGTTGGATCCGCAGGGAACGGATCCTCTCGCAACGCGATCGTAACAATCCTCCCCCCTTAAGATTCGACGTCCGCGTCGAATTGTTAATTGACATGTGATTATGTGATATATATAGGTATATGTATGTGCAGTTGTTAAAATGTCTCTTTAAGTTTGACGGTATTTCTTTTTAACGATACCGCGTTGTTCTACTGGTACGGATGGCGGGAATGTCCCGATTGTTGCTCCATGACGATGGCCGGGAATCCCTCGCCGTCGACTCGTTCTAGACGGCCGTGAATCCCTCGCCGTCGACTCGTTCTAGACGGCTGTGAATCCCTCGCCGTCGACTCGTTCTAGTTGCGGGGCTCGTTTTCGGTGTCCTCCGAATCCGCGAGCCCCGTGAAGACTTCGCCCGGAGTCTCAAGGTACAATTGTGACTGCACATGTAGGTGCAGCCACAAATGGCGCTCATTGTCCTCGTCGTCGTGTTTTTCCGGCTCGGTCGTGTCCACCACAGGCGTGCTGGACGCGGACGGTTCGTCGAACAGTTGCCCTGTTGGCTCGTTCTGCTGGCCGCTCGTTTCGGCCGTCTTCTCGGTGGCCTCCTCCTGCGAGGAGGGGCCCGCGTCGGGCTCCGTCGCGACCTCCCCTGCAGGCGGATCTTCTGCCTCGGCGCCGGGAACATCTCGGCGGTCCAGAGGCTCCTCGTGCATACCCTTTTCTCCATCTTCGTTTTGGGTATTGGTGCCGGTTTCCTCCGTTCCCTTGCCGGATCCGTTGTGGGTGTTCCCTTCGTCCGGCTCCGTCAGGGAGTTCCCGAGTATTCTCTCGAACTCCCTTTGGCCGGGTAGGTCCATAAATAGGCTTGCCCGGCGCATTATTGTATCTTGGCTTGGCAGGTTCCGAAGCCACGATTTGATGCGATCGGTTGGGGGTTCGGAATGCGGAAAAGAGGGCGCAGCTGGTGATTCGGTGTCACCAGCCAACACCCCTTCTTCCGGGTCTTCCTCGTCGTTATTCCCGTTGTCGGGATTACGGGACGTAACTCACCCGTTGTCTCTCTCTAATTCGGCGGGAGGTGCCGTTGGCTTGGCCGTGGTTTCGGCCTCTTCCGCCCCATCGATGAGGGAGTAAATTTCCCCCCATAGGGCGTCAAATGCCCGCTCCAGACGTCGCTTATCAGCGCGGTAGAGTGGGCGCCCGAGGCGGATGGGCCCGACCCACTGCACAAACGGGTAGAGCTCCCCGGGCTCTAAGTGTAAGGGCGCCGTTTGCACTCCCTTATCTTTCGTTGTAAACTCCGTCTGCTGGCCCTTGTCCTTGACGGTGATGGTTGCGGGCCGTTTTACCGGCGCGCCCGGTCTCCTGGTGGGCCAAAAGACCCGGGATCGCGTTGCCGTGCTGTTGTTGGCGCTACTGGCTGGTTGTCCCGGCGGTTGGCTCTCCTGGGGCTGTTTGAGCTCGCTGGGGCGCATGCCGGCCGGCATAGTGCTCGGTTTAGCCTTGAAATCCGCGACATACCGCGTATATCACGACATGCACACCCCGGCGTGGCGTGCCGTCTCCTTTTTGGCCACGAGGGAGAAGCAAAGGACGCATCGGCGTCCAACGCTACCTCTTTCGTGCCGCATCATAACCTTCTCGTAGCACTTTTCCCAATCCGGGCATTGCGTGGACTTCTGGCCACAACTCGCGCACTGTCCCTTCAAGGTGGTGGCGATTGCACGTTGTTCCATATTCTTGGTCGGAACCCGGTAGGTCTGCGAATTTCACCACACCTCGTTGCACCTTTCGGATCGCGCGCTTGCCTAATCAATCGAGCGTGACGATCGTTATGCCCGCGGTCACTCGCGCACTTATTTGTTGACCGAGGGGCACTGTCCCAGGAGGTGGTGCAACGCCTGTCGGTCCCGGTCGCGATTGTCCCATTGAGGGTTCACTCGTGCTCGCGGTCTCACCCTCGTTCGCGGTCCCACTCGTGTTCACGCCAGAGTAGTAAAAATTGCAATGTATGAACAATGCATTATCCATTAGAAAAAGAAAAAACAATCCATCGACTTTTCATTGTCCATTGACACAAAAATTAGCAATGTATAAGGACGCCAATACTCATTTTTTAGATAATTACTAATGAACAATTGTTTCATTATTTATTTTGGGAAAAAATAGCAATGGATGAGGCGTCCATTAACGATAAAAAAAAATTGGCAATGCGTACAAGTTGCAATGCCTATTATTACGGTAATAAGCAATGGGGTAGGGTTCCAGTACTCCTTGCGAAAACAATGGAAAATGGAGGAGGATTCCATTGCTCGTTACGAAACCAATGAAGGATGGAGGAGGATTCCATTGCTCTTTGCGAGAACAATGGAAAAATGGAAAAAAATTCCATTGCTTATTGCGAAAACAATGGGAAATAGAGCAAGGTTCCGTTACTCATTGCGAAAACAATGGAAAATGGAAGAGGAGTTCATAGCTCATTGCAAAAACAATCATAAAAAGGAAACAGTGAGAATACACATTTTTTGAATCCTCTGTATCATTGAAGAGGATGATCGATAGAAAGCGTCGCATTTTTTTACTGGTAACATGATCGCAGCTCTTTATGAAACGTTCAATGGTACATCATTTTACTGCGTGTGAGAAGTCGCACTTTTTGCACTCGTGAAATAAAATTCCCTAAGATCCTTGCGCGAGAAACTTTTTCTCGCAGCACGCTATTAGTAAAGCTATTTGTGAAAAAGATCACCTCCTAGCCAGAGTTGCAAATAATGCATTATTTTCATAATGATTTTACGTTTTCATTGCGCTATTTTTTTACTCATAGTGCGAATCACTCGCATTATCCATTATTTTAAAGATCAGCAATGGGACTAATTTATATACTGTGACGCGTTTTTTTTTTGGCGCGTCACAAGAATCGCGTCAACGGCGGAATATTGGTCCCGCCGAGCACACGTTCTCCCCACCGACAGAGTCCCAAGCGATCTCAAGGGTTCAGGATAAGTTAAGCGCGCAAATTTATTAATTTCCCGTATTTTTATTATTATTTTACGAACCTTCACGGGACGAATAGATCGGAATCATCGTTCTTCTGGTCCACGGTACCGCTACGTGGGTCATCGCTACTTCTCTCACCAATTCAACATCCAAAAATCATCGCTCTGGGCGCATCGATATCGAAGAAGTCGCAGCTTAGCGGTGTCAGCATCGTCCACGATGTCTGTTGCCCCGGGACCAGCGTCTACGAAAATCTACGAGCGAAGCGTCACGAAGACGGTTGAACGAAGCGTCAGCGCCGTTATCGTTCGAATATTAATTTCGTGCGTGTGATAGTTCGCGAAAATCGTAGGGCGTCGCCAGGTACCGGGGAAGCGAAATTATTTGTGAAGGGAGGGGAGAGCGAGACAGCGAAACGAATTAGCGTAGATCACTCGGGGACTCTCGTCGTATCTTTTGTGGTGTGAGGACGTGTGCTCGAGTGATCGAGATGGCCAGAGGGACAGTTCCGAGTAAAGAGTGGATTCCACATCGGTAACGTGCCGATCGGAACTCCGAGATTATCTTTGGGTTGGAGGAAGGCAAAACGAGATAATTCTCGGCCAAACATCTGTGTCTCTCCGGTCTCGGTCGGTCTTTTTCCTCGGTCGCGTTTTCATTTTTGTGTTTTGTTTTGATTCGTTAATTTTGAGTGTGCGCGTCACTCGCGCGATGACGGTTGCCGTCCCGGGCAAAAATATTAATCGTGGGTGGGCCCGTAATAAGGCGCGACGGTCCCGTCTCGCATTTTCTTTAATTTGGTTTTGTTTTGTGTTAACTTGTTTGAGCCTTTGAGATCGTTTCATTTGGTAAATTGTTCGATTAAATTTTGTACCTTTGGGTATGTTTGGTCTTTGGCCTTTGGGTATGTTTTTTTATCGAGCAAAAGGGTGCGCCAAATTTTTCGGTCACAATACATACATTTTTTTAATCGATAATGGAACAACGCTGTGTATTCGGGATAATGAATGGGAGAACCCATTCATGGGAATTTAATGGCGAATTCCGAAAATTTAACAATAGAAACGCGAATCTCGATTTTTCAATTTTTTAAACAAATTAAAGGTCGATTTTTATTTTGAAACAAATCGAACGCCATTTTTCATCTTTTACAATGTTTTGACCGTAAATTTCAACTTTTTAAACGATTTAAAAGTTAATTTTCTATTCTTAAACAGAACAAACGGCAATTTGAATTTTTCAACCAATGTGTACGTGGATTTCTGTTTTTTAAACACATTGAATGATAATTTTTTATTCTAAACAAAACAAACCTCAATTTGGATTTTTGTAACAATTTAAACGTCAGCTTCGGTTTTTTAAACAATGTAATCGTAATTTCAATTGTTTAAACAATGAAAACTGTAATTTGGATTTTTTAAACAAATTAAACGGTCATTGTTTATTTTTTAATAAATAAACGATCGTCATAACCACGGTCGCATAAACAGGTCCGGGCACTCTTTCGTAGCGGCCGTGACCGTAAGTGAAGCCAGTTACTAAAGGTCGCTAGTGAGGGGCAGGCTTGTTCGCTACGCACGCGCAAATGTATTCAGCTGAGATATTTTCGCCGCGTTGTTAACCTCATTTTTCGCGAATTGTTATTTAATTGTATTGCGATCAGTCAATTTGGGTAACAAAGAAAATCGTTCAAGAAAATAGGTAAAATCCCCGGTAGGGAGAGATCGCAGCTCTATCTCTTTCTCTGTCGCACACGAGCCCTCCCGATACTCGCGCCATGGCCATTTGCGGACAAACTGGGAACTTATCGGCTTCACTTGTGTCACGCGAATGTATATGCTAAAAGCCCGGAGTGCCCAGACCTGTATATACGACCGTGGTCATAACTTTCGTTCAAAATTAAATTTGTCCTCAAATGCTTGGTAACTCAAATGGTAAAAAATTGCAGTTTTCTTTATCGACCGAATGTGGAGAAAACGGAAGCCAGTGTATTTACTCGCCACAACAGCGCCTCACAAATTGAAGTCCATTTCGGAACGCGCACTTCCGAGAACGAAATTCATTGTTTGTTGATATCGTGACGTACGCGAGTGATCGTGTGAGAACAATGTGCGCCTGTGGAAGTTTTCTAGTCTCCGGCAAAATAGTATTGGAATAGTAGGTATTAAAGCTACGTCGAGACTCAACGCTCTGTAAAGGTATTGTTTACATCTGGTTCTATAATACTGACATGTTACTCGTAAAACTCGAACTGATGTTATTGTTATACCGACGTCTCGCACGCTTGGCTTCGCTTCGCGTGTGAGAAGTCGCATTTCTCGCGCTCGTGACATAAAATTGTGTAAGACACTAGTGTGACAAACTTTTTCTCAACTCGTGTGGTTGCAGCACGAGCCGGTTTATGATTCTGGATCGAATGTTTCCTTAATTAATGCGAGACTATTGTCCTTGAAAAGTAACTCAATAAACAATAAACGGGACAATCCGGGCTTAAAGACGATTAATGGAGTAAAAAAAACTATTAGGAACGGTAACTTTGAAAATAAAAATCTTTGAGATTGAGGAAAATATGAACGTCTTTGTAGTAGATCAAGAGAATTTCGATTACGATTTCTTAGTGGGATTGGATTGCATAAAAAAATTCCAACAGCTTCAAAATGAGAAATTAGAAATCACTCAGAGGGTCGACAGTAACAAAAAAATTATTCCTGGCTCAGCAGGTAGCAACATAAAAAAAGAACAAAATATACCTAACGGACATCTACACATCCCACAGGAAAACGGTATCAAAAAATCATTGAATATAAGTGTTACGTCTCAGAGTCGTATTGGCGAACGCGTCGACTTGAACGAAAGTCTGAGCGGTCACGCGCGATCTCGACTCGATAACGTAAATCGGGAAAATATAAAATATTGGGGTTCGTCTCTCGAATAAGATCAAAAGAACCCGTTTTCGAGTGATATAAATCGCGTTTATTCGTCAAATGAAAATTAAGAATATTACAAATAATTCGCGATAGTTCGTGCGTGCGTGCGTGTGTGTGTGTGTGTGTGTGTGTGTGTGTGTGTGTGTGTGTGTGTGTGTGTGTGTGTGTGTGTGTTACAAGAGACTCTAAATTATAATTCTAATTAAATATATCTTAATCGCGGAGGAAAGTACCCGCTCTAAAGTTGAGTCCGACCGATTAGTTTGAAATTTGGAATAAGACTGACGATCGAGTGATCGAAACTGGCCGTCGCGAGGCGGCCGAAATTGCTGATACAGCGCGGCACGCGCTGTTGCTAAGCCGGAGGTATATTCAGAATGAGGGAAACTCAAAATGCTGATTAGGCCGTGAGACAGAAAAGTTAGAGTTCCGAGAGAGATGAAAGAAATAATTCCGTTTTAAGTAAAGTCGCGAGCGGATATGGATTTGCGAAATATGATATTCGACATCCGGTCGAACGAGTCGGGCTCTTTCCTTTGCGTGAGAATATTTTTATAGATTCCAATAAATCGTAATAAATGAAATTCAGGAAAGTGTATAGATTAAGGGGCAGGACGTAACACCTCCCCGCCTAAAAGATAGTCGAGGCAACCCAATGCTTCGGCTATGATGAAGGCAATACAGCGTAGTATGTCCTGACGTGTTTGTGTCTTATTCGAGTAGTGTATAGTGTACTTAAAATTAACCCGTTAAAAGTGTGCTGGAGAATAACTCCTTTAAATACGACCTTAGATAATGCTCATTTGGGGTGGCTCGAATAGTTCGTGGGTTTGGAATTTTCTATCGCCCGTTGATTTGTTGCGTTGAAGGTTGTTTGATGTTCTTCTGTTGTTCGGGTATCCTGGTTGATTCTGGCTATGATTAGTCGAGAACTAAAAAAGAAGAGAGTGGTGGTCATGGTCATGGTGAATGTTGACGGCTCGTAACTGTTGACGCAATCGCTTCTTGCGTTTGCCCTCGGATCTGCAACTATCGAAAGTTGACTGTAGCAAGGAGTTAACCAAAAATTGAATTTGAAAATTTGGAGATATATATATGTATATGATTTTTCTCCTTTTTTTTTTATATTCCGTTTCTCTGCTAAGTTCAAGAGAAACGAAGGGAATTCCGTATAATGAATTGACTCGATGGTTTGTTTAGGTTTGTGTATGTAGGTTATAGTTTACCTGATGTCCGGAGAGGAATTCCTCCCCCTTTTTTTTTTTGAAAAATTCTCGTTGAGCTGACGAGTTTTGTCTATACTTGTTATTGTGATTTAATGCATGTCGGCGTTGAACCGGTACGGGTACTGCAGCCGCATCTGTTGTGCAATTTGAGCCGGAGATAGCGGCTGGCGAAGGACGCGCTCCGTGCTATACGTGTTATCGCTCAGCGGCTGACCGATAGCGCGTTGTGTCCTTCTCGCTGGCGTCTCGCAGGTGGTCGCGATTGTTATGTTCGGCTCGATGCGAGATCGAGAGCGAACGTTTATTTTATTATTATTTATGGGGATCTTTTCTGTCTGAAAGGAGTTGGAACTCCAACACCAAGAATAATGTTGTTCAATTACTAGGTTTATTAGAATATTGGTTACAGATGAGTTTTACAAGAGGAGTCTACGTTGTCTCTTCGGAGACAACCTCTCAGTTCGGTCGATGGAATTAGACTGATTCGTGTTCGATTCGCAGTCGGGGACTGTGAATCGAAATATTCGCATTTTTCGCAATCGCGGAAGAGCCCGGCGATTGCCTCTTGCTGCGCTCGCGCTTCCGTATGCGTTCGCACTTTTCGTTGCTGCGTGCATCGGAGTGCGAGTTCATTCGCCTTTGCTGCGTTTGCACATTCTTGCGAGTTCGTTGCTCGCTTTTAATCGCTCGATTGGACTTCGCTCGAAATATTCTATGCGAATATTTCGACTCTTCGTTTTATCGCTCGAATTTTGAATATGCCCTTTTTGCGGCATAACATCCCTCCCCCCTTAAGAAGAAGAAATCTTGAATTCAAGTTTCTTCTCATTCAAAATTTGACTTGTTTCTAAGTTTAGTCCCTTTTCTAGTTTTAATCCCTTTGATCCTATTTCTCGTTTCAATCCCTTTTTCTAGTTCCCTTTATTTATTTATTTATTTTCTTTGAATACTCCCATTACTTGAATTTATTTGCTTTCATTCTGGCGTATCTTTTCCTCGGTGTCGGGTTGCATCCCGCGCGTGGACGTCTGCCTACGTCGGCACTTTGCGCGTCTCGCTGTTCCTACCTACACTGATAGCTGTCTTACTTGTATGTATGTATGTTGTCGAATAATTTGCACTCGCCGCACTGTCTCTATTTTTTGTCCAATTTCTCGTTCACGGAAATTCGCGCACTTTTCGTGATTTTTAGTCGCTCTTTCTTCATCGCTCTCACTGTTTGCGATGCACTTTTCACAATTTTTTGTTCTCTTTTTATTTTATTTCGCTTCTCTACTAAAGCCAGTGTACCCTGTTCTATGCTGGTTTCGGATTACGTTCGCTACCTATCGCTATTCGGTCTGTTCGTGGATTCATATCTGATCGCTTTTTTTTTTTTCCTAATTTTGGCGCATTTTGGAGTCTCGTACGTTTTTTGCAAACGTGTTTCCGGTCTGTTGCTGTCTCGTTTGTCGTCTCTCTTCCGTCGGCAGTCCTTTTTCGTCGATTGTGCATATTTTTTCCTATAAATTTTTCTTTTGCCCTGACTCGCCGATTATCTGATTTTTCCTTGTCTCGAATCCTCCGTTTCCTGGTCTTCCGCTTCCCTAATGCTGTATTTCGGAAACCTTCACTCGCGTCGTTTCTCCGTCGTCCTCTTCTTCGGTTCGCCGTGGGTCTCGGATTCCTATCCGTCGTTGTGTTGCGTCGTCAATTCCTACGTTGGCATTTGTCTCGCTGCGTCGCTTGGTCGTTCGACTTCGGCTTTTATCGTCGTCTCGTCGTTGGCATTTTGCGTTTTCGCGGCGACTTGTATTTCTGTTCGTTTCTCTTCGACGCATTTTTCCGTTGCGACTGACTGTGTTGCTATTCGTTTTGACGGCTTCTTCCTGCGGCTTCTTGCTCGTAGCTCGTGGCGGATCCTCCGTCTCGAGTTTCTCTTGCTCATGGTTCAATGCTTCGTGCAAGCATTTTCTGTGCCCTGGTGAGTCGTCGATGCCGCCTGTGTTAACGCGCGTGATCTTGACCTGGCGTAACGCGCTCGACTTCGCTGACGCATGCATCTCAGGTGTCACCGTCGGCCTTCCTGCCTCGTTCCCTGTCTCGCTCGTGGCTATCGTGCTGATAGCACGGCTGCTACCCAGCGTACACTCTATAGTCGACTCTCGCTCAGTTCTGGCTACGGGATTTTTCTCCTTTTTTATTAGCCCGATTGTTTTTGTTCGGACTCCGTCCCAATTTGACCACGCCGGTTCAGGGGGCTCGCCGAGAATTTGTATGCTGTGTCCGTATATTTTGATGATCCTTCCCCCGAGGATGTCTACGTTGTGCTTTCTTATGAACTCTATTCCAAGTATTCCTTCTGTGCTCAGCGGTACGTCATCGGGTACCACGTGGAACCAGTGTTTCACTTTCACAGCTGGGGTCGCTACTGTTATCTCGGCCATGCACAATGTCGGTATCGTTGTCCCTGCTACACTTTTTATTTCCGCTTGCTCGTCCTTGATAGGTGTGCAAGGCCGCAGTGCGCTCTTCTTTATCAGGCTGCATTGGGCTCCGGTGTCGGCTTTCAACGTGACCGTCGTCTTCCGCGACTCCTCTATCTCGATAGGGAAATCGCAACCAGCGGTGCACTCTTCTTGGCCTCCCAGCGTGCTGACGCAATACATTTGTGCTTCTGTCGGGGTTGACTTCCGTCCTTCCACCCCGCCTAGCATTCGCAATGTTTTTTCGACCTTTTCGTCGCTGTTTCCCATAGTTTCTTCATGCGGTTCTTTCCCGCGCCCTTGGGCTGCGTCAATTCTTCCGGCGACGGTAAACGAGTAAACCCTCAGTGTCCCGATGGTCCTCACGGGATTTTCACCCTGTTCGGTTTCGCTCGTTTCACCTTTCCTCTTCCGTTCGTCGCTGCGTTTTTTCGGGCATTGGTACCTGTAGTGCCCCTTCTCGTTGCAGTAATAGCATGTTACCTCGACTGTGTTCACGTCTTTTTCCGCTGCTGGTTGGCTCTGTCGTCCGGTGGATCGGCGGCAGTTCCTTGCCTTGTGACCTGGGTTTCCGCAGTTGAAACATTTTGCAATTTCCCCGTCCATCTGCGAGCGTCGTGGTTTGCCATGCTCTACTGGTGGTTGGTTATTGTGTGCGTGTACTTGGCTGTTTCCCCTCATCATACCCTCTATCTCCGTTGCCCCTACTACGGATTCATGTAGGCTATGATAATTTCTCGCTCGCACGAGCATCCGCAGCTCGTCTTTCAGTCCATTTTCAAATGACATTTGCGCGCTTTTCCTTTGCGCTTGCTCGATGTAATGCGCGCCGTTCGGATCTATTCCTTCGCAGAGTTTTTCCACTATCTCGACCGTTAATTTTTCAGTTCGAGTCGCGTACGTATTTACTGGTTCGTCTTGCCCTTGCTGGAGCGTACTGAACTCGTACTGCAGGGCTGCCAAGGACTTCCTTTTCCCGTACAGACCCTCCAGTTCGGCTTTTAGATCGGCAAACGTAAGCACCGTTTTGTGCTTCATCTCCCGTGTTGCTCGGCCCTCGAGTTTGCTTGCCATCACCAAGGCTAGCAAAACTTCGTAGTTACGCGGGTGTACTCTTGGAAACACGATTTCGCAAGACTGCAGAAATCCGTCGAGTTCGTCAGGATCGTTCCCGTCAAATGTTTTGACGTTTTTTAACGCCAGATCCAGACTCAGGTACCCGGCGTCCCCGTGTTCCCCTGATGATCGACGATGGTTACCGGCCCTCACGTCACGCCCCAGTCTGCCCAGCATCGCCTCGACCTCTTCGAGTTGTCGCTGTATTTCGTCCGCTCGAGCGCTGGGGCGCTCTTCGCGACTTCCACGTTCGTTGGCGACATCGTGCGCTCGCCCGTCGTACACGTTGCTCTGTCTCGGGAGTCCCCGACGTCCGTCCTCAACTATCCCGTTCGGTCCTGCGCTGACGGCCCTTCTTACGGCCCCTCGCCCTACGGCTCGCCTGTTCCCGCCGAGGTCTCCTCCCCCGGTCGCACGTGCAGGCAAGCTAGCCCCCCGTGCAAACAGAGGTAACCCGCCAGCGGCTTCTCCTGGCGACTCCTCGGCGTTTCCGTCTCGGAGTGATCGCGCCATTTCCCTCATTCTCGCGATCTCGGCGTCGACTTGTTCGTCTGTGACAGTTCGTCTGCCCGTCGCCATGATTGTCGCGTCTGGCTCGAATAAGCTGTAGTCTATCGGCTCTATCGAGTCGTACGAAGTCTGTCTTTGTACGTTCACAAATCGGTTACTTTCGCGGCTCTCGGTCAACTCCAAATTCTGCTGCGCGTCTGACGTAACGTCGTCTCGTTCCGCGAGCAAATCTATTTGCAAAGTTGGCGATAACACGGGTGTGGTCGGCCTATCTGCCCTATCACACATCGGAATTATTTTTCCCAACAGCCCTACGCTACCCTGCGCTACTGGCTTTAGTTACAATTTTCCTAACTTTTCCACGACTTACAGTACGATGAGCTGCAATCTGTCGGTCCTCAACGTCCTCTGATGACGTTTCCTTGTTGCTCTGCACTCGCCACCGCTCCCTGGTGACGTCGTCCCACGTCGTACCTCGATGGCGATGTCCCCTTGCCGATCCTCGGATGGCAATATCCTCGTCGATCCTCGCTGACGAGGCCTGACCGTCAATCCTCGATGACGATCCCCTCAACGCCAAACCTTCCGTTGGCGGAGCTCGTACTGGCAATTCGATGCCCCCCCCCCCCCCCCCCCCCGCCGGTCCCTTCCGACGGCAAAACCCTCAACAATTCGACTATCGGGCCTTGAAGCTACCGTTCCTCAGCTTCCGCGTGCTGGGTCGGTTCTATCCCGCGTTAACGTCTGCGTGTCAACGGGGTCTCGCACACGCCTTTTCCCTCGTGTGCGTCACTGTGCGACACTTGTATCTCCAAACTCACTGTACTCGTTTGCCTGCCTGGTAACTGAACGTCCTATCTCTGGTGTGACACATCCCACCGCTGCCACCAATGTTATGTTCGGCTCGATGCGAGATCGAGAGCGAACGTTTATTTTATTATTATTTATGGGGATCTTTTCTGTCTGAAAGGAGTTGGAACTCCAACACCAAGAATAATGTTGTTCAATTACTAGGTTTATTAGAATATTGGTTACAGATGAGTTTTACAAGAGGAGTCTACGTTGTCTCTTCGGAGACAACCTCTCAGTTCGGTCGATGGAATTAGACTGATTCGTGTTCGATTCGCAGTCGGGGACTGTGAATCGAAATATTCGCATTTTTTGCAATCGCGGAAGAGCCCGGCGATTGCCTCTTGCTGCGCTCGCGCTTCCGTATGCGTTCGCACTTTTCGTTGCTGCGTGCATCGAAGTGCGAGTTCATTCGCCTTTGCTGCGTTTGCACATTCTTGCGAGTTCGTTGCTCGCTTCTAATCGCTCGTTTGGACTTCGCTCGAAATATTCTAAGCGAATATTTCGACTCTTCGTTTTATCGCTCGAATTTTGAATATGCCCTTTTTTGCGGCATAACATCCCTCCCCCCTTAAGAAGAAGAAATCTTGAATTCAAGTTTCTTCTCATTCGGTTCGTTCGATCGTCTGTTCAAAATTTGACTTGTTTCTAAGTTTAGTCCCTTTTCTAGATTTAATCCCTTTGATCCTATTTCTCGTTTGAATCTTTTTTTTTTTTTTTTTCTACTTCCCTTTATTTATCTATTTATTTTCTTTGAACACTCCCATTACTTGAATTTATTTGCTTTCATTCTGGCGTATCTTTTCCTCGGTGTCGGGTTGCATCCCGCGCGTGGACGTCTGCCTACGTCGGCACTTTGCGCGTCTCGCTGTTCCTACCTACACTGATAGCTGTCTTACTTGTATGTATGTATGTTGTCGAATAATTTGCACTCGCCGTACTGTCTCTATTTTTTGTCCAATTTCTCATTCACTGAATTTCGCGCACTTCTCGTGGGTTTTTTTTTTTTTTTTTTTTTCACTCTCACTGTTTGCGGTGCACTTTTCGCGGGTTTTATTCTTATTTGATTTCGCTATCCTACTAAAGCCAGTGTACCTGTTCTTTGCTGGTATGGGGTTACACTCGCTACTTATCGTTCGCTCTGTTCGCGGGTTTATTTCTAATTTGTTGCGCATTTGGGAGCCTCGTGTGTTTCCTGTGCAACGTGTTTCCGGTCTGTTGCTGTCTCGTTTGTCGTCTCTCTTCCGTCGGTGGTCTTTTTTCGTTGATCATGCATATTTCTTCTTAGAAATTCTGGCGTTTTTGTCACTTTTTCCCATTCTTGTTCGACGTCTTTCATCGTTCCTGCGTCTCGTACGGTCCTCGAGTTTCTCTTCCGTTGACGATGTGTCCTCCGGCCAAGGTTCGTGCAGTCTTTCTCTTGATCTATTTGGTTCGATTTTGTTTCCTTCTTGCCCTGGCTTGCGGGTTGTCTGAACTTTTCTCGTCTCGGATTTTTTTAGCGGTTCTACCCTGATGGTGCCCGCGTCGGTGTCTCTCCGCCGGCTCCGGTTTTTGATGACCGGGCGTACCCTCGTGGTACCTCGAGGCCTCAGCCTCCGCCGATTTCCGGGCGAACTGAGCCGTTGCGGGTTCAGCCATCTCGTGACCGAGTTCTCACACCTCTTGAGATCAACTTCCGGTGGAGTCGTGCAGAGCTTTCGTCGTCACGTCCGCTGCCGGCGATTCGTTACCCTCCTTCCACCGAAAGGCGCTGGATTGGACGTACTTGGGTGCCGGCTGGCACCGTGGTTCGCCCCGCTGGGGCTTCTGATAGTGAGGAGGAGGAGGATGACACGTGGGACTATGTTTCCCCCGTGTCCGATTCTTAGTTTGACTTTGTTGGTCTTTTTTAAGGAAGCTCGTTATATTTTGCCTCTCGGGGCCCTTGAGATTTTTGGTTTGAATAAATAGCTCAGGTACATTTTGCTATTTAATCAATTGTTTTGCGTTCTTTCTCTCTTTTTTTTTTGTTAGGCGCTTCCTTCGCGTTCCTGGTCTCCCTCTCCCTTGGTGTCGTGTTTCGTTGCTGTTGCTCGCTTCGCTTCTCCGACGGCTTGCCGTCGATTCGCCGTGGGTCTCGGATTCCTATCCGTCGTGGTGCTGCGTCGTCAGTTACTTCGTCGCGTTTGCTTTAGTGTTTGATGTAATGGAGTAGCCGATTTGCGTGGACTTTTACTGTCTTCCGTCCTTTCTTGATCGAATAGTTCACTTCCGAGTGTTTCTCTACTATTTCGTAAGGGCCTATCCATTTCGAGGTTAGTTTCACTACGTTCCCCCGTGCTACCGTGTCGTCACGTAGCAACACTTTGTCCCCTACCCGGTACTGCACCTCGCGCGCGGTTTTGTCGTATTGCAGTTTCGACTTCTCTTTTGCCGCCTTCAGGTTCTCTTGCGCTATCGCCCAGGATGCGCGCAGCTTTTCACGTGACTCGTGTGCGTAGTCGTCGTAGTTGTAGATCGTCCGTGGCTTCTGCTTCAATGACGTTGGCAATTCGGCTGTTTTTCCGAATACCCGTTCGAATGGCGTGTACCCGGTTGCCGTGTGGGGTGTGGTATTGTACATCAACATGGCGTGGGGTAGCCATTCGTCCCAGTCACTCTGGTCGTTGTTTACGTAGTTTTTCAGGTATGCTGCTAGGGTCCGATGCGACCTCTCGAGTGCCCCGTTCGACTCGGGGTGATACGCCGTGGTTTGTATCTTCTCGATTCTCAGGAGTTTGCACATGTTTTTGAACGTCGCGCTGAGGAAGTTGGTTCCCTGGTCAGGGAGGATGGTTTCGGGTGTCCCGTATCGGCATACTATGTCCCCCACTAGCACCCTTGCTACCTCGTTCGCCTCTTGGCTCGGCATGGCGCTTGCTATGCTGTACTTCGTCAGCAGATCTTGGAACGTCAGTATATATTTGTTCCCTTGTGTTGTGATGGGCATCGGTCCTACGATGTCCATGGCGCATTTTTGGAAGGCTTTCGTCGGGGTGTCGGTGATTGCCATGGGTGCCTTGCCCGTCGGCCGGGTCTTATTCTTTTGGCACCTGTCGCAGGCCGCGATGTATCTTTCGACATCTGTCCTCAAGCCGGGCCAGTCGTACTTGATGCGTATCTTCTCCAGGGTTCTGGTGACCCCCTGGTGTCCGCCTAGTGGTGCATCGTGGTATTCCCGTAGTATTGTCGCCCGCTCCTCAGGATCCGGGCAAGCTTTTCCGGATTCTGCTTCCTCCGTCGTCGCTTCTTTTTCTTCCTCTTCGGCACATGGCTCTGCTTCCGTTGTTGCGGCGTCGCTTTCGTCGCTGTCGTCGTCTTCGTCGCTCCGTTCAACGCTGCCTTCGTTTGGCTTCCCTTGCGTTTTCGCCTGCGCCCGCGTTAGGGCGCATATTCGGCTGAGGGCGTCGGCGTTTGTATTCTTTTTCCCTGCCTTATACTCGACGGTGAATTCGTGCTCTGCCAGTTTTATCTTCCATTTCATCAGTCTGGATCCTGGGTCCTTTACGTTGAAAAGCCATGTCAACGGTTTATGGTCCGTAACTAACGTGAATTGGGTACCGTAGACGTACGGTCGGAATTGTGCCACTGCCCATACAATGGCGAGCAATTCCTTCTCAGTCGTTGAGTAGTTTAGCTCGGCCTTGTTCAACGTTCGGCTGGCGTAGCATATCGGCAGGTCCTCCCCAATTCTTCCTTGCGACAATATCGCCTCTACTGCTTTGTTGGAAGCATCCGTCGTGATTACGAATGGCCGTGTGAAGTCGGGATATTGCAGTATCGGTGTCGTTGTGAGCGCGGTTTTGAGTTGCTCAAATGCTGCCGCGTGTTGCCCCGTCCTCGCGAACTCGCTGTCCTTTTTCGTGAGCTGCGTGAGGGGTTTCGCCGTTTTCGCGAAGTTTTCGATGAACCTCCTGTAGTATCCCGCCAATCCTAGGAACGACTGCACGTCCTTGACCCTCTTTGGTGTCGGGAAGTTCCTTACTGCTTCCGTCTTCGCCGGATCCGGCCTTATCTCTTCGTCCGAGATCACGTGTCCTAGGTATTGCGTTTCCTTCCGTAGGAAATGGCACTTTCCTGGCTGTTCCTTAGTCTCTGGAACGTCGGTGGCGCGTTTTTTAGTCCAAAGGGCATTCGGTTGTACTCGAAGTTTCCTTGTGGCGTCGAAAAGGCTGTTTTTTCCTTGTCCTCCTCTCTCATCGGGATTTGATGGAATCCGGAAGCAAGGTCGAGCGTGGTGAAATATTTGACTTTTCCCAACTGGTCCAATATTTCCGAAATATTCGGCAGTGGGTATGACTCTCCGACAGTGGCTTCGTTCAGTCTCCTGAAGTCCACTACGACTCGCATTTTTACCCTTCCCTGCGCGTCGAGTTTCTTCGCCACGACTAGCAATGGCGCGTTCCACTGGCTCCGGCTTGGCCTTATGATCCCCTCCCGTAGCATCTTCTCGGCCTGCTCGATTACCTCACGCTTGTGGGCCTCTGGCAGACGGTATGGGTTAACCTTTATGGGTCGGGTTCCCCTTCTCAGTGGGATCTCGTGCTCGACCTGGTCCGTGCAAGGGAGTTTGTCTCCCTCCAGGTGGATAATATCGTTGAATTCCTCGCAGATTTCCTTTAACGTAGTTTTTTCCTCGTCGTTCAGATGCCCGTAGTCGACCACTTCGTGCATTCGCTCCGTCCGCGATGTTGGGTCGTTCCTCTCGACCGTGGTTATTTCCATGGTCCCGACCTGGGCGGCGTCCCGCGTCACCGCTGACGCCAGTGGCTCAAGTGTCGGCGTCGGGCGACTCACCGCTGCTTCCGTCTCGCCTGTGTTCACCATGCTTATGACACAGGTGCTTCCCCGTGGCGGCGTGACGCTTGATCCGATGATGATGTCGTCCCCGAGTCTTCGTTTTTCCACGAGGCCTACCCTCTTGCTTCCCGTTTTCGCGTGCACTAGCGACTCGCTTCTCGGCGGTAGCTTCACCACGCGGGGTGCCTCGATTAGCGGCATGTCGTGCCCGCATATTTTTATTACTCTCCCCCCGAGTATGTCCACGTTGTGCTTCTTCATGAATTCCATTCCGAGTATTCCGTCCGTGCTCAGGGGTATGTCATCCGACACCACGTGGAACCAATGTTTCACCTTCACTGCCGGCACGGCGAGCGTCAACTCGGCCATGCACAGGGTGGTGATCCTTTTCCCCCCTACTCCCTCGACGTCGATGGTGTTATCCGTGATCGCCGTATCTGGTCGCAAGGTTCCTTTCCTCACGAGGCTGCGTTGTGCTCCAGTGTCGGCCTTCAGGGTCACTATTTTCTCCTTTGACTCTTCCGCCTCGATGTGGAAGTCGTTGCTGACGTCGGTTTCCTCGGGTCTCTGGAGGCTGTTGATGCGCAACACCCTGCGCCGGTGCGGGGCGGCTACGACCGTCGGCCGTTCCCCCGCATCGTCTAACATCCCCAGGGTTCTTCTCGCTACCCTGCCCTCGCTTTCCCGGATGTCCTTGGGGTCCGTGGTGACCGTGACCACGTTTACCCCCAGCATTCCGAGAGTCTTGACGGGTCTCTCCTCGTTTTCCGGAGCCTTGGGTCCTTCCTTCTTCTTCTTCTGGTCGCTGATCCTCTTCTTGCACTTACTTTTGTAGTGCCCAGCCTCGCCGCAGTAGTAGCAGGTCACCTCGACCTGACCCACCTTTTTCTCAGCTGCCGGTAGGCTCCGGCGCCCCGAGGATCGGCGGCAGTCCTTGGCTTGGTGCCCTGGGATCCCGCAATTGAAGCATTTCCCGCCCCCTCCGTTCCCCTGGGAGCGCCGGGGTGCGTGATTCCCCTGTTTCGGCAGTCGGTTGTTCCCTCTCGTCATTCCCTCGATTTCTGTCGCTCCCACCACGGACTCGTGGAGGCTGCGGTAGTTCCTTGCCCGCACGAGCATCCGCAGCTCGTCCTTCAATCCGTTCTCGAACGACATTTGCGCGCTCTTCCTCTGCGCCTGCTCTATGTAATGTGCGCCATTCGCATCTATGCCTTCGCAGAGCTTCTCTATGACCTCCAGTGTCAAATTCTCGGTTCTGGTGGCGTAAGTGCCCACCGGCTCGTCCTGGCCCTGCTTGAGGGTACTGAACTCGTACTGCAAGGCGGCCAGCGAGTTCCGCTTGCCGTACAGTCTCTCAAGTTCCGCTTTTAGATCGGCAAACGTGAACACCGGCTTGTGCTTCATCTCACTTGTCGCACGTCCCTCGAGTTTGCTTGCCATCACCAGGGCTAGCAGGACCTCGTAGTTGCGCGGGTGTACCCTCGGGAATACGATTTCGCAGGATTGCAAAAATCCGTCGAGTTCGTCAGGATCGTTCCCGTTGAATCGCTTGATGTTCTTCAACGCCAAGTCCAAACTCAGGTACTCGGCTTCTCTGTACTCTCCTGATGAACGACGATGGTTACCGGCCCTCACGTCACGCCCCAGCCTGCCCAGCGACGCCTCCACCGCGTCGAGTTGTCGCTGTATTTCGTCCGCCCGGGCGCCGAGGCGCTCCTCGCGACTTCCGCGCTCGTTGACAGCGTCGGGCGCCTGCCCGTCGTTCGCGTTGCCCCCCCTCGGTCGTTCCCTACGCCCATTCTCTTCAAACGCGTCCGGCTGTTCACTGACGGTCCTTCTCTCCGCCCCTTGACCCACGGCTCGCCTATTCCCGCCGAGGTCTCTTCTCCCTGTCGCGTGTGCTGGCAGGTTAACCCCCTGTGCAAACGGGGGTAGGCTCCCGGCGACCTCGCCAGAAGTCTCCGCTCGTACGCGGTTCTGCTCCCGCCCGAGATTCGCACTCTCGCCGCGGAGTTGCCGCAGCGTATCTCTCAACCCTTCTATTTCCGCGTCGACTAGCTCCTCCGCAGTCGAATGTTCCCCAACTGGCATGATTGTCGCGTGGGGCTCGAACAAGCTATAATCTAAAGAGTCTATCGAGTCGTAAGAGCTCTGTCTCCCTACGTTGACGTTACCGCGACCTTCGCGCGTCTCAGACAGCCCTAGACTCTGTCGCGTCCTTGCCGTGATCTCCTGGAGAGCGTTCTGTAGGCTATCTACCGCGCTTATCGCCTGCGCTGGCAATACCGACTCTAACGTCCTCGCTCGCCTCAACGGGTTGGTAGCCGTTTTCGCCCCGTCGCTCATGTGAAACTCTTACGGCCTACGCCCTAAATCTGCCCTAACTGGCTTTAGTTACAAGGTAGCTGATTTCCTTTCCACTTACAGTACGGTGGACCGCATGACGATAACCCCTGACGAACCTCGCGACGCCGATTCAGCTTCCACGTGCCTCCGTCGATCCCTGACGACGATGCCCTTCGTCGTGCCTCGATGACGGTGCCCCTCCGCTGATCCTCCGGCGGCGATGCCCCTCGTCGGCGATTTCCCTCGTCCTTCCCCGATGACGTTGGTACCCTCCAACGGCTCGGTCGTCGGTCCCTACTGGCAAGGCCTGACCGTCAACAATTCGATTATCGGGCCTCGAAGCCACCGTTCCTCAGCTTCCGCGTGCTGGGTCGGTTCTATCCCGCGGTAACGTCTGCGTGTCAACGGGGTCCCGCGCGCACTTCGCACGTCGTGCGCGGCACTCGTTTCAACAAACTCACTGTACTCGCACCGAAAATTTGCCTGCCTGGTAACTGAACGTCCTATTTCGGGTGTGACAGATCCCACCGCTGCCACCAATGTTATGTTCGGCTCGATGCGGGATCGAAAGCGAACATTTATTTTATTATTATTTATGGGGATCTTTTCTGTCTGAAAGGAGTTGGAACTCCAACACCAAGGATAATGTTGTTCAATTACTAGGTTTATTGGAATATTGGTTACAGATGAGTTTTACAAGAGGAGCCCACGTTGTCACTTCGGAGACAACCTCTCAGTTCGGTCGATGAAATTAGACTGATAGGTGTTCGATTCGCAGTCGGGGACTGTGAATCGAAATATTCGCATTTTTCGCAATCGCGGAAGAGCCCGGCGATTGCCTCTTGCTGCTCTCGCGCTTCCGTATGCGTTCGCACTTTTCGTTGCTGCGTGCATCGGAGTGCGAGTTCATTCGCCTTTGCTGCGTTTGCACATTCTTGCGAGTTCGTTGCTCGCTTCTAATCGCTCGATTGGACTTCGCTCGAAATATTCTATGCGAATATTTCGACTCTTCGTTTTATCGCTCGAATTTTGAATATGCCCTTTTTTGCGGCATAACATACTACTACGCCCCAAATGCGCCGCGTGTCTACTTCATCGGTTTCACGAAATCCATTAACGAAAAGAATAGTTACGTCATGTTGTACGGTGAAGACTACGTGCAACTTTTCGGTCAGAGGTGGCTTTTGAATTTCACAATCGATTATTGCGTAAGCATGTACATCGCCGAATCTTCTTAGTGATCGAAAATCGCATACGTTCACGCCGAAGTCGGCTCGATTATTATGGTGAAAAAGTTAAAAGACACTACCACCGAATTTTTCGAAAACTTGAACATCGAATGGTCCGGTAAATCGGAAATTTTTATTCCATTCAACAAAACCGGAAACCATTGGGTACTCCTATACGTTGACGTTACAAAAAAGAGAATTTTCTATTTTGATCCGAGTTCCGTTTCCGAGCCAAACTGCGCTGAAAAATATTTGACAGAGTTTGTCACGTGCTAAGAAATCGTTTTCAAAGAATCGCGTATTATCTAATACGCGATTCTTCCGCGAGTCCATCTGGACTCTTAAATACTGCGCATACCCACATTAACAGGACGGATACAATTGCGGGATCTTTGTAATCCATTATGAAAAACTACTTTTTTTTTATCAAAAAAAGTAAAAAAACGTACGCCAAGTACATAAATGTTACAGAAATATTCAGATCTAGGAACCTGCATTAAAAAAAAATCCAAAATAAAGGTAAATCACACGAGCCAAGTTTCAACAAATACTTTTGAATATCCAATGTCAATGATAATGATTAAAAAATTGTATGATAACGGAAAAATGAATTTAAAAAAATACTTGGCACGTCCTTTCTTTTATACATGAAGTGTTTCATTTGTATTCGAGGAACGTGCCAAGTATTTTGTTAATTTTATTTTTCAGTTATCATACAATTTTTTAATCATCATCATTTTTTTTTAAATGCAGTTTCCTAGATCTGAATATTTCTGTAACATTTATGTACTTGGCGTACGTTTTTTTTACTTTTTTTGATAAAAAAAAGTAGTTTTTCACAGATTTTACTCATTTTTGAAAACCAGCTCGAAAACTAAAATTGGGATTGGCGGAAAGGGTCTATTGCTTCTTACTTTGACTCTCACAGCGAGACAACGAGACCGTCCGTTCCAACAATTCTCTCAACGAGAGAATTCTGCCACTCGTTACTTCAATATCTTCGACCGGAAAAAAAAAAGATCCTTAATTCTTTTCTTCAATGCTCTTCGAAGAAGCACAGAAAAAATAAAAAAAATTCTCATCCGGAGAAGTGAAGCGAAAAATGGTAAAATCCTTCCGCTGCGAGAACCAAAGGAAGCGCTGGCGGAGTTGACTTATCATGAAAGTCAATGAAAGAGTTCCGTGTAATTCCTCTGTCAAGATAACCAAAGACAGAGTTATAAAAATTTTTAGTCAAAGCGATGACATACTTTCTTTATACTATAACAGACCTGCCGAGGAATCTTGATTCCTACGCTATCAGCGTAGAAATGTCTGACAGCGCATCAAGAACACAACCACACCGATCTTCGACAAAAAGATACTCTTGATCTTGAGAACAGTGAAAAAAAAAACGAAACTGAAAAAAAAATGTTGTCTTGATTTTGTAAATCTTGATTCATAACATTTTTCTTGATTTTAGTTTTTATTGTAAGGTTATACATTTGCCGGCAATCACGAATCACTTAAAAAATTGAATTGAGACGAACGTGACGAGACGAGACGAGACGAGAGAACACTGTTTTGAAACCACTTTCAAACATTCACCACTTTTTAATCTATTCATTTATTTATTTAATCCCGGGCCCTTGCTTTGGTTACGTCGCCCGCTGTCAACCGCCGACGGGCCGGCACGGCCGACGGGCCGAGCGAGCACCGAACACGCACGACGCGGCACGATTTCACAATCTTCCGCGATGCCCGATGCTCCGCGATGCCCAACCCGATGTAGATGAGAAATAGACGGACGTATCTGATACTATCCAACCCGTAAAATGGTGTGCGATACCGCCGTTCTGCCTCTCATCTACACATGTAGATGGGAAGCAGAAAGGCGTATATCCATGGCCGTAACCTGTCAAATGATAGGAGAGGATGCCCATCTGTTTCTCATCTACACATTTTTTGTTTCAAGTATCGCTGATCGGATACCTTTGGGGTCACGGCATCGATATCTCAGCAACGGCTGCACCGATTCAATCGCACCTAGACGCATTCGAAAGCTGATGGCCAAATTATATGATGAAAGACTTGCCAAAAAATTGATTCGAAGTTAATCTTCCGAGAATTATCGAGCGAAAGTTTTACTTCCGGCATATTCGCGTACACTAAGAAGCGGCAGCGCCTCGGTCAGCCTCGTACAAATTTTTTTTTTTTTTATGTACTTGGCGTCGAGACGCT
Source organism: Ischnus inquisitorius (assembly GCA_963924025.1). Lineage (NCBI taxonomy): Eukaryota > Metazoa > Arthropoda > Insecta > Hymenoptera > Ichneumonidae > Ischnus > Ischnus inquisitorius. The sequence continues at coordinate 12,560,638 of OZ001249.1, read as the reverse complement.
ACCGCGTCTCTTGATATTCGTGAAATTTTGGGTGGCCGCATTAATAAAATCGGAGACGTGGATCCCTTTGCTATGCGAGAAGAGTTGAAGAGGGAGTACGTTTTAAAGTCGTTAAATACTTCTAGACGTTGCCTTTCCTGCGGTCATTTGGAAATCCGAAGAGAAACGACGTGGATAGAATGCGCGACTTGCAAGAAGTGGACGCACTGGTCGTGCTTAACGCACTTAAACAAATCTCTCACTGCTGTACGAGATCCGTTTTATGCGTATAACTGCGATCTTTGTTCGCAATGGTTAACGCAATAGGATAGGTAAGCGGAGTAAGATTTCGGGTGCCTCTGAGAAAGCACACAACAGAATATATGAACAAAAAACCCCCCAAAAAAAAAAAAAATGAAAAAGAAAAAAAAATGTAAAAGCGAAAAAAAAAAAAAAAAAAAACAAAAGCAAAAAAAAGAAAAAAAAACATAAAAACAAAAAAAATAGAGCATCTGGCATTAATATCGTTTTATTAATCTCACGGTAACCTCCTCGTGGTGTGCTCCGGGCAACAGTGCGAATACCTGGATTCGTACTGGCTAATACCGTAGATTTAAAAAACATGCAAAAGTTCTCATCGTTACGTAACGAATAAAAGTATCTTCGAGTAAAATCTGTACAATAAAAAATACAAAAACTATCACGTGCCAAAGTTAAATAAAAAAGAGGAAGGAAGATGAAAAAAAAAATTATAAATGCTCACTCAGAAAATTCACTCATCAAATAAAATGACTCCCCAGCGAAAAGAAGTTAAGATTAAAAATACAGAAGCTATAAAGTCCAAAGGAATCGAAAAAAAAAAATAATTGCTCACATAGCGAATTTTATAACGAACAAAATGAATCTACAGAGCAAAGAACGTCCCATGAAAAATACAGAAGGTATAGAGTGCCAAAATCTTCTTTCCGATGCTACGCCCAAAAAACGTGAAAAAAAAATTAATAAAAAAATTGCTCACCTAGAGAATTTCATAACGGACAAAATGACTTCCCAGAGGAAAGAACGTATGATGACAAATAGAGAAGTCATACAGTGCGAAAATTTTCTTTCCGATATTGCTCTCAAGGAAAGTGAAAAAAAAAAAAAAAAATTGCTCACCTACAGAATTTCAGAATGAACAAAATGATTCCCTAGAATATAGAACGTACGATGAAAAATACGAAAATTATAGAGTGCCAAAACTTTCTTCCCAAGGAAAGTAAAAAAAAAAAAAAAAAAAAAAAAAAAAAAAATTGCTCACCTGGAGAATTTCATAACGAACAAAATTATTTCCCAGAGCGAACATGTACGATGAAAAATACAGAAGTTATAAAGTGTCAAAATTTTCCTTCCGATCCTGCGCTCAGAGAAAATGAAATGTAAAAAAATAAAAAAATTGCTCACCTATAGAATTTCATAACGAAGAAAATGACCCCCGAGAAAACTATATACGATGAAGCATACAAAAGTTATATTGTGTCAAAGAGAAATTTTGTCTGATGCAGATATTTTCAAGGTCATAAAAATTCACGGTTTACTCGGATCATAAACCTCTAGAAAAAATGAATATTAAAGCGAGAACAGACGAAGAGCTGGGGGAACTTTCGTATTATTTGTCGCAATTCAATTTCGAGGTAATATACTCGCCAGGAAAATACAACTTAGAAGCCGATAGCTCGAGTAGAAATCCGGTACTGGAACCAAATGAAAACGAAAAAGAAGCTTTAAAAATTGTAAACTACGTTAAGCTACAAGATATCTTAAGGGATCATAAGAACAACGAAAATATAAAACAGAACATAGGAAGCCTAAGAGTAAAAAAACAGTATATACTATAAGAAGAGCGGAAAAAAAGAAAAAATTATACTAACTGAGGAATTTAGTAAAAAAATCATAGAAGATGTACACTATCATTACTGCCATATAGGAATACGTCAAACGGGAAAGAAGATTAAACCATTCTATGTAGCAAAAGACTTAACAAAAAATATAAAAAAGATCTGCGATGATTGTGGCATCTGCATAAAAAACAAATCGAGAGGAAAACACAAATACGGGCTGATGTCGCATTTAGGACCTGCTACGGAACCTTTCGAAATCGTATCTATCGATACCATAGGCGGCTTTGGCAGCTCACGCTCTACAAAAAGATATTTGCATCTTCTGGTCGATCACTTTACGCGCTACGCCTATATTTTGACCTCAAACACCCAAAATTCGAGTAATTTCATAAAGCTGGTCCAAAAAGTTATATCAGAAAATAAAATTGGCATGATTCTATCGGATCAATATCCAGGTATAAATTCAAAAGACTTTAAAAACTTCTTAGATGCAGAAAATATACCTATCATTTTAACGGCCGTAAATACGCCGTTCTCTAACGGTCTAAATGAGAGATTAAACCAGACCTTGGTTAACAAAATTAGATGCAAGATAAATGAGCAAAAGAATAAAGTAGCCTGGACAACTATCGCTCATAAATGCACCGAAAGATATAATGAAACCGAACACACGGTGACAGGATTTTCTCCAAAATACTTATTAGAAGGAAAAGATGTGACTTTTATACCGGAAGAATTAAGACAAGAAATCACACAAAATAACTTAAGGCAAGATAGGAAGGTCGCGTTAGAAAACACTATAAAATCACACAATTATAATAAGCAACGATTTGACAAAAACTCGAAAAAGTGCGACATCAAAATAGGAGACTTCGTATATGTTGAAAACGGGAATCGGTTGAATAGGAAAAAGCTGGACGAATTAAAAATCGGACCATATCGAGTTGTAGAAAAACTGTCCCACTCAATTTACAGAGTAAACACAGGGCACAAGAAATGCGAATCAAATCTTTTTCATATAACAAAACTCATTCCAATACAAGATAAAGAGTGAGAAAAAAAAAGCTACGTATGATATTACCAAACCCCTAGGGGGGAGGAGATGTAAATGAAGCGCTTATCCCTTCATTTCATCCATATCTGCCGCGCCACGAGAGGACTACTCTAGTCCGTATCGAGAACTGCAGGAGTCATATGTACGACGCGAGAGAGCACATGTATGACAGTAAAGATACCAAGTGTAATTGATAAGGTTAAGATAGTGAAGTAATAGCCTGAAATGTTGTTTCTCTTTTCAGGTAAGAGTCATACTTAATTATTTAAGGCCGATAAATCTCCTGCAAATCAATGTAAACACCCATATTGAGTAAAGCAATTGAGTTGCTCTTTTCAGAGCAACAGAATCTCGTCTTTATTTCACTGTCACCGATCATCTCGTGAATGGTTTACGTTCCTACATTATATATTTTTCAATCAATCGTTGTTATTATTACTATAGAAGCGATGTCTTCCGACTCTCAGAGCGAATCGCCGTTTAAGTGGCAGCGGATCTCGGGAGAAGACTCTGGCCGAAAAGCAAGTTCTATCGCGCAATGCAGTGATTGTCAAGTACGGGACGTAGATTCCCTACCAGACGGTGAATATTTTTTTACAACTCGTACAAATCGAATAGTAGTCAATAATGGCACAATAATTTTGCGGCGTTTCAACTTTTCTAAAGATAATGCTAGAATTTTGCATCAATTAATTACTAGCTGGATACCTTAAAAAAATTGAAATAGATTAATTAGATACTACAATGCTTAATGAAATTTTATCTTCGATTAATTATTTGTCCGGTAATAAGAATTTTTGCGTCATAGGCGATACATCGGTGTGCAAGTTCACCATATGTTTTCGTATCAACGAGGAGCCTCCAATACAATTGGGTAATCTAGATACGTGTACCTACGTACAATTAAAACGTATGTATAAATATTCATCTCATCTGTACACACTCAATTATCAATCGACTGACACAAAACATATGAGTATATTGAACAAAGTGGAAGTTGACTATAATCTTTTTAATGTTCTTGAGACCAATATTTACTCAGTTCATGTCGTAAACTTCATTGTTCATTTTCACTTTTCATTCACTAGGAAATGATGCGTTCGCTGAAGCATATATAAAACAGCTGATCAGAGACGGAAAAATACGGAATGCAGATAACAAAATAGAAGCGATGTGGCGGTCCCTCGGTCGAATAGAATTGTAAGTACATCAGTAATACATTAGAACGCATGGTTGTATCTGTTGCATGACGTATTGAATGCACAAGAATAGCTGCATGAAGCATTGTTTTTCTATTTTGCATTAATTAGTGACGTGGTCTCGCTTTCAACGGACGTCAACTTCACGGAGATTGGTGGGAATCAACACGTAGCTGAAGGGACACAAAAAGGTATTGTAATTATTATATATATCTGTATATTTCTTCGTCACATAGGAGTATCAATTTTCGAAACTATTGCCTGCAATTCGTAACCCCATCTGAATAATGTAACGACCGAGGGAAATAACAACGCGATATATTTGGTTGTGGGCGAATCTTATTAGTTATAATGTTCTTTAGTTGTCTTATTCACGATCTGTCACGTCTGTTCTCTTTGATAGTCCGATCGAGACTCTCTGTCATGACGATCGATATCCTATCGATCGTCCGTACGTTCGTCTATTGTCAATCCTCACTAATATCGTGTGTCTCAACGAATAGTCAACTGCATATTCGTTACACTACTCCCCTCCTTTTGAGTTGCCGCCCCGGCGACTCCTAGTCCATCCTAAGATGTGCCACGGTCCATCGTTCTAAAATCCGTCCAATATTGATTAACCTACACTGTCCCGACATTTATCCAAGTCCACAAGGAAAACCATGGCAGAAAACCTTGGAAAGAACAGTGTTCACAATGTTACATAATCTCATTTTGTTCTATTACTCTTTTTCTGTCAAATCCGAGCTAAATAATGCTATTGTACTCTTTATCAGTCCGTGTCAAGTTCATTTCTAATTAACTCTTAAATACTTCGTTTTGTGCTTAAATACTTTTTTTTTTTTTAAACAAATCTTCAATTGTCTCCATGTCTTCATGCATAGATTCAATGTGTCTGTTTGTTTCCATATTCGTCGAGATTTTCTCCAGATGGTCAGGTAACTCCAAATTCTCGTTCCAAACTTCATGTACAAGGACAGGAGAAAGGAGTGTAGAAAACTCGGGAATACGGAAAAATCTGTGACACACATTACAAACGCGTAGTAATCTGAAAATAATAGAGATCCGCTCCCTTTTCCAAGCAACACTATTTTTAATCTACCTTATATGACCCGTTTTTAAACCGTTTCGACAAAATTTGCAAATCTATAAATTCCCATTCGGAAAATTAGATGATGATCCTATCACCTTCAATCCATTCTCAAAATCGTTTGATACCGACGTCAATGTACAATCAACCATTTACTTTCAACTTTTCATCGACCACTGTTTACCTAAACAATTTCGCATATATCCGAACCTTGTTTACAGTGTTACCATCGATCCAAAAATAATCCAAAACTCCTCGGGAACCCTCCAGAGCGCTTCCAGTAACAAGGTCGTGGCCAGCGACACAATGTTACAACGCTCAAGGCCCACAATCAGGCAGTTTAAATGACGATACTCGGAAATCCCTCCAGGGTTGTACCCAAGGTTCCAGCCAGTATCTCAATCGTTCAAATCATTTCACACATTTTCCTTTACTGTCCCTGCATTGACGTCTGAAATATTCAATTCTATGTAACACTCAGAGAACACCCTAATATTCAATTCATCGGATCTTATCGAATTCTTAATCGACTTCCTCATCAACCTAAACACTACGTCTTCGATGAGGACAGACGTTCCTAATGTTGTCTTTCTCACCACAAACCCAACATTTTCTGTTCTTTGCCAAAACCGACACCTGTTCACATGCCAAACTCGAAGTTGGACCCGTCAATCTGATACAATTAAATTTCTGTCTTACGTCTTTCGATTTCATAGATTTGTCACGATCAATTCTTTCTCTCCGCAAAATTGCCTCAATTTCTTGAGCACGAGACAAAACTGCTCGCAAAGAAGAAGATTTTTCTAATCTCAATGTAACTCTTGTTTCTGAATCGAATATTCCCGATACGAACTGCTGACAAGCTAACCGATCCTTCATTTCCTCGCTGCACTCGGGATACGCTAAACGTTCTAAACGTTTAAGGTTCAATGCGAAACTAGCTAATCCTTCTTTTTCACCTTGTTTTCTATCGTTGAATTCCTCGCAACTAATCTGAGGAAAATGTCTTTCACCGAATCTGAAATCGAGTTCCCCTTGTACTTTTTCGAAATCTTTGAGTTCCTGGTCGGAAAGATTCAATAAAATTGCTCTTGCAGAGCCGCGAAGCAAAGACACTAATGCAACAGCTTTTTCTATCTCAGAATATCGATTATACTGAGCAATCATCTCAAACTGTTTGATGTATTGGTCCCATGAGCCGGAACCATCAAACGTATCGTGTTTGATACTGCTCCTAATTTTTGAGATTGAATAACCTCTATCGAATTGTTCAGCACACGAATTTCCTACGATATGCGAAGCAAGTGAGAGATTCACCATCGGAGCGAGAGAGTTAGCTGCGCCACTACAAGCATTAGATATTGGAACGATTACCGGATTTTGTTCGGTGTTCCTCAGAATCTTGTTGAATTCCGTAAATGCCGCACGAACAGCTTCTCTCGTTGCAACAACAGCCGCTTCTCCCGCGATCTCCTTTGCCAACTTCATACTCTCAGCCCGAATTTTCGAAATTTCTTGCTCTTGCTTTTTCCTCAATTCATCGACGATCCTATCAAATTCTTCTCTCGAAATATACTCCGTTGAACCTTGATTCCTATTTTCTGACAATACAATTCCTCCTCGAGTTGGACTTCTCGTCATCATCGTCGACATTTTCACTATTTTCCAGTATTACACAATCGCGAAGATTCGAAAACACACTTCTGACACCAATGTAACGACCGAGCGAAATAACAACGCGATATATTTGGTTGTGGGGCGGATCTTATTAGTTATAATGTTCTTTAGTTATCTTATTCGCGATCTGTCACGTCTGTTCTCTTTGATAGTCCGATCGAGACTCTCTGTCATGACGATCGATATCCTATCGATCGTCCGTACGTTCGTCTATTGTCAATCCTCACTAATATCGTGTGTCTCAACGAATAGTCAACTGCATATTCGTTACAATATCATCAGAATAATTACTTGATACAATTGTGTGTGTGGAAATCTCAAACGGTACGTTAGGGTCACTAATTCCTAGAGATTGGGCTGAATTTACATAAATCGAGCTTTTTCGTGAATGTTGTGATTACTTTCTACTAAAATCAATCACCTATAAAATAGATGAAATTTCTAATTTCTTAAAAAAAATAATAAGACATTGAGAATAATTTCTTTTTTCCGGATTGCCTTAAATAAGTAGATTCCTTGGCTGCAATGTGGATGGAAAAGTGCTTATTTATTAATAGCTTATACGATGCTTCATGAGAATGTATTTTTCCTATAGTCTATAAAGAAGCTAAGCATGGCAATACAAAAAAATGCTTACGTACAAGGAGAATGAAGAAAAATAAGCATCCATGAATTGAATCCATTGTTCTGAGTATCTATTAATTTCTACGTAGTCGTAATTGAGTTTACCGTTTTTAAGAATTTTGAGCTACTTTTCAAACGTGATCTCATTTTTTTGGACGACTTTATTCCCGAATAATGCTCAAATGAGGTTTAAATACGTGATTTACTACAGATATCCCGTCGCCGCGCGATGGAATGCTGAATCTGCCAATTGAGCGTTTGAGTCAGATATCGCTAGAAGACGAGCCAGCTCTCAGCAAACTTGAAATCGAGTGCGACAAACGTGCGTGCCTCGATGGAAACTTTTTCACGGTTAAAAAGGATGCGCTGTGCAACTTCTGTAAGCCAGACAACATCATGAAAGTGTCTTAACGGTGTACATCGAATGCTACAACACATCTAAAGGTAACTCTACAACCAATTACATAAACAGGCATTTTGCTGTCAAAAAAAGTCCTCAAATGAAATTGAACATATCACGCATTGCTACACGATAATTTTTTCCACCAACGGAGCGTCTTTTATGAACGCGGTTAATTTCATTTGCAGAGGGTGCATCCGGAAGAATACGAAAGATACAAAGAGTACGTTCGGTTGAAAAAATCAAATTCCAGCGAGTCTGCGATACCGAGAAAAAGATGGTCCTGCACCTTCTCGCAAGAATCTTTTGACCGTAATGTCACGAATTATATCCTTGACAGTATGCCGCCTCTTTGTACGGTTGAACTAAAGTCGTTCAGAAAAATATTCGATGGTACGATTTTCTTTATGATTGGATATCAATGATTCATGCGCTAATGGATAAATTTTCCTGCTCATTTAGATCCCAATATAAAGAAAGCCGGCGCTACCGTTACACACATGACGCGATACTCGCTATCAAGAAAGATTACCCGAAAATTCAATGAAAATTTGGAAGAGATTCGCCAAATCCTAGAAACCGTCGAATATGTTTGTACGACTGCTGATGTCTGGTCTGGGAAGAATCGAAGATTTTTAGGAGTCACGGTTCATTGTGTAAGCTTCAGTGAGGTCTATAATCACGTTTAAATATCTTGAAAAACTTTGAGTGTCGGAGTTAAGAATATCTTCTTTTTATTCAACGAAAAAGAATTTGATGGTTAAAAGATTAGAGGCTAGCAGATAGACGGAAAAACGTACGAACGAAAGTCTGCGGCGATCGCGTGTAAACGATTCCTGGGAACTCATTCCCACGAAGCTATCGCACGGTATCTCTCCAAAATTCATACGTCCTTCAATTCGAACCTAGAAAAAATCGTCGCATTAGTCACTGATAATGGGTCAAATTTTGTCAAGGCATTTAAGGTGTTCGGTGTCGATGCTTCTGATAGATTTTTCTTTGTTAAGCTCATTGTGTTCGGTATTTAATATCGATGGCCTAAGAACAGCATTTATACATCTTACGCCGATATTGAATTAGGCTGCCAATAAATATTATTTCTCTTGCCGTGTGTTTAGACGCCGTATATTAATAATGCAGAATCCATAAAAGTTTTTTTTTCATGTTTTAGCGGACGTTTCCGTGAATGACGGAGATGAAGCTAGTACTGAGACACAGATAATCGAGGACGTTACTTCTGATGACCCTGCTGAAGAAGATTGTGACTTCAGTAAGCACTGCTCAAAATTGCCTCAACATTTACGGTGTGCGAGCCACACGTTACCTCTCGTAGCCAGTACCGACAGCATGAAAGCGATCGAGGAGTCAGCTGAACTGAACGAAACGCATTCGCGAGTCATGGCCAAGTGCATATCATTATGGAAAAGTTTACGTTCACCAAAAGTCAACGAAACTTTGAAAAATCATTTGGGTAGTGCATTGCGCAAGCCGGTGGTCACGCGTTGGAATTCGCTCTTTGATGCTTTGTAACAGCTGACAACTTTGAAGGAGAAGCTGCTAGAAGGCACTTCGGGAACTGCAGAGGGAGTAACGTTGAGGGATACATTAACAAAGCAGGACTTCCGCTATCTGGAAGAATACATCGCGTGTACAAAGCCCCTCGCTACGGCAATAGATCGGCTGCAAGGAGAAACGCATTGCCATTATGGTTATCTTCTGCCGACTCTCGTTTCTCTCAGGAGGGCAATCTGTTCACTTCAGGATAGCGGTGAAGTGCGAGTTTGCCAGCCACTAGTTGCTGGAATGATCCGGTCGTTAGAAACGAGATTTAAGAACATGTTCAATGTTGCTGATGAAGGGATAGCAGCAGCGATTGCAGCAGTATCACACCCAACATTCAAAATCCGATGGCTCCGATGTTTACGATCGAATACACAGAAACGCGTATATGATTACGTAATTGATGCAGTGTCCGCTCACTCACGATTGGGGGTACTGACGGATCCGAAAACTACGGAAACAGTGGATGATTTCGATTTTGGCGACGGACCATCCATCTTCGAAGATTTGGAAACTTGCGTATCGCACGCTGCCGCAGAGGTAGAAGTAACGCAGTATCTGAAAGACCCGGATACCAAGTTGGCCATGCTCCGAAGCTATTCGGCCGTACGCACGATTTTCCACAAATTCGATACGCCGTTTCCGTCGTCAGCCGCTGTTAAACGCCTTTTCAATTATGCTACGATGATGGACCTTCCCAAATTCAATCGGTTGACTGATCGTCACTTCAAAGAACGAGTACTTGGAGTAGCGAATGCAGCGAAACATTACGTTTGAGCGGTGAATGTCTTCGTGATTATGGAAATGATAACAGGTTCAATATTACATGAGTGTTCTATACTTTTGAATTCTATTTATCAAGAAACGACATTATTCGTATAACGTGTGACGTTTTTTTTAACGTCACGGTGAAATGGTCGAGAGACGGTCAGAGCGGCGTCCTTCGCCAACTCGGAGTCCCAGGCGATCTCGTGGGCATGGAAATTAGGCTTGTGGATTTTTGTTAATTTCCAGAATTTTCTTTTGTTTTTTTTGGTCCGAGGAACGAGCGAGAGCTGAGCTGTCGCGGGATGACGATCCAAGTTCACCGCTTAAAATCAAAGCAACGCCGCATAAAAGAAATTGTCGGCTGCCCTGGGCGCAAGGTTGTAAGTCGCAGCTTGGCAGCGAGACAATGCCAATTGTCCCGGGCGCAGAGGAGTAAGTCGCACCTCGACAATTGGGAGTCCGGTACCAGGGAAGCTATACTCCGATGGGAGGATCTTCGTCGCATCGATGCATCAATAGTTTTATACTGCCGACGTGTGAATGCAAAATCTCTCACGTTCGCGCGTGATTTGCTTGCGAGAATCGCAACGGTAGGCGGCGAGGCGCCAGGTATTGGACTCATCGGTCAAAATGATAAGAGGTGGGGAGAGCGAGAGGGCCGTAGAGCGAGATCGCCGAAAATCGCTCGAGGACTTTCGAGAAATATTTGGTGCCGTAAGGACGTGTGGTCTCCCGTTCTCCCGACCAACGCGGTTGATTGCGCGGTACCGTGAATATCGGTGAGAGAAAATAACTCGAGGAGATTTCCAAGGACGGAAGGAGGAAAAAGGGATCTCGCGGTTATTCTCTCGGGGAAAAAAATTTCATCATTGTGACGGTAAGGCTTTTGCCTCGTAAAATCCTCGGCCACGTGACTTATTGGCGAACTAGGGATTATTCGAGCGAGTATTTCGAGTGATACGCGACTCGCAAGCGTCGAGTCCCGTCACGGGCAATCTCAGTGTCTTCGCTCTCGTGTTCCGCGTCGATAATCGTTTGATCTTTTTTTCGTTGTTATTTCTGTGTTCGTTTCGAGAGTGAAGTACGGCCTGTAAGATTGACGGCCTCGCGTTTTCTTTTTTTTATAGCTGAATTTCTTTCGTTCCGAGATCGCCTGAGTAGCTTTAAAGATCGTAAAATCACCGGAATTAATAAAATTAAGCTAAAGCTCGAAAGATCCAATTCAATTAAGCGTGGCGAGCGGTTTTCGGGATCGGGAGCGTTCATTTAAGATCGTTGGCTTGCTCGGTGGCTACGGCTGTTCGACTCGCATCGCGAGACTGTACTTCAACCGATCTTCGAGCCCGCTTCGCGCCGTTTTATCACGCGGCTATTTGTTGTGTTTTTCCGGCACATTATTTCGGTGCCGTTGGGCGCGACGTGCGTCGACGAGAGAAAATTTAGTAGGGAAATGGTTGCGTTGTTTGAGATGAGAAAAAGAAATTTTGTTGTAACGTATTTAATTCGAATCGGTGAACTCAGTAGCCGAGGAAAATTGTAGTAGGGACCCTTTGAATAAAATATAATGTGAATTGTGCAGTAGCTAGCTGGCAAAGTCAAATTCGTTCTTGTTTTTCATCATCTACTCCGGTCGCGTCGAGCGCGTGGCTCGGCTGGCGCCCTCCAAAAATAAAGAGGCGATCGAGACGAATTTTTGGTGGCCGACAGGGTACCGGGTTTTGTCTCTTAATTAATTATTTTGTTTGTTCTTTTTTTATCGAGCGTGAGGGGCCTCCTCAGAATTTCGTCCACAAACGTTATTTAATTTCTTATTGAACATGATCATATAACATCGTTATTCGTAATAATCGAAAATTTAACGTGTGTATCAAACATTCTGTTTACCATGATTATAAAACATTGTCAAAAAACGTTGTTCATAATGAGTTTTCTTTATTTTTTCGGCGATTTCACTATACAATTTTGCTTTGTTTCCTTTCATTTGGTGGAATTCCCATGAATATTGATATATCCCGTTGATGCCTGAATCTCGTAATGGACATTGGAGCAGAGTTCCATTGCTCATTATTCTCGTAATGGATAATGGAGAAGAGTTCCATTCCATTGCTCATTGCTGCCTCTGGCACCACGTATAGGACGTCGGTCCTCCACGGCAGTACCACACCCACGGGTTTCGCCGCTGTTGGTACTCCGGAGGTGCCAGCGACCGAAAGCCGTTCTTCGATCGGGGCTACGGAGGCTCCGGAGGTGCCAGCGACCGAAGGCCGTTCTTCGATCGGGGCTACGGAGGCTCCGGAGGTGCCTGCAACCGGACGGTGATCCTCGGTGCTGGTGGTGGCTGGATGCTGGTTCTCGGTCGACACTCCGGAGGTGCTGGTCACGGGACCCTGGTCTTCGGTCGAAGCCCGAGAAGTGCCGGCAACCAGTTGCTGGTCTCCGATGGTGGTGGATGTCGGTTGGGTGGTGTTTACCGCCCCGGTCGGCTCTTCGCATCCCTGGCCTGGTGTGGGACCCTTCCCTGCAGCTATGGCCTTCTCGCGCTGCAACCGATGCTTAGTTCCTGCACGCCGCCCCATTTGACTTCCGCGCCTCCTCCCGGCCCTGCCGACTGACAAATGTAAGAAGGGAAGGAAGGGTTTTGGGTGCCTGCGCGGTTGTACGCTCAGGAATATCCGGCGAGTGATCTCAAGCGATTTTACGCTCAAAAGAGGACCGCCTAGAATATGCCGAACGGGTTTCGTGCGAAGCAGGAAATGTTTGAGCGGAGAATCGCTCTGGGAAAAATTTGGATCTCGACCGCACAACCCCGCACCCCCAGGGGATCAGCGATTATCGCTAAACCAGCGAGATTTCCGCTAATTCAGCGAATGGACGCTAAATCGGCGAGTTTTCCCTTAGTTCGGCTTCCCCTCCGACACCGTTCCACGCCCCTCTGCCTAGGTGACGATTCAATGGGGTTCTGCAGTAACCCTCTACGCGACTGGTTGCTCCGTCGATCCCCTGGTGACGGTTCTCACAGCACGCTCTATTACAGCGTGGCTAACTCGCGCTCAATCTTGTGCTCACAGCTCGATTGTAACGCACCCTTTCCTGGTGATCAGCCAGCGAAGCTTCCTCTCTTCGCTCAGGTTATACACTCACTCTGGTATTCCACCGCTGCCACCAATGTTGTACCGCCGAATCTCGGGTAGCTACTCCGAGCCCGGTGATATTACGCCCTTTTCAGAACGTTGTTCGGGATACCAGTAAAGGGTTGGAACCCTTAGCGAATGTAAAAACTCACGAGAAAGATTGTGGAATTTACGTGTACTTTATTTGGCGTTCAAAACGCTCAACACTTCTCAGGAGTACAATCGATACAGTGTGTCGGACTAGTGTTCGACTTGTTAGGTTTAAACTACTTACGAGACCCTTTGCTCGAGTCTGTCTACTCACTCAACCAGTCGCACGGTGTCGGATAACTTTTCTGACTGCGGCTGTGAGCTCGCGACCACACTTTATAGTCGATAAAGTGGAGCGAGCGTGTCAGCAGCATCTTTGGAAGATAAACATTGTTTCCAAATTTCTTTATTTAATGTTTATCTTTCGGCGCTCCGGATTCGCGTTATTGCGGGATCCGAGCGCCGGCCTATGGAATTTGCCGACTCGGCATTCAAGTTGACCGCGATCGAGCGTCGAAGGCTCGATGCGACGGTTGCCTAATTGTCACCGTGCGTCTGGTGACGAAACTTAGCGCTCGTACGCCATGGTTACTATGTCGCAACCTCGGTCGTACTCGCGTACGATTTCGGGGTATAACAAGCGAGTGCACGCTAAAGCAGCGAGGCTTCCGCTAATTCAGCGAGTGTACGCTAAATCAGCGAGATGTCCGCTATCTCGTCACTAAGTGATCTACACAGTGGGCGCGATGTGATTGTGCACCAAAAAAATGCGAGGCAATAACGTTAAAGAAATTGTCAGAAGGACGAGACAAGGCGCGAGAGCCACGGGGGTACACGGAGGAGTTTTCACGCACCGATTGTTCACTATAGTTCAAGCTCACTTGTTTGCTCACTTGTGTATTGTCCGTATATAACGCGTGAAGTTATAAAAAATGTAATACTTGTAACGGAAAATGTAATTCCGTACTCGCGACTAAGTCCGAATAATTACTTGAAGTTCGCGTGACTGTTCGGCTCGGTCGACAGTTTGGTAATGAGTGACCGCTCGGCGTCTTCGAAGTCGCCGATTTCTCCTTCCGGTGCCCCTTTTTGGTCTTGGTGGGGGGCACAAAGGTCCGCGGTGACTAGGCCCTGCCTAATCTACCACGGCGTCTTGCCGGGGTAGGGAGCATAGCGGTGTTTTGTTTCGCCGCTCGGCACCACTTGAGATTACGGCGTCTTCGCTTTCCGCGTGGAACGTTGCTGACGCTGTATCGTTTTTTCCTCGTATCGCGCTCGGAGACCGATAGCCCTTCTTTGTATGCAGCCTCGCACGCAGATTTCGTCCAGAGTCGTTATCGTTTTCTGGTCTATGATTCCTTTCTTCGAGTCCGCTGCGGCGACGACGTCTCGTATTGCACAGGCACGTAAGAGCTCTCAATATTCTCGTGCCACAGCAGTATAATATTAATGCGGCGATAATCAGCCCTTGGCACGAGAAGCCAGCGAGAAATAAATAAGTTCGTTGTTGTTTCTCGCGTCTATGCGTGCCTATTTCGGCGATTTGTCGTTCGATTTCAAACAATGACTCACCGACCTCTTGCAACTTTCAAGTCTCCGGGTTTTTATCCGATGTTGCTTCTTCGACCGGTTCGGTAGGTAACGCGAGATTCGCGGTATCGAGACGTTCAAGAAGTCTTGGCACCACGATAGTCACGTTGAGAGAAATATCCGGAGTATAAAAATATTGCTCTCGGCTATTATATGTCCGTATGCCGGTGAGCGCCGTTGTACGTGTTCGCCCCACGCAGTTGGGGCTAAGATGGAACACTCCGGCCCCCTGCAGCGTAGTTGTTATTTCCTCCAGTCCGGGGCAGAGAATATGTATGTGTTCCTTCTCGTTGAGAGAGAACAGCCACCCTCCTTGAGACGGCAAATGTATCCACGAGGCCCAGTGTTGCGTTCGGACTCTCACGTTACAGCTGCGATAAGGCTGTACCGACGGTCTCGTAAGCATCGTAATTTCGCACTGCTCCGATTTCGAAACTTCATGTAGCGGTGTCTCAATGGTGCAGATATACTTGCATACTGCGATATAATTAGTAGCCGGAGTCCCGTGGGCCGATCCTGTTGAATTGATTCCTGTTTGCGGAACCGGCCACGGACGCATTCGATAAAGATTGTAACTCATTCGGTCCAGCAGCGGAACATGCTGCGATGAATAGCCTTCCCGAATGATAGATCAGGTCAGCGCGTGCCACACGCGCCAATAGCTCGCCTGGTAGGTATTCGCCAGACAACGGAAATTCGAACTCGGCCGCGCGCTCCCTTATCTCGCGCGAGATGGCCAATAGCTGTGCCGTGGTAAGAACGGCTGGATGGTAGCGCCCGTCTCTGGCCAGCGTGATGACGCGTAAATACTGCTCACACGCGTCGATATAACGATCGATTTTTATTTCGACACGCCGGGCGTAATTGACGAGTTCAACGCGGAATATCAGTTCGGCGGCATCCTTCGTGATTCCGCCTATTGTTTTCCACATTTCACTTATTCGACGATCCATGTCCTTGACTTTCTTTGTCTCAGCGAGATGTTCTTCGTGCAGCTCCTGCAAGATTGAGCGCGTGAGATGCATCTGTGTTCCGATGAGCTGTGTAATGTTCGCTTGATCGGAGAACAAACGATCGATTTGCGAATTTATGTATTGCGCATCTTCTTCGTTCATTGTTCCAAAAAGCGATTTGCTTAAGGAGCCTATGAATCCTAAAGGGACTGATCGTTTCTTCATCGTCCGTAGGTTTACACTTCCCGAGTCGCGTATTGGCGCCGAATCGTGAGCTATTCTCGACAGCTCGTTCGCCAATTCTTTTGCACGCGCGATGCGGCTGGCAAGTTGGGTTGAATTTAAAAGTTCGTTGCACTTGCCCCGCGGAAAATTAGTGTCGTAGAACATTGTCCGTGTCACTTCGTAGCACTTCTCCAACGCTATCGCTAAAGTCGCGTGCTCTTCCGGGAAGCTCGAGATTAATTTTTCCAAATCGATGAACACTGCCACCCTCCAATTGAGATGCTGCAATCGGAGTGTAACCACGCGTTCGTAGTACAGTCCTGGACGATCCGCTACCGTTGTCACATGATAGGCATTGTTTCGGTTGAGTTCACCGAAAACGTAGCCCATCAGGCACCCGAATAGCACCCACAGCTTCATTTTTTTCTTATCCGGTTATTATGCCACGGACATTCGGCGAAGTTTATTATCGCGCACCGGCAATCCGTGTCTGTAACACAACACAAGTCTCAACTCGCATTCTCAAATACACATACTTGCTCTCACACACATTTCCTTGACATTCCTTGGTCTGAGAGGGCTCGACGACGCGTGGCGTTCGCGGAGCGACGAGGACAGGTAGCGCTCAGACGGAGCCCGTGCATTGTCCGTCTCTCTTGCCCCATGCGGCGTATGTATCGCGTTACGCCGAGCGGCGCTCAAGCCCTCCCGACTTACACGGGATGAAAACAATATTTCCATTAATATTACAGTTATTTTATTCACTCGTATGCCAACTTCACCTTGTCAACGTGCTTGCGAATTCTCTGTCCATTTATTGTCTCTAGGATTACATTACTTCGATCCGAGATCTCTACGATTTTATATGGTCCGTGATATTGACAATCGAATTTCCCCTTTTTCGGTTCTTTCAGGACATAAACGCTATCTCCGACTTTACCTTCAAAGGGGCGGATCTTCCGATCATAGTAACCCTTTGACTTTTCCTTAGCTTTGTTTAAATTATCTCCCGCCATCGCTCTAATTTCCGATAATCGTTTGATTAGTTCGATGGTGTAAGAATTATACGTCTCTAGCTTATTATCGACGGGGAACTCACTCGGTAATCGAGCCAGCTTCCCGTATACAATTTCATATGGAGTGAAATTTGTTGCCTCATGAACGCACGTATTATACGAGAGTTCCGCGTATGGCAACAATCTATCCCAATCGTCGTATTGGGTGGCATATTGTTTAATATACTCCACCAATACAATATGACTTCTCTCTAGAGCCCCATTCGTTTGCGGGCGGTATCCAGAGGTCGTTGTTGGTTTAATGCGAAATATCTCGGATATTTCTTGTAATAGTCCGCTTATGAAAGCCGAACCTCGATCTGTGAGAATAGACCGCGGGGCACCGAATTGCGTAAACAATCGGCGCGCCACGGCTTCGGCGATCGTAGTAGCTTTCAAGTCCGGTATAGGCTCGACCAGACAATACTTCGACAAATGGTCCTGCATGGTGAGAATATGTTTATTACCATGTGGAGTGGTGGGCAAAGGACCCACTGTGTCAAGAGACACTTTGTCGAAAGTATCGGCGGGCGTATCTGTCAACAGCATGGGCTCACGGGTCTTAGCCCGTACAAGCTTACGCTCTTGACAGCCCTTACAACGCCTAACAAAGTTCTGTACCTCGTTGCGCAGAGCGGGCCAAAAAAACCGTTCTCGGATTTTCCGATAGGTTTTTGTTGGGCCTTTGTGTCCGCCAACGAGACCGCAGTGAAATTCGTTTATGATCTTTGCTCTCGACTCCTCCGGCGGCAACAACAGTTTGCCATAGCAAACCGTTACGGCCACACCGGACTTATCGAAGAGCTCGTGTAGTTTTCCTACCAGACGTCCGCTCGATAGGGTGTCGGAGAAATCTCCAGAACGTGAAATTCGAAACGAGTTAATGCCGGAATTTGTGACAATTTTTTTCAAATTTTCCAGGCCCAGCAATAAGCCGTTTTCGAGTGTTCTGTCGAAATAACGGTCTTTTATGACGACGCTGTACATGTTGCGCTCGCCATGTGGTGTTACGGCTATCTAGCCGGCTCGTAACCCTTGGGTTTTTATGGCCTGCGGATATATTTTGCCCAAGTCGGCTAACAGTCTCCCAATAGGGGTAGACAAATTCGCCGTCGGCAGAAATAAAATGCACATAATTATCGGCTCGATTGGTAAGACACTCGCGAGTGCCTACTACCGGCTTATATTTTTTTTCTAATGCCGAAGTCTCGCACCTGCTTGAGCGATCCGAGTTTGTCTCCGAATCGCTATCTGAAGATACGACAACGAATAAATCCGACGGACAGTTGATTCCGGATTTCGATGGTACATTCGGATTGGTCGTAAAATGTTGTATCGTTTCATCTTCGATTATTGTCCGCGGCACCCGTTTCGGATGCGGCGTCGAGTGTGCCATGGGGTTGTGATCAGTGGGAGGCAGCGACCATTTGACCGATCGCTGCGGTACCGTCGGCACGGCACAGGCTGCCGATTCCGAGGCGACGGGTGAGGCTGTTTCATTTTCCTCAATTACGTCGCTCTCGTCATCTGTATCGTCGCCATCTTCTTTTCGAAATTGCGGTAAACCCATGACGCTCACACGCCGTAATAATTCGGCCTCGCTTATACCCGTTTCTCGCTCGGTGATCTTCTCCAACCGACGCGATAATTCGAGGTCGTGTCCGGTATCATCCCAAGGGTAAAAAATTCGAAGGATTTCGTGTGCCTCCGGGTGTATCTCGTTTCCTTCGGACACGAAATCAGGCCAATCAAACTCGCCTAACTCAGGCGCGTTTGACTCTATGATTGTGTCATCGCCTTTCGTATATCGGCTTTCCAATAAACGTAGCGATTCATCGAACCACTGGAGAGACTCTTGTAACGATTTCGAGGGACAGTCTTTGGCTTGTGGTTCGGGTTGCATAATTTCATCAGCCCGAACGTCATCTTCGTCATCGGTTTCGTCCATCGGCGGCCTGACAACCACCGCAATGCTTGAGTGATCGCGTGGTGCCATTTCATCTTTTGTTTTCTCGGTTGCGGCCTCTGTATCCTCTACAGGTTCTTCCGCAGGCTCAACCTCCGGCTGAACCGCAATCGGCGGGTCTTTTATTGGTCTCTTGGGAGGCAATAATTCCGCGGGTAGCATACTTCTATGCAACCGTTGAATTGGCGGATCGGAAGCCTCCGAATTCGAGCTTACTTCCTTGTATATAGGCGCGGCGGCCGGCGCGGATTGTAACCTTACGCGAGTGCGGCCAGCTATCGCGTCTGTACTCGGTGGTAAAATTACTCGAGATGGATTTTTAGTGCGCGTCGTCGAGGGAGGTTTGAGAATAGATTTAGGCTTTGAGGTAGCTCCTTTGCTAGGACCAGCGCCAGATGAAATTGGCAGTACCGTCAAGCTTGATTGCCTATCTTTTTCTTTAATCTCCTCTTCGCTATCGCTCGAGCTTGACAGTTCGCGAGCGACCGGATTACGCGAGAGTGCATTGACGTTCACGTTTAGCTTTCCCGGCTTATATACGAAGTCGTAATCATATTTACACAATCGCATTTTCCACCGATTGAGCCTTTTGCCTGGATCAAGCGTCGTTTGCATCCACTTTAGTGGCTCGTGGTCGCTCACGAGAGTGAATTTTTTTCCATAAAGATATGTCGCAATTGTTCAATTGAATCAATTATTGCTAAACATTCCTTTTCCGTGGTCGCGTAATTTACCTCGGCCGGTGTTAAGATGCGTGAATAATACGCAACCGGCAGATCGAAACCGTCGTGTTCTTGAGACAGTACCGAGCCGAGAGCGAGATCCGACGCATCAGTCGTCGAGGTGAATGGTTTCTCGAGATCCGGGTATTGTTAAATAGGCTCACTACATAGTGCCTTTCTCAATGCCCGGAAAATCCTTTTCTGCTCGGGCCCCCATACAAAGGGTTGTCCCTTCTTCGGCAGGTCCAACAGTGGCTTCGACATTGCCGCAAAGTCGAGTATGAACCGACGATAATACCCGCAGAGGCCGAGGAATTGCCGTACATTTTTCTGCGTCTTCGGCACCGGGAAATGTCGAACCGATTCGAGCTTTTTGGGGTCCATGCGGAGCCCGTCGCAGCTGACTATATGACCAAGATAAGCCACTTCCCTGCGCAGAAGAGAGCATTTGTCTGGCTCCAGGCTCAGATTTGCATCCTCCAGACGCATCATGAGCCTGCGAACCTTTTTCTCATGATCCTCGAGGGATGCTGCAAAAACTACTATGTCATCCGGGTACACGAATAATTCCGTGCCCTGAAGACCCAATAGCACGCGATCCATCAGGCGCTGAAATGTTGTGGGCGCGTTTTTCAATCCCTCCAGCGGCATTCGAGAATATTCATAATGCCCGTTTAGAGTGGAAAACGCGGTCTTTTGACTATCTCGTGGGTCCATTGGTATTTGTTGAAATCCGCTCGCAAGGTCGAACGTCGAAAAGTCAATAACCATCCGCATCCTCGGTCGTCCCTGTCAATCGGCCTTCTTTGGCACGATCCACACGGGAGAGTTATACGGGGAGCACGAATGGATTATGACTCCGTCGTTCAATTTCTTTAGTACCTGCCGATCCATTTCCTCTTTATAGACGACGGGAAAGCGGTTCTGTTTCGTGTTCACCGGGAGATCATCGATCGTCGGAATCCGATGATACACCAGATCCGTTCGTTGTAATTTATCTCCCGGTAGTTCGCGTACTGATTATACAACGTCATATTCTGCATTGCGGTGCTGACGTTCTGCAACGCTTGTGTCGACAAGTCGAGCGCGGCAGGCGCTTCGTTTGCCATCGCGAGTAATTTACTAGACGGATGTAATTGAGCTGACACCAGTTTACTACCACTTTGCCAGTTTATTTGTAAAAAATATGTATTATTTGATTCCGATCCGTGTTGTAATATAACGAATCGGTTACGCAATGTTACATTCGTTATTGGTTTATTCTCCCGGTGCTTTTATTACCGGGAGGTAGACGTACGTTAGCGGGTCGTAATTTCTCCACTGACCTAGCACCCCCGCGTATGGACCGGGAAAATTCTCCGCGATATAGAACAAGTGGGTGGAATACTCCGGACCCCCAACCCCTTCCGTGGATGTTATCAGGATGGTTCCGATAAACTCGATGACTTCACCGCCCTTCAGAAGGATGGACGGTAAGGCGGAGTGTATTTCCGCGCTCGGTCTCAATTCGGAAACCCTAACCATATTTACGCCGTAATTAAAATTTGGCTCAAATATCGCCGAGCCGCCCAACAATTTCTCGGAAAAAATTTCCGATTCCGGATAGCCCGGTACCAAGGGTGCGCGTGAAAGCTGAACCATTGGTAGCTTTAGGGATTGGATTGTCAATATCACGGGTATATATATATGTATATAAAAATACCTGAATTTCGGAATTTGTTTTCCAAATGAAAAATTCTTAAATTTGAAAATTTTTGAAACGAATGAAATTTTGAATTTTGCAAAATGTTGAGAAAGTGACCAATCTCAAGAATTTCCGGTATCCCACTTCTGACACCAGTTTCCTTGTTACGTCCCAGGGCGTTTTGGGCTCTCAAGTGAACCCCTTCGTATGAAGTACGAAGGGTTTATTTTTAATTCTGTTTTTGGGATCTTTTCCGGACGTCCTATACAGGACGTTTCTTGAGGATGGTTAGGCTTTTAAAAGGTGACTCCGAATTTTGGTTAAAAGTTAAAAGAATGATATTTTTATTAAGTAGTATTGAAAAGTTATACTGGATGTTACGTCCTGCCCCTTAATCTATACACTTTCCTGAATTTCATTTATTACGATTTATTCAAATCTATAAGATTATTCTCACGCAAAGGAAAGAGCCCGACTCGTTCGACCGGATGTCGAATATCATATTTCGCAAATCCATATCCGCTCGCGACTTTATTCAGAACGGAATAATTTCTTTCATCTCTCTCGGAACTCTTACTCTTCTGTCTCACGGCCTAATCAGCATTTTGAGTTTCCCTCATGCTGGATTCACCTCCGGCTTAGCAACAGCGCGTGCCGCGCTGTATCAGCAATTTCGGCCGCCTCGCGACGGCCAGTTTCGATCACTCGATCGTCAGTCTTATTCCAAATTTCAAACTAATCGGTCGGACTCAACTTTAGAGCGGGTACTTTCCTCCGCGATCAAGATATATTTAATTATAATTATAATTTAGAGTCTCTTGCAAATCACACACACACACACGAACTATCGCGAATTATTTGTAATATTCGTAATTTTCATTTGACGAATAAACGCGATTTATATAACTCGAAAACGGGATATTTTGATCTTATTCGAGAGACGAACCCCAATATTTTATATTTCCCGAGTTACGTTATCGAGTTGAGAGCGCGCGTGACCGCTTAGACTTTCGTTCAAGTCGACGCGTTCGCCAATACGACTCTGAGACGTAACAGAGAAAAATTTGGTGTCAGAAGTGGGATTCTTCTCTCGAGTTCCGAGTCTCGCGTGTAAAAGTGAGTGAGTGAGTGAGTGACGTGTAAGTTGCATCAACCTCAATACGGAACAGAAACTGCAACCTTGATCGAAGGTCGAGGAAAACAAACTGAGAGGAAATTGAAGGGAAATCGAAGCTGATTCATCGATACCCACGCAAAGGCAGAAGGAAGCGGTGCCAACACCGAACCGATAAGTGGACAAAGAGATATCAACCAAGATGCTGATGTCGAGTCCGATCATTCTGCTGCTGTTGCCGATTTTCGCGTAAGTACCATCCACTTACAATTTCCTTGATACGGTTACCAATCGTTTGACGAAACATCTCGTCAACCGAATATCTTCGAAAAATTTATTGTGTAAATGTCGTCTCTGCGTTGCCGAAATTCGTGGGAAGATCCACAGTAACCGGATTTTCTGAATTTCGGCATTCAAAAAGAAAAAAAAAAAAAAAAGAGAAAATTTCAAGTGACATTTTTTCATTGCCGAAATTCGCGGGAACATCCCCAGCGTTTGGATTCCCTGAATTTCTGCGTTTTGAAAGATATTCAGTGTTGTCTTTTCGCTGCCGAAATTCGCGGGAAAATCCCCAACGTTCAGATTTTCTGAATTTCGGCATTCGAAGACCTCGAGCGATATTTTTCGCTGCCGAAATTCGCGGAAAAATCCCCAATATTCGGATTTTCTGAATTTCGGTACTCGAAAACTCGCGACACGTTTTTCCGCCGCCGAAATTCGTGGGAAAATCCCCGGTATTCGGATCTTCTGAATTTCGGCGTTCAAAAAAAAAATGAGACAAAGTAACGATCGTTGCACTCAAGTGCTATTCTTTCGTTGCCGAAATCCGTGGGAAAATCCGCCACATTCGGATCTTCTGAATTTCGGCATTTAAAAGTTATCGAATTTCGCGAGATTGCCGAGTAAATCCCTCGAGTGTCGAACAGCAGCATTCGAGCAGTGTCGCGCATTCGAAATTTCAACGTTCAGTTTAATCACCTTTCGAACTCGGTAAATTTTGAATCGTTCGAACACTGGAATTATCGTTATTGTCACCTTGAAATCGTCGGAATTTTAAAACATTTGATTTTCAACTGTCAATTTTCAAGGGTTGTCGAATATTGTAATTTTTGAGCCGTTCGAACACTTGAATTGTCACTCATTTTACGTTTCGAAACCGTCGAATTTTTCAGGTTTCGAATTCTTCGAACATTCGAATTCTCAGAATTTAATTTCCCGAAACTATCGAGTTATTCGATTCGCGAATCTCTGAATAGTTAAATTCGTCAAATTTATTTCCCAAAATTACCGAACTTTCCAATTTTTGGATTTTTCGGATATTTCAATTTCAATACCTAATTTTCCAAAATTATCGAATTTTTCAATTCTCTAATTTCCGAGTTTCTAAACCTCCGACATTGTAATTTTCTGCAATTAGCAAATCTTTGAATCTTTGGATTGTTTGAACGTTTAAATTCTTTTAAATTTAAATTTCTGAAGTTCTCGAATTCTCGAATTTTCGAGTTGTTACGAATATTTAAATCTTTGCGTTCTACAACTTATACCCTTCTGGATTCTCATTAATATTTACATTCCTCTAATATTCAGAACCTTTGGGTTTACGGATTTCAACTTTCCAAATATTTTGCGTTTTGAACTTTTAATTTTGAATTTTTGTGTCCTTTAAAATTGAACTTTGCGATTTACAGTATTCTGTTTTGCGAATTTTTAATTATTCGAGATTTACAATCTTCAACACTCTTAATTTTTTCCACCTATTCGAAATTTCTAATTTTCGTAATTCCTAATTTTTCGATTATCCAATTATTTGAAGTTTAAAATTGTTCGACGTTTCGACGCTACTAACAATTATTGGTAGCGATTATCAATATTTATCCATGATTTGTTTTAAATTGTTCTTTATTTCCAAATCCGAAATGAGCGTTTTATTCGTCTAGACGTACTAGACCAATATTAAAACTCAAAAATGTCGGATCAAACAGACTACTACCATAATCGAACGTCAAAAGCAAACAGACGAGATCACGATTGTTGGAATAAGCACAATGACAATACCCACCACAAATCGTCAAAAAACGCGCAGATTCACTTCAACGGAAGTTTTGGAGCGGGCGATTTCGATCAACAAAGCACGAGAATAAATTTCTCTCACAGCCCCGCTCCGACGCCTCAGAGCGATCTCGAGATGGTTTCGAACTTCCAGCGAATGAATATACGCCACAATAACGATTGGCTAACGACAGTGCTTTCGTCGATCCCTTGCTTCGGCGGGAAAAATCTACCGATCGAAGAATTCATATCCGATGTACAGTACGCCATGTCCACTTTGGACATTAGAGATTTCGTGAAATTTCGCTACTTCTTGTTTGACAAACTGACGGGCGACGCACACGACCAAATCTACCCGAAACATCATATATACACCTCCGTACAAGAAGTTCTGGATGACCTGGAGAGACTATACTGGCACGAAAAAGACGAACGCAAACCCATACAGCGATACCACTCGCGCGACGAGCCTGAGTATAGAAGCTATTCGCGTTCGCCGTCAAATCATCGTACCCGACACGAAAGCGTATCTCAATTCCGACACGACGAATTTGATGCCAATTCAGACCGTAGTCACTATGAGTATTTAAACTATCACGAGAATCAGCACGACAGCGCGACGTTGAGTCAGTTCCAAAAAGCGCTCCTTTCAATGAAATCGAAATTTTCCATGCTAGTATCAGAATCAGCAGTAGTCTTCCCTGGCTGCAAAGTTTCATAGACTTGAGTAATTCCGAAATTCGTAAATTCATAACGCTGTACGCCATAAATTATTCTACGGAAATTAACATCATTAAACAGAGCTACGTGCCGCCGAATTTACACATCAATCGCAATATAATTTGCAAGATCGATACTGGTGCATCTGACTGCGAGTATTCTCTAGGAGCAGTCGCGATGACCGTCAACGGAATTTATGCAACTTTCCACGTTGTAATTGATAATTTTCCAATCCAGGAAGACGGCCTCGTAGGAACCCGATACCTTGAAAGTTGGATAGCCATGTACGGCGAAACCTATCCTCTTAATTATCTTGAAATTGTTACGGTGCCGGCCAACACCCGGTAACCCATGTGTTTTCGCGTTCTTAACGAGATTCCCGCGGGCTACGCCCCATTAACGACAATCACAAAGGGCGTGCATTACGGAGACGCTGTTGTCAAAAATCGAAATGGAATTGCATACGTCTATATTATTAACACCACAAAAGACTCCGTAGAAATAGAAGTACCGTCGGTCGAACTAATTCCGCTGGAGTTACTAAACGGGCTATCAACACATAAAATCTCAAATCGGCACGATGAGTCCGCTGTGAGCAACACAATCACCGGATCACGGTGGGACGAAGAGAGGACGAGTCGAAGCAATCCATACGAAGAGAAACATCTATCATTCGTAGGACCGACTGAAAGCTTACTCAAAACGATTCCTCGTCGTCCACCGCTCTCAAAAAAAATCGACATTTCGTATAACTACCAAACACTTGAACTCGCTGAATCCAGGATTGCTGTATCATTATCCGAAAATTTGGCATCCGAATCTATCAACAACGACAACAAGAATATGTTGCACCTACGGCAGAAACGCCGACGTTCGTACGAGAACAATTATAATCTCGATGAACCAGCCACAAAAAAATTACACGCGGAAACACCTGCTCTACCATCGTACGAGCTGGACTGCACTTCGCTGAAATTTGCCGAGAAAACGAAACAGCGAGCTCGGCCTGTAGCTGTGCCACTACTAATACGAGACGACCGTGTTGTGGATTCCGAACTGGACAAATCGACTCCGTATACAGAAGGAAAACCGACACATCTGCAATCGACTGCGACAGCAAAGGATGTTCAAAAACAATCACGTCCCTTAACCGGGGAGGCGATTGCAAAATCGATTAATCCCAAAGAAGGATCGTCATCAGCACCATCTGAGCAAATCGTCAGCAAAGAATTGAATCAGTCGATGCTAGACAACGTTGGGGAACCACCACCTTGGCCGACATCGTCAAGTAATTCGTTGCCCATCTACGACACAATAATCGATCAAAATTTGGACATAGAAAATTCGTGCCGTCAACGATCTCTCTCGGACACAGCTGATTATCTCAAACGGCCTCGCCGAGTAAAATCGTGCGTGTCATTGACACACGAAGCTCAAAACCACGAGGAATCGCCATCTGATCCAATCGTTAATCAGAGCTATGCACGAATCAGCGCTTCCATAGCTACGACCAACGTTCGCAACAATTCTCGGGAAAACCAACACAACATTCGCCGATTCTTCGTTAAAAGGACATTCGAAAGCTGCGCTTCAAAAGTCGGTGCTGGAATCGATCTCGCGAAAGTGCACTTGGCCCACTATGCAACAACTGGGGAGGCGATAGACAAAATATCTATCGCTGCTAACAACAGTAGGAACGAGTTAGTCGTAAAAAACAATTCGTACTGTCAACACTTCTTCACGGATATGATTGACCATCTCAAGCGCCCTATACGATTAAAAACAGACGCATCGGCGATACACAGAATTCAAGACAGGGAAGTCGCGTCGATCGATTCCGACGCTCATCAGATCCTACTACAAGCTGATTTTTCCCAGTCTACAGTCTTCAAACACGACAATGCAAAATGTTTGAATCTGCTTCCTATCGCACTACCGGGAGACGCAATCAACGATAAATCCGATTCGTCATCCATAGGAAGAAAGCGGGCGATGACTTACGAACGAACAATTGGTATTTCGGATGCGCACGTCATCCTTTATGCAATAACCGGGGAGGCAATCGATCGAAGATCTATTGTATCAATGTGCAACCACCCACCGTGGCTAGCCACGTGTTGGCACGAACTATCCTATGCCGAACCGAAAAAACTCTCAGCAATCGGACCAGTAAAATCGTATTGTAGCTATCAACGAAATTTACTAATACCGCGAGCAAACGTAATCCGTAAAGGAATAGGATAGAGTGAACGCAGAATAGGTATTCTTTTTCAATAACTTCTGTTTCTCTCTCTCTCTCTATCTCAAATGTAGGATCGAAAAATTAATACTAATGCAATAAATATCGAGCAAGGCCATAGCGATCTTTGAACACAGAATCTCCGAATGCGCACCTACAACTCCATAAAATTAGTTGATCCACCGATACCTTTCCATGCTCGCTCGAATGACTATCCAACATTTACCATTCAATAAAGTTATCCGCGATTTACGATACAACGCAAAAAAGCGATGAACCGCTCCGGGAAAGTATTCTAACTCAGAGCATTTAAAAAAAATATATATATAAAAGCATGTGTAACCTACTATCTGAATTCGACGGTTAACGAGATTAATCAACCTTTTTTTTTTTTGAGCCCTTACACGTGTTAAGCGCCCAAAAGAAAGGGGGGAGGGTTACTGGCTCTTGTTACCGGCTCCAAACGCATTGGTTCACGAACAAATTCAGTTCAGTTAAATTCTGGTAAACAAAAAAAAAAATTTGACCCAAAACTAAGCAAACAGATAACGCCTTTCTGATCAGATAAACTCAGTACAGATTTCAACCTCATACCCCATTCAATTCCTATACATTCGTCACAAAATTCACTACGAGACTGAAAAATATTCTTAACACATCATGATTTTACGCATAAAACAATAAAACACTTAAATTACAGTGAATCTATCGATTATAGATAAACTCTAAATCTTGCTGGACGCAAGACCAGCTGGTCTCTAATCAAAAATAAGATCAGTTTCAGCAAAATCTCTAAGGGAAGCTGCGCATCAAACTATTAAACGTCAATATACCGTAAGGTTCAAAGTACAGGACTATACTATCCCAAATAGGTAAAAACCTCCTAACAACCCGTTTTCTCCGGAACACAAGGTAAAGTATAATCGAAATATATCATTACTATTTTCAATTATTCTCTTTTTCTTTAATTTTTTTTTTTGAAATTACGAATCCTTTCCTTTGAAATTTCCAACTTCTAAATTCAATATTTGGTTAACTCCTTGCTACAGTCAACTTTCGATAGTTGCAGATCCGAAGCCAAACGCAAGAAGCGATTGCGTCAACAGTTACGAGTCGTCAACATTCACCATGACCATGACCACCATCAGCTTCACACCGCCAAAATTCTCGACTAATCATCGCCAGAATCAACCAGGATACCAGAACAACAGAAGAACATCAAACAACCTTCAACGCAACAAATCAACGGGCCACAGAAAATCCCAAACCCACGAACTACTCGAGCCACCCCAAAATGAGCATTATCTAAGGTCGTATTTAAAGGAGTTATTCTCCAGCACACTTTTAACGGGCTAATTTTAAGTACACTATGAACTACTCGAAATAAGACACGAACACGTCAGGACATACTACGCTGTATTGCCTTCATCATAGCCGAAGCATTGGGTTGCCTCGACTATCTTTTAGGCGGGGAGGTGTTACGTCCTGCCCCTTAATCTATACACTTTCCTGAATTTCATTTATTACGATTTATTCAAATCTATAAAATTATTCTCACGCAAAGGAAAGAGCCCGACTCGTTCGACCGGATGTCGAATATCATATTTCGCAACTCCATATCCGCTCGCGACTTTACTCAGAACGGAATAATTTCTTTCATCTCTCTCGGAACTCTTACTCTTCTGTCTCACGGCCTAATCAGCATTTTGAGTTTCCCTCATGCTAGATTCACCTCCGGCTTAGCAACAGCGCGTGCCGCGCTGTATCAGCAATTTCGGCCGCCTCGCGACGGCCAGTTTCGATCACTCGATCGTCAGTCTTATTCCAAATTTCAAACTAATCGGTCGGACTCAACTTTAGAGCGGGTACTTTCCTCCGCGATTAAGATATATTTAATTAGAATTATAATTTAGAGTCTCTTGCAAATCACACACACACACGAACTATCGCGAATTATTTGTAATATTCGTAATTTTCATTTGACGAATAAACGCGATTTATATAACTCGAAAACGGGATCTTTTGATCTTATTCGAGAGACGAACCCCAATATTTTATATTTCCCGAGTTACGTTATCGAGTTGAGAGCGCGCGTGACCGCTTAGACTTTCGTTCAAGTCGACGCGTTCGCCAATACGACTCTGAGACGTAACACTAGATGTTTTTATAATGAAAATATTCTTTATATTCTAATTTTGATTATCGTTCTACTCTTCTCATTTGCTCAATTCATTGCTTATCTACTTACAATAATACTTTGATCGCAGACCCCTTTTTCTCTTCGACACCTCTCGTCTCTATCTTACTTCCAGCCTTCAACACTTCGGGTGGCTGCGATCTCTTAACTTCTACACGACAGTTATGATATTGTTCGTGGCACGAATTACAACACCTACGCTAACACGTGAAGACTGACCGTCGCGGCGCAGATACTAATCAAAGCACCCTTCGGCCCTATTGACTTTGTGAACAATTTCTATGGACCGCGGATCTCTATTGACAGATGGACAATGCTATGCGAGAGCTTCTACGAGGAGTTTTTCCGATGACAAGCTTTCACTTCTCGTGTCAAAACGGGACTAATCTCCCCGGCGAGTTCATCCGCCGAGCTCATCTCGCAATCGGCGGGTGGCAACCCGGGGAGGATTTCTGCAATCTTCGCGTTTTCATTGTCAGCGGACTCGGCGACGGATAACGCCATCGCGATATCCGTTACCGAGTCACGCGTGTCGGTCAGCCTTCTTGATAACTTAATTGATATTCATTTCTATGCCTAACTCTAGATATTTTGTTTCGCGGCTTCGCGCTGACGGCGGCAGCAGCGGAATTCGATCCCTACGGCCCTCGTCGGCGCGAAGATAATCGAGCCGCGCGTGTTAGGAGTGTTGAATCGCGCTGCGGTTGGATCCGCAAGGAACGGATTCTCTCGCCACGCGATCGTAACATAGCTATCGATCAAGGTTTCCGAAATAATGATGATGTTTCGTTGAGATATCGTCATAGGCAAATCAGTCTACCGAGAGCTGCCCCCGAGACAACTCGGACTTCTCTCGCGCTCCCGTGTTGTTATGGCTCAGGCCTATTGTTCGCGCGGTAGTAGTGCTGTCTCGCTCGCGTTCACGGTAGCACGTGTGCCGTTAGCGAAAAAATTTCGATAGAAATTCTTGTCGCTCCTGTGCAATTGTGAGGCGTTATTTCAATGCTCCTGGTAGTGCAGTGATCGTGATTATGTTCTCGTGCATCGTTAGATGCAGGCTCCCGCGCATTTTTGGATAAAATATGCAGTTTTCGGTGAGTTTCGGATTTAAGAAAATTTATCGATCGCGTATAGATCCGTTCTCGCTTCGCTCTCGCTTGCTCGCCTCGATCGTTCGGTCGGCTGAGCGCTCGCGATGCGCTTGTGTGCGTTCCCGTGGCTTTACAGCCAATTATTAAGAATTTCCGATTTTTTTGAGATTCCGATTAGTGTTCTCGTGGCTATTCTATCGGCTTCGGATCGCGACCCTCTACCATAACCCGCATCCTGAGCGACCGTGCATTTCCGCAACCTTTCGCTCTCGCGAATGCATTGGCGTTAGTTCTCGTTACCGTTTTGTTCTTGTTTCGTTTTGTCCTTGCGGGGGTTGGTTGCTCCACCGACCGCCAGATTAGTCCGGTTTGGTGATACCGGCGAAACAAAAATTAACCCTGCGGAGATCGGTTGCTCCATCGATCTCCAGTTCGAGTCCGGTTGTTAATACCGGCGATACAAAAATTAACTGGCGCCCACCGGGACGTTGATGCATCCGTGAGGGTAAACGCCCGAAGGTGGCGTAAGTTTCGATCTCGCGGTTTAATTTTTGCGCTCGCGTTTGGTTTGAGCTTAGATTTCGTTCGGTTTCGCCTGATTTTGGTTTTATTTTTAGTTTTTTGCATTTTAGAGTTTCACGTTTTCGTTTAGAAGGAAAACACGTCACATTATTTAGAAAAGGGGCTTTTTCGAAATTACGTCGATCTCAATATTTGTGATCGGGAAAGTATGTCGTTGATGTTCAAGTTGAAGAATTAGGCAGGGAAGACTGAAAAAAAAAAAAAAACAATGGAAAAAACAATGGAACTTAACCACTAGCATCTCGATGTGTGTGTGGAAATGGTGTTTGTTGGTCATTTGTAAAAGGTAAAGTCATATTTGTGAGATATTTTGTTTCCGGCCCCCCCACCCCAGTGACGCTTATGTAGTGTTGGAAAATTAAGGATTCATCATCCGAAGTGCGCTCCGAAATGGACTACATCTTGTTATGTTTTGCTTTACAAGGCAATAGCGCGAAGCAGCGAGGGCAAGGGGGGACGAATTTCTCCGAGTAAAGTAGCGAACAATGACGGTTTTTTTTTATCGTAATTTTTTTTTGTTTTTTTGTTGCCGGACTCGTCGAGCGTAGTGTCGGTAAGGGGCGTTCGGGGGCAAAAGGCGCCTCAAATTTGTTTTTAATTATTTTTCTAATAAATTTTTTTTTTTATTTTATTGAGGTTTTTTGGGGTTTTTAATTATTAAACCCCAAAAATAAAAAATCTAATTTATCTTAAATTTTTCATGCTTCCCCTACATGATTCTTCAAATTTACAATACACTGCATCCGTTTTTTCCAAGAAAAATGTTTTTTCATGAAAATTGGGAAAAGCCCCAATTCTAAATAATTCCTGAACCAAATTTCGATGATTCGAAAAAATTCTGAAAAAATTCATACGTGTCCGGAAGAGTTTATATATCATTTTTATCTTAAAAAAAAGTTAACATTAATTTTTTTCACCTATTTGTTAATGACATTTTGACATTATTATTATGCGAGGTTAATCTTTTCAACACTTTATATATGCTTGATTTTTTTCAGATTTCTATTCTATCGAGAAGTGGTCGAAATTATCTCTGAATTCTCACTTTTGAGCGCGGTCAGCACAGTTTCGCGCCCATACATCCTTAAAAAATGTCCCGAAGGGACATTTTTTGGGGGCGGGGCCCATCAAAAAATGCGTCTACGCCTGCGTGGCGATGAGGCGCTTGTTAATAAATTTTATAGAAGTTATATCGTACCAGAAATGTCGAGAAGATACAACTGCTAAATGACGTTCGAAATTCAAATCATTTTCTATCGCCTTCTATCGAAATTCTATCCTGAGACAATATTAGCCATAAAAAAAGCCATATAAAAATTTTGCGACATTCGTATTGTGTAATGAAAAAAATATTGTACAATTTTTTGTATGCTTACAACAATTGACGACAATTTCCGTATTGGTCGGCTCGAGTTCCGCTTGGGCAAGGTGCTCTGATTCCCGTTAAACCACCGACTCTTGAACTGAGCACGCTGCAAAAAGAAGTCCATTTCTATTAACTAGTGGTTCGCTGTGCTTGTGCGCGCATATTTCGTTTGTCTATGTAATAAAAATACTTCAATCGGTAAAACGTAAGTCTCGTTTCTCGATTCGTGAACACTTTGGCATCGATACTATCATATACTATAGAAAGATATATATTGTGACGAGGATTTTCCGCTCCCGTCACAAAGCCCGGAAAGTCAGAAGGGCAAGAGACAGCATGGCACAACGGTCAACGTTCTGGTTCTCGGTGCCTTCCCTCTCGGCAATTCAACAGGGCAACAGATAGCGTTTCGAATTTTATTTTAATTATTTTTGATTATTTTCCTTCCCGGCGAACGAGCGATGGTCTTATCGCGTTTCCACGAGCATCGCCAACGCCGGAATCTTCGCTACCGACAGCACGAGAGCTTCGCTACCACTGTCGACACGGGCAAGGGCAGCAGCGAGTCCACGCTCTCTCTGGCAGCATCGGTGGTCAGCGAGCAACGAGAGAGAACCTCGCCAGCGCTACGACTACGCGGCAACGACGGCGAGCGCGGCGGGACCCTACCACGCGCTCCAAGAACCACTCAGCCGTACCCTCGATTCTCGAGCTCTTGTGCGAGAGCTATACAGCGCCGTTCTGCCAGCCGCAGTCACGCCCGGAATATCCGTTCGTCGAGCATCGATCTCGCGATAGCGGGCGGAGGATCGACTCGAAGCCTCACCCCTCGCTTTAAGGACGAAGCCTCGTCTTCCAGAGAAGCGCAACATCTCTACCGCAACGTTCTCCTGTGCCCCAGAGTTATCGACATCACTCTCGTCGGAGATCGTCAGTTAACGATCCCGGCGGAGTTATCAGTATCGCGCGCTGTCGGTATTCCATTTGCGCGCGATACGTTGCCGGAGCGTCTCCAAATTCGGCTAGGAGACCTCAGCGTGAGAGTAGGCCGGGGGGGGGGGGGGGGGGGGGGGGGGGGGGGGGTCGGTGTCCGTTTCCACGAAATCGCGAATCGTCTCGAGGAATCGAGCGTTGTACACCGAAGGAGCAAGACGTTGCTACCGTTGCCGACCGTGCTGTCCAGCGTGTCCACCGTGGTGAGGTCCATCGCCATTGCGAACATCCTGCGCATTAAATAAGGGTCTCGGTACTCGGGTTAGATGTACTAGCTTCAGCGGCCAAGGTTCAACTGAATGCGAATAAATAAAACCCGCGCATCCGATATTCTGCTTTTTGAATGGAAACTCTTACTAGGCAAACCGCCAGCGGCCTTTTCCCCGATGACCGGGAGGATGAGGATACCGAGGAACAGAGAGAAACGCGGGAACAAGCGAGAATAGTTCCGAATACCGTAGACGCCGACTTAATTGTAAACCAGGATATAAAGAGGGCCTTAAGAACGATGCAGAACGGTAAGGCTCCGGGGCCAGATCTAATCGAAGTTGGGGTCTTGAAGGCGGCGTGCGCGACAATCCCCGGTCAAATGGCAAGATTGTTTAATGGGTGCCTGCCGTGGGGCGTCTTTCCTGCTGCTTGGAAAGAGGGCTCTCTAAGAGTTCTCCTGAAGGGCGAGGATAAGGACGAGAAGGACCCAAAATCGTATAGGCCGATTTGTCTTCTCTCCGTTGTAGGGAAACACTTCGAGAAAATAATTAGGCAAAAACTCGTACCGTCCATCGGGCGAAAATAGAATGTCGCGTAAACAGTTCGGTTTCATAAGGGGAAAGTCGACGGCGGATGCGATCCTCCAATTCCGAGATATGGTGCGTGCCTCTGCGGCAAAGTACACCATCACGTTGCTTTTTGATATAGCTGATGCGTTTGACAATGTCTGGTGGCTTCTTGTTTTCAAGAGCCTCCAAGAAAGACATTGTCCCGCTAATGTCTTCGAAGTGCTTCAAAGGTACTTTGAAGACCGTAAAGTAAGATAGTGGGAGGATGAGTCGGTCTCCAAGCGCGCCACTAAGGGCTGTCCTCAAGGCTCTGTTCTGGGCCCGGCGTGCTGGAGTCTTATGTTTAATCTTTTGCTTACTAAGCTGAATAAGCAATTTCCAGATTGCTTCGTCGCGTACGCTGACGATTTGTTCGTTCTCGTCAAAGGCGAGTCTCGAAGGGAATTGGAGATCATCGGCCAGAGAGTCGTTGATTTCATCGTAAATTGGTGCACCTCTGCGAAGCTTCAGCTCGCCGCTCGTGAGACGGAGGTGATTTTAGTAAAGACTGTTTGGCTTAGAGAAATTCCGGATGTTAGGCGTCCCTACTCGCGTTCTGCCAGAAAAATGCGACCGCCGTGCCCAGCCCGGGAGCGATAGACAGTTTGTAGAGAAACGAGCGAGGAAAACGATTCCACCAATAGGTAAGCAGGCTGCCGATATTGACTTTGGGTTGAAGGTCAAACGAATGTAAACAGTGTTTCGGGGGTTCCGCGAATTCAGTAGCGTCATTCGCCATTTTCTGGCCGGCTTCGAATCTCGACGAAACCGCGTGCTCGGCATGGCATTACAATCGCTCATACGAAAGAAGAGGTATTTGTTCCCGGAAGTGCAATAGTAATAGTTGACGTTATTTATTTGTGCATTATTCTTCGTAAAATTAATTGTTTCTTGAGTACTTTTTCTTACTACTTCGAAAGTGTGTGTATGTGGATCACCTGGTTCTCGACGGTTGGATATTGTTCTGCGAGGGAGAAAAAAATCAGAATCGTAAGTATTTATACCAAATGTATCGAAAAAAAAAAATGTATCATCGACGAGACAGTGAGTAGACGATCTGTGTTTAAGTATTATGTACGCGGAATTCCGGACGTGAAACGAGTACGAGTGCGGAGTGCGTGCGTGTTGGCTGAAAAAAAAAAACGAGAAAAGAAGATGTAAATATTTAGCGAGACAAGGACGGATTAGTTTTTTTTCCACGAAAACGCTGTTGTAACGTTTTTTTTTTTTTTTTTTTTTTCATTTGTTGATTTATTGCGTTCCCCTCACAGAAACCTGAAATCGTAGGAAAGTATGTGTGATTAATAAACTGTAACGATTGCAGATAGATGAAATCGCAGGACAATCCTACCGAAGCGTGCGCTACGTTCACCAAGGATTCGTGTACTACCTGGACCGAGGGTCACCTACGAATCGATGAACAGTCAGTCTAATACCATCCAATACCATCTCTCGACGAGACAACTCGAACGCAACTTGTAATCTCATTGTAACGTACCGATTGATAAATAAACTTGATAATACATTTTCCAACAAAACGATGTTAGAGTTCTAACTCTTTCAGACAAAGAAAATCCCTATAAAAATAATAAAATAAACGTTCGCTCTTGATCTCGCGTCGAGCCGAACACAACATTGGTGGCAGCGGTGGGATCTGTCACATCGTTTAAAGTAAAGATTGTGTCTTTGGACAATTGGAAAATTTTCGGTGAATTTCGGTAGACGTTTTACGCACACGGGACGCCGTAGGCGCGTAGTAACGAGAGAATAAGAGTGAGATACAAGTGCTGCATAGTGGTGCACACGAGAGAAGAGGCGTGAGCGAGGCCCCGTTAACACGCAGACGTTAACGCGGGATAGAACCGACCCAGCACGTAGAAGCTGAGGAACGGTTGCTTCAGGACCCAGTAATCAAAATATCGAGGGTTTCGTCGTCGGAAGGGACCGACGGGGGCCAGCGAATTGCTAGTTCGGACTCCGCCAACGGAAGGTTTGGCGTTGAGGGGATCGTCTTCGAGGATTGACGATCAGGCCTTGTCAACGAGGATCGACGAGGATATTGCCATCCGAGGATCGGCAAGGGGCATCGCCACCGCGGTACGACGTGGGACGGCGTCACCAGGGAGCGGCGGCGAGTGCGGAGCAACAGGGAAACGTCGTCAGAGGACGTTGAGGACCGACGGATTGCAGCACATCGTACTGTAAGTCGTGAGAAAAATCAGGAAAAAATTGTAACTAGAGCCAGTAGCGCAGGATAGCGTAGGGTTGTTAAAAAAAAAAAAAGAACAATTCCGATAAGTGATAGGGCAGATAGGCCGACTACACCCGCGCAAACGCCAACTTCGCAAATAGATTTGCTCGCGGAACGAGACGACGTTACGTCAGGCGCGCAGCAAAATTTGGAGTTGACCGAGAGTCGCGAAAATAATCAATTCGTGAACGTGCAAAGACAGACCTCGTACGACTCAATAGAACCGATAGACTACAGCCTGTTCGAGCCAGACGCGACAATCATGGCGACGGGCGGACCAACTGTCACAGACGAACAAATCGACGCCGAGATAGAGAGAATGAGGGAAATGGCGCGGTCGCTCCGAGACGGAAATGTCGAGAAGTCGCCAGGAGAAGCCGCGGGCGGACTTCGCGCCCCCACAAGGGCAGGTAGTCTGCCCTTACCGGCGACAACGAGGGGAAAAACTCGATAGAGCGCAGGGCAGGGCGCGATGGCGAGAAACCTAGCCGTGGAGTTCGACACCACGGAGTACGACAGACAATGGGAGCTGCCGCGACAAGGCGAGACGCGGGATACGCGCTCGCGGACCACAAGAAATCCGCGCGCAGAAACAACGGCTCCCTCGCACAATCGGTCGAGAGCAAACAACACGACGATTGTACGAGAAAGAGAGAGAGCCACGGTCACGACGAACGGACGCACGAACGAGCTAGCCAGTTGCAACAGCGAATAGAGGAAATTAAGGAGATGCTGAAGAGCGTGGCACAAGAATTGATTGTCGAAAAACGGCGGCGTACAGCGAGCAGACACGGGGATACCCAGCATTTGAGTCTCGATTTGGCACTCAAGAATATCAAAACATTTGATGGAAGCGATCCCGACGAGCTCGACGGATTTTTGCAATCCTGCGAAATCGTGTTCCCAAGAGTACATCCGCGTAACTACGAAGTTTTGGTAGCCCTGGTGATGGCAAGCAAACTCGAGGGACGAGCGACACGCGAAATGAAACACAAAACGGTATACACTTTCGCCGAACTGAAAGCCGAACTTGAAGGACTGTACGGAAAACGAAAGTCCTTGGCAGCCCTGCAGTACGAGTTCAGCACGCTCCAGCAAGGGCAAGACGAACCAGTAAGTACGTATGCGACTCGAACTGAAAAATTGACAGTCGAGGTCGTGGAGAAATTATGCGAAGGAATAGACGAGAGCGGAGCGCATTATGTCGAGCAAGCGCAGAGGAAAAGCGCGCAGATGTCCTTCGAGAACGGGTTAAAGGACGATTGACGGATGCTCGTGAGAGCGAGGAACTGTCGCACGCTCCACGAATCCGTAGTAGGGGCTACGGAGGTTGAAGGCATGACCAGGGGGAACCACCAGCAGGAAACCGGAGAAAATACAGCACCCAGGCGTTCAGAAACGAACGGGAAACTGGAGTGTTTCAACTGCGGAACGCCCGGACACAAAGCAAAGGACTGTAAGCGATCATCAGGACGACGGAGCCAACCAGCAGCAGAAAAAGACGTGAACACAGTCGAGGTAACATGTTACTACTGTAACGAGAAAGGGCACTACAGGTACCACTGCCCGAAAAAACGCTGCGACGAACGGAAGAGGAACGGTGAAACAGCCGAAACCGAGCAGGATGAAAAACCCGTAAGGACCATCGGGTCACTGAGGGTCTACGCACTTACAATCACTGGAAGAGATAACGCAGCCCAAGAGAACGAGAGAAAACCGCACGAAAAGACCCCGGAAAACAGCGACAAAAAGGTCCGAAAAACACTGCGAATTCTGGACGGGGCGGAAGGACGGAAGGCGACCCCGACCGTACCACAAACGTGTCACGCCAGCACGCAAGGATCCTCAGAGGTACGCACAGCTGGTTGCGACTCCCTTATCGGGATAGAGGAGTCGCGGGAGACGACCATCACGCAGAAAACCGACGCCGGAGCAGAACGCAGCCCGGTAAGGAAGAGAGCACAGCGGCCTTGCACACCGAACAAGGACGACGATAGAAGTCGAAAACGAACGATCGAGCAACGCAGCGAGACAAACGCCAACGAAGAAATCGACGACGCAGCACAACGACGGATAGGAATCCGAGACCCACGGCGAATCGACGAGGGGATGACGGAGAAGCGAGGCGAGTAAAAAAAAAAAAAAAAATTCGAAATAAAACGTTGGGGAAGAGGAAGGCCGGGAATACGGAAAAAGCGCTCAACAAAAAAAAAAAAAACATACGCAAAAAATTAAATGGCAAAAATAAGGCCGAGCCGTCTATTCAAACCACATCTCAAGGGCCTCGAGAGGCAAAGTACAGTGAGCTACATAAGTGGGCAAATAAAAAACAGCACTAAGGATCGGACACGGGGGAAACGTAGTCCCACGTGTCATCCCCTTCCTCGTCACTATCAGAAGCCCCAGCGGGGCGAATGACGGTGCCAGCCGGCACCCAAGTGCGCCCAATCCAACGCCCTTCGGTAGTAGGAGGGTAACGAACTGCAGGCAGCGGACGCGACGACGGGAGTTCCCCACGACCCCACCGGAAGTCGATCTCGAGAGGCGTAAGAACTCGGAGACGAGATGGCTGAACCCGTAAAGATTCAACCCGCCTGGGAACCGGAGGAGGCTGAGGCCTCGAGGTACCATGAGGGTACGCCCGGTCATCAAAAACCAGCACAGGTGAAGAGACACCGGCACGGGCATCATCGACACGGATACGCTAAAAATTCGAGACGAAGAAAAAATCAGCAATCGGCAAGCCAGGGCAAGCAAAAAAAAGGGGGTTGAACCAAACGAACCAAAAAAAGAAACCACGAACCTTGGCTGGAGGGCACATCGTCGACGGAAGTCAAATGATGGCGAAGATCGAACAAGACGCAGGAACAACGATAGACGTTGAGCAAGAATGGAAACAGCGACGAAAAAACGAGAATTTATAGGGAAAAAAAAGCACAATCGACGGACAAAGGACCGCCGACGGAAGAGAGACGACAAACGAGACAGCAACAGACCGGAAACACGTTTGCAAAAGAACACAAAAGAAAAAAAAAAACCCGAAATAAATCCGCGAACGGAGCACGACCGAACAGCCATAAGTAGCGAGCATAATCCGATACCAGCACAGAACAGGTACACTGGCTTTAGTAGGGAAGCGAAATAAAATAAGAAAGAACGAAAAATTGTGAAAAGTGCATCGCAAACAGAGAAAGTGATAAAGAAAGAGCGACCAAAAAATCACGAGAAGGGCGCGGAATACCGTGAACGCAAAAATGGACAAAAAATAGAGACAGTACGGCGAGTGTAAAATTACCATACAACAAGAACATCCATACAAGTAAGATAGCTACCAGCGTAGGTAGGAACAGCGAGACGCGCAAAGCGCCGACGTGGACAGACGTCCACGCGCGGGATGCAACCCGACACCGAGTAAAAGATACGCCAGAATTAAAATAAATAAAGGGAATAACCACAAGGGAAAATATCGGGATTTAAATAAGAACAAGGGAACATACAATAAGTAGCCAATAGAATAACACCGAAAGAGAAGAAAAATAATCTCGAAAAGGTAGAAGAGTCGGATGGAACCGACCAAGAAGAAATCTCTGATTTCTTCCTTTTCAAGGGGGGAGGGATGTTGTACCGCGAATTCCAGCGGACAAAGTTTTTAAACGATACGGTAACAAATTAATCGAAGGTTCGAAATATTCGCATGGAATATTTCGAACGATTAAAGGCGAGGAACGAACTCGCAACAATTTGCATACGCAGCAAAAGCGATAGCAACGAAGGAAGTGAGAGCTCCGACACAGCGGCACGCAAGGCTTCCGTACGAAACCGCTGAATCGACAAGGCGAACGAACTCCTCCACAATAGCACCGAGAATGCAAGGTGCAACGCACACGGAAGTGCGAGTAATGCACCAGCTGAACGCGGGTCTTCCGCAACCGCCGAAAAAATGTCAACGCATCGATTCGAGGTCGTCACCTACGAATCGATGAACAGTCAGTCTAATACCATCTGTCGACTCGCGAGGTTGTCTCTCGACGAGACGACTCGAACGCAACTTGTAATCTCATTGTAACGTACCGATTGATAAATAAACTTAATAATACATTTTCCAACAAAACGATGTTAGAGTTATAACTCTTTCAGACAGAGAAAATCCCTTTAAAAATAATAAAATAAACGTTCGCTCTCGATCTCGCGTCGAGCCGAACATAACAGTGTTGCAGTCAGTGTTTCGTTTAACTCCGTTCAGTCTGCCATGGAGAGGCAACGGGCGGCCGCCCGTCCCAGAATGCCCCGAGATCTCCGCGAGCCCGGAGAAACATTGGAGATCCACGAAGTTGCAGCTGCGCTGTATCGTGGTTTTGTCACCGCCGCCGATGGCTCCGACGCGAGCATATTCGCCAGCGATCTGATGCTAGCGAGATTGAACGTTGCGAACGCAATATATTCCGATGGAACTTTCCGCGTAAGTACTCTGATATCGATAATAGTACTTTACTATACGCGGGCGATAAAACTTTTTCCAACGAGTGTGAATTTGCATCATGAGCCGAAGGCGAGTGTTGCAATCGCACGAGTTTAGAAAACGTTTATCGCACTTGTACCCAATTTTATTTCACAAGGTGTAGAAACAAGATTTCACGCACGCAAAGCGTGCGTGAAACCGAATTTTACGCACCGAGTGAAATAAAAATTATTATGTTACTTGAACGTATTCATAATTTTGGGAAAAAATAATAAACTGTGTGTTTTATTTTGTAGATTGTCCCACGCCGACCGGCAGCTGTGCAGTTATACGCAGTCCACATTCGAATTGTGGATGTCGTACGTATTTAGACATTTATAATTTTTCTTCCTTGGTGTCTGTCTGTTTTCCGGTCCTCACATTTAATTGTTGTATTGTAGGGTTTTGCGGCAGTATATGTATTGTTTGAGCGGTGAACAAAAGCACTCTACACAGCTGTGTGGCAGCGTCTCGTCGAACTAGCTCCCGGGCTCCACGACCTTGTCGTCGAAGCAATGGGAGATGACGAAAGGGCAACGATTTCAGCGATTCGTGCAGTGCTGCCAGGAGTAGCGGTGAGAGGCTGCTGGTTCCACTTCAACCAGGTAAAATGTTCATATTTCGCACTATTATTTTGTAAAAAAAATCGGCGAATCTATCTGTCTCCTTGTTTTCAAATTATTGTTATGTAAAAACAATCTTCCGAAATCTAAAATTGATTTTAGGGTCGAAAAAAATACTCTCTTGTGCGAAAAACAGCTCGATGCTTAGCGTCCCAAACGACAACGTCTCGAATTCGAGGAAACAGATCGCGCTATCGAGGTTGTGACGAAGCGACAAAAGTGAGTCCCAACCGATCAAAAAACAAGAACAACATCTTTCGTTTTATACAGTAACTTTTTAAAATTTTATTATTTGATATTTTATATCCGATGACCTTTATAAATCTCCCTCGTTATAGATAAATTGAATTTAAAAAAATGAAAAAACCGAAAATAGACAAATGAAAAACAAAGGATAATTTTATCGGCCCCACGGAGCAACTCCGAACCAACGAGCCACACGACCTCTAGTCACGAGCCACACGACCTCTAGTCACGTTCATCACTTTACATGAAGTATCGGGCGGTTGCGGTTGTGGCCCGTGGCTCGTCGACGGAATCGGTTCCGACGTCGG
This sequence comes from Ischnus inquisitorius, assembly GCA_963924025.1. NCBI lineage: Eukaryota > Metazoa > Arthropoda > Insecta > Hymenoptera > Ichneumonidae > Ischnus > Ischnus inquisitorius. The sequence continues at coordinate 12,517,956 of OZ001249.1, read as the reverse complement.
CGCTTCCTCTCCCTCGTTTCCTCTGTTAAATCCTCTTCCTCCTCGTTCGCTTCTTCTTCCTCGTTTTCCTCTGTCAAAACCTCTTCCTCCTCGTTCGCTTCCTCTTCTTCGTTTTCCTCTGTTAAAACCTCTTCCTCCTCGTTCGCTTCCTCTCCGTCGGTTTCCTCTGTTGAAACTTCTTCCTCCTCGTTCGCTTCCTCTTCCTCGTTTTCCTCTGTTAAAACCTCTTCCTCGTCGTTTGCTTCCTCTTCCTCGTTTGCCTCTGTTAGAACCTCTTCCTTCTCGTTCAGTTCCATTTTGTTCTCGTCCTCGCCATTCCCTTTAATTCCGTCTTCGCCCTCCTCCTCGTTCGGCCGAACCTCGTCCTCGTTCTCCTCATCGTTCGATCGAAAGTTGTCCTCGTCCTCGTCTTCCTGCTGCACCTTTTGTTGGGTTGTTGGAATGTTGGATTTTTCTTCTATTATTCTTTTCTCGTTCTTTTTCTCTTCTTCTTTTTTCTCGTAGGTGCGCAGCTGCCTCCTGCTGTGCAACGCAGCGCTTGCGGACTGACCGAGGTCAAAGAAGGACTGGCTATTAACGGAAAAACAATAAAAATGTGATGTTGGAGGCGAGTGGCATGAATAGTTTACATTTTCAGTAAAAAAGAAACGTTTGACTCTGATTGCGCCTTCTTGAACAATATAATAAAAATTTAATTGAATCGAGAACGTGAAGACGGAAGGGTCATTAACATTTTTTTTTGCGCCGCAATGGATAAAGATTAGAATAAACTTTTTGTCCTTGCTTTGTCCATTTGATAGAATTTTTGTTATGTCGTTCAAGAATGTGCAATACATTCTTCATCGTTAGCGCACCAAAACAACAATTTCACTCGACGGATATTGAAATGTCATCTGGCTACGTCAACTATAAAAATTGTATTGCGCCTTCTTGGATGGCGCAGCAAAAATTCCATCAAATTTAGAAAGCAACGACACATGGTTTATTTCAGTATTTTTTTGTTGCGCCGTAGAAAGAACAAATTTGAAGAAACCATCCGACGTCACTTTCTCAATTCTAATCTAATCTAGTCCTTTATTCTAATCTTTATTCATTGCGGCGTGGGAAAAAAAAATGTTATGATCCTTGTTATGTTTGATACTAGTTGCACAATAAATCGCGTGAACAAATATGGCCGTTGAGAACACAAGTGCCGGTAAGAAGAAAAAATGAATAAAACGCGACTAAAAGCGTATGATATGGTTTATGGATATGGAGATTATTTCCCCAATACACAACGCCGCATGTCGGACTGCAATAGGAGCCTTCCGCACGAGCCCTGTCCACAGCATCCTATGCAAATCGGGTGAAACCCCCTTGTATATTAGAAGAATGCAACTAAGTCTCTGCTATGCCGCAACGACAGCCTCCAACACGTCCAAGCCGTCACACCGATGTTTTTTTGCGGGAAAATTTGAAAAGATATATAAAAAACGTCCCCATCTGCCTATACCGATATATCTAAGATTCAAAAAATACTTGACTGATACGGAATCACCTCTACCGACGCTCGCCGAGACGAAACTACATAAAATAGCGCCATGGCCCATCCCACCGTTGACAGTCAATCTCGATCTCCATGAAAATACCAGCCGAACCAGACCAAGAAGTTTACAAAAAAGCACTCAAGAAAATTCTCGATAAATTTCGGCAACATCTGCAAATTTACACCGACGGATCAAAAGGGCCGCACGGCACAGGGTGTGCAACGATCACCCCTGACGAAGATATTCTGACCAAAGTCCCGGATCAATTTTCAATATATCGGTGTGAAACGCTCGCTATCGCAAAGGCTGTGCAATATATAAAAAATTTGCAAGAACGACGCTTTGCCATACTTACAGACTCTCTGAGTGCGATAATGGCAATCAAAAACACCGACGAGTACGATCACCTAACACGAGAGATCCAGGAAACTGTAAAGAACATCAACGAGCAAAGGACCGAAGTGGTCGTCATCTGGATTCCTTCTCACATCGGCATCCCAGGGAATGAAAAAGCTGATAATATGGCTAAACTAGCTTGTTCTCCCTCCACTCGCACCAACAATATTCCAATATGCCACCTTGACCTCAAATCCTCTCTCCGCGCGAACACACAGAAATTATGGAACGCTGAATGGAAGGCGTTAAAAAAAAACCAAGCTGCATGACGTCCGGAACAACGTACGGGAATGATCAATCAATATACTGGAAAAAACAAAAGACCAAGTCACCATCACTCGAATCAGAATTGGCCATTCTCACCTAACGCATATACACTTGATAACGAAAGAAGACGAAACCGATGTGAAAACTGCAACACCGAACTGTCCGTGAAGCACATACTAATTGATTGCCCGAAATACGAAACTGCCAGGAAAAAACACCAAATCGCAACATCAAGATAAATCTCAGTAACGCCAAAAAATGCTCAAATACGATAGACTTTCTCAAAGACGTCGACCTTCTAAATGAAGTCCAAGCACACAAATAGCTCCTAAATGTAAATAATACTGTTGTCGATAATGGCCATGTAGTCGATGCGACACTAAGCTTTGAATTTAAAAAAAAATGTGAAAAGGAATATTGAAAAAGTTAGCATTGTTTCACCGATAAATAAGAAGAAAAAAGATGAAGAAAACGAAAAGTACCGGACGAACCGAGATGCACTGGAATATTGATGAGATGAGGAGATGAAACGGAATATAGCACGTAATGTTCATTGTGACCAATTTAATGGCTCGACAGTGTGCTGAACTTGATGATGTTGATTGCGTAATGTGTTGCAATGACTATGTTGATTTAGGGGGTGTTGAGACTGATTATCTTGAATTTGGGTGTTCAGATTGAAAATGTCAACACTTACTTGTGATGTTGAGACGTGGTACCACCGGAACAATGATAATATCGCGTCAATTTCGTTTGATAATCTAAGATAAAAAAATTGAGATCGCCTTCCTCTATGGAATTGGAAGGCTACGAGCTGTTACTTTTTTTTTAAGAAATATTATTTTACTTGAACCGACTATTGCATACGTGTTGGTATGGAAACCATGGAAATAACCATTCTGTGACGTTTATTTCTAGAATCGAAAACGCGGAACTTCAAACTTAATTGTCGGAAAAAAAAAATCGGAAACTCAAACCGAACGGGAACTATACGCGAACGAAACTTAACGCCACCTACGGCCGCTCACCCTCGCGAATGAATCGATGGTCCCGGAGGCGCCAGTTAATTTTTGTATCGCCGGTATTAACGAACTGGCTGAACGGGAGTTCGGTGGAACGGCCGATCTCCATAGCTACTTTTTGTTTCGCCGGAAATTACTAAACCAAAACTCAAAACTCAAAAGACGATGCACAAACACGAAATGATAATTTTTGTTTCGCCGGTATTATCAACCGGACTAATCTGGGAGTCGGTGAAACGAACCGACTCCCGCAACGAGATCCGCGAGAGTGCACGGTTGCGGAAATGCACGGTTGCTCAGGATGCGGGTTTAGGTAGAAGGGTCGCGATCCGAGGCCGATAGAATAGCATACGAGATCAGAAATCGGAATCTCAAGAACCAATAACGAGAGCAATTATTTATTTGGCAGAGAAGCCACGAGATCGCACCGAAGTGCAGCGGGAAGCGCTCAGCCGATCGAACGATCGCGGCGAGCAGCGAGACCGAACTTCTAAACGCGATCGGAAAAATTGTCTAAACGATAAACTCATCGAAACAGCAGAACTTAGTCCAATGATTGGGGGGATCCGCGTCTTTTGACGTCACGAAAACTCACTCACGAAAACTGCACCTCGAAAGCATTCTTTCAAATGCATCTCGATCACCAAAATTCGGAAGATTCGTATCGGAATTACAGCGAAAACTGTCACACTCAATCGTACGCTGAACGCGGGCGAACGAGAAAGTGACAGCTAGCACGAAACACACGAACACGAGCGAGAGCACAGTATCGGAGTCCGCGGCAGCGATAATGAGACCCACGCTACGCGCGACTCACGACACACACGAGACTCGAGCGCGAGAACAATAGGCCGAAGCCAACGATAGTGAAAGCGCGAGAGAGACTCGAGTTACCTCTAGGGCAGCTCTCGGCAGACTGCCTTGTCTCCGCGAATAATCTTCTTAGTTTTTTTTATTTATTGAACATAGATTTATACAAAGAGACAAAGATCCCCGAAACACCGGTATTTTTGAAAGCGATAATGTCTTAGACAATCATAGAGTTACGTACCACATGTCTGCCGATAATGCCGCACCAAACGTACACATTGAACCGAACTTGATGGCTTCCGCGTAATGATATCACTTTGAAAATGAATTTTCATGCGCGGATATCGGAATGCATGTTCTCAAAGAATGCCGATTATTATTCCTCAAAGTAAACACTGCGTGTGATTTACGAAAGATATGTCCATTACCTTCGAAGATTTATTCTTTTGTCGACAATAAGCGCATAAAGCATAAAGCTTCATTGCTGACTATTTTTAAGCCGGCGTAGAGGAAAAGTTAATTGCTGAGTGTTTTCAAGCTAGTGTTAAGAAAACTTTTAACACTGACTTTTTTGAAGCCTTCGCACAGAAATCCTGTCGCTGACTTTTTTGAAGCTATCGCAGGGGAATCCTTTGTCGCTGAGGTTCTTTAAGCTAGTGTTAAGAAATCCTTTGTCGCTGAGGTTTTTCAAGCTAGTGTTAAGATATCCTTTGTCACGGAGGTTTTTCAAGCTGGTGTTAAGAACTCCTCTGCTACTGAAGTTTTTTAAGCTAGTGTTAAGAAATCCTTCGTCGCGGACTTTTTTCAAGCTATCGCACAAGAATCTTTTGTCGCTGACTTTTTTCAAGCTATCGCACAGGAATCTTTTGTCACTATCTTTTCTTAAGATGACGCAACGGAAACCTTTATTGCTGACTGTTTTTTAAGCCAGCATAGAGAAATAATTAATTGATGTTTTTCTTTCAAGATAGCTTAAGGCCTTAGGCCACCCTAGAGGCCGACAAAAATGGGCTTTTTTGGGAGTTTTTTTCAGAAATATTACGAAATCAATCGAGATTACAGAAATGGGACTTTATTATACATATCATTAACTGCATACAATATTTTTTTTGAGGCAATTTATTTCAAAATGGCGGCGGTACAGCGTTTTTGCGACGACGTCTTTTTTTTTCTATGCTCCAGGGCCGGAATAACAGCTCCTGTAATTTAATGAATCATGATTAAGGCCTGCATTTTTTCGATTATATATAGTATAAGCTAGAGAAGTACGTAGGATTTTTTCGATATATTGATTTTTGACAAAATGGCGCACTTCTAAAGTGGAAAGTGAGAAATTCGCCTAAAAAATCGTCAGATAATTGTTAATAACAGATGAACTATGCAATATAAAAAGAAATCCTACGTACTTCTATAGACAATGTATTTTCGAAGATATATTCCAAATTTCAAGTCAATTGGTTGAAAATTGTCTGAGTTATGTTTACGGCCAACTAAAAAAATGTAGTTTTGAGATAAACGCGTTTAAAGTTTTGAGTAGTAGAAAATCATGAATAATTTTGCAATACCTTTAATCTGCGATGCCTGCACCATACAATTGGCCTTCCAGATTATCTTCCTGCTCTTGCATTTCTTTTCTTCTTGATCTTGCAGCGATTCTGGCCTCTTTTTCCCGGTCTGATAGCGATCTCTCTGCAAGCTTTATGCGCTGTTTGTCGACCTACATGCACATTTCGTAGCTGTTCGGGCCGATTTCCAAATCCATTGCCTCCATTATGTGTAAAATTGAAGAAAACCCGTCATTAAATACACAAACTGCAATTTCCGTAGCTACATCCAAGACTGTTTTCCCACTTGAAATATTTTTTGGGGCCAATGTCCACACAGGCGAATTAAAGCTTTCGTTGTTATTTTGCGTTGTTGTACCCCGAGTACGCCGGTTGTTGTCGCAAGATGCATTGCGCAACAACCGAGGTATGCGAGCAGCGGGCGAGCCGTGCGCGAATATAATTACCGAAATCGAGCGCATCGCGGGCGATTGAGCAATCGACGCATCGAGCGATTCTCGATCGCGGATAAGTGGAGCAGCGCGTCAGCAGTTCAAGTAGCGCGGAGCCTCCATATTCCGTGGACGTACGGAATCTGAAGTGACGGAAAATAAACAGTAAATAATGAAAAGCGGAGTTTTAAGAAATAATGTTTTGTCTAATAAATAATGCTGATGCTCTCGCTCGATATATAATGATACGCGAGTGAGCATTCGACAGTCTGGTTTGACTCGAGAAACTTTGCGTCTGGTCCCAGGGATTGGGTATTGGAATCCAAAAGGTAACATAGAGTGTTCCGGGCAAGGGAACGTATTAAATGCCCGAGCTCTTCTCTCACACATTGATGAATTACGTGACTAGGTACACTCAAATTTCTATCACATTATATGCGTATCTGAAACTTGGCTCCATGAAATCATTCAAGACGATGTTGTATCGATAGACTCCTATAAGCTTATCAGTAGGGAAAAGGGGGGTGGGGTCGGGATTTACTTTCATCAATCCTAAAAGGTCAAATTCATTTTTGCCTCGCCGCGAGAATATGAGGCCAAGCCGGAATACTTAATCTGGAAGGTATTGTGCCCCGGAGGCTCGAAAATACTTGTTGCCGTAGTGTACCGCCCACTTCGTCTATGCTTTGTCAATCGTTTTGATGACGAGATTATTGCCTTGTTGCCCTTCTATGGCGACATAATAATCAACAGTGATTTCAATGCAGATATTTTAGGCAACTCGTACGACGCTCAACATTTTAGGTCGTTTTTCCGAGAACACGGCTTCTTTGTTGTCCCGCTGAGACCGACTCATCATACTCGCACGACAGATACTTGGCTAGACATTTGCGCGGTGAGCGATTCTGCGAAAATACTCTCTTATGGGCAATCTGAGGCACCGTTTCTCTCCGGGCACGATCTTATTAGCATCACGTACGACATTCAACTCCAACGCAGTCAGCCTCAGACTTTTAAGTATCGGGATCTGCGTAAGATCGATCCAGACTCTCTTTCCGCGCATTTGTCCAAACGGGACTGGTCAGCCTTCGCGGCAACCGACTCGATAGTAACTAAGTTAGCAATATTCTGTAAGAACACCGTCGAGGCGATACACGCACTAGCACCTCTCAAGACCGTCAGTGTATCACGCCCTCCGGCACCGTGGAACCACGCCACAATGCGTAAAAAAAAAAAACTGCGCGACCAGTTGCATCGTCGATTCCGGAGGAGCAAAAATAACGGATCCGGTAATCCAGCGCTATTAGATGCGTTTTGTAGATTACGCAATGAGATAAAAACTCAAATATCTGATGCTAAACGAGAATACATTTACACTCGCATAACGTCGTGCCGGAATTCTCGTAGTGTCTGGCAAGAGCTTAGACGACTGAAGCTTGTGAAACCGAAACGTAACGAGTTAGCGATTGAATTTTTGCCCGACGATCTTAACCATGCTTTCTCCGCGGTTTTCACTACGCCTCCGCCGTTCGCTTATCGCCGGCATTCCCTCTTCTTTACCACTGCTCACCCATCAACGCTTTGCATTATCGCCAGTCTCCGCTACCTCTGTCATCTCTGCTCTCTCCCGTAATTCCTCTATCTCCACCGCCACGGACTATCTTCCAGCTAGCTATCTCCGCCTGGTCTCCAACATACTCCTTCCCCACATAACCGAACTAATTAACCTGTCTTTTTTTTTCTCTACCTTCCCAGCAGCCTGGCAGAGAGCACTTATCACCCCTATCAACAAGGTCTCCTCCCCCTCCAGTCCTACTGACTATTGCCCCATCTCTATCCTCTGTTCTATATCAAAATCGTGGAGAGGCTGGCTTACGATCAGCTAGTGGCCTTGCTTCAAGCTCACAACATTCTTGATCCTCTCCAAACGGGGTTCCGTAAAGGTCACGGTACTCGGACGGCTTTGCTCAAATTCACGTACGACGTTAGGCACGGAATCGACAAACATTTGCTCACCATCGCAGTATTTTTCGATTTTAGTAAAGTCTTCGATACGGTTTGTCACCTTTATCTGCTATGTAAGCTTGCGGATGGGGGGCTGTCGGCGTGAGCAATTACCTGGTTTACTTCCTACTTGTGTGGAAGGTCGCAGGCGGTACGCCTGCCGGATGGTGCACTTCCGGGGTGGACAGCGGTGGCTTCAGGCGTTCCTCAGGGCAGCGTTCTTGGTCCACTTCTGTTCAGTTTCTATCTCGCCGACCTACCCGCGACGCTCCGAACTTGCTCTTACTTGCTGTACGCCGACGATATGGTCATTTACTACCATTGTACCACTAACGATCTGCACGCTTCGCTGGACAGGGCCAACGGTGACATCGCCTTAATATACGGCTGGGCAACACATAATTCTCTCTCTCTTAATACTACCAAAACTAAGGCAATAATCTTGGGTTCCTCAGGGCTCGTCAGTCGCGTTGACTTGGCTCTACCCCCCCTCTCCAAGTGCTCAACAATCGTGTCGACTACGTGGTATCCACTCGTTATCTGGGCTTCCTCATAACTAATACGTCGGGGCGGGGGGACATGTCTCGGAGATGAGGCGGCGGATCTATAGGAGTTTGGCACCTCTCTATCGTACTGCACATTCATTTGACTTAGCAACGCGGAAATGGTTCGTGAGGACGCTGGTTCTACCTCACTTAGAGTACTGCCCGGCTATGTTGAGCGATGTCACTGGGGAATAGAACGGGAAGCTGCAGCGGGCCTTCAACGCAGCTACACGTTTCATATTACAGTTAGGACGAACTGAGCATATTTCGGAGGGCCGTCGATTGCTCGGCTGGCTTACGGTCGTGAATCGGCGTCGCTATTATATAGGGTGCCTTTTTTATTCTATTGTTCGCACCGGAGTCCCTCCCTATCTCGCGGACTATCTCATCTTTCGAGATAGAGAAAATCCGCGGGTTCTGGGGGGGCGAACTGAGACATTTCGTGTACCTCTCATGCGGACCTCAGCCTTTCGAAAATGGTTTCGTGTATCCGGCACTTATTTGTGGAATGCTCTACCGGCGGCAATCACGGAGTCACCTTCGCTCGATAGCTTCAAGCATAAATTGGTAGAGCATCTCCTTGCCCAGGAGTCTAGCGACGCAGGCCTATAGTATTTTACCTCATAGTTAGATTTATATTTAGATTTATATTTACTTATCATAAGATCTTATCTTTTCTCAATACGCTTATCAAGCTATTTAATTATCTTTACTTACTCATTACTCTCACCTTATTAGATCTTAAGTGATGCCTTGTACTGTGTGCCTACTTTTGTACCTACGGTCCTAAGGGGATTGATCCCAGGATCCAATAAAAACTTATTCTATTCTATTCTATTCTTATCGTAGACAAATCAGCCTACCGAGCGCCGCCCTAGAGGCAACTCGGGCTCTCTCTCACGCTGCCTTTACCGCGGCTTCGGCCGATCGTGTGTCTCGTGTGAGTGTCGTGAGTCACGCGTGGCGTGGATCTCGCTCTCGCTGCCGCGGGCTCTGATACTGTGCTCTCGCTCGCGTTCGTGTGTTTCGTGCTACCTGTCACTTTCTCGTTCGCTTGCGTTCAGTGTACGATTGAGAATGACAGTTCGTGATACGAATCCGATACGAATTATTTCGAATTTTGTGATCGAGATGCATTTGAAAGAATGCTCTCGAGGTGCAGTTTTCGTGAGGGAGTACTCGTGGCATCGAAAGATGCGGATCCCGCGCATTATTGGATTAATTTCTGCTGTTTCGGTGAGTTTATCTTTTCAATAATTGTCTTGGTCGTGAATAGAAATTCGTTCTCGCTGCTCGCCTCGATCGTTCGATCGGCTGAGCGCTTCCCGATGCACTTGTGTGGGATCTCGTGGCTTCTGAGCCAAATAAGTAACTTCTACCAAAACCCGCATCCTGAGCGACCGTGCATTTCCGTTACCGTATGCTCTCGTGAGTGCAATCGGTGGATATCGTTGCGAGCTTCGGCTCGCGGATCTCGCGTGCGGGAATCGGCCCGTTCCACCGACTCCCAGGTTTGTCCGGTTGATAATACCGGCGACACAAAATTGTCATTTCGTGTTTTGTCTATCTTCTTTTTAGTTTTGAGCCGGTTTGGTAATTTCCGGCGATTCAAAAATTAGCCCTGGAGATCGGCCGGTCTACCGATCTCCCGTTTAGTCCGGTTCGTTAATACCGGCGATACAAAAATTAACTGGCGTCCCCGGGACCATCGATGCATTCGCGAGGGCGGACGGCCGAAGGCGGCGTTAAGTTTCTTAATGCTACCCATACTCACATTACTCCACTTTCCCATGCCACTTTTTTTCTATGCAGGAATCTGAGACAGGATCCATAGCATCGTATGGGATCGATTCCTGAGAATCGTCGGAGGATTTCTGCGATGACGAGAAAAGAGTCTACCAAAGCGTATAGGATGAGTCTGGAAATAGGAAATTACCCATATTCTGATTATACTCGACCCCACTCTCTTTTCCACACTGTTATCCATGTTGCAACCCATACTCGATTTAATACGCATTCCCATACTACTTTTTTACGCGGAGAAACAGACAAGCATCGCACTGCATTACGTTACCAGAAGTCCCCGCACGGTGAGATTGTGTGAGAGATTCTTTTCCGCGATAAATATAAATCTCGCCAAGAAGCACGGTGAGATTACGTAATAGTATATTTTGCACCAAGGGCGGAAAGTTGGACATTCCTGACGAGGGTGTTGGGTGATGCCAGAGATGGGTAAAGAGGGTCGGGGGCCCGAGGGCCGAAGGCCCGAGGGTTCCTCGAAGTCTCTTTGCCCGCCGAGGGCAGCGCCAAACACACGAGTTGGAATGCCGACTCCGCCCGCGATGCAAATACGATTTTTTCATACACCTGTAATGGAAAGATTATACTTGGCTCGCTGATGAGGGGGGAGGAAGCAAGTACTTTTCTCCCTTGGGAGTTCTTTCCGCCCTAGGGAGAAAAGTGCTTACTTTCTCTCCTCTGATCAGGGAGGAAAGTACAAACTTTCCTTGCAGGTGTGTGAAAAAGATTTTTCTGTCCGCTTTGATGAACAAACTCGCCAAGAAGCACGGTGGTTGTATAAGAATCTTGCTCCGGGACACATACGGCACTGTCAGTGAGATCTCGGTTAGATTCTTGGTGACATTCTCGGAAAGATTCTCAGCGGATTTCACTGTAATTTCCGCCGGGAATCTCCTTGAGATTCTTTTTTTCTACGCGGGCGTACAATAATAACAGAACTGAACGGTTTTAATTTTGCCGAGATTAGGCAACGGCCGTTCCGCTATCGTTGTATTGAATACAGTGTAAGTCTGTCATCAAGACAACATTGCTTCTTTTATTTGATCTCCCTGACACACATGCTGGCGTGAACGCAAATCATTCGCAGATAGATTGAAAGGACGGGAATACGGATAAAATTATCCCAGTGTTGACGACAAAAATAAAATAGTCCGTTATAAGCAAGTTTTTAATTTGCTTTGCGGTCACCATTTCTTGACGATTTGCGTCCAACTTTGCAATCATGTAAGAAATGTTCATAGAATATTTTTAATAAAGTTAATCAAAGTTTCAATGCTTACTTATGTTCAGGGCATTTTCCGTTTGGCTCTCGTAATAGTCCTGGTGGGCAAGGTTCGATTACATCGCTATCAACTGTTGGAATTCCATGCCACCTGACTGTAATGGTCTTCCTCATACCGGATGGTCTGAAAAAAAGATGTGTGAAATTGGTATTGTAACTATAACACACAACGTTACGGCACAAGTAATCTTGACCACATTTACACAAGGTTCGATCGCGAACCTTGAAGCAATAGCTGTTGAAAGAAAATGACCTTGAGACAGGCTTCTTTTTTGACGAACAATAATTTTGATATTAAAGAAGCCACACCCGGCGCGGCCTGGGTCACAGGCTGCCGGGGCTCTGTTTGACGAATTTTTACTACCTGAATTTCCTTTTGGCGCTAGCTGGTTTTCGGCGAACCAACGAACCTTTGACTATTTAATTCCGGCTAGCAATTATTCTAGCAGAGACGATCACAAGGCGGGTAGGATTGGAGGACCCGGTTATTGCGAAATCACCAGCAGAAATAATTGAGCAAGAAATACGATTTATTCAATAATTTGACTTACGTGAAATTATCACCAAAGATATCGAACACAGAACACACACAGTTTGACTAAATATTTCGGATGACAATCTTTCTATTGTCTTAAAGTTATTCGTGAATTAGACAAAATATCGCGACTACTCGAGGGCTCACCTGCCGTACTCTGCCGTAATACGCCGACGGACAAGTGACGATCGAGAGACGATGATCCAGCGAGCGCTCGATATTTTGGCACTCGCATAGGCGCGTCGCGAGCTCTTTGTGGAACACGCGAATCAGGAAGCCGCGTCGTTCGGTTGTACCATGGACTTGTCGATATTTTGACTCGAGACGATTAATATTTGAGATAATTTGGACGACACGACAAACAAGAGTTGTAATTAATATAATATTATTTGTCTAAGTATTCTACCTGCGCTAGCTCTCGAGTAGTTCGGCGAGCTAGATGACGTCGAGGACAGTCGATTATTATTTTCCTGTCACAATCTAAAGTTTATCGGTTCATAAGATATAAAAGTGATCGTTGTCATCCTTCGAGTAAGTGGAGCATGCAATACGGGAAGTTTGACCTATGAGCCTGGAATAAATTTGGCGTTTCGAACCTCTGCGCATAGATAAAACTATTATAAGTAACGTATATGAGACCGCGATTCATGTTTAAAATTGTCTAGTAATTGTAGTGCCAGCAGCAGTAGTTAATTCGCGAAATAACCCTGTTACATCCCGTAAAGTTTTAACGAAACGTCTCGCATCGCAGCGAGCCGCGCCACGCGCCACGGGCCGGAATCTGCAGCGTCAGCAACGTTCAACGCACCTACGGAGGCGCGCGATAAATCGCAGCGTCGCCGATCCCACGGTGCGCACAAAATCCCTCAACAATAATTGCTGACCCTGACGATTCCACCACCGCCCCCACGATGCACGCACTGCGATCGATCGAGCATAAATATCCAACTCCTCCAACTCGCGGGCAGTCTCCGATCCACTCAGCATCGGTATAGATCGGGTTGGAACTCCGCGATAAGTATCTACCGGATTATCTAATCCCCGTATATCTTGTGGGATAGTAATCGTAGTGTCAATCGGGTCGCGGGTTACTGTTAGTCCAATTAATATTAGATTCGGGGTTATTTAATAACGTTTAAACATTCCCTCTAAACAACTCGCGTATTTGCGAATAATCATCGCGGTAAATCTTCGGGTTCGTTCAATTTCCCACGAACGGGTCGTCGTGCGTAAATCGACCGGGAAATAAAGAGAACCGTGAAGTTCGTGTGTGCAAAAACTATAGAAACATTAAGTGTATTCTCGCCTCAAGCGAAACGCTTGTGTAGTGTATAAGACAGTCAAACAAGGTGAACGTTCTAAACAGCTGCGACTGTGCCGGCTGAAGCGTAACTCTGGTATCTTGTAACCCGAGCACACGCTGATAGCGGCCGAGCGCCGCCGCGAGAAATCCACCGGCCGCACAGTACAGTCTGATCTCGCTGTGCATTAAAGTAATCATTTATCTATAATAATCAAGGAACAAGTAATTCGGTAAATTCTGATAAACAAGACTGTAACAATATATCATTTATGTTCCAAGGGAACTTAAACTCTATTTAATTTCAACTCCTTCATCAAAACCCAATCCTCGTGATTTTAAAGGACCGTGCCTGTAGAGGACGGAGTTAAGAACGAATCCAATAATAAAAATAAACCTCGCGATTCTCGTGAGGGTTAGCGTGTGTCCGTACGAGACGCCCCCGCACGTCACAAGCTAAATGGTGTCAGAAGTGGGATACTTCTTTAACGATCCTTAGAAATCGAGAGTGAATTTTTGGGTACAATTAACAAGAAAAATTAAAATCAATCATTCAAAAATTACGTCTCGATAAATTTTCCCTAAAGTCAAGGTTGGCTCTCAAAAATCTCGCTGATAACCACCTTCAAAAAAAAAAAATAATAATTTCGCGTAAATCAATTAAACAAGTTTCGCCGTGCTGGGATTCGCATTTCCGTCAAGAAAAAAATAAGAAAATCAGCACTACCATGCCAGCCAACGCGACTGCGGATCTGGACGTGTCTACGCGTTTAGTGGAAAGCTTCACTGCAGCCATGGGAAACATGTCACTGCAGAATAAGCTAAGTCAGATTCCCCGATTTGACGGGAAGAATATGTCTCTGCGAAATTATATCATTGACATAAAAAATGGTGCTGCCTTTATTCCCGACGGATCGGAACCACAATACGTAGAACAATGTATCGCTCGACTGGAGGGTCGAGTACGCGACATGTTTTACGGTGAACGAGTCAACACGGTCAAAGCGTTTATTTCACACTTGAAAAAACGGTTAGCCAAAGGGCGCGATTACGACTTTTTCACCGATGCCATCGTGAACATCAGGATGCAGCAGGATGAGTCACCCGGGGAACTCTACGACAGGCTTCGGGTACTCCTTGACGCCGCCAGGTCAGCTTATAAAGCGGAATATGGCGTCAACCCTCCGGAGGTAGAGAGGGACCCGCTACAGAAACGAGCTCTCGCCGCTTTCATCGACGCGTTACCAACACCGATGGCCGAGGCAGTGGACCTGCGTGAACCTACAACGCTGAGCCAAGCCTTCGAACTTGCCGAAAAATTCGCGATAAAGGAGGTGCGGAGAAAAAGAGCAACGCTAGACTACGACAAGGTAATGTACGCCACCGAAGCCAGCCAATACCCGTCCCGGCGATGGGAGAACGATCGCTCACGCTCGCGTGACCGACTAGAAGAACGGGGTACATATCGGGACAAAAGCCCGCGATACCAGTCTCCACATTCGCGCGGAAATTATCGCGACGCCAGTCCATACTACCGCGGAGAATACCGCCGCGACAACTCCCTGAATCGGTACGGAAATCAGGGGGACCATAACAACAAGCCCAGGCAAGACCCTGAACCAGAGTGGACGAGCCCAGACTACACCGCAGTACCAGCGGGAGAAATGAAGAATTACAAGGACGGCCGACGACCATTCGGGGTAGTCAAAGTGCCACTCTCCGGCGAAGGTACCGCACTCCGTACTGGACCCATAGGATGTGGAACAAGAAATTGCGTCCGCATCTATACCGGGTGTCCCTGCTGCTACAGAGGGGAATCTTGCGGCTGCTGTCCAAATAATCGAACAACGGATACCCGCCGCTCGGGCGGAACAGCGACGCGCGCCATCGAAGCCTCCACTTCGAATGCCGTCACTGCCACTTCCAGCAAGTGCAATCTGGTGCAACCAACGTATTGCCAAGGCCCGGCAGAGGCTTTCACAATCCTCTGGACTAAGCACGCGGTCGAATCACCAGTAGTGGAACTAGCTGCCCCGGAACTCCGACAAAGAAAGGGCACATTCTTCCTCGATACGGGCGCTGAAGCATGCTTAATCAAACTACAAGCACTAAGCAATCAGGTCCCTATCGATACTACCCAGAAGATCTTCGTTGCAGGGATCGCGGAAATAGGGGTGCAAACCCTCGGTACCGTGATGATCCACCTCAGCGAGAGACCGACCAAGTTCAATGTGATGGTCGATCTGCCCATCAACAGCGATGCCCTCGTCGGCAAACCGTACTTCCGGGAAGAGAAAGCCGAAATCTCCTTCAATCACAACACCTTGGTTACCATCAGTGATCCTATTAGTCCCAAGCCTTTCATCGACACGAATCCACACCACCCGAACTACAATGGTGGAACGGAAAAAAGGATAATGATCGCAAACGAGGTAAGATCAACCAGAGTATTCACCCTGCGCGCCCGAACTCAACAAAAGATAGAGCTGGAAGTCATCAACACCGATCTGACAGAAGGGTATCTACCACGCATAGACATGGCTGATGGACTATACCTAGGGGAGGCACTGGTCACCCAACGGGCAGGAGTGTGCCAACTATACGCAATCAACACCAGAGATGAAGACGTAAAAATCGAAGTCAACCCTCAAGAACTACTACCTTTCACGTACATAGATCCTGATAGCGAAACACAACTCGAGGATACTGAATCCAGCGACGCAGCCGCTTGCCCACCAGAAGACAGAGTGGAGAAGATTCTCGAAGCACTACGGCTAGAGCGCCTAAACGATGAAGAACGCGATCATGTACGTGAACTAGTTGAAGAATACCCCGAAAGGTATCAACTCCCAGGAGACAAATTGCAATGCACCCAGCGGGTTTATCACCGTATACCAACCATCGACGACCTGCCAATAAACACGAGGCAATACAGATTTCCAATAGTGCACAAAGCTGAAGTGGAGCAACAGGTACAAACAAAGCTGCGTGATGGTATCATCTTCCCGTCGCAGTCACCATACAACTCACCCGTATGGATAGTACCGAAGAAGCCGGACTCACAGGGACGACCACGCATGCGAATGGTCATCGACTTCCGAAAACTAAACGAGAAAACGATCCCGGACGCGTACCCGCTGCCGAATATATTGGAAATCCTCGACCAACTGGGGAGAGCAATGTACTTCTCAACATTCGACTTGGCGAGCGGGTTCCAACAGATACCCATGGATCCCCAGGATAGCGCAAAAACCGCGTTCTCCACCCCCAACGGGCACTATGAATACTCCCGAATGCCCGAAGGTCTGAAGAACGCCCCAGCGACCTTCCAAAGGCTAATGGACAACGTGCTGCGGGGATTGCAGGGAACCGAACTATTCGTGTACCTGGACGATATAGTCGTTTTCGCGACATCGCTGGAGGAGCATAAGGTAAAGGTACGCCGCCTCATGAGACGACTGGAGGAGGCCAATCTAACCCTGCAACCCGACAAATGCGAGTTCCTGTGCCACGAAGTGGCGTATCTAGGACACATCGTTGGCCGTAACGGACTACGTATGGACCCAAGAAAATTAAGAGCCGTGGAGAAGTTCCCGGTACCGAAAACCCAGAAAAATGTGAGACAGTTCCTAGGATTGGCAGGGTACTATCGGCGATTCATCCCCAACTTCTCGGCACGCGCAAAACCTCTGTCGGACTTGTTGAAGAAGGGCTTAAAGTTCGAATGGAAGGCTGAACAGAAACGAAGCTTCCGGGATCTACGCAGGGCATTGTGCGAGGAGCCCATACTACAGTACCCAGATCTAAACAAACCCTTCATCCTAACCACGGATGCCTCAGACATCGCCTTGGGGGCAGTGCTAGCCCAAGAAAAGGATGGGATCGACTTGCCCATCGCGTACCATTCCCGGGTACTGAACAAGGCTGAAAAGAACTACTCCACCACCGACAAGGAGTGCTTCGCAGTGGTCGATTCAATAGATCATTTCAGCTCGTACCTATACGGGAAGAAGTTCAAGCTTGTAAGCGACCACGAACCTCTGAAATGGATCGGGGCTATGACCGACCCTGGAAAACGCTTAACGAGGTAGAAACTAAGAATGCGCCGTTACGACTACGAATTCGAATATAAGTCGGGGAAACTGAACTCCAACGCTGACGCGCTATCGCGCAACCCTGTGCCGCAAGAAGAGTCCAGCGCCAGCGAAGCAACAGAGACGGAAACTTGCCAGGTCCTCCCTCTCAAAACAAAGGGAGACCCACCAAAAGCTCCATTCAGAATACCTGAAAAACCCGCTCCTAGGCCAACAACGGCGAGCACGAGCACCGCGGATCAGAGCATGATAGCAGGACGGACTCGCTCACGCGTACGCAGTACACCCGCTGCCATGCCCAATTACAAAGAGGATACCGACGAGTCCAGCACGGAATCCTCAGGCGTGCCCATTCACAGGGCACACCGAAGCATGCTACCATCAGCGCCCCCACCAGTAAGAAGACTCAGGCCACCAAGGAGAGAAAAAGCCGCAGAACCCAGAGCGAAACCGGCAAGCTCCAGCACACCAACTCTTTCAAAAGCTGCCGCCACCGTAGTGGAAATGAGCTCCGCTGCAGAAGACACGGACGACAGCGTGTTCGAAGAGCCCGCGAAACGCACGCAAACGGCAGAACTGGAAGACCACGGATCGGAGGCCAAAGAATCTGCTGAACGAAAAACAGACGAGGAGCTCGAGAAAATCCAAGAGGAAATCCAGAAGTCCATCAGCAACTTCGATGAGTCACTGCGCATGCTCGAGGAGCGATTCCTTGCCGAAACTCCAACAACAGGAATCACGGGGGAGCTACCAGAGATAGCCTCAGACGGAGAAGCGGATACTGACGAGGACATCGCCCGACGATCACTGCGGGAAATGGACCCATACGACGAAGAAAGTGGCGACGCAGAACTGACCAGGCGAATTGACAAACTGTCTGAGTCATTCCCTGCAACAACGGAACAGGAACTACTGAAGCGGCTGGTCGAAGCCGAAATCACCATGCGACCAAGCGACAAGTCCAACGAGGAAGACGAAAATCAGCAGCCCCCGGAACAGAAGCCGAACCACGAAGCCGCCGGGGATGGAACCGAAATCACCAGCGTCCCAGAAGAGCGCAGCAATTCGGAACCAACAGCTTCAGGCATCATACTCCCCGAACGTGCAAACGCAGTAGCGGAAGAACAGCCAGCCGACGTCAAACGGCGCCGCACAGTCAGATTCTCCCTCCCAGGGGAGGAAACACTGCCCACCGCACGTTCTACACCTTTCCCAAGCCGCACTCAAAAACGCAGCACACCAGGGACACAAGATCACCAAAAAGCCATGAATCAACCCAACTACGAACTCATCATCGAAGAGACAGCGGAAGAGAACCCGGAAAGAGAGGAGGGAACGATGGAAACACCCAACCACCCGGACAGCAAAGAAGTCGACGCGGATGCCGTAGGTCCCGAAGACGAAGAGATAGCAGCTCCTCCAGCCGAAGGAAAAAAACAGAAATGCAACACCACAGGAACACGCGAATGCCTAACGTACAAACCCGACAACGTAGCGCACTTCATTTCGGCAGACGGGGAATTGACCACACCGATCGCAAGAATCCTCGCGGACCTCGGGAAAATCAACGGAGACGACCTGAGAGAAAAGGGTTTAACGGTCGGTCAAATCGCCGTGACCCCTAGCGGACGGAATAAAGTATACAGCATCGTAGCCAAGCAACGATACCTAGAAGAGACGGAACCTGAGAATATAAAGCAGGGGCTAACCAACCTAAAAGAAACCCTCCTGAAAACCCACGTGAAGAGCTTGCGGATCTCGCGCTCGGGGGACATCACCGACACCCTACCACCACAGGAACTCGTACAGACCATCGATGAAACATTCCGCAACACAGGGATAGCCATCGCCCTCTACTACGGGAAGATTCAACTGCCCCCCCGAAGAACAGCGTACCGAAATCATCGAGGAATATCACAGCAGCTTAGCCGGCGGACACCGTAGAGTTACGAAGACGTACCGGAAAATCCGCGAACGTTACCATTGGCCATCGCTACGGAACGAAGTACAAAACTACATACGAAGCTGCCGAAGCTGCCAAGAAAAGAAACTGACCCGCATACGCACGCGGGAACCCATGATCATCACCGACACAGCAGTAGACGTGTTCGACAAAGTCGCGCTCGACACAGTTGGACCACTACCAACAACGCCCAACGGCAACAAACACATACTAACGATGCAGGACACACTATCCCGTTACTGCATCTCCGAACCGATCCCGGATCTGAGGGCAACCACAATCGCCGAGGCAATGGCACGACAGCCTCATACGCGAAATTGCGAAGATATTCAAGATCAAGCAGCTTACAACCTCAGGGTATCGCCCCCAGACCAACGGAGCTCTGGAGCGGAGCCACATAATGCTGATCGAATACATCAAGCATTACGCACAAAGCTACGATGACTGGGACCGACTTCTACCATTCGCCGAGCTTTCGTACAACACGTGCGTGCACGAAGCAACCAACTTCACCCCCTACGAGGTAGTCTACGGAAGATTGCCAAGTATTGGCCTAAGGGTGCGCAGGGATATCCTGATGAGGTACAATAAATAAACTGAAGCGGAGCGATGAATTAGATGCAATTAATGTATTTTACTTTCCCACATTGTAACGGTACATGTGTAGACAGCGTGGGAGATTATAGCCAAGTAATCGTTGATAAGATCGATTGCTAGTTTCCGACGTGTTCTACGCTGTTCCCTCTGCTCGCTTGTCAGTACAGAGAGCTGCATAATCGGTGTATATTTCTACACCCCTCCTCAACGATTATGCTCCTTTAATCGATGCTATGGTTGAATTCCGTGAGTTGACATCCTTTGCGGTGTTTTTCCAGTTTCACCGCTCCTAGCGGTTTTGTCATCATATCAGCGATCATGTCGTTCGTTGGACAGTACTGGATTTCGATGATTTTCTTCCTCACCAAATCCGTCACGAAGTGGTATTTCACGTCGACGTGTTTAGTCTTGTTTCTTGACTCTCCGTTTATTACCAGTTTAATGGCACTCTGGTTATCTTCGAGCATTCGGATTGGCCTTGTTTGTTCTATGTTGAAGTCCTCGAGTAATCTTTTTATCCATAACAGTTCCCTGCTCGCTTCTGCTATTGCAATATACTCGGCTTCGCAACTCGACCAGGCTGTGCACGTTTGTTTTCGGCAGGCCCAAGCGATTGCACCTCCGTTGTACTGGAATATAAAACCGCTGTGGGACTTACTGTCCGTTCTGTCTTCTGCCCAGTCCGCGTCCGAATACACAACGAGTCCTTCCGTGTTACTCGTCATCCTCAGCTTGAGATTTGCTGTGCCCTTCAGGTATCTGACGATTCTCTTGGCCTCGTTCCAGTCTGTTTCCGTTGGGTTTTTGATTTTTTGGCTTAATATTGACACACTCGCTGCTATATCGGGTCGTGTGTGTGTCGCCACGTAGAGTAAAGCTCCTATCAGTTTTTGGAATGCATCACCGTTTTTCATAGTTTTTCCGTCGCGGGCTAATTCTAGATATCCGGTGTCGAGGGGAATCTTCGAGGTTTTTGCGTCCTGCGGTGCGAATCTGTCGATGATCTTCCAGATGTACTGCGTTTGATTCATGTAGAAAACCCCGTTTAGATCCTTCTCGATGTTGATGCCTAGGTAATTCTTTAGTTCACCAAGTTTCGTGAGTTCAAATTCTCGCTCGAGTGCATCTCCTGTGTTTTGTATTTCGGTTATGTCCTCGTCGGCAATCAGAAGGTCGTCGACGTATACTGCCACGTACTGTGCGGCCTTCGATTTGATTTTTGAGTACAGGCAAGGATCCGATGCGCTCTGTTTGAACCCCAGCTTGATGAGTGCTGCATGGAGTTTTTCATTCCATGCCTTCGCTGCCTGTTTTAGTCCGTATATGCTCTTGTTAAGTTTACAGACCAATTTCTTGTTCGCGTTGACGAAACCCTCCGGTTGTTTCATATAAATTGTTTGCGTTAATTCACCGTTGAGGAATGCCGTCTTTGCGTCGAAATGATTTTTTTTCAGTCTCTTCTGGGTCGCTACTGCGAGCAAAAGGCGTAACGTTGTTGCTCTCACTACTGGCGCGAACACCTCATCGTAGTCAGTCCCGTATTTCTGGCTGAATCCTTGTGCTACAAGGCGTGCTTTGTATTTTGTCAAACCAGTAATGGCGTTCTTCTTCCTCTTAAATACCCATTTGCAACCAATGGCCTTTCTTCCTTCCGGTAGTTCGGTGAGTTTCCAGGTCGAATTATTTGCCATTGATTTCATCTCATCGTCCATAGCTTTGATCCATTCATCCCTTTCGCCTCCGCTGAGTGCTTCAGCTCGGTTTTTAGGCTCTTCACAATCCGTCACGATTCTGGCTTGATACTCGAATCGTTCTGGTGGCTGTCCTTTCGTTGCCCTTTCCGAAATTCTGACTCTCGTACTAATAATTTCTTCAGGGTCACCGGGATATACGTAATCGCTGTCGCCCGCCGGTAAGGATTGCTCCAATAGCGAACTCTGAATAGAATCTTCCGCCTCTTCGAATTCGTCTGTTGATTCCGAGGATTCGTCCAGCCCTGGTTCCTGTTCGTCCTCGAATTCGTTCTCGAGGGGAATTTCAACCTCCTCCGTGTGTTTCTCTTGTTCTTTATTTTTCACCTTTCGGCCTTTTTTGGTTTCCGTTTCTTCATTCTTCGTATTTTCGATCTTCGCATCCTCGTTCTTCGTTTCTTCGTTCTTTGTATTTTCGATCTTCGCATCCTCGTTCTTCGTCTCTTCGTTCTTTGTATTTTCGATCTTCATTTCTTGCGGGATAATCTTTACGTCGCGACTGATAATTATTTTATTGGTTTTTGTGTCCAGCATTCTGTATGCCTTCGACTCGGTGGAATATCCCACGAATGTGAGTTTTATCGCTTTATCGTCCAATTTTCGTCGCTTTTCCTTTGGTACGTGTGTATACCCGCTGCTCCCAAAAATGTGTAAATGCTTGACGTTTGGTTTTCTGCCATTCCACAACTCGAAGGGTGTACCGGTAATCGCTTTTGACGGCAGAACATTCTGGAGATAGCACGCCGTATTAACTGCCTCTGCCCAATATTTCTTCTTCATCTCCGCGTCGTTCAACATACATCTCGCAGCCTCCATGAGTGTCCTGTTCTTGCGCTCTGCGTCGCCGTTTTGGAACGGCGAGTACGGTGCGGTATACTGCATTTTCACGCCCATGTCGGCCAGTGGTTCCTGTAGTTCTTTCGAGATATATTCTCGTCCGTTGTCCGATCTGATGACCTTGACCTTTTTTCCAAATTTGTTTTCGGCGTACTTGATGTAATCCTTGACGCATTTCGCGACATCCGACTTGTACCTTAGAAAATATACTTCTGTGAATCTGCTGTAGTCATCGATCATGGTCATGAAATACCTTTTTCCGCTCGGTGTTGTGTCCTGCATGGGTCCACAAACATCTGTGTGCATCAATTCTAGCACAGACGTCGCTCGTGTTGTCGCCTCCTTAGGGATTGGATTTCTTGACATTTTTCCTTTAATGCAACACTCGCAAACTTCTCGGATTCCACAGTCCCGTATCTCCAGGCCCGTCACCAGGTTCTCGCTCTTCAGCTTCTCGACGTCCTCCGGGTGCCGATGTCCAAATCTCCTGTGCCAGCTGTGTTGACAGTCCGGCGAATGTCCGCCCCCCTTGGCAACCAATGCCCTGTGGCAGATTTTCATTTCATACATGTTGGACGATAATATTGCTGTGGCCACCACGACGTTATTTTTGGAGATCTCACACCGTTGGTCCTTGAACTGCACCGTATGACCTGTTTCCGTGAGCCTTTTTACCGATAACAGATTTTCTGTCAAATCCGGTACATACAACACGTTTTTTATGCTGACCTTAACCGCCCTTGCCACTGACGCATTCCAGTTCTCCTTCACCGATGCCCAGCACTTTTGCTCCCTGGCCATTCGCGAGCGTCACGTCCCGCAGCTTCCTTTGGTCCAGAATTTTGAAAAAACTCTTGTCGTTGGTCATGTGACTCGTAGCGCCCAAATCGACATACCAAGCGGTTTCCTCGACCTTTGCATCGTGAATGCTGAAACAAACAGATCCCGCCTGCTCATCCTCGTCTTTAACTTCATTCGCTTTGTTTGCTTTCCACTTCTTATACTTGAGGCAATCTTGTTTAAAATGCCCCGTTTTATTGCAGAAGAAGCATGATTTTTCTGTTTCCGAGTCCGTACCCCTTTTCTGCGATGCTCTCAGTGCCGCACTGGAATCCTCTGCATCTGGAACGCCTTTTCTCCTTCTGTATTCGTCGATCAATTTTCCCTTGACTAACCCCAGCGTTAATTCTGCCTCGGGTCTGCTCTCCAGTGCAGTGATCAACGTACTGTATGTCTCAGGTAGGCTACTTAGCAACATAGCGACAAAAAGGTGGTCCTTTATTTCCTCGCCGAGAGCCGTTAACTTATCTACCAAATCTTTCATCGATGCAACATGCTCTTCCATGTTTCCCGCTTCACTTAACTTTAGATTGCAAATCTGCCTCAGGAGATATACTTTACTCGTTAGAGTCGACTTTTCATGGTAGTTCTTTAATGATTCCCATACCTTTTTCGCCGTTGTATCCTTACGTATATGGATGAGCTGGGAATCTTCGACAAGTAACCCAATGGTAGCTCGTGCCTTGTCGTCCTTTCTCTGCCATACCTCTGCAGCCGCTGCATCGGCTGGTTTTTCCGTGCTTACTTGACTCCATAAATCTTCCTTCATCAGTAAGAGCTCCAATTAAAATTTCCAGACGGAGTAGTTGTCGTTGTTCAACTTGGATATGTTCGCACGAAATAAATCTGCCATGGTTAACCTCAAATCTCCCACGTGCGCTGTACTTATATAATATAAAGCCAAGCATATATGCTTGGCTTTATATCCACTTTTCCTGCTTAGACCTCTCCCTGGGCCCATAACCTATTGGCCTAAGGGTGCGCAGGGATATCCTGATGAGGTACAATAAATAAACTGAAGCGGAGCGATGAATTAGATGCAATTAATGTATTTTACTTTCCCACATTGTAACGGTACATGTGTAGACAGCGTGGGAGATTATAGCCAAGTAATCGTTGATAAGATCGATTGCTAGTTTCCGACGTGTTCTACGCTGTTCCCTCTGCTCGCTTGTCAGTACAGAGAGCTGCATAATCGGTGTATATTTCTACACCAAGATTACCCAGCGCCTTCCCAACCGAAAGAAAACTCGCGACGTACAACTCGTTCGTAGGTGAGCTGATCGGACGCATGTCTGAGATCCGCGAGATCGCTGGAAAAAACACCAACAAGGCAAAAGAGCGATCAAAAGAAATTTACGACCGGAAAGCCCGGCCCTTCGAGGGTAGCGTCGGAGACGAAGTCTGGGCAAAGAAAATGGTCCGCGACGGGAAACTTGACGGCCACTGGAACGGGCCGTATACAATAGTAGAAAAGACAGACAGGCACAACGTGGTGCTGCAAGGACCGACTGGCACTCGATGCCGCACACACACCGACAACGTCAAACCTTCATACATACAAGAGCCCACCCCTCCCCCAACGATATAAAAAACAGAAAATTTTTTTTTCCGCCTCCCGTTAAGAAAAAAAAAAGCACCGTTGGCGGAATCGACGAGGGCGTCGATTGTAAAAGGGGGGGATGGATAGGACTCATACGACCGCAGAAAGAAAAAATATTTTTTTTTTGCTGACGAAGGAATCGGAGCAAAGGAGGGGAAAACTGTCGATTGATGGATCCGAGCCGTTAAGCGACACCCAAGCCGGTGACCAATTCAGTTAATCACGAGCAACCTAGCCGAATACAACAGTTCACTGAATTAGATCAATGGTTCAGAGGGAAAATTCGACTATCTTGGATCCAGTTGAGAAGTTATCCTCCTCCCAGCTGATCAACGGGACAGGCGACTTTGCAGTGAACCTGAATTTCAACATCAATCTGGTCCTCATCGAGGCTCTAAACCCAGAAGCCAATCTACTTTCGGTTGCTGACATTCACGTCAACACCACAGCCGGTCCCGTACTATCGCTTGGAATCATACTTATTCCGTCTGCGCTTGGATCGGTGTATCCTTACCACATAGTAACGCAACTACCAGGTGTGTACGCCGAACTCACACTCTCTCATGAAATAGTCGGAATAATTGGGAACTTGTCAACCTTTGATCAAACCGATAAACGTTTTCTGGAATATTAGACGTGCTGCCGCTCAAACAATTTTTCAAGGCGAATAGTACCAGGTATCAAGGTGAGATCTGCCAAGCATCTTGGTCGAGTAAAATTACCGATACCGAGGTGAGAACTACGCCGCTTAGATATAAGAACTCTACACCTTTCGAGGCGAATATTACCGGGTATCAAGGTGAGATCTGCCAAGCATCTTGGTCGAGTAAAATTACCGATACCGAGGTGAGAACTTACGCCGCTTAGATATAGAAAAAGAACGAGAGCACGTGTATATTCCAGAAAAGAGAGAAGGTAATTAATCATCCCGAAAAGCTGACTTTTCATGGGGAAAGCGAAAAATCGGCCAGGACGAAAGACTCGTATCCGAAGAGCGAAAGTGGCAGCCATTCATACGGAAATTCTGGAAATACGAGCCACCTCTGTTAACAACGACGGAGCAACATCAGAAGGAAACGGGATTCCGGATACGAAGCGAGAGGAATAAGAAATTCTATCATGGCATTCACTCGAAGTACGCTATATGTACTCGTCGGAGCAACCCTGTTTCAACTTGCACTCACCAAAGGGAACCTCACCAGTGACGACTCATACGCAAACATCGTTATTGAGGATAGACCAGGACTGTATTACGAAAAGGTGTCATCGTTGAGGCTACAGCACGCCGATTGGAGAATAAGCGTGTTTATTGACGTTCAGGAATTCATCGACGTATTTCCACGACTTGACGTGAAAATCTACAGTGCTCTCGATGTGTGCCAGTGGACTAACACACGTGAAAAACGTCGTGAATTATTGCGACAAGATTACATCTTCAACCGGTTACAACAATCCAAGGCAATGCTCAAGGAACTCCAAAAGGTCGCCACTGCGAGCGGGCCTATCAATACCCGGGAAAACACTTTTCCTCGTGCGTTAAGAAAACGCAGAGTCCCACTCGGTATCATCGGATCGATCAGTAACTCATTGTTCGGCACAATGGATCAAGAAGACGCAGAATACTTAAATACACAAATTGATCAACTGTTCGCGGATCAGACGAACCTAACCCAGCTCATAAATCAGCAAACTCACATTACGGTCTCACGATTACAAGATCTTCATCGGGAGCACGTGAGTGAGATGAAAAATATCCACGACCTGCATTTGAGAGTGAACGAACTACAGTACGAGACAGGAAAATTGGACAATATAACACAGACAATAAACTACAATAGTGAACTGATAAGGTTTACTTATCGCGTGGAGCAAAAAATAGACCAATATATAAGGGCAACGGAAGAGTATATTCGAGTGATAACCACGGCACGTGACGGTCGCTACGACCCGGCAACGTTAACAATCGATCAACTGTCCGCGATCTCCCGTGAGATCCAGTTGCAGGCGCCGGAATTCGAGTTTCCACTGTCGACTGAGTCACTGCGAGGGGAATCATTGGCCCGCATAGTGGAAGCCGATCTCATCTTTCATCAAGGGAGAATCATCATCGCTATCCACGTGCCATTGCTCGACAGGACATCATACCAGCTTCACCGAATACATCCATGGCCGGTGCCGCAAACCAGCAATCACACGAGATCGGCTTATGTAATACCAGCGGCAACGTATCTGGCACTTTCCGAGGACAGAAGAACTTATTTCCTCGCGGATTCCGCTTACATCAAGGATTGCAAACGTGTTGAGCACAAATATCTTTGTCCCATGGAGACACCTCTCCATGAAGTCTCTACTGCCGATCAGTGTGAATTAAACATGCTAATTAGACCGACGGCAACAACCTACATGCAGTGCGACGTACGCGTGCGACAACAACACGGACCGTTCTGGAGACACCTACCATCGCAGGGAGGGTGGCTATACTCATTATCAGGCCCTGAAGTAGTACATGTGCTCTGCCCTGGACTTACCGATATCACTACAATCTTAAACCGAGCCGGTGTATTTCACCTCAGCGCCAATTGCGTAGGACGGACGCGCACAACTACGTTAACCGGAACGTGAGCCTATCAAGGAAATACTCAATACATATATACTCCTGAGCTATCCTTGAACCTCTCGTTGGTGGCTCCAGTCCTTCATGAACAAGAAGATGATTTAAAAATCTACCACGCAGAACAGAACTCGGAAAACTCCCTACAATGGGCAGAGCAAAGGGACGGCGAATCGCTCTTTGAAATCGAACGAAAAATAAAAGAAATCGGAGCGCATCGAAGAGATAAACGAGACCAGCAATATCTCGTGCTAGGAGTCGCATCGGCTCAAGTGGTAACAATACTGCTGATAACCTGCTGCTGCTGCTGGGAAAATATGAGAAGAGGATTCGCCCAGCTGAGATCGAAAGACCGAGCACAAGACAACAACAGGAATTTACCGGCAAGACCAAGCTCCATCGGACAGAGCCTACAAAGGAAATTCGGAATAAAGGGACCCAGCGAAACAAACTCAAACGAACCCGAGCCAGCAGAGATGATCATCAGTGATGTAACCACTGGCCAGTTGCCTCGCCAGGTGGCCCAAATTGAAAATTATTAAAAAGAAAAAAAAAAAAGAGAAGGAGGGAAAACCTCAAATTTCATTTTAAAAAAACATCAAAACTCACCGAAAGCAACGATCCGAACAAACGTCACAGCACACCGTAATCCCTTCACTGTAATCCGTAACACCAAAACACAACTACAAAAAAAAAAAAAAAAAGAAAAGAAAAAAACACAACAACAAATCAACAACTAAAAACTACGCTTGCTGGTGATATCCGTATACACCGCGGATACCTGGATGAAACAATCGATAATGTGTTGTTCGACACGACTCCCCCTATACACACCACGGCACAAGCAACAACGTATATCTCGATTTGGATTCTGCTCGCAAAGTTCGTCCACTTCAAAGGCCCACTCGGAGAAACACCGGCGCCAACTCTTGCAGTCCTCACGATCACAGACGCAACACACACCCTCGAGGAGAGTTTCATCCAGCATCCGAGCCGCCCCGTTGCCGCGTCTTCCCTCCTCCAGCATAAATTCACGGACTCGCTGCGACATATCGATACTACTAGTGACTACGAAAGAATCACAACGACGACTAATTGCGAGATGACCAGGGACCGAGCACGGAGCCTGCAGGAGCATTTAAGAGAAGAACTGCTGACTCCTGCATTCCGAGATAGCGATAAGGCGAGCGCCGAGATGCAACAAGAAGGAAGGCGAGGAATCACCGGCACAGGCGATGACGAGCGGGCCTCGCTAGAGTATAGATTACGGCAAAATTATAAATAATAAATAATTTAGCGGAGAAGCCACATTAATAAGCATCGCCACTCAGCAAAACAAAGAAAAAAAAAAAACAAAGGAAAAAAAAAAGAGAGGAAAAAATTACAGTACTCAGCTAAGAACATAACACCGGAAGCGAAATGATCGCATTTAAAAAGGAAAAAAAGGGGTAAGAGACCACCTCCGTCGCGACTGGCTAAATCAAATCGGATCTCCCAGTATTCAAGTAAATTCCGAGCCGGCAACAACACCACGATGTGCCACGGACAACCAAGAAGATTCGGAGGCGACGAAATCACGGACCAATACAGCCAACAACCAGTAGAGCCGCCATCAGAAGACGATGTACCGATTCTGACGTCAGGAGAGGAATCGTCATCAGAAGAAGAAGGAACGCCAGCAATTAATGACTACCGAGATGCTCTAATCGAAGAACCACGCTCCGTGACATATGCCCCGTTTGCGAGACAAGACATGAACGTGCCTGGGAGCTTTGCCATATTTTAATGTGCGTGACGTACGGGGTAAACGCGGAAGTGCGGTGTCCTCTGTGCAACGAAACACTAAGAATTCATCCCGAATTCTCGTTGCACGCCTTGCGATGCCGGGACGAATATTGGGAACGAGCAAATCGGCTCCTCATCACTTCATATCTCGAACATCTCGACACCGGGGAAAGCAGCAGTGAAGAAGAATAGCAGCCGAGGGAACATCGCAATATAATATTTGGAGAATAATCAGGGGAACCCGCATATTTTATTTTTGCTAACCATTCGGCTCACCCGACACTACAATTAATTTTGATCGACGAGGACGCCGATACTTAAGGGAGGGATGCTGTTACGTCCCGTGAATTTTTAACGAAACGTCTCGCATCGCAGCGAGCCGCGCCACGCGCCACGGGCCGGAATCTGCAGCGTCAGCAACGTTCAACGCACCTACGGAGGCGCGCGATAAATCGCAGCGTCGCCGATCCCACGGTGCGCACAAAATCCCTCAACAATAATTGCTGACCCTGACGATTCCACCACCGCCCCCACGATGCACGCACTGCGATCGATCGAGCATAAATATCCAACTCCGCCAACTCGCGGGCAGTCTCCGATCCACTCAGCATCGGTACAGAT
This sequence comes from Ischnus inquisitorius, assembly GCA_963924025.1. Lineage (NCBI taxonomy): Eukaryota > Metazoa > Arthropoda > Insecta > Hymenoptera > Ichneumonidae > Ischnus > Ischnus inquisitorius. The sequence continues at coordinate 12,487,771 of OZ001249.1, read as the reverse complement.
CGGGTTGGAACTCCGCGATAAGTATCTACCGGATTATCTAATCCCCGTATATCTTGCGGGATAGTAATTGTAGTGTCAATCGGGTCGCGTGTTACTGTTAGTTCAATTAATATTAGATTCGGGGTTATTTAATAACGTTTAAACATTCCCTCTAAACAACTCGCGTATTTGCGAATAATCATCGCGGTAAATCTTCGGGTTCGTTCAATTTCCCGCGAACGGGTCGTCGTGCGTAAATCGACCGGGAAGTAAAGAGAACCGTGAAGTTCGTGTGTGCAAAAACTATAGAAACATTAAGTGTATTCTCGCCTCAAGCGAAACGCTTGTGTAGTGTATAAGACAGTCAAACAAGGTGAACGTTCTAAACAGCTGCGACTGTGCCGGCAGAAGCGTGGCTCTGGTATCTTGTAACCCGAGCACACGCTGATAGCGGCCGAGCGCCGCCGCGAGAAATCCACCGGCCGCACAGTACAGTCTGATCTCGCTGTGCATTAAAGTAATCATTTATCTATAATAATCAAGGAACAAGTAATTCGGTAAATTCTGATAAACAAGACTGTAACAATATATCATTTATGTTCCAAGGGAACTTAAACTCTATTTAATTTCAACTCCTTCATCAAAACCCAATCCTCGTGATTTTAAAGGACCGTGCCTGTAGAGGACGGAGTTAAGAACGAATCCAATAATAAAAATAAACCTCGCGATTCTCGTGGGGGTTAGCGTGTGTCCGTACGAGACGCCCCCGCACGTCACACCCCGAACTCTTCGTGTCGAGCTGCCCGCGTAGAAAAAAAAGAAGTGCGGGGAAGCGTCTTAATACGAGTGTGTGAAGGAGTATGAGAAATGGTAAGAGCAGAGTGTATAATCCTATGGGAAAGACTTTTTTCATCTCTGCAAATAGTCGGGAATGAAAATCATAATATTTTGAATAAGGAAATCGTCAAAATATTCAAACAATAGAAAAATAACAATTTCGATCGTTCACTTGATTTTTCGAAATTTTTCATCCATTCGAATATAAAAGATTCTCTCCACTTTTCTTGTCAAATCAAATTTTCGTAAAATATGCGTAGAAAACAGGCATAGCAACCTTATCACAGCGCGTATTGATAAGGGGATCGGCGAAAATGAAAAGTTTCGTAGGGGGTTTACTGTCCAAATTCTTGCTCTTAAATCGGAAAAAATTGTTGCGAATTAAAAAAGTAGTTATTGCAATAAGAAAATTATTCAAATATTTAAACAATTGAAAAATTACAATCTCAAATTTTTTCTTGTTTTTTCCAATATAGCTCGTCGATTCGAATAGAAAAGATTCGAAAGTAAATCAAAACTTTGTGAAATACCCGTAGTAAGCATGCCTTAATGCAGGGCTTACTGATAAGGAGATTGTATCAAATGATGACAAGAGATTCACGCGCAAATGATTGCGGTCAATACAGGAAAAAAATTGCGAAGGAAAAAATTACTCTTTACAATAAAAAAATTATAAAAAAATTTTAAACATAAAAAAAATTAAAAGCATAAAAAGAATTGGAATTTTCAATATTGTTTTCGAACAAAACTCATGAATTCGAATAGAAATGATTCTATTCAATAAGAGGATTAAAGAAAATTGAAAGTCCGATAGGAGCTCTATCTTTCAAATTGTTGCACTTAATTCCGAAAAAGTCGTTGAAAATGCAAAAATTTATTTTTGCAATTAGAGGTTCAAAAAAATATTTAACCGATTCAAAAAAAACATCTCGTATCATTTTTTTTTTCTGTTCATCGATTCGAATCGAAAAGGTCACAATCGATTTTCTCGCAAAAGGAAAACTTCGTCAAATACGCGTGCTGAAAATGTATTGCGACTTTGTCACAGTGCGTACTGATAAGAGGATTGCATGTAATAAAGTGTTCCATTAAAATTTTATGACTTTATCCAATATTGCAAGGAATTGGGGAAAAATAGTTCCGAATACAAAATTCCATTTTTGCAAGTAAAGAATTACAAAACCATTTGAACATTTAAAAAATAAGAATTTTTGCTTTCTCACTACTTTTTCTTAATTCTTTTAATCGAACCTAAAATATTTTATTCGATTTTCGTGTAATTTGTCAGATCCGCATTGTGGGAATGCATTGCCACCTTGCCACAGCTCATACCGATAAGTAGATTGCATTTCAAAAAAAGTTCCATTCAAGCTTCATTACGCTAGTTCTTGCAAGGAATTAATGAAAAATAATGCCAAATGGCAAAATCCAATTTTGCAATTATAGATTGATAAAAGTAATCAATAGTCCGAAACAATTTACAACTGTTGAAACTAACTAACAAATTGTCGTTTAATATGTGCAATTAATAAATTGTGGAACTTTTACGTCTGTTCGTCTGTTTTCTAAACAGTTGCGAATAAAAGTCTCCAACATTTTCTCAGGAGCACAACTTTTGGGGTAATTTGTGTGAATAAGTCACTCACGAGTCATGTTTATCAATGATAGTGTTAAAATGCAAAACAATATTATTCCTTTCGATGATGCAAATGGTGCATCTCGTCAAGCATCATTATCATAGTAAAAAATTGGATATTATTCTTTTTTAATTTTTAAAAATTTTACAATTCTTTTATTGTATAACATTAATTTGTTTATTCGCAATTTTTTTACAACTTACGTGCAACAATTTTAACGATAAAAACCTTACGGACCTTTTTAGTAGATGCAATATCTTCTTATCAGCATGCGTGATACTGTAGCAATGAATTTTCAACATGCGTATTGACTTGACAAAGTTCCGCCAAGTTGTATCTACTCTGAAACGTTTACACGCGGCCCATCAAGCTGCTTCCGTTGTCGTCGCGTCCCTAGTCCCGACCACGGTGTCCCCTTACCTTACCCCCCTTAGCCCCTCTAACGCCAGGTTAGTACGCGGTCGCCTTCGAGTTCAGCCGCACTGCCAGCGGACGGCGGCAGCCAATCAGATTCGAACGCTGCGGCACGCGCGCTCGAGCGCCGTCTAGTTTCAAGAAAACCTCACTGTATATATATGTTGTTTTAAGTGCCGTCATAATTATACTACGTTAAAATGTGATAGATTCCCTTTTGTTCACATTTAATCTATTACACAAAATGTATCCGCCATTTCAAAAGAATTTTTTTGTCTTTTCTTTATATACGTTCCATTGGAAAATTTGAAACAAATCGTCTGTGAATGTGTTTGTGGTTTTCTTTATTTATTTGCCATCATTATTCCTATATCATCGTGTATGCATTTATTCATCAGACAGTATTATTATTAAACATGGCAGTTTAATTGAAGTGTTTTCAAAAATGTTAAGACCGCCTTTACGGTCCAGTGGAGTCAACCGAGTAGTAAGATTGAAAAATTATTTTTTGCCTCTCTATAGAAAAAATTTAAATAAAGCTTAACGCATGGCCGTATTGTTAAACACGATAATCGATTTAAACAATTTGTCATATATTCAGCTACAGTTTATCAAAAATGAAAAATAGATACGCTGTCAGCTGATTTATTTAACGATATTGATTTTGTTTGCAACTATTCTCTGTACTGAACTGAAAATCTTCACATCTGTAAGAGTTATTGCTGTGCACTTGAAGGACAACTTTATACTTGGCACCATGTTTTTAATTATCGACACGCGCCACTGATCCGTTTGCAATCTCTGAAACATTTCGTTCTCGAATAATTTGATAAAATCTTTCAATATCGTATTATTACATTCTTCTTTATTTTGTACTGTAAATGCTTATTTCTGAAGAAAACTGCGCCTGCGCAATTGAAAAATTTTTGGACCGACTGATGAACGGAATATTTCATGTCTTCTTGAATGAAGCTAAATGCAAGACAAAATTAACAATCCTACGTGGGCTTTAAATTTCTCAAGTACTTAGCTACACTCAGCACAAATAAATATACATTGTAAAAATAAGAAATGCGAATAAATATCAAACAACTTCCGCGTGCATTTCGGTGGATAATTTTTCACGAATGTTGTCCTCGCGATAAACAAAATAAAAAACTTTTGTGTTTACGTTTCAAAAATATTTTGCAAGAATTTGAGGGGTCTGGTTATTTGAAAACCAAATAATAGAATTTATGTTTACGTTTTCCCGAGCAACCACTAAACATTTTTATTGATTAATTTAACCGGATATCGAAATACGTGTAAACTTTCATGTTTACCTCTTTCGGAATATTCTCATGAAAGTTTTAACTTTCAGGTTATTAGAAACGTAGCGTAAAATTATAAGGGTTTCGAGATTAACGCTATTGAATAATGCAGAATTTGTTTGCGACATCTAGCATCATAACCAAACTGGGGGAAAAGCGAGAAAAAGACACAACGGGATCGTAAGATGAATACAGAAAACAAATACAGAAAAATGTCATAAATGTGAGAAATTTAAAGAATATTGGTTTTCTAATAAATTCCACACTATTGCTACTTTAATTTTAGTATAAACGCGCCGAAACTTTACGAGCGCTGTTTGAAATGTTTCTACAAAAACATATACAATGTGTATGATTTTATACTCATTTTTAAAATTTTGAAAAGGATTTTCGAAATGCCAGAAAATTTTAAAGACTGTATATTCTTTCTAAAAATTAAACAATTCATTTTAAATCGAAAGCAAGGCTAATAAACGAAAGAAAAAATTCTCTATCATTGGCTCATTCAATGCAGTGCTCGGTTGGAGAAACACGGTCGAATTTGATTTTACCGAGTGCCACCGAGTGCCACCGAGTGCCACGGCCCTGGTGCGACGTTCGGTGTACTTCTTCGTAGCATTTTGAAGTATCCATCTTTACTGTAGCCGATCACAAATACGAGGTTCATGGAATGTTTTCGAACAATCGACACATAGGAGATTCTCAATGTGTATTTTTCGTACGTTGGTCCGATTGAAATAGCGAAACGAGAAAAGTGCAAAACCTTTGAGGATATTAGAATTTTTCCGCCGTTTATCATTATCTTAGTCCGAAGACCGAGAAGTATGTTCTTGTCGCTTTTTAATCTTTCGGTATTTTGACGTTCAACTTCTTTGTCATTCACCCTCTTGATCTTTCGCTATTGTAACTATTCAACGTATTGGTTTTTCCCTTTAGTACATTCGAAATACTGACTTTTCTAAATTTGAGCAATCCTAGAAGTTCCATATTCGAATTGGATAATGTTCGAAATTTTGACAATTGGATATTTTACCTTTTGGAGCCTTTTGGCCTTTTATTATTTTTGTTTCCGATAAAGGTTTGATTCAGCATCGTTGCGTTATTAATGTACATTTATTACTTTGGAAACGTTCGTAAGTTCGGTTTTTCGAGTAAGCAAATTGCGTTTTTTTTTATTCGTAATTTCCACTTATCTGAATTTTAGTCGTTGTGAATTTTGGCCCACACCCGTAGCGCTCGGTCGGAGAAGATCGGTCGAATTTGATCCTACTGGGCGCCACCGAGTGCCACCGAGTGCCACTGGGTGCCACGGCCGAGTGCGACGTTCGGGGTACTTCTTCGTAGCGTTTTGAAGTATTCATCTTTACTGTAGCCGATCACAAATACGAGGTTCATGGAATTTTTTCGAACAATCTACACATAGGAAATTTTCAATGTGTTTTTTAACACTGTAATTTTTTATTTTTACGAGAAAATTTTATAAATCGCGTTAGCATTGTCTTTCAGTTTTCTATTTTTCCTTTTTCTGGCGATTCTGGATACAATATTTATGAAAAATCTTTTGAAAAAGACACATAGAAGTTGCTCAATCTTTCTTTTTCATATTTTTTATTCTTACGAAAAAGTTTCCGGACTCCTTATCGCATGAATTCAACACAAATATTTTTCTATACCGATTACAAAATGAATGAAGAATGATTAGAGTAAATGTTACCTGCGATTACATTTTATTATTCATACAAATAAATTGTTTTTAAGAAATAATGAGAATTTGACAAATGTTCACAGAAAGAAATTTACATCAACACGCAGGACGAATAAATAAAAGGAAAAGTTTTTGGCTTGCGAATATTTGTACGATATTAATAGCGAAGTAGCATAGAATACGAACAGGTTTACTAGCTAAAGAATATTTTTAGTATGAATCAGCGGCGGTAGTCAAGTGGTTAGCGTGCAAGCTTAACATTCTCGGCGGCCCGTGTTCGATCCCCGATTTGGGCGAAACATTTTTTCCTGTATTTTCTATATTTCTTTGTCTTCTATACCCGACCAAAAATTTGTACCGACTGTAGAGAGGGAAAACTTTATGATCGACTGCAGAATATGGTTAGTTTCAAAAACATCGGTAATTTCGAGAGGGCCCCGGAAAACTAGACGGCTAACCCCAACAAGCCCAATCGGATCACAGGAAAATTGGACAGTAATATTAGTACTGAACAGGCGGTGGAAATTTCTAGAGGGCGCCACGGAAAAATCATTCGGCCAATCACAGGTCGGAGAATTTCTTCCACCCTCTCTCTCCTTGGTCGCTATAACGAAACGAAGAAAATTTCGCAACCAATCAGAGGCCAGAGTATTCTCCCACCCTCGCTCCCATTGGTCCCTATAATCGACGGGGGCGGGGCTTAGTGTGTCCCAGACAGGGGGGTGGGGGTAGAGGTGTTGGGGATATGGCGCCAGTGGCCGCATGGAGGGGGTACATCCTGTCTCCCTATACCTGTACACTACTACTAACATCGTTTCGAGATGGAAAGCTACGCAATTCAGATTCGTACTGCTTTATTGTGGTCCAATAGTTTTCAGTAACATATTACCGAGCAATATGTACCGACACTTTCTACTGTTGTTTGTTGCGTGCTGGTTGTCACATGACGAACAGCATACATATTGAAACTTTTTTTTCACTCACTATCATCTCTTTATGAAGATACTTCGCAAGTATTAAATATGCACAACTTGCTTCACGTTGCTGAGGACGTACAACAATTTCAAGTTCCATTAAGTTGAATATCCGCTTTTTGGGGTGAGAATTACATTGGAATATTCAAAAAGCTCGCATAGTCGCCGAATAAACCACGGACGCAAATAGTCAATAGAATTTCAGAGCGTAAGCGCGGCGACGACTGTAAAATACAGAAAAAACTACCGATAAGCAACATTGTTTTCGACAAAGGACTCCCGCGCACCGAGTTTCAAAAACAAGGATTTATCAACGTAACGAAAATTAAACTCAACGGTGTGACGCTCAAAACAAATCATCCCAACAACATCGTACAATTGAAGATTAAACGTATATGCGCAATCAAACAAATATTAGTGAAAGCACAAAAAAATGGGGATCTGTATAAACCGAGCAACATTCACATGGTGAGACACATGGAAATTAATCGAGATAACGCCTTTGATTATCCCACGTCATCGATCGATGTAGGAGTTATGATAATAACAAAGTTTTCAGAGGAGGCCCAAGTCGTCTTGGCATGAGATATAAAAACCAAGTGTGTTCTGTTGCGCGTTAGTAACAAACAATGCGTAGTCTCTCTATTGCACACATAAAGTTTTACTTTGAAAGAAGTTGAATACCACACCTTAAAAAAAATAATACGAAAACAAATTTTTAAACGTAAAACCATTAAAAAAAAATTTCATCGATGTTGTTTTGGTCGGCCTCTTAAAAAGTTGGTGGATTATCTCGTAATATCTCGCGCATTCGAGATTCGACTATCGAAATGCGAGATTTATATTGTTGTCGGTTTATTCGTGCCGTGATTGGTCGACGATGACGACGAAGAGACGCGCGATGCGCGATCGGTCGTGGGCGCTGTTTCGATCTTTTTCCGGCTCTGCCAGTTTGACAGTTGGCGAATTTCGATCCGTTCTCCAGTACGCCGCAAATCGTGGTTATGGTTTTGCGAACCTTCCGAATTCGGTAAAGTCTCGTTCGTGGCCGCGGTCTCGCGAGTGTTTTCGATACGACGTCGCGCGCCTCTCAGTCTCGGAAGAAAATTTTAACGTCGACCGGAGTACAGAGTACCCGAAGAAATGTGAAATTCAGAGAATACGGAAGGTGTTCGAAAGATTGATTTCGCGTAATAATTATTTCAAAAAGGTATTAATGAATTGACGAAAAAAAATTGTTTAACGAATTATCCAGCAATCTAACTTTTTTTTGTGATGAAAATTATTAGTTAATTTTTCTTGATACGGATGAATTTTTTCAAAACATTCAGAAATTCGAACTTGGATTCACTCGGAGTTTCGGTTGTAGCGAGCGCTACAGTCCGAGGAAATGTGCAATTGAGAGAAGACTTTCAAGATTTTCCGAAATTCGGAAATTGGACTCGAACTCACTCGAACTTTTCGTAGTCCGAGCGGTATAGTCTGAGGAAATGTGAGATTCAGAGAGAATGCAGAGAGAATTCCGAACGTTTCCCGACGGGATAAAAATCTGAAAAATATCGAACACATGGAAGGGGCTTGAAAGATTAATTTTGTGTGATTTTATTTTCTTTAAGTTATCTACAAATTGATGGAAAAGAACTTATTTAGAAAACTACCCGATCACGGAACTTTTTTTTCCGATGAAAATTATTCGTTAACTTTTCTTCATACCTATGAATTATCTCAGAATTTCATCCAGGCTTTGAAATTTCTTCAATATCGCTTTTTTTTTCAAAGTTCGAGCTGTATTTGCGAATCTACTTGATTCCTCATTCAGCAACTTCTTGAGAATAATGGGCGGTCATATGAGAAAAACGTATAAAAAATGCGTGGCTTTCCAAACATTTTTCAAAATAAAAAAAAATGTTATAAGTTTTGAAAAAAAAAAAAAAAAATCGTACGGATTAAGAAAAATTAAGAAATTGTTTCCCCGAGCGCAAGCGCGCTCGGGCATCAGAGCGCTGCAGCGCGCTTGGGCATCGGAGCGTGCAGCGCTAACAAACCTCCGTTCGCGCGCGTCAGCGCGCGTGATTGTCCCTAGTTTACTAAAAACTAACAGTACTAAAATTAATTATATGAATTCAATCATTTGAATTGAGCGCCACCGCCGGCGTCGATGACGCCGCCTTAATAAAGTCATGCCTTGGCCCAGTATTGGCTGACGGCCGGCCGGTACCGGCAAAGTGTCGGCCCACGTTTCGCGATGTTTTGTAAACACCAGAACGTTCTCGTTGTCGCCGGTGATACACGTGCGGTTGAGGCAGCTACTCGTGAAGCGTTTGCGATACTTACACCGTGACAAAATGTATCGACTCACAGTGCCGGGTTTAATTATTCGTTCCACGGATTATTTCGTGACCAAAAAGAACACAGACCGTCCTGTGTTTTCGGCGCGTACACGTGGAAGAGGCGACAACAGGTTAATCCCAGTAAGTACCACCTTTCTGTCTGTATTAATTTATTACATAAATTAATTTATTACATAAATTCACTGAATTATGATAGAAGCACTGATAGATACAGACTTCTGTCTGTATTAATTTATGTAATAAATTAATTTATTACATAAATGAATTTATTACATAAATTAATACAGACAGAAGTCTGTATCTATCAGTGCTTCTATCATAATTCAATGAAGTGCTTCTATCATAATTCTATCGCTTTCGTGAAAACACCGCCACGTGAGTGACAACAAGAAAAATTGTAGCGTCATTTTTATTTTTAGGGACTCACTATAACAATATGCAAAGAGTGCCTATTACGATGACCTTTGAGACCCGTTTTCAGAGCTTTCGATGAGGATACTCCGCAGAGCCTGCTCCAAATTTTTTTATTTTTCAGGATTAACTTTGGTGTATCTCTGACATGATGCGTAGTCAGTTAAAAGTGACTGTGATGACTAGAGATATTTTTTTTAGCCTGCGGTGCAGGAGAAATAGGTTTTTCATTTAAAAAATTTCCTCGGACGTCCGTATCATACTGTAACTTCGGATCGTTCGAACCAATTTTGCTCATCTTCGCAGGATTGTTTTATCACATTATCACAAGTATGCACATCACTTTTGAAACTAATTTGAGAGATTTAAATACTTTTTCCAAAAAATTATTGCTCAAAACTTTGATTTTTCCTCCGTCAAATGTCCGTACGGTGCTGCAATAATGAACCCTACCAAACAATTTTTTTTCCCATCGCAGCATCATTTTGTTTGTTGAAAAATTCTATGCGTAGCAAATTTCAATTCATTTGAACATCTCTAACTATTTTTTGTCCAGAATTTTTCATTAAAAAAATCATTTTCTCGCAACCGGTGTCCGTACGGTGCTGTAATAATGGACTGTGCAAACCAGTTTTTTTCTCCTTCGCACCATTGTTTTATTGCATGAAAAACACTATGCATAGACAATTTGAAGTTATTTGGACATCTCTAACCAATTTTTTTCTACAATTTCCATTAAAATTTTTTTTTTCGCTCGCCAAGTGTCCATACGGTGCTCTAATACTGAATCCTACGAACGAATATTATTGAAATTAACACAACTGATTTATTGCATTGAAAACATTATGCACAACAACTATGAAGTATTTCTGAATATTTTTAATATTTTTAATCAGCCCATTTATTGAAATTGAAAATATCTCGAAGGTTATGTTGTATAAATTAACCGATAAACGGTTTTTCATCGTCTCTAAAGATAAACCTTGGTTGGAAAAAATCAAACACGAAAAACAACACATTTATTTACATGTAGTTGCTTATTTTATTTGAACAATTGTATATTTTCGAAGAAATTGAAATAGAACATTTTCAGAGTCTTTATTCACATTCGCAAAAAAATCGCAATTTTCACTCGCGCACTCAAAAACTTGGTTATTAACTTTGTGATGGGGGGTCAATTAAAACAAGAATGCAGAGGAAATGTGCGGAGATAACAAAAGAATCGTTTATTCTGTGACAGGAAAATAATTATTGACTGTCCTCGACGTCGTCTAGCTCGCCGAACTACTCGAGAGCTAGCGCAGGTTGAATACTTAGATAAATAATACTATATTAATTATAATTCTTGTTTGTCGTGTCGTCCAAGTTATCTCGAATATTAATCGTCTCGAGACAAAATATCGGCAAGTCTATGTGTTCGATTATCAACGAAGCTGTGTCTCATTTTTCACTATTATCTCTCGCGACGTAATGGGGGCTCCTACAATAATCGCTTGACACGACCCTGCCGCGAGGGGCCCCACGGGACCCCCTCGAGGCACGGCCCTGTCCTTCTTGCTCGACCACGAGGCGCCGCTGGAGGCAGCCATGTTTGCTCGAACCGGCGTACACGCTTAACGCTACAGGTGGTTTTCGGGGTTCTTTCTCGGTTTCAATCTCTCGGTGTCATCTCAATTACGCTCCGCTCAGTTTCACTCAGTTTTCTGCACACACTCATTCTACATTCGTGTCATCTCACCGCGCAGGGAACAAGAAAACAATAAATTCAGAAAGCTCATATAAACTCGGACGTTCACTCGACAGTTTTGTCTATCGGTCGCTCTCACTCGAACGGGCTCGCTCATAGAATCGGTCTAACTCACGCGCCACTCGACTCACCGTGTCATCTCGAACGCGATTCGCGACGAATCAGCTACGCACGCTGCTATCGATTCGGGTGCACTACGAACGTGTACATGGTGTAAATAAATTAGCGACTAAAGTGAGAAAAAACAACCATCGAGTGACATTTTGATTTTTTCCCAATCTTGATCCTCATGCTCCACTCATCGCTCAACATTTTTTGGTCCTTCGAGCCGGATCATCCGTGCTAGCGAAGAAGTGAATCGTGTAAATACTCAGTGACAAGTTCAACGGGAAAACTCAGCAAACGTTCAGTGTTCATCTTTAACCGTTTAACGTGTTGAAACTTTGGTGTGACTCAGTGCGCTCTCTCCCTCTTGTGACTCTCAGTTCAGCAACTCGGTAATCTGTCTCTCTCGCTAGACTCGCGAAGTTACCGTTCTCGTTGCTCTCTCATTCACAGTGCGCGACGCGCGTTAGCTCGGTTCTCTCTCTCACTCTCGTGCGTCTACGCGCTACCGTGCTCGTTGCTCTCTCATTCACAGTGCGCGACGCGCGTTAGCTCGGTTCTCTCTCTCACTCTCGTGCGTCTACGCGCTACCGTGCTCGTTGCTCTCTCACTCGCAGTGCGCGACACTCGCCAAATCAGTGCTCTCTCTCACACTCGGGATTCGCATCGCGGCGAATTGGCGCGCTCACTCGCTCGCGTTGAACTCTCGATAGCAACTCAGTGAATTTGTATATTCATCACTCGTCAACGCACCTCACGAGCAATGGTTAAAGGCAAAAAACAGGAACCTAGCGTGAAGACGCGTTCTCAGGTAAAGGAGTCCACGCCCGTGGATTTGACTGAAGATTCCGTCGTGAATCCCGGCGAACAGGGCACCCCTACACAAGGCACCCCTACTCAATCTCGCTCACCGTCGCACCACGGCTCTCGCTCGTCGTCACCGATCATCGACGCTCAGGTGAGACATCGCTCAGACGCCGGCACTCACGAGTTAAATTGGGCAGATGACGTCGTGCCGACGGACGGCAACAAGACTCAACCGGTAAGCGCCACCGCTGCAACCGTACACACGGGGAGCATTCAAATTGCAAACTTTCAATCGGAAATTACTCACTCGGCAACGACTCAAAGCACACCAACTCAACCGAGATCGCTCGCTCCTCGCGTCGAGTTCAGCATTGTATCTCAATACACGAGACTCTCATACTTGCAACAATCGCTTTCGCGAGCTCAACACTTTGCAGCCGAACGGATCACTCTCATCGAGCTCGACGCCGAATCCACTCAACTCGATGAGATATACAAGTGCTTCACCACACAACACGAAGCATTCGCCGTAGTTTGCTGCGAGATGTTCTTCAATCACAAATACATGACAGAAAACATCTACGAGCGCGGAATCCAGGCATATAAGGAAACTCATCGAATCTACGCAAGAATCCGAGCACAACTCACTCCTGCAGTGGATTCAGGAAGTAGTCACGGCAGCTCGCACGCACTCAATCTCAGCTCTCATCTGAGAAACCTTCCGGAAATCCCAATGCCGGAATTCAAGGGCGAATACTCAGAATGGCCGTCGTTTAAGGACCTGTTCACGTCACTCATCATCAACGACCCGACGGTCGATGAAGTAGGGCAGATGCATTACCTCAAGACTGCAGTGAAAGGCACTGCAGCACCGCTCATCTCATCTCTACCGACCACAGCCGAGGCATTCGACTCAGCTTGGGCAATCCTTGTCGCACGGTATGAGAATAAGAGACTACTCATCTCAACCCATCTGGACAAACTCTTCCGACTCAAGGCTCCTCCATCTCGCTCTGCCTCGGCTCTGCAGGAGCTCCTAAACACAGTCACGGAAGCACTCAACGCGCTTCAAGCTCTGGGCTCCCCCGTCGAACACTGGGACCAATTCCTGGTCTATCTCATCACTCAACGGATTGACTCAACCACCCGCGAAGCCTGGGAAAACAAGCTTGGCTCCTCCACGGAGTTTCCCAAGTTCGAACAACTCAAGACGTTCCTCATGGGCCGTGCTCGCGCTCTCGAACGCCTCGAAGCAGCTCAGCCTGAGCCCAAGACTACTCAACAACGCATCACGAAACCAGTCACACGGAGCGCTCACAACGCTGTTGCTGATCAAGGAGAAGCGCAACGGACTCAGACAACCTCTAGCTATCCGTGCGACTGCTGCCAGGGGAACCATTACATCGTGGTATGCCCCAAGTTTAGAGAACTCCAGCCCGCGGCTCGCAGGAAGCTCGTAGAGGAGAACAGACTCTGCTTCAACTGTCTCGGTCACCACGCGGCCCGCTCGTGCAACAGCAACAAAACCTGTCGCACTTGTGGTGAGAAGCATCATACGATGATTCATCTCAATCCCAGGCCAAGCAACGCAGAGACCACGAAGCCGTCTACCTCAACGACCTGACTCGATACCACGCATCGGAAAATCACTCAACGGCCAGCTCAATCAGTAATACTCGCGACTAGCCAGGCTCTGCTTCTCACCCCTTACGGCTCGTATCAAGTTCGATTGCTCATCGACCCAGGATCCGAGTTAACCTTCATCAAGGATCAGCAAGCCACTCTCATCAACCTCAAACGTCAACACTCACGAATTCCAATCAGTGGAATTGGAGGAGCAACATCAACTACCACGCGGGGAGTGACTCAAGTCACACTACGATCCCTATACTCAGACGAATCGGTCTCACTCAACGCTCACGTACTTACCACACTCACATCAGTTCTACCGACGTTTGTTGCGCCTCACGAGGAGTGGACTCATCTGCATGGGTTGCAGCTCGCGGATCCGGAATTCCTCACACCCCAGCCAGTCGACCTCATCATTGGAGCCGACGCATACGGTCGAATAATCAAGCCAGGCTTGAGAAAACTCGACACCAACTCGCCAATTGCACAACTCACGCTCTTTGGATGGATTATACTCGGTCCGGTTTCCTCATCTCATGGTCTAACCACAGGATACCACGGAACATGTCTTCACACAACAGTGGACGAGCCAACTCAACAGCTCCAAGAGCTCCTAACGAACTTTTGGACTCAGCAGGAATGTATCAACTCGAAACCGGCCACGTACACTTCAGAAGAAGAAGAGTGCGAACAACACTTCGTGTCAACTCATCAACGAGACGGCTCAGGACGATACGTCGTAAGACTTCCGTTCAACTCATCCCCGAGGCTACTGGGTGACTCATTCGTAACGGCTCGAAAGATATTGTATCGGCTGTTGAAACGATTGTCGAACGACGCTACATACCAACGACTCTACTCAGCTTTCCTAGAAGAATACGAAGCACTCAACCATATGCAGCCTGCAACTCACTCACCATCAGACTCAACCGCTTACTATCTGCCTCACCATGGAGTACTCAGACCGACCAGCTCAACGACTAAACTCAGAGTCGTATTCAACGGCTCAAGCGCATCATCAACCGGAGTCTCGCTCAATGAATTGCTACATACGTGTCCGAAGATCCAACGGGACATCAGCGACGTTCTTCTCTGGGTAAGAAAGCATAAATACGTTTTCGCGACGGACATCAGCAAGATGTTCCGTCAGATCAAGGTTCACCCAGACGACTGGAAGTACCAGAGAATCTTGTGGACTAACTCATCGGGAGACGTGGTGCCTTACGATCTCACTACCGTCACTTACGGCACTAGATCCGCTCCCTTCTTAGCGGTTCGCACCTTGGTTCAACTCATCAAGGACGAAGGCACTCGATTTCCACTCGCGATTGAACCACTCACCGCAGGTAGATACGTAGATGATATCTACGGCGGCTCAAACAACTTAGAGGATCTCATCAACGTAGCCCATCAAGTGCGCCACATCTGTGCAGCTGGCGGCTTCCCATTAGCAAAATGGCAAAGCAATCATCGCCAACTACTCAAAAGCATCAACGAGGACTCAGAAGACTCTCAACAGCGGCCACTCGATGACAACAGCACCACTCTGCTCGGTCTCACCTGGTTCACATACTCGGATGCGTTCCGATTCCATTGGAGTCCCACAGACAAGGGGTCAAAACTCACCAAGAGAATCATTCTGTCGGAAATTGCACAACTCTACGACCCACTCGGCTTTCTCGCACCGCTCATAGTGAGAGCTAAGGTTCTTGTACAGGAACTCTGGCTGCTAAAACTCAACTGGGATGATTCGCTCTCACCCACAACTCAACAACAATGGTTTCAACTCAAGAAAGAGTTAGCTCAAGTGTCTTGCCTTCTCATCCCGAGATGGCTGGGGCTCAACGATAACTCCACCATCCAAATCCATGGATTTTCCGACGCATCACAACTTGCAATGGCTGCTGCCATATACATACGGGTTGGCACTCAACATTCATCAGCGAAATGCACCTTGGTGTGCTCGAAATCTCGGGTTGCACCCCTCAAAAAACTCACAATACCTCGGTTGGAACTCACCGCCGCTCTACTCTTGGCCCGACTCACGCACTACGTTGTGCGAACTCTTTCGCTATCTCAAGTGCCAATTTTCCTCTGGACTGACTCATCGGTGACGCTCACTTGGATCACCTCACACCCATCACGCTGGAAAGACTTTGTTGGAAACAGAGTGTCACAAATCCAAGAACTGACTCCAAACTGCGTATGGAGATTTGTCTCCGGCAAGGAAAATCCAGCAGACTGCGCGACTCGGGGTTTAACCATGTCCCAACTGGAAAACCATCCCCTTTGGTGGTCTGGACCACCATGGCTCTCTAACTCAACGCGCTCTTGGCCCGCTCAACGACACTTCTCAGACTCACAGGTTCACCAAGAGGAGCGACCGGGGCTCTCTCTAACTGTGGCATCCGCTCAACCTGTAGAACAATGGGACCTACTCTACAGATACTCAAGCTTGACGAGACTGTTGCGAGTTACTGCAACCTGCCGTCGAGCCATCAACAGACTCAAGAAAATGCCACATACCACGGTGAAACATCCACTCACGCCACAAGAACTCAACTCAGCTCTAAAATTCTGGATTCACTCAACTCAAGCAGCAACTTTCAAATTCGAACTCAAGGCGCTCAAGAACTCGACTCATCTACCGAAATCTCACGCATTCACTCGTCTAACGGCCTTCATCGACACGCACGGCACGATTCGAGTGGGTGGGCGACTTGACAACTCACCGCTGGACCCTGAGAGCAAACATCCTGCAATACTGCCTCGAAATTCTCACCTCTCGGAATTACTCATCGCAGATGCACACGCTCGCACTCTCCACGGCGGTACTCAGCTCACTCTGAACCTTCTCAGACAATCTGTTTGGATCATCGGCGGTAGAGCACCAATCAGAACTTACATTCTACGCTGCTTGAGATGTGCAAGGTTACGTGGCAACCGAGCACAACAGCTCATGGGTCAGCTGCCCTCCACAAGGGTCACTCCATCACGACCGTTCACCACCACCGGCGTGGATTACGCAGGTCCACTCTCAATGAAAACATGGAAGGGCCGAGGAGCAAAGATACAAAAGGGGTGGCTTTGCATCTTCGTCTGCTTTTCTACTTCTGCAGTTCACCTCGAAGTAGTGAGCGACTATTCAGCTGAAGCATTTCTCGCCGCGTTCAGACGGTTCAGTGGACGCAGGGGTCTCTGCCACACTCTCCGCAGTGACTGCGGGACGACATTCATCGGGGCAGACACCATGCTCAAGCGGTCATTCACT
This sequence comes from Ischnus inquisitorius, assembly GCA_963924025.1. Classification (NCBI taxonomy): domain Eukaryota; kingdom Metazoa; phylum Arthropoda; class Insecta; order Hymenoptera; family Ichneumonidae; genus Ischnus; species Ischnus inquisitorius. The sequence continues at coordinate 12,470,594 of OZ001249.1, read as the reverse complement.
CAAGGAACACAGGAACAACTCACTCTGGCCAATTCTCTCACTCAAGACAGAGTAAGGTGGGAATTCATACCACCAGCTGCTCCTCACATGGGAGGCAAGTGGGAAGCAGCTGTGAAATCTGTAAAGTATCATCTCCGCCGCACAATCGGGGAGACTCAGCTCACCTACGAGGAGTTGACAACTCTACTGATCCAAATAGAATCAGTACTCAACTCAAGGCCCCTGGAACCACTCACCGACGATCCCGACGACATCTCAGCACTCACGCCAGGGCACTTCCTCATCGGACAGCCCCTCAATACAGTTGTCGAACCCTCGTTGACCGATCTCAACACCACTCGCCTCGATCGCTGGCAACTCATTCAACAACGATTCCAATCCTTCTGGAATCACTGGTCAACTCAATATCTCCATCAACATCTCTCCATCTCCAAGTGGCATCATCCCTCTCACGAGATAAAAGTCGGCTCACTCGTCTTGCTCACGGATGAGCGATTTCCCCCATCCAAGTGGCCTCTGGCGCGTGTCACTCAGCTGCATCCTGGCAAGGACGGACTCACAAGGGTAGTCACTCTCAAGACTGCCACCACCACGCTCACCAGGCCGATTGCCAAGCTGGCAATCCTCCCAGGGACAACTCAAGAAACGGAATCATAACTCAATCATCAACGCTGTTGCTGATGGCGGGGAGAATGTTCGATTATCAACGAAGCTGTGTCTCATTTTTCACTATTATCTCTCGCGACGTAATGGGGGCTCCTACAATAATCGCTTGACACGACCCTGCCGCGAGGGGCCCCACGGGACCCCCTCGAGGCACGGCCCTGTCCTTCTTGCTCGACCACGAGGCGCCGCTGGAGGCAGCCATGTTTGCTCGAACCGGCGTACACGCTTAACGCTACAGGTGGTTTTCGGGGTTCTTTCTCGGTTTCAATCTCTCGGTGTCATCTCAATTACGCTCCGCTCAGTTTCACTCAGTTTTCTGCACACACTCATTCTACATTCGTGTCATCTCACCGCGCAGGGAACAAGAAAACAATAAATTCAGAAAGCTCATATAAACTCGGACGTTCACTCGACAGTTTTGTCTATCGGTCGCTCTCACTCGAACGGGCTCGCTCATAGAATCGGTCTAACTCACGCGCCACTCGACTCACCGTGTCATCTCGAACGCGATTCGCGACGAATCAGCTACGCACGCTGCTATCGATTCGGGTGCACTACGAACGTGTACATAGTGTAAATAAATTAGCGACTAAAGTGAGAAAAAACAACCATCGAGTGACATTTTGATTTTTTCCCAATCTCGATCTTCATGCTCCACTCATCGCTCAACACTATGGTACAACCGAACGACGCGGCTTCCTGATTCGCGGGTTTGACAAAGGACTCGCGACGCGCCTATGCGCGCGCCGAAATATCGAGCGCTCGCTGAATCATCATCTCTCGATCGTCACTTGTCCGTCGACCGTATTAGAGTACGGCAGGTCAGCCCTCGAGTAGTCGCGATATTTCGTCTCATTTACGAATAAATTATAAGACAATAGAAAGATTGTCAACCGGAATATTTCGTCAAACTGTGTGTGTTTTGTGTTCGTTCTCTTGGTGATAATTTCACGTAAGTCCAGATAATTGAATAAATTCTCATTTCTTGCTCGACTATTTCTGCTTGTGATTTCGCAATAACCGGGTCCTCCAATCCTATCCGCCTTGTGATCGTCTCTGCTAATATAATTGATAGCCGAAATAAAATAGTGAACGGTTCGTTGGTTCGCCGAAAACCAGCTGGCGCCCAAAAGAAACTCAGAAATCAAAATTCGTCAAACAGAGCCCCGGTAGCCCCGGACCCAGGCCGCGCCGGGTGTGGCTTCTTTAATATTAAAATTATTGTTCGTCAAAAAAGAACCCTGTCTCATTTGGCGCCGAACGTGGGGCACGTTGGAAAATTTGTTAATATAAAATTATTGCGAAAATTAATTATCGTTAATTGTAATTTCCCTATACAATCAGTGAGAATTTTGTGTCAAAATTATTGTCAATTAGTGCTGTGAAAATTTTGCGTAAAATCATATGTATTGCTGAACATAATTTGTCGAATATTAATTTCGAAGAGTCGAGCGAAGCGAACGAATATTCGAGAGTAAAATCTTCTAGAGTCGCACCGTTACGTTCGAGCTGTCTTGCTGGTCGAGCGCGCGTAGAAGTAAACAAAGCGACGAAAACACACGAGACGTTTACTGATCCGTCGCATGAAAATCCAACGCTTCATAATTCTCGCTTCGCCTGACTTTATTCTGAACTTTATTCTGTGTCAATTCTCTGTGAAATATTTAATATTTTCATAACCGTCTAAATTAATATTTCTATCTGTCGCTAACTGCCTATTATTTATTATTCATTTCTGTATTGCTATTTATTATTTATTTTGTACTGTTCGGGATTCGAACGGTCGCTAGGCGCTCGCTCAGCAGCCACGCACACACACACAACACACACACCGGCTACACACACATCAATACCTCGCACGCACCATCTATCCCCGCTTTCACCTATTCTCGGCCTCTCTTCTTTCCCTATCCATTCGCGCTCTCGCTACCTCGCTTCCCCACTCCTATCAGTCACCGAATTCACACGAAGCAAGACACACGCATTACTTTGAATAAAGATTTATTTCGTTATCGTTTTCGTTAACTGGCCGTCTTGTTCTTTTCTCTGACTCCTTAACCGACAACTCTCCGGGTCCAGCTATTATCTCGCTCATGTACCGTTATTATTATTTATTCCTGTGCCGCTATTTATTTATTTATTATAGAAAATTAAATATAATACAATAGCCCAATTGTTCGTCGATAGAATCACCGAATATTAAGAGAAAAATATTTTGTCGAATTTCGTGATCTTTCCAGGAAATTGCGGCGAATTAATCGGAAATCTGTTATGAATTAAATAATGACATCGATGTTCTTTTCACCGGCGAAACGTGTTACGTGAGCGGGTACAAATACAGTCAAGTCAAAAACTAGCCAATCGTCAAATAGTCAAGCACCGTCTGGGTCTCTTAACGAAACGGTCACTACAGTGGACGATCAGATAATTCCAATATTCGGGAGCCAGACTAATCCGCCACCATCAGATAAGTTGAATTCCCTTCTACCTGCTTGAGGGCTTGCCCACTGCCCCTTCCGCCGAAAAAAACTCCCTCTCCAACGCTGTTTTGCGTCGCGCGTGGGGATGCGAGTAGCCGCTCGTGGAGCGCGTGGGGATGAGGACAGTTGTGGAAATTACCGTAAGATTCTATCTTGCGATCATTTTTACCGTGTCAACAACGTCATGTACGGTGGTTGCAAGCATAGCTTTCGAAACAATTTTTTTGAACTAATGCAAAATTATAAACCACGAATTTTTACTTTTTTCATGTTTCGTGGTTAAATCATTTAATCAGGAATGATGTTTGGATTTCATTCCTTATTTAAAAAAAAATCACATTCCAGCCAAAAAGGTTAAGAATTACTGTGGGAAAATATTTTTGTGTGAGATTCTTTCCTAAATAAAAGAAAAGTAAAAGTTTTCTCAATAATATCCAGTGAATATTAATGTTGATATTACAAGTGGTTAAAATGATTTACCGCTATCGGGGCCAATCGATGGTTAATAATTTTGATTACACCAACCGCTAATCCTTTGATTGCTCCCGGCCACAAATATGACCATTTATACTACTTTTCTCAAGCGACACAGAATTCTTGTATTTCCGTTATAATAACAACCATCGTTTTTATCACTTGAGGCGGAATTAAGCAATGAACTTATTTTAAATCAACAGAGCATCTACAATATATAAACTGCAGAAAACTACGAAAACTTTGCAACAGCATTTACATTTTTTCAACATTTTCTGATATTTTTGAAAAAAAATTGTCGAAATTTTGAAAAATGAATATAAATTCGAACATTTTTAAGAAATTTTCAAGAAATAAAAAAAAACGTTCCTGATAAAACAAATATCTGTATCAATAGCGCATCATGGTACTACGGCACGGGTCTACTTTTCCTTTATGGTAAAGTGACGGAATGTGTCCGCTACTCGAATACGAAAAACTGTAGAGTAGGAGAGAATCGTCGATCTTTGTCTCGCCATATGCTAGCTGCCACGTTCTTTCTCTGTCAGAAAAATTTCAGCAACGATATTATTGGTAGATATCTAAAGGGAAGGGGACTGCCGTTGCCTCGCCGAGCAGGTAGACGGAGCCGAAAAAAGGTCCGGATTCAACTTACTTGGTCGTCTTTTCGTCAACTTAACTGATGGTTGGAATTATCTGAGTTGGAAATACGTGATCGTCCACTGTATGTCGTCTGGTGAACGGGGGACCGCGCGGGGGGGAGATAGGCCGGGCGTGCTTAAACAAGTTGACAACGATACGTTTGACGGGTCGGGGAATTCGACTCAAACCGCGAGTACAGGCGCGATACGCAAACAAGGCGTTTTTCCGTTAGGTACGCGATCTACCACGCCGGTGGGCCGAGGGAGAGGATCGCGCGCGCCTACCCCGACTCCTGGTGAGACTGTACAAATGAAAAACATGTTGTCACTTTTGGAAAACAGATTAAATACGCAAGATGCGTTTAATCTGTCGGTATTAGGGAATTTTAGGGCACTCGAGGGCAAACTGGATGAACTCTTAGGGAAAATGAGTTTGAAGAATTCTCAAACGGTTGAGAATTCGCGGACGTCGAATCCTGCTGGAGGGGGAAATGTTCTGGATGACGCCCGAGATGTCTTGCCTCAAGCGTCGAATGTGTTTCCGGAAGGTAATAACGCGAGAGATGATTTGCCTCAAATGTTAAATTCAAGAAATGCGGGTAACGATGGTAACGTGCGAGATGATGTTACTCAAACGTCCATCGGCATAGGGAATACGGGCGATCGCTTGCAAGAAAGATTATTGAATCCCTTGAGAGCGTTCGTACCGATTAATAACGGAAATTTGGGTTTGTCAGAGTCGTCTGGTACTCGACAACGAAATAGTAATTTGATTCCGAATGACCGGGGGTCGATCGAAAGAGAGTTACGAAGAGTTCAGTTTCGCGAGGGGAACGCGACCGACAACACGAACAACAGGTTGCCAAATATGAATCATATGGATTCATTCCGAGTTGAAAGTCGGAATCTACAATATCAAAGCATTGAAAATTTCAATCGCGAAATCGACGAACTGTCGAACAGCCTAGTTAAATTAACCGTTACGCGAATAACACCCAACGGCGAACTGTTAATAGAAGACAAGTATTTAACTAGCGAAGAATACCAACACCTGGTAGAGGGTAGAAGGGAGACAGCTCGAATCGCAGATCGACAACAACACAGACGCGACGACCGTCCGTTGGGGCGCTGTCATAAGCCCGAACGGTCATAAGCCCGAATGGACATAAGCCCGAACGGACATAAGCCCGAACGGACATAAGCCCGAATGAACACAAGCCCGAATGAACACAAGCCCGAACGGACATAAGCCCGAACGGACATAAGCCCGAACGGTCACAAGACCGAACGGTCACAAGACCGAACGGTCACAAGACCGAACGGTCACAAGACCGAACGGACACAAGCCCGAACGGACACAAGCCCGCACGGACACAAGCTCGAATGGACACAAGCCCGAACGGACATAAGCCCGAACGGTCATAAAACCGAACGGTCAATTACTGGGCAACTGATGCGTCGCGAATGTTGTACGTTAACTCGCGGAAAAAACAATTGAGGATCGGTGAGCTGCGTGTAGTTTGTTTCGTATAGTTACGTGGAGAAATATCAGTTCCTTGCGAGCGACAAACGATGGCGGACGAAAACGAGCGACGAAGAAATCGCGTAATAAAGGGACGGTATCGAGGGATCAACGAGAATATTGTGGACGGGTACACATATTTTAAGGAAAAAACCGGCAATGACGGAACGGTGTAAGTAAAAAAATAGATAATTCAGCTTTATTACATTATTACGATTCTCGCTCTCTCGTGCTCTCGAGTCGTCTAGCCTCTTCGCCCCGTCGATCTGTTTCTTTCTCGCCCTTCCGCCTACTCGCCTTCTCGCCCTCTCGTCCTTTGCTCTCTCGTTCTCTCGCTCTCTCTCGTGCTTCGTCCTCTCATTCTCTCGCTCTCTCGTCCTTCGACCTCTCGTTCTCTTGCTCTTTCGCCCTCTCGCTCTCTCGCTCTCTCGTCCTTCGCCCTCTCGTTCTCTTGCTCTTTCGCCCTCTCGCTCTCTCGTTCCCTCGCCCTTCGCCCTCTCGTTCTCTCGCCCTCTCGCTCTCTTACTCTCTCGCTGTCTCGCTGTCTCGCTCTCTCGCTCTCTTACTCTCTCGCTCTCTCGCTCTCTCGCTCGCTCGCTCTCTCGCTCACTCGTTCTCTCGTTCTCTCGCGCTCTCGCTCTCTCGTCCTTCGCCATCTCGTTCTCTTGCTCTTTCGCCCTCTCACTCTCTCGTTCCCTCGCCCTCTCGTTCTCTCGCCCTATCGTTCTCTCGCCCTCTCGCTCTCTTACTCTCTCGCTGTCTCGCTGTCTCGCTCTCTCGCTCTCTCATCTGCTCTATCTGCGATAAAAAATTTCATCCGGACTGCTGCTAGACCCATATACTATATCGAACAGCTAATACTTGTTGCATCGAAAGTTTTAAGTATCTTCTGCCAAATTCTTCTCCGCGCCCTTCGAACATGAGCTTTACTCAATCTGTGGGTGGCATTTCTGCCCACGGAGGTTCGAATGATCTATTGAAACAGATTTATGATAAACTCACAGCGTCAGACGAAAAGATGGACAAGTTTATTAACAAGCAACTCCAAACCAATAGAGATATTGCCGAGAAAGTCAGCGGACTACCTAATCTCATTAAAAAACTCGAAGAACACAATGCTTTGTTAAATCAGTTGTCCAGACAAAACGAATACTTAAAACGAGAAGTTGATCAACTAAAAGCAACTGGCTCCGCCGCACCTTCTTCCAGCGAGCTAATTGTCACAGGTGTCCCGTGCGACATTAACTTCGATCAGGTCCAAATCATTACCAAAGTTTTCAACACTCTCGAAGTTCCCCATTTGCTCAGCGATGTTCTCGGAGTGCGTCTAATGAATCGTAAAGCAATCGGAGGAAATCAACAATCTGTGCCGCAAACCGCATCCAATACTAAGCAATCGTTCGTTGTCTCGTTGAAATCGGCGCAGGTCAGAGATTACATTATTCATAAGAAGAGAGCTAAACGTAATATTTCAATCTCGGACGTATTTGGCTCTTCGCACGCGGGATTCGTTTACGTTAACGAGTTATTGTCAGCTGAAAAGTACAGTCTCTTGCGTCGCACTAACGACAAAGCGAAAAACACGGGACACAAGTATGTGTGGGTTAGATCGGGGCGCATTCTTGTTCGCCGCCTCGACGGTGGCCCGATTATAACTATTCACTCCGACTCTGATCTCGCACTCCTCGGTTGACCGGTAGTTCCGATCGAGCACACTTCAACTACGACGATGGCTAATAACAATAAACGTTTAAAAATTGCGCAATTTAATGCTAACTCACTTCTTGGTCACATTGATTTCATTCGATTGTACTTTTCAGAGAACTTTTTTCATGTGATATCTATATCGGAAACTTGGCTGCACTCCCATATCTCGGATGACCTTGTAAAATTAAACAACTACTTTATAATTCGTAATGATCGTGAAGGGAAGGAAGGGGGTGGTGTAGCTTGCTATGTTCACGAATCACTCAAAGCGACCGTCCTAGCTTCCTCCCCTAGTGAGTTTACTAACTCCCCTGAGTTCCTAATCATTGACTTTCGATCTAATTATTCGCCGCCCTTGCTGTTAGCATCGATTTACCGACGTCCGAAGGGCCTCTTGCTCGATGAATTCTCTGATCGTCTTGCGCAATTCTCTCATGCGTATCAAAATATCATTATCGGAGGTGATATTAATTGTAATCTTTTGAGTAATTCTTTCGAATCGAAGTATTTGAGAAGCTGGGTTTGTTCTCTCCTCCTGCACCTAGTTGCCTTTGAACCTAGTTGAGGCCTAGTTTTCCACACAGCGACCTGCGACTCGTGGCTTGACGTCATTATTGTCGATTCAGCGGATAAACTCTGTGCGTCCTCTAAAACCGATGCACCATTCATCGCCGGTCACGATTTGCTTTCAATTTCCTATGAATTCGATGCTCCGTCTCTTGAACCGCGCCAGCTCGTAAGACGAGACTTTCGACGATTTAACGCAAGTAACTTTCACGCTTCTCTCAACGATGTTCTCCATAATCTAAAATCGCGCGGTGCTGTTCGGTCGACGAACGATTTAGACTCGCTCACTCTCGACATATCGCAGTCGATGCTGGATGCTCTCGATCAACACGCACCGTTTCGCTCTTTTTCTGTGAAGAGGCCTCCAGCACCGTGGCTAACAGATGAACTCAAGAAAAGAATTAAAAACCGAAACGTATTATACAAACGAGCCAAAAGGTCCAATAGTCTACTAGATCTCGCTGTCTACCGTCAAGCAAGCAATGAACTCAACGACGCGATCGAAACCGCCAAGAGTCAATTCCAATTTCAAAGTTTACGCAATATTAACGATCCTAACAAGTTGTGGAGAGAGCTTACGCGGATGGGTCTTGTCAAATCGTCGTTAGCATCTCCCCTTCAATTTTTCTCAGCTGATACGCTCAATACGTTATATGCGTCCGTCTCTAATTCCTCCCCGGCTTGCTCCATAAATCAGTTCGATACTGCTCTGTCTCTAGTTCCCGACCCCCCACTCCCTTTTTCATTTAATCCAATGACCTGCAGCGATCTTCTCGACGCTATAAAACGATCTCCTTCCAGCTATCACTCTTCCGGTGTCGACAAAGTCTCTCTCTTCTGCATCAACCAAACACTTCCATGTGTCTCGTCACTACTTCTAACGCTCTTCAATAGTTCCTTAGATCTGTCCCATTTCCCTCCATCTTGGAAGCAGGCTTTTATAAGACCGCTATCAAAAATACGGACTCCTCTTTCTCCTTCTGACACTCGCCCCATAGCTAATCTTCCTGAACTCTCTAAAATCTTAGAACGTATTGTGCACAAGCAGATTTCACGTTTCATCGATGAAAACGATCTCCTCGATTCAAGACAATCTGGCTACAGAGCGGGTTTTAGCACCCAAACGGCTTTACTACGAGTAACGGATGACATACGCAAGGGCGTCGATGAGAAAAAAGTTACCATTCTTATACTGTTCGATTTCAGTAAAGCCTTCGACACCGTGTCTCATGCACTATTGCTTAGTTAACTAAAGACCTTTGGCTTCTCTCAATCCACGTTGCGCTGGTTCTACTCCTATCTTACAGGCAGATCTCAGGCAGTCTTGGACGAAGAATATTCACCTTCGAATTGGCTAGCTGTGACGACAGGAGTGCCACAGGGGTCGGTGTTGGGACCACTCCTCTTCTCACTTTTCATTAACGACATCGGCTCTAGTGTTCAATATTCCAATCACATGATCTTTGCTGACGATACGCAGATCTACCTGAGCTGTTTCCCTCGGTTACTTCACCAGGGTCTCGAGAGAATTGCGCAAGATGCCTCTGCTATCTTCAATTACGCTCAATCTAACAGACTCAAACTTAATCTCGCCAAATCGAAAGTAATGATCCTTGGTAGTAATGCATGTGTTAGATCGGTCGACCTCAATAATCTTCCACGGATTGTCGTTAACGGTCAAGTTATTCCGTACGCTACCGAAGCGCGAAACCTCGGTGTTATCATGAGCGTGGACTTATCTTGGCATAATCACGTACCATCGATATCGCAGAAAATCCATTATTCACTACATAAATTAAAATTTCACAAGCTTTCGCTTTCTCTGGACCTTAGAATTAGGTTAGTTGCAACCCTTATATTTCCGCTTATTAATAATTGTTGCCTAGTTTACCACGACCTAACAAATGAGCTCGATCGCAAACTTCAAAAACTAGTTAACTGCACGATTCGTTTCATATTCGATCTGAGACGGGACGTGCATATTACTCCATATAGGCTTAGGTTAAACTGGCTATCGGTACGAAATTGGAGGCTCTTATTCCTTGGTACATACGCCTATCGAGTCAGGCACGGGGATAGCATCGAATATTTAAGCGAACTCTTCACTGTAAAGAATGCTTCACTGCGCGCCCCACAAAGAACGTGTATGCCGGAATACTTTCACATCCCTATTCACCGCACGGCTTGTTATCGAAACTCTTTTCATCTTTCTGCGGTCTACTTTTGGCACTCGTTACCGCCACTGCTCACTAATGAGGCGACATGTTAGGCATTTAAGTGTAAGCTTTTCGATTACCTACTGCAGTCTGAGCTAGCCGATTTCGAACAACAGTAGGGAAAACACATGTACTTATGGTTTATTATGGTATGGTGATTTTCGACTATTATTATTTATTTTTAGTTTATTCTACTTGTTTTCACGATTATTATATTTTGCGTTTTGATTATTATTTCTTCGTACTTAAAATATGTTTATTCTATTCGAAAATATTCACGGAGTATCTTATGTTATCTAATTTTTAAGTTTGTATACTGATTACGTTTCACGATTTGCCTAAAAGTTTTTACTAAGGCATAATAAATCAACCAATCAATCAACCAATCTCGCTCACTCGTTCTCTCGTTCTCTCGCGCCCCATCTTCCTTTCATTCGCGCTCCCTACCGCTCTCTCGCCCTCTAATTTTCTCACCCTCGCGGCTAATCTCTTTCTCGTTTTCTCACCCTCGCGCCTCCTCCCTTTCTCCCGTACTCCCTTGCTTGAAGTTAAGAAATTGTAAAATTATATTTATTTGTAGTTGAAAAAATCTCCGTACTTTAAATTTATATTTTTGTTCATACAACAAAACGGGACATCATTGTATTTATTTATTTTTTATTATTAAAGAACACTAAAAATCGTTTAATTTATCATTTTTTTAATTCGTAAATACTGAAGGTACAAAAGGTGTGCATTGCCTTATTTCCTTTTTAATTGGAGAAAACTAAAAAGATTTAAATGTATAAGTTTGCTTTATCGTTATTTATTACGATTTTTTAAATTTCAATTCCCTACTGCATCCTTATTCCATTCCCAGATATCTCTCGTGCAGTTTAAAAAAAAAAGGAGGGTGTAAGGGTCGCGGTATTCGCAACGCAAACGGTCGATTCACCCCTTCACATGGGCACAATCATGCTAGCTACGAGACAGCGGAAGCGAAAAAAAATCATAGCGTCAACCTTATCGAGAGAACCGAGCAGACGATGGGTCGACCTAAAGATATACAGTGAGGTTTTCTTGAAACTAGACAGGGCTCGAGCGCGCGAGCAGCAGCGTTTGAATCTGATTGGCTGCCGCCGTCCGCTGGCAGTGCGGCTCAACTCGATGGCGACCGCGTACTAACCTGGCGTTAGAGAGGATAAGGGGGGTAAGGTAAGGGGACACCGTGTTCGGGACTAGGGACGCGACGACAACGCAAGTAGCTTGATGGGCCGCGTGTAAACGTTTCAGAGTAGATACAACTTGGCGGAACTTTGTCAAGTCAATACGCATGTTGAAAATCCATTGCTACAGTATCACGCATGCTGATAAGAAGATATTGCATCTACTAAAAAGGTCCATAAGGTTTTTATCGTTCAAATTGTTGCACGTAAGTTGTAAAAAAATTGCGAATAAACAAATTAATGTTATACAATAAAAGAATTGTAAAATTTTTAAAAATTAAAAAATAATAATATCCAATTTTTTATTATGATAATGATGCTTGATGAGATGCACCATTTGCATCATCGAAAGGAATAATATTGATTTGCATTTTAACACTATCATTGATAAACATGACTCGTGAGTGACTCATTCACACAAATTACCCCAAAAGTTGTGCTCCTGAGAAAATGTTGGAGACTTTTATTCGAAACTATTTAGAAAACAGACGAACAGACGTAAAAGTTCCACAATTTATTAATTGCACATATTAAACCACAATTTGTTAGTTAGTTTCAACAGTTGTAAATTGTTTTGAACTATTGATTACTTTTATCAATTTATAATTGCAAAATTGGATTTTTCCATTTGGCATTATTTTTCAATGATTCCTTGCAAGAACTAGCGTAATGAAGCTTGAATGGAACTTTTTTTGAAATGCAATCTACTTATCGGTATGAGCTGTGGCAAGGTGGCAATGCATTCCCACAATGCGGATCTGACAAATTACACGAAAATCGGATAAAAAATTTTTGGTTCGATTAAAAGAATTAAGAAAAAGTAGTGAGAAAGCGAAAATTCTTATTTTTTAAATGTTCAAATGGTTTTGTAATTCTTTACTTGCATTAATGGACTTTTGTATTCGGGACTATTTTTCCCCAATTCCTTGCAATATTGGATAAAGTCATAAAATTTTAATGGAACATTTTATCACATGTAATCCTCTTATCAGTACGCACTGTGACAAAGTCGCAATACATTTTCAGCACGCGTATTTGACGAAGTTTTCCTTTTGCGAGAAAATCGATTGTGACCTTTCCGATTCGAATCGATGAACAGAAAAAAAAATGATACGAGATGTTCTTTTTGAATCGGTTAAATATTTTTTTGAACCTCTAATCGCAAAAATAAATTTTTGCATTCTCAACTACTTCTTCGGAATTAAGTGCAACAATTTGAAAGAAAAAGTTCCTATGGGACTTTCAATTTGCTTTAATCCTCTTATTGAATAGAATCATTTCTATTCGAATTCATGAGTTTTGTTCGAAAACAATATTGAAAATTCCAATTTTTTTTAATGCTTTTAATTTTTTTTATGTTTAACATTTTTTTATAATTTTTTTATTGTAAAGAGTAATTTTTTCCTTCGCAATCTTTTTCCTGTATTGACCGCAATCATTTGCGCGTGAAGCTCTTGTCATCATTTGATACAATCTCCTTATCAGTAAGCCCTACATTAAGGCATGCTTACTACGGGTATTTAACAAAGTTTTGATTTACTTTCGAATCTTTTCTATTCGAATCGACGAGCTATATTGGAAAAAACAAGAGAAAATTTGAGATTGTAATTTTTTAATTGTTTAAATATTTGAATAATTTTCTTATTGCAATAACTACTTTCTTAATTCGCAACTATTTTTTCCGATTTAAGAGCAAGAATTTCGACAGTAAACCCCCTACGAAACTTTTCATTTTCGCCGATCCCCATTATCAATACGCGCTGTGATAAGGTTGCTATGCCTGTTTTCTACGCATATTTTACGAAAATTTGATTTGACAAGAAAAGTGGAAAGAATCTTTTATATTCGAATTAATGAAAAATTTCGAAAAATCAAGTGAAAGATCGAAATTGTTATTTTTCTATTGTTTGAATATTTTGACGATTTCCTTATTGAAAATATTATGATTTTCATTCGCGACTATTTTTTCTGAATTAAGAGCAACACTTTGGAAGACAAAGTTCCTATGGCACTTTTCATTTGCTTTAATAGCCTTATCACTAGGCGCTCTGATAAGGTTGCATTGCATGCTCACTACGCGTATATGACGAAGTTTTGATTTTACAAGAAAATTGAATATGATCTTTTATATTCGAATCAATGAACTATATTCGAAAAATCAAGTAAAAAATCGAAACTGTTATTTTTCCATTGTTTAAACCTTTTTACAATTTTCTTATTGCAAATATTAATATTTGCATCCGCGACTATTTTTTCTGAATTAAGGTCAACTCTTTGGACGATGAATCCTCTATGGAACTTTTCATTTTTTTCACTCGCCTTATTAGTACGCATTTTAATAATTTTGCAATGCGAGTTTTCTACGCATATTGTACAAAGTTTCGATGTTACAAAGAAATTGAATAGAATCTTTTTTATTCGAATCTATAAACTATACTCGAAAAAACAAGTGGAAGTTCGAAATTGTTATTTTTTAATTGTTTAAATATTTTAATAATTTTCACACGGCAAAAATTGATTTTTCGATTCGAAAACATTTTTTCAGAATTGAGTCTAGTAATTCGGACGATAAAGCTTCTATGACACTTTTTATGTGATGCAACTGGGTTATCAGTACGCGCTCTGATAAGGTTGCAATGCCTAAACACTACGCGTAACTGCCACAGTTTCGATTTTACAAAAAAATTGAATAGAGTCTTTTCTAGTAGTAGTAGTAGTAGTATTTATTAATGCGTGCCCCAGGGCATTGCATGGCCTTCCGTTACAAATTTCTCTTGATATTTTACATTATACGTTACATTACATTTGACACTTTTTCTTTACATCCTTCCTCCCTTCTTTCTTTTCCACAGTCAACTCATTCTTTCAGTACCATCCTTTCTCTAATAACTCTTCTCTCTTTGACTTCTTTCTTCCTTTCTATCCATTCTTTTATCCATCCATATCCTTCCCCCTTTTCTCTCGCTATCTCGTTCGCCTCCCCTTCCCATCTCCACATTCCTTCGCATTCCGCGTGTTCCAGCGTATCGATTCCTGCTTCGCATAATTTGCCTCCTATTTTTTCTCCCCCTAGCCAGTATTTGTTTGCCATCTCTTCGCTTCCGCATCTTACTCTTGCCAATCTCCGTATCCATTCGCTTCCTCTCTTCTTCCCCTCCTTTATGTACTCTGGTATTCCTTGTGGTTTTATATACTTGTATCTTTTGTTGTAGTTCGATTTTTCTATCTTCTCGGTTCTTTCTGTCTTCTTTGCTTCTTCGTCAGCCTGCTTTATCCTCTCCATCCATGGTTCTCCAACCTGCATCCATCTTTCCACTTCTTCTTCTTCCACCCCACATTTCTGGAAAAAGATCCTTCCCTGCTTACTTTCCTCTGCCATCCTCTGTTGTTCTTTATACCTCCTTCTTTCCTCCCAGCACTCTTGTAGTAGCCTGCAACTTTCTCCTCTTCGCATTCTTTCTTCCCATCTCATTGCCCTCTCCGCCAATGCGATGCTCCGCTCCTTTCTTTTCAATTCCTCCTTCACGATGTAACCTGGGGTTTGACCGTCCACTCCTAAAATCCATCTGATGTACCTTTCTTCTACTTTTTCTATCTCTTCTCTTTCCTTCCATCCCCACACCTCCGCGCCGTACGATAAAATCCCTCCTACTACTGCATCGAATATCTTCATTCTCCACTGTATGTCCGCTTTGAATTTCCTTTCGCCGATTCCCCAAACGGCTCTCATTGCGACTTGCGCTTTCCTCACTCTGTCTTTCACGTGCTCGTTGTCCGCGTTATTACTTCTTATGACGTACCCCAAGTACTTCAGCTCATCCACTTCCCCTATTGTTCCTTTCTTCCATTTCCATGTTGTAGTTTTTCTTCTTCCTCCGCCCTTTCGAAACACCACCATCTTCGATTTTTCCACGCTTAGCTCTAACTTCTTTCTCTTGAGATACGCTTCCAGCCTTTTCATCGTTTCCTTCATGGCTTCTTCTCCCTCCGCCAGAATCACGACGTCATCCGCGTATTCTAGCGACCACATTCTTCTTCTCCCAATCTTTATGCCTCCAACTCCTTTCGCCAGGTCTTCTCCTAAGTCTGCCATATATACGTTGAACAAGGTCGGGCTTAGCGGGCACCCTTGTCTCACTCCTTTGCTTGTCCAAAACTCTTCCGTTTCTTTATCTCCTACTCTCACCCTGCATCTTGTCTCTCTGTACGTCTCTCTTGTTCTCTCTATCAAGCCTTCTCTTATTCCTTTTCTTCTCATCGCTTCCCATAGTTCTGCTCGATCCATCTTATCGAACGTTGCCTTCAGATCGATGAAAAAGCCGTATACTTTGTTTCCTTCCTGTATTCTTCGTCCCACTATGTGCTTCAGTATGCTGATATTGTCCATCGTACTTCTGCCTTTCCTGAATCCCGCCTGCGTTTCGCTCCACACTCCTTTTACCTCTCCGTCTTTGATGATCCTGTCGTTCAGAATACTCGCGTACGCTTTATATCCTGTGCTTGAAAGTGTGACCCCTCTGTAATTTTTCACTTCGTCTCTCTCACCTCTCTTCCATATTGGCATTATCACTCCTTCATTCCATTCCTCTGGGTAGCCTTCTCCTCTCCACACTCTCTGTATCACATCCGTCAGCTTGTTAGTCACTCCTTCTCCCCCCAGCTTCCATATTTCATTCTTCATTCCGTCTTCTCCTGCCGCTTTTTTCACTTTCATCTTGCTTATCTGCTTTTCGACCTCTCCTTGCGTTACTTCTTCTTCTTCGTCCTCTTCTACTCTTCTTCTTATCGCCATTTCGTCCCATTTTCTCTCCTCTTCTCCTCCTAATAAGTTCATAAAGTATTCTTTCCATGCTCCCCCCGATATTGTCGCACTTATTCCAACTCTTTTTTTTCTTTCTTTGTTTACGTAGTCCCACGCTTCTTTTTCATTCTTAATTTCGTTCACCTTTTGCTCCTCTTTCTCCCTCCATTCTTATTTCTTTCTCTCGCAGAGTGCTCTGTATTTCCTCCGTATCTCTTTTACTCTTTCCTCGCTGATCTTCTCTTTTTTCTTTCTCTTGTTGCCTTCATCACTTCCCTTTTTGCCGTCCAGCATTCGTTGTCCCACCATGGTTTCCATCCTGTGTTTTTCCTTTCTTTTCTTTTTCCTACTTTCACTGCTCCTCCGACCTTTTCCACTATTTCTTTCCATCCTTCTCTCGCGCTCTCGTGCTGCCACTGAATGTTGTTGACTTTCTGTCTAAAGCTTGTTATTCCTTCTTCTGTCCAGTCTTGCACCATACCTTCCACGTCTTCTTCTATCCGCTTCTCCACTTTCCCTTTAATGTTCACGATAATTGGCTGATGATCCGAGTCGATTCTGCATCCGACCTCGAATTTCCCCACCTTCTCCCACGCTTCCCAATTTACTATTCCGTAGTCTATTACCGGTCTTTTCCCTGCTTTTTTATATGTCCACTCCCCTCTCTCGTCTCCTTCCTTGTTGCCGTTCAAAATCGTCCACCCTCTGTCTTCAATCCTTTCCAGCATTGCTCTTCCTTCTGCATTTATCGTCTTGTCCTTCGACTTTCTCTTCGCTGCTTCTTCTTCATTCTCATCTCCCCATGCCTTTCTGCCTTTATTTCCTATTCTTGCATTCAAATCTCCTCTTATCAGTAGTCTTTCCTCCTGTCTTTTATCTATTTCTTCACATAACGTCCTGAGTTCCTTCCCTTACTCATACACCGTCCATAATCTCCATTCCTCGTTTTCCAACTTCACCCTTCTCTCCATTATTCCCTGTTTGTCCGTGTTCGTTTCTCCTTCTTCTATTTCTGTCCTGACCCCTGTGATAATTTCTCCCATTCCTCTTCCTTTCTTCTTTACCTTCCTTGCCGCTTGACATTTCCACTTATACCCTTTTGGGAATTTGTCATTCCATTCGTTCCATTCATTCTCGAGCATCCAAGTTTCTACCATGCAAATAACATCAAATTTCTCGATGTACTTCCAAAACTCTTCATCTTTATTTCGTATCCCTGCTACATTCCAAACTATTATTTCGATTCCTTTCTCTATTCTCTCTATTCTTGTTTCTCTTCTTTCTCCCTTTTCTTCTTCATTTACTGCCACAGTCTTCTCCTCCCTCTTCCGTCTGCTTCCTGCTTCCCTCGCTGCTTCTGTCGCGAAAAAACCTCTCCTTCAGTTCGTTTTTCTCTTCGTTCCATCTCAGTTCCTTGTTGTTTATCCAAATTTTCATGTATCCGACTTTCGCTCTCTTCCCCATTTCTCTTTCTCTTTTCATTCTCTCCACAAGTCCCGCTTGTATCTCTCGTTCCTTCTTTGTTAAATCTTCGTCAATGAAGACTTGGCTTCCTTTCAATCCTCCTTTATTCTTCATCACCGTTCTTTTGTCTTCGTATTCTCTGAACTTGGCCAGATACATGATCTTTCCGTTCCATCTCATTTCTTTGACAAGTTCCACTTCTATCTCCTTTTGCGCTACTCTGCTTAGGAATGCTCTTACTTCTGCTCTTGGGTCCTTTCGCTTCTCGACTTTTAGCCCTTTCACTATTACGTTATTCCTTTTTTCTTTCCTTTCGTTCCTTTCCAGCGTATTCTCTACTTCTTTTATCCTTGAACGCGTTTCCTCTTCCGGTCCTTGTCCTGGCTCTCTCTCCGTGGTTTTGGTCTTCCTTTTTATTTCTTCCATCGCTCTATTTACTCCTTCTTCAATTCTTCGGTCCAAGTTCTCTCTTTCTCTGTCCCATCTCTCATTTTCCGCTTCTTCTCTCTTGTGTTTGTCGTTTTCTAGTTTTTCTATTCTTCCCTCCAACTTATTTCTCCCTTCTTCGCATTCTACTCTACTTCTATCTACCGCCTCTTTCAGTTTCTTGATTTCTACTTTTACTTCTTCCCTTCCTTCTTCCCCTTTTTCGCTTAGCTTCCTCACTTGTCCTAATATTTCTTCTTTCACGCCTGCCAGCATCCTCTTGAACATTTCTTCCATTTCTTCTATTTTTTCTTCTGCTTCTTCTTTCTTCGAATCTTCTTTCTTCTTTCTTCGTTGCTTCTTTTTTCGTTTCTTCTTTCTCCGTTTCTCCTTCAGTCTTCTTCGGTTGAATCTCTATCTTTTGTCCTTGTCCCTCTTTTCTATTCGGTGGCGACTGTCTCGTTAGCGTACTTCGCTTGAAAAGCTCTCTCGTCTCCCGTTCCCCTTGCTGATCTACTTCGTCAAATTTTCTCTTCCACAGCGTAATCGGCGAACCTTCCGAGTTGGACCTCTCTCTCCTAAATCTCTCTGCGCTCGATAATCTGCCTCTCTTGCTTCTCGTATCGTCCGGTATCGGCGAATACCAGATCTCCTGTTGCTTCGTCTTATCTTCTCGGTCGAAAACTTCTCGGTCTTCTTTTCTCTCTGACCGACTCCCCATGCTCCCTCGCGGGCCCTCCTTTATCGATCTCTTTCGCGCTCGCTCTTTGCCGTATCTTTCTCCTTACCGCCGTTCCCTAGCGGGGGCGCCTTCTTCTCGCTTCCCGCTTCTGCCTTCCTCGCTGCGCTCTCCCGTCTTGCTCTGCTCTGCTCCCCTGCCTTCGTTTAACCTCTTTCCTCGATGTTGCCGTTCATGGAGACTAGAGACCAGGAGGACGATCGCCGTGTTAAAAAAAAGTCCGTAAAGCTGTGCCCAAATCTGTTTCTAACCAACTCCAGTAGGCGGCGCAGCGACCGATTTTTAACAAGCGAGGGGTGGCATATTCGGCGTTGACGATCAGTCGTCAGTCGTGTTACGACAAGTGAAAAAAGTTTGACTGCGTGTCTCAGCGACAGGATACAATATATGACTACCAAAAAACTCAGAGTTATAGCCAAACATATATATATCATGATAGTAAAATAGAATTTTAATTTACACTTACATAAACTTTGAAAAAAACATTTTATTTCCGACTTTTTAGGTGAATCAGGCCCCTTAAGCAAACCAGAAAATTATTTGGGGTTATGTCGAATACGCCAAGCCATTGTAATGTATATTTCACAAGTTTTAGAACACCATTATCACGAATACATTACTGAATATACATTACACATCCGATTATCCTTCACGAAACACTTACAAATATAGGAAATCGTTTTATGTCATCCAGAAATGAGGTAGCGTCTCGATGACAATATAAAACATATACATACAGGGCACACTAATTTTCGAAAATTAATTTCGAAATTTGACGAATAAAACTTCTAAATCTACATAGTTTATTGGCAACACTATTAAACATCACCGGTTATAAAAAATCGAAGTTTTGAATAAACGATTCGCGATTCAAACTCGTGCAAGAGACGAACTGTCAAAATTCAAAAGTTGTTGACCATCGCAGGGGCGTCGCTGTATCGATTCATTAATCATATTCAAAGAAGCACTTCAGACAGGTTGTTCTAATCGGCCGACAGCGCCGTTAGTGACGAGATTTCGAACCGACCTAGGACCACAATATGACGGACGGGATGTTATTATTATTCGTATGCTCGATCGTCCTCCTGGTCTCTAGTCTCCATGTTGCCGTTTCTCCTGGTTTTTCCTGCCTCGTTCTGTCCTTCTTCTCGACAACTTTTCGCTTTGTCATAAATTGACCTGTGGACTCAAAACCCACCCCTCGGGGCGATTTTCTCTCAGTACCTTCTCCTTTTCTACCTCTTTTCTTTCTGTGTAAATATCTCCGATCTGTACTCTCTCACCTTTCAACCGGAAGTCTCAATAGAGTCTTTTCTATTGGAATCTATAAATTATATTCGAAAAAACAAGTGGAAGTTTGAAATTGCTATTTTTAATTGTTTAAATATTTTTATAATTTTCATAGGGCAAAAATTGATTGTTTTATTCGAAACCATTTTTTTAGAATTGAGTGCAGTAAATTGGACGATAAAGCTTCTATGACACTTTTCATTTGATGCAACTCGCTTATCAGTACGCGCTCTGATAAAATTGTAATACGTAAACACTACGCCTAACTGCCACCGTTTTGATTTTACGAAAAATTGAATAGAATCTTTTCTACTCGACTCTATAAATTGTATTCGAAAAAACAAGTGAGAATACGACATTGTTATTTTTTAATTGTTTAGATTTTTGAATAATTTTCTTATTGCAGAAATTAGTTTTTTCATTCGCAACTATTTTTTCCGGATCAAGTGCAACAGTATGGACGATAAAGCTCCTATGGTATTTTTCATTGGCTTCAATCTCCGTATCAGCACGCGCGATGATAAATTCGCAAAGATATTATTCAATATACCCTTGTAGATGCAAGACTTTGTCAGAAACCCTAATGAGAATGCATTGCGCCCTTATTACAACGCCAACTGGTAAGGGGAGTACATCAAAAGAAAAATGCCATAGTAGCTTTACGTCCAAGTTATTGCACTGTATTCGGGTAAAATAGTTGCAAATCGAATAATTAAATTATGCAAAAAGAAAATTATTTAAAAAACTAGAAAATTGAAAAATAACAATTTAGAAACTTCACTCCTTTTTTCGAATATAATTTATAAATTCGAATAGAAAAGATTCTATTAAATTTTGTGGTCAAATCAAACCTGGAGAAGTGAATAGAATCTTTTCTACTCGACTCTATAAATTGTTTACGCATTACAACTTTATCAGAGCGCGTACTGATAAGCGAGTTGCATCAAATGAAAAGTGTCATAGAACTTTATCATCTAAATTACCGCACTCAATTCTGAAAAAAAGTTTCGAATCAAAACATCAATTTTTGCATTATGAAAATTACAAAAATATTTAAACAATTAAAAAATAACAATTTCAAATTTTCACTTGTTTTTTCGAATATAGTTTATAGATTCGAATAAAAAAGAGTCTATTCAATTTTTTTGTAAAATTGAAACTGTGGCAGTTACGCGTACTGTTTACGCATTACAACCTTATCAGAGCGCGTACTGATAACCGAGTTACATCAAATGAAAAGTGTCATAGAAGCTTTATCGTCCAAACTACTGCACTCAATTCTGAAAAAATGGTTTCGAATCCAAAAATCAATTTTTGCCGTGTGAAAATTATAAAAATATTTAAACAATAAAAAAAAAAAAATTTCGAACTTTCACTTGTTTTTTCGAATATAGTATATAGTTTCCAATAGAAAAGACTCTATTCAATTTTTTTGTAAAATCAAAACTGTGGCAGTTACGCGTAGTGTTTACGCATTACAACCTCATCAGAGCGCGTACTGATAAGCGAGTTGCATCAAATGAAAAGTGTCATAGAACTTTATCGTCCAAATTACTGCACTCAATTCTAAAAAAATGGTTTCGAATCAAACAATCAGATAGATAGATAGATAGATATTTATTATGCATATACAAGAATACAGAGATTCATAATGCAGGGTGTTCTGCGTATTATAAAAATTTATATTATCGATTGCCGTACATATAATATAAAAAGTTACATTGCTTTACAGAGAAAAGAAAATAAAAATGATTATAATATAACGGAGAGCTTGTAAAATCTTAATAAATGCCTAATTTAACAGCGAGGCCCTGAGTTTACAGCACTTTGAGAGGAAATAGAAAATCGTCTTAATGTTATCTAATTCGCTGCTGTCTAATAACAAAGTCAAGTTTTCTTCATGGCTGAGCTCCGCATCAAATCTTGGCACAAGAAAATTCGTTCTGAACGGGCTGTATATCGGACAGTATAGAACTATGTGCCTAAGAGTTTCGCATTCATTAGTTTGACACAGTAAACATATCTGGGCGGGCTCATAACGGTGAACCACGCTGTCTATAATGAATCTACGAGAGTGTTTGCTCGCTGTTCTAATCTGCATTTTAGCCCTGGCAAAGCTCACAGTACATCGATTAGGATAGAAACTGACAAATTTATCGGTAATGCTTCTGGTTAGCTGGAATTGATAGCAATCTGACGAAATAAATTTCCGCAAGTCGCCATCTTTTAGGTGCTGCTCGAATGTACGTAAAACGTTTTCCTTCTGAGAAGCCCAATAATCGCAATTGAGGTTAGACCACAAATTCGCGTCGTTCGCTGGTCCTAAAGCAAGCTTGAATTGCAATGCCCAATTGAATTCCGGTTTCGGATTCGCCGCAGCGAGTTGAACTAAGCGCAAGAAGCACATTTTGGGAAGACGAGAGTCATCCATCTTTAGGATTTTAATAATCCAGCCGTAGGTCAATTTGATGACGTCGAGTGCAACGCTACTAATGCCTAACTCCAATCTGATTACGCATCCGGGTGTGCACTTTGGAATGTTAAACAACCACTTGAGACTCCAAATTGGAGAAGTGTACAGCAGCGTTGAGGCAACGACAGCATTAAATATTTTTAGCATCGCATCCCAGGAGTCAGCCTTGGCAGAAGTCAGAATTGATAGAGCGGACGACGTGGCAATCTTGGCTTTCAATACAGCGGCTTTTGCGGGAATCAGTCCCAGCGACGAAGTAGAGCAGGTAACACCCAGGTAGGTGTACCTGCTTACTACCTCGACGCGTTCCCCCTTGTAAGTGAAATTTACGGAATCCTTACCCAACTTGCCACCTGCACGGAACACCATAATCTGTGTTTTTTGCGTGTTTACCGTGAGTCCATTTTCGTCGCAGTAACACTCGAGAATTTGCAGTTTACGTTTAAGATCTACAGGGGAGTAAGCCAAAATTGCCAAGTCGTCAGCATACAACAGCATCAGCAGGTCGGTCATGCTGTTTAGGTCTATTCCTCTTACGTTCCTCGCTCGGAAGTATGAACTCATGTCCGATATATATAAGACGAACAGCAGCGGGCTTAAAACTTCGCCCTGTAGAACGCCTTCACTGACGTCGGCGGTATTCGAAGGACCTGAGCTTGTTTTTATTTGTAACGTCGCGAAGTCATACAAATTCTTTATAATGCGAATCATCTTCGAGCTAATACCGAGCCATTGCATTTTTTCCCAAAGTTTTGATTGAGGAACAGAGTCAAACGCTCTTCTGAAGTCGACAAAAAGTACATACGCTTTACCCCCGCTTTGTCTTAGTCGAAGATGTATCGCAGTGTACAGAAAAAAAAGGTTGTCCATGCCACGGCCTTGTCTAAAACCTGCCTGTTCCTCTGGTATCGGCTCGGCAGCATTTGCCCACTTTTACTAGTCTGTCATGGATAATTTGAGTAAACAACTTGGTAATCGTGTTGACTAGAGCAATGCCGCGATAATTTAGCGGTTCTTTCGCACAGCCTTTTTTATGAAGCATAACTAGAGTAACCTTGGACCACATTTTAGGCAATATTTCGGAATCGAAAATTTTGTTGAACAAAGCTAGCAAGTATTGGAACCATTCCGGGGTTAAACCTTTATAAAATTCGCTCGAAATATCATCAACTCCGGGGGCTTTCGCCGCTTTGGCCTTTGCTATACAATTACCGAGCTCCTCAGCCGCGATAGAACCGTCCAAGTATGGATCAAAGTTACCTTCGAGCAAAAGTAACGTCTCCCTTCTGGCCGGATAAGTTGCTTGTAGAAACTCATTCCAAGTGTCTAAGGTAGGGGATTGAACTTGAATCGGTCTTGGTTTACAGCTTTTTACGACACTCCAAAATACTTTAGGGCTTTTGATGTTGGCAAAGGAATCGGTTTTTCTACGGTTGAACGCCTCTCTTTTCGATTTTAAGACCAATTTGTATTCTTTTTTTGCCTGCAGATAAGTATTAAGTTCCTCCTGGCGGTAATTCGCCACTCTCACGGCTTTCAACAATTGTATCAAATTTCTTCTTTTGTTGTTACATTCATTGTCGAACCATGGCTTGTTGCACCAATTTGAGCGAGCTTTGTTTGCTGGTTTACACATCTCGGAGCTATCCGCCGCCTCATTAATTGCTAGCCTCAAATTATCATATAATTCATCAGTAGAAAAGGACAAAAAATTTCGAAAAATTCTCGGCGATTGTGTTAGGTTTTGTTGAAAGTCCGCGCTTTTTTCAGCCTGCCATTTTAGATGCTTTGAGTCAGTTACATGCACCATAGGGGTAGATTGGACCGCGTCGCGTGAATTGCAGTCTTTAAACAATTCCAGAACGATGGGAAAATGATCGGAGCCCAACAGATCCGAGCCGACTTTTAGGTCCTTTATGTGCTCAAGTTTCGAGGCAATGCCCCACACTAAATCAATTGTACTTGAGCCTCTGGAACTTGTATACGTATAATGCGCTGGTCTATCGCCGACAGTGCGCCCGTTTAGTAAAACAAACCCGTTCGACGTCATAAACTCGAGAAGCTGAGGGCCACGATCATTTACGCAATTGTCGTATGACTCGCGTGATTCGTAGAGCAAAGTAGAATCAAACATTTCTAAAACGAGATCGTCTACGACGCTAACACGCGCGTTAAAGTCACCACCTGAGATAATAATATCATCCGGAAAGCTATCCAAGATATCATCTAGAATCGGCTGAAATAGATCAAGCAAAACCGTTATGTCGAGAGCCGGACTAAAATAAAACGAGCCAATTATCGCATGCCATGAACCGCAAGAGATTCTAATAATACACCACCAATGTGAGATATCAATGATTTCCGAATTGTATTTATTTTTTACAATGCTCACCAGGCCGCCACTAGCTCTACCCATTTGGCTTTCCCTTGTGGCGTGGGCCCACACAGTAAAGTAACTTCGCAAGTAATACGGTAACGATTCTAATTGTTTCCTCTCGCACCAGGTTTCGTAGAAGCAGCCCAAATCGAATCCGTCACGTAGATCGTTGTAGCCCAAGTTGGAAAGGCCCTGGGAGTTCCAAAAGACGATTTTCACCGCAGTCTTCTCTAGTTTTTTGTAGTAGTTTGTCGATTGAGAGCCGGTGCAGCCGAAGCCGATCTTTCACGTCCTTCCTCCAGGCAATTCTTGGTACGGTTCCAGAAAAGCCACTTTCCGTCAATCTTCAGTTTACTATAGCCGATTTTAACGACCTTTCCCTGATCTCTAAATTCCTTGGCCTTGGCCCTGACCGCTTTGTAGACTTCTTGCTCGGCAGAGGATAGTTCGTGCTCAATATAAACCTTGCGTTGCCCTAATTTCGATTTTTTCTTCATTATGTCTTCTTTGATGGCCCGACAGTTGAGTTTGACGATGAGTATCTTCGAATTGTTGAAATTCCTTCCGATCTCACGCACATCCGCTACCGCGTTGATTAGATCGAATTCTTCATGTAAGAATTTTTCCACAGCCTCGTACGGCGAGAGATCTCCACGAGCTAAGCCTTTGATGACGACATTGTTGCTTATAAGGGCTTTTTCTTGAAATTCTAATCTTTTTTTCAGCTTCGACATTTCCTCGTTCGGTACCGCGTTGGTAGGGCCGGTGCGTGACTCCAAACGAGAAACCCTCTCGCTTAAGGCCGCGATTTCGGCGCGTGGGTTGACCTCTTCAAGTTTAGCTTCGACAGCGGTGAACTTTTCGTTTAATTTTTGCTCCATCGCCTTCAGCGTTGTCTCGTACCGTAGACAGGTTTTCTGCACTTCCGCTCTAATTTCTTCTTTCACGCTCAGAAATTGTTTATTATTAGCCACGTTTGTTTCGATCAGTTTAGTCTCGATTTTTTGTAAGCTGACTTGACTTTCTGTCCGCATGGCATTGAGTTGCTCCATTATAATGTTCATAAAGTCGGGTTGACTGGCGGCTTGATCCTGACGGGTGTTGTCGACTTTCGGATTTTCGCTCGATTGTGAGTTTGAACCACAGTCGGTATTAGCTGCAGCCGGCAGAGTAGTTTCCATAGGTAGGATGTTAGGAGAAGTATGTTCAGACTGATGTTTGTCCGGCGAATGAGTGATTAAATTGCTCCTTTTGAACGGTGAGTCCG
The DNA here is from genome assembly GCA_963924025.1 of Ischnus inquisitorius. NCBI lineage: Eukaryota > Metazoa > Arthropoda > Insecta > Hymenoptera > Ichneumonidae > Ischnus > Ischnus inquisitorius. The sequence continues at coordinate 12,444,279 of OZ001249.1, read as the reverse complement.
CTGTGGGGTTGTCCGCTGTAGACCACTCCATTTCCAGTCTTTTCCGTTTGAAGATGTCCTTTATATTTCCTTCGGAGCCACTTCTGCCTTTATTAATCAAAGTATTGAGTGCTGTCGGTCTCCCTGCTTTCTTTTTTGCCGGTATCGGGCCAGTGGGTGTACTGAATACTTCTTGAGAGACACTTTGTGTTAATGAATCGACAAGAGGGGTGGCACTTGTTCCAGCAGTAGATAAGGTAGAACCTCCGTCGGTATCGACACTCCTAAGCTGATGAATCTTCGCAGTTGGATCAATACTGAGGTCGATGGAGAGACTATTAGTACTCATGGCGCCACCTAGCGCGGTATGGACCGTACTATTTGTCCCGGGTAAGTTGCCGGTGTGTAGAGCCTAAACTGGCATTTTACTTCGAAAGAAACTAACCTCAACGGCAGGATAGATCCACAAAAATGCCTCGAAAAATCACTCTGGTCGAATATACACAATTCCAATATACTCAATGCGTGAAGTGGGTCACAGACTTTCGTCGAGATGCACTGAATCCAGAGATCTGACGAGAAAAACTTAGCAGTCTTGAGAAATCACAGAGGTACAGCAAGACACGTAATACCACTTCTTAGCTCAGAACAGAACCCCCGAATCAAACAATCAATTTTTGCATTATGAAAATTATAAAAATATTTAAACAATTAAAAAATAACAATTTCAAATTTTCACTTGTTTTTTCGAATATAGTTTATAGATTCGAATAAAAAAGAGTCTATTCAATTTTTTTGTAAAATCGAAACTGGCAGTTACGCGTAGTGTTTACGCATTACAACCTTATCAGAGCGCGTACTGATAACCGAGTTACCTCAAATGAAAAGTGTCATAGAACTTTAGCGTCTAAATTACTGCACTCAATTCTAAAAAAATGGTTTCGAATCAAAAAATCAATTTTTGCATTATGAAAATTACAAAAATATTTAAACAATTAAAAAATAACAATTTCAAATTTTCACTTGTTTTTTCGAATATAGTTTATAGATTCGAATAAAAAAGAGTCTATTCAATTTTTTTGTAAAATTGAAACTGTGGCAGTTACGCGTACTGTTTACGCATTACAACCTTATCAGAGCGCGTACTGATAACCGAGTTGCATCAAATGAAAAGTGTCATAGAAGCTTTATCGTCCAAACTACTGCACTCAATACTGAAAATTTGGTTCCGAATAAAAAATAAATTTTTACCGTGTGAAAATTATAAAAATATTTAAACAATTAAAAAATAACAATTTCGGACTTTCACTTATTTTTTTAAATATAGTTTATAGTTTCCAATAGAAAAGACTCTATTCAATTTTTTTGTAAAATCAAAACTGTGGCAGTTACGCGTAGTGTTTACGCATTACAACCTCATCAGAGCCGCGTACTGATAAGCGAGTTGCATCAAATGAAAAGTGTCATAGAACTTTATCGTCCAAATTACTGCACTCAATTCTAAAAAAATGGTTTCGAATCAAACAATCAATTTTTGCATTATGAAAATTATACAAATATTTAAACAATTAAAAAATAACAATTTCAAATTTTCACTTGTTTTTTTCGAATATAGTTTATAGATTCGAATAAAAAAGAGTCTATTCAATTTTTTTGTAAAATCGAAACTGGCAGATACGCGTAGTGTTTACGCATTACAACCTTATCAGAGCGCGTACTGATAACCGAGTTACCTCAAATGAAAAGTGTCATAGAACTTTAGCGTCTAAATTACTGCACTCAATTCTAAAAAAATGGTTTTGAATCAAAAAATCAATTTTTGCATTATGAAAATTACAAAAATATTTAAACAATTAAAAAATAACAATTTCAAATTTTCACTTGTTTTTTCGAATATAGTTTATAGATTCGAATAAAAAAGAGTCTATTCAATTTTTTTGTAAAATTGAAACTGTGGCAGTTACGCGTACTGTTTACGCATTACAACCTTATCAGAGCGCGTACTGATAACCGAGTTGCATCAAATGAAAAGTGTCATAGAAGCTTTATCGTCCAAACTACTGCACTCAATTCTGAAAAAATGGTTTCGAATCCAAAAATCAATTTTTGCCGTGTGAAAATTATAAAAATATTTAGACATTAAAAAAAAAACAATTTCGAACTTTCACTTGTTTTTTCGAATATAGTTTATAGATTCCAATAGAAAAGACTCTATTCATTTTTTTTGTAAAATCAAAACTGTGGCAGTTACGCGTAGTACTTACGCATTACAACCTTATCAGAGCGCGTACTGATAAGCGAGTTGCATCAAATGAAAAGTGTCATAGAACTTTATCACTCATAATACCACAAGAGCTTCGAAATTATCGGATATTTCCCGATAGGTTCGTTGCAAACAAATGAACGAGTCAAGTTTTCCAGGTTAAAAAATCACGAGCGCGCAGCGCGAGTGATTTTTCTGGAAAACTTGACGAGTTTATGTGTTTGCAGGGAACCTTGAGGGAAATATCAGATTAATTTCGAAGCTCGAGTGGTATTCGGGGGATTATTTTTCTCATCCAAATTGCGACCAATGAAATTGCACCATGAGACAAAAATTACCGTTCAGACAAGGAAGTTTCATAATCAAGACGAAATCCCTTTAATTCATATTTAGAGTATTGCAGTTAAAAACACAATTGTTATAAACATTGGTGTATTTTTCCTTTGAATGCGAATCGTTAGTGATGGCTGTAGATGACGTAGAGGGAACGTGATTTGTGGTATTCACTCCTGTAGACTCATTTGTACGTAGTTTCTTCATAATTGATTCGTGATGCTCTTGATCCAGTTGGAGATAAGGTTTGATAGAATTGGTGTTAGAATGTCCAGTGATTTTAATAATTTGTTGTTCTCCAATTCCTGATTTCGCCAAGTTGGAGACAGCTGTTGCGCGACTGGAATGATTGGTAATTTTCTTGTTCTCTACATCAAGCCCAGCTTTCGTCGCTGACTCCTTCACCCACTTTGCCACCATGTTCTGGCCTACTGGAACATCTTTGTACCAACCGATGCTCCCAGCATTTTTCCAATTTGGATTTGGAGTCAGGAATAGTCTGTCCGTTTTAGTTTGTCTGTTTCTTTTCTCTCGAAGTTTTCTGAAGAGTCTCACTGGGCACTTATCAGGAAATTCTCTGTTCTCCGCTAACCATTTGCTATCAGCACACTTTTTATCACCACCTTGGGTCGTTTTTGTAAAAATCGGGTTATACTCAATCCTCTCCGTCGATTCTCCATCATTTCTCTTTTCCTCCCGGAAGTGATGTATTAACGCCGTGCTTCCCTCACCGCCTCTCCAAGCTAACTCCACCGAGATGATCATGAATAATTTTTTTTGCATACCCTCAGGCGTTTCCTCATCCCAAATGTTGATCATTGCATCCCAGTCCTTCTCACCGAAAGCAACAGCACTCGCCTTTCGTTTTTCAGGAATTGATTGGAGAGCCTTACGTTTGGCATCACGAGCTCCTCTAGCTTGTTTGAAAACGGCATCAGCGAATGGATTGATTGTCACGTTGAACTCTCGGAAATATTTTTCTTGAAGCAATTTCGCAGTCTGATTCCACATCGTTTTTATCACGCTCTCCTTGTAGTCATCCCCGTTGTTCTTCTTCATGTTGTATGCCCAATCCTTCAGTATAGCCGCTAGCTGCTCTTTAGTAGTGTCAGCGCTGAATGTGTACTTACTCTCATCACAGAAATAATTAAATTGATTCCAGACTGAGGTTTTCGTTTTGATCGTATTAACAGGTACATTTCCCTTTACTTTTTCATCGATAGTTTTCAAAGATTCAACTCCAAATCTATTCATGTCGGATGAAAATCTTACGAATGCCACAATCAAATTCAATCTGTTAGTTTGACAGATCGTTAACGCGGCTGAAGGATCTTTTGTTTTGTATATATAGCAACCAACAGACAATATTATCAAAAAATTGTCAGTTTCAAACCCTGTAGCTTGTACCACGTGACGTCGAATGGTGCAATTCTATTGGTCGAAATTTGGATGGGAAAAATAATCATCTAAATTACTGCACTCAATTCTAAAAAAATGGTTTCGAATAAAAAAATCAATTTTTGCATAATGAAAATTACAAAAATATTTAAACAATTAAAAAATACCAATTTAAAATTTTCACTTGTTTTTTCGAATATAGTTTTTACATTGGAATAGAAAAGATTCTCTTCATTTTGCGTATAAAACCAAAAATTTGTCGAATACGCGTAGAAAATGTGCATTGCGCCCATATCACAGCGCGTTCTGATACGAGGATGGGAGCCAATAAAAACTGTCATAGAAGGTTTATCGTCCAAATTTTAGTACTTAATTGGGAAAAAACAATGGCGCTTGAAAAAATAAATTTTTTAAATAAAATGGTTATAGAAATATTTAAACAATTAAAAAATAGTAACTTTGCATTTCCTTTAACTTTTTACAATTCTTTTAATCGATTCGAATCCGGAAGGTTCTATTCTATTTTTATGTAAAATCAAAACTTTATGCCGTGAAAAGGCATTACCACCTCATCACAGCGCATACTAAAAAGGAGGTTGCATAAAATGAAATGTGTCAGAACCTCTGTCTTGTAAAATTGTTGTCCATAATAGTTAAAAAAATGGAAATGAAAAAATTATTTTTCTTTAATTAGAAATTCATGAAAATATTTAAACAATTGAGATATAACAATTTCGCATTTACACTAACTGTTTCTACAGAGTTCTGTATTATTTGCACCGTTGCGATAGTGGAAAGCCCTTTGGTACTTTTCGCTAGAAGTAACCGTCTCGCTGATACACACGTTGCATAGGCGACTGTGGAACACGCAGATTACGGTCAAAGTATCGCTCATACAAGAACAAAAAAGGACCTTTTTCGCTCGTAAAAAAGCAAGAAAGCGTAGCATAGAAATTCTAAATATGTAATTGGTTAGTTGTATTTATGAAACAACAATTTGTTAGTTACTTTGAATAATGCAATCAAATTGCAATTAGTTTTTGTGTTCCACTTGCACCGTTTTGATGATACGTGCAGGTCCGTTGGAACTTTTCGTTAACTTGTCTTATTTAAGGTGCAAGAAAGAATGAAAAAACTATCGCGCGCCAATTAAATAAATGCAATAGATCAATGATTCGGCACAGTAAAATACTATTTTCCTTGCAACTATGGACGAGGTTAAACAATTGTAATTTCATTAGTTATGATAATTGGCTTGTCGCAAACTTGCAGGATTTACGATGCGATTGACGGTACGCGATCGAGTTTTCGTACTCGCTCGGTCCCTCCTGATCTCCCCCTCTCCGTCGGCGCTCTTTCGCCAACAGCACTGGGCCGGTCTACCTGCTCTCGACAGTGTACGATGCAGCGAAGAGCCACTGCTTTGACGCGCATGCGCCTGAGCCCTGTCTAGTTTCAAGAAAAGCTCACTGTATATTTGGGACATTCTTATAATCGTTTGGACCCTGTGAAACTTTCGGTCCCAATATCTCGGAATCGGCTGAACCAATTGATTTGTAAATAGGCTCTTTGGAAAGATAGGCCCCAAATTATATAATTAGCTTTTAAAATTCGTGTCGTTGTACCGTTCCTGAGATACATCGATCGAAAGTTTCACTTCCTGCATATTGGCGTATTTATACACGGTAGCGTTACGTCACGATTTTTTTTTTCTTTCCAGTACTTGGCGTCGAGAGGCTACCGCGCCTCTTGAAAAAATCTACATACAGAGCTCAAACGGAGAAGGCCGGCACAACAAATTCGTGAAAGACGTCTTGGTTAAGGCTGGGAATTAGTCCCTTGTATATATTGTGACCGAAATTTTCGACGCACCAAAAGAACTATACCCGAAGGCCATAAAAATCCGTCTCGATCGTGAATATATTTTTGAGGGCGCCAGCCGAGCATCGCGCTCGACACGATCGGATCTCGATGTTGAAAGAAAACGAATTTGATGGTACCGACTAGCTGCAGCTTTTGCGGGCAGAGGGGCGGTCCGTTTCACAGGCGATACAATAATGCGAGGTACAACGAAGAGACAACAAATAAATTATTAACTCCAAAAAAATGCGTGATCACCAACAATTAAATTTATTAGCTTTTTTTTTTTTTTTAACGTTTTATTGGCAATCCACAACTGCAACCATTGGTACAACAAGCAGAGTTTTATGACTACTAATGAACATTGGCTTAGAGAACTTGATCGAAGAGCTGTTTTTTAACACTCTCCGTGACGGGTGTAGGCTGTGTTGGTTTCGTCTGGACGCTCACTTTAGTTTGTCGTGAGTAGATCACGTGGCCATTGACGCTTGAGTCGGCGATGTGGATTTCCTGCACTTAATTAGCGGATTCTCGTGTGCACTTAATTTCGCATGAAATTTGTTATACCGGGTCGCAATGTAATCTTTCACGTAGGGGATGACCAGATCAGTGTGTAGCGTTTCATTTGAGACGTAGAATGGAGCGTTAGTTATTTTCCGAAGAATAATGGATTGCAGAGTTTGGAATCTCTCGATGTTTGTCTTTTTTGCTGATCCCCATACTTCCATCCCGTATGACCACATTGGTCTAATGATGGTCTTGTATATTAGTATCTTATTTTCCAGAGTTAGCTTCGACCGGTGATCGAGGAGTCGAGATAAGATATGATATCTTCGCATGGTCTCAACCCTTTTCATTTTCGTGTGAGGGTTCCACGTCAATTTTTTGTCTATGTTCAGTCCCAGGTACTTAACCACATCAGCTGTTGGAAGCGGGGTGTCATTTATGGATACCGGAGGGCATACACCTCGGCGTAGCGTGAACGTTACATGCGTACATTTAGTTTCGCTTAGCTTGATTTTCCAGTTTTGCGCCCATTTCTGTATTAGCTGCAAGTGCTCCTGTAAGTATCGCGAAGCTTCCAACGGATCTTCGTGAGAAGATAATAATGCTGTGTCATCTGCGTATGTATATACCGTAGTTTGTGGGTGTGTCGGCATATCGGCGGTATATACAGTGTACAGTAGTGGCCCGAGTATACTTCCTTGCGGCACACCGGCCTTTATTAATCGATAGTTTGACTTCGCCGAGTTTATCGTCACTTGAAAATATCTCTCATCCAAATAGGACATAAGCAGAAGGTAGTACTGGTGTGGTAGTGTGCTTTTCAACTTGTATAGTAGACCCAGGTGCCAGACTTTGTCGAACGCCTGCGCAATATCTAGGAAAGCCGCAGTACAGTACCTTTTTTGCTCCAGCGCTTCAGAAATTTTGTCAATGACTCGATGACATTGCTGTATAGTCGAATGCCGTGATCGAAACCCGAACTGCTGATCAGGAATAATATGTTCTGCGTTAAGTATGGGGATGATTCTCTGCAGGATTAGTTTTTCTAGTATTTTTGACAAGTTCGATAGCAGGCTAATTGGCCTATAAGAGCTCGGTTTATTCTTCGGTTTTCCAGGCTTGTGTATCATAAGAACTTGTGATAGTTTCCACTGAATCGGAAAGTATGCCTCTCGCAGTATCGCATTGAAAATCTTTGTTAGAAACAAAATCGCTTTCTTCGATAAATGGATGAGGACTTCTGCGGCAATCAAATCGTATCCAGGTGCTTTTTTCTTTGGCATCTTTCGAATTATTTGGACGATATTTTCCTCGCTAAGCGCAGCAGGAGGGGGTGAGAGCTGTAGTGGACTATTCAGACCGTCTGCGACCATACGACTATAATCGTTGTCCTCGGCGATGTTATGCGGAGTAAACGTATCCGCGAGATGTTCCGCGAATGTTACGACCTTATCTTCGTCTGACCTGGCCCACGAGTCATCGGGCTTACGTATTGGCGCTGCACTTTCTTTGTACGAGAGTAATTTTTTCGTAGCAGTCCAGAGCGATTTATTCTCGCTTGTGAGTGATCGCGTATAAGATGCGTATGACTCTATCCTATTCTCCCATAGTATTTTTTTTAGCTGCTTTTCAAGTTTATTGAGTTTCTTTTTATCCGAAGGATATCTCGTACACTGCCATTGAGACCTGGCACGCCTTTTATCTGTAATTAAGTTTCTTATGTGATTCGGAATATACGTTCTCGGATGCTTTTCGGAAGACGTGAGATTGGCTGCCCATGCGGCTTGTTGGAGCTGGGTGGTGAAATGGTCCACGAAAGCTTCAATTTCCATTGCTGTTGTAACCGGTGCGTTAGTGGAAATTTATCATCAAGACGTTCCTTGAATAGGTCCCAATCCATTCTTCCGTATATCAATGACGGTCTCGCTTGTCTTAGTAGTGGCGCAGTGTTTACATTGAGTAGCACTGGGCTGTGATCCGATGACAAGTCGTCAATATTATGTATAGTCGAGAACAGTCCGGCTCCTTGGTGCGTGACGAATATATCAAGAACATCTGGCAATCTAGAGCGAGCAGCGGGCCAATACGTAGGATTATCAGGGGATATAACTTCGTATGTGTGCGCATGAATGACGCTAAGAAACGTGCGTCCTCTTGGATTATCTGCCCGACAGCCCCAATGTTGGTGTTTAGCGTTATAGTCACCGCCAGCAATGAACTTTGGACCTAACGAGCGGAAGTATTCTTCGAGGTCAGCATCTAAGATGCGTTTATTTGGAGGACAATATGCAGAAGTTAGGTTTAGCGGCGCATCTATAGTATTTACAGTAATGCCCGTAGACATGATTTTTTCCGTAGCAACTCCGAGTATAGGATAGTGTTCGATAGTATTTTTTATCAGTATAGCCGAACCACCGTGCGCTGAGTTCTCAGGGTGATCGCTTCGATACGTGACGTAATCTGTTATATGAAAATTTGACCGGGTTGTAAAGTGGGTCTCAGTGATGAGTGCTACATCTATCCTATTGTTGTGCAGAAATATATCTAGTTCGGCTTTGTGTTGTGTTAGCCCGTTGGCATTCCATAATAATATGGCGAGAGGCTGTTGTATTAGAGCTGTCATTTTGACAAGTTCGGTAGCAGGGCTGTGACTAGCTTCGTTAGTAAGGCAATGAGAGGGGTGATCATCGATCTGAATTCTTGTAGAAACTCGTTTAGCTGAGAGGTGGGGGTAGCTGCTGTAAAGCGGCTCTCATTGTTACTACCATTCTGGAGATTTCGCGATGTACTTGCCTCCCGTAGATTAGCTCGCGCTGCGCTTGCATACGATCTGCTATTACGTCGCTCTCGTGGGCTTAGCTCGCGCATCGACGATGGTGCGGTGGCATCTCCAGCCCTAGCTGCGTTGCTTACGTTTTCTACATGCGTTGAAATTGGCATCGATACGAGTGGATCGATGTTCTCCGTCCATATGGCACTGCTGCCTCGGTGCGGCTTTTGTAGCTTTCGTAGATCTTTGTGGACTGTGCATCCCCTATAATTCGCCGGGTGGCTACCTCCGCAGAGCGCGCACTTTGCAGGTGTGTCCTTCGATTTCTTGCAGCTCTCAGTCAGATGATTGCCTGCGCACTTAACCCACTTTGGCGGGTGGTTACAGTATGTCTTGGTATGATTGTACTGTTGGCATCTGTGGCACTACACCGTTTCTCTGCGCTTATGCGGTTCTTCGACTACGATTGCTGTATAGTACAGTCGAGTCAATTTAAAGATTTGTGCATTGTTTTCATGCGGCTCAAGCTCTACAAAGAAGAGTGGGAGTGGGACTTTCTTAGTCGGGTGGATTTCATTCTTTATGTTTCGAACTATATGCCCTTGTTCCTCGAGCTCTTCTTTTATTGCACTGTCTGGCGTCGTGTGATGCAAGTTCCTGATTACTACGCAATACGCTTTTTCGGCCTTCGGCTGAAACGTGTGGAAATCAGCTTCTTTCTCTTTTAGGTAGTGGATCGTATGCCTGTAGGCATCACTTGTGTGTGGCTTGATAACGGTATCGCGTAGCCTAGTTGTGCAAGTAAAGCTGTCATTTCCTAGCAATTGCACTAACTCAGTGCACATTTGCGGTCGGTGTGTCTTGTTCCATGTCTGGGACATCCGAGTTTTCTAGCGGGGCGAACGGGTTCGGCGTTGTGAAGTTTATTTGCTGAGTGTCATTACGGGAGCCTTCTGGCACTTGGCTTGTTGTTGACGAACTATCACTTGTGTTATTCATTAAAGAATTCGTGAGCGTCGAGGCAGACCGCCGAGCGGTCGCCTTTATAGTATACGGTGCGTGTCGATGCCGAGACGAACGCGACGAGTGTACACTTGATGTATAGAGTTGATCAATGTTTTTCACTGTTTTTTCTTCCACTTTATAAGCGGTAAAGGAGAGATCACAATATCTGCACTGCTTGAGGAAGCACGAAAGCTATTAATTTACACAATATGACTAACTGCCGTAGAAAAGCTTAAGTGAAATAGATAACACAGAGCGCTCGCTCTAAACACGTCTGCTCTCTCTCGCACCCAGTGCGCGACTCCATTTATTAGCTAATGTACAAATAGAAAATATTGAATCATTATGTATCCAAGCATCGCAAAACATAGTTCGTATATGTAAGCACCCCACACACACACAACCTACCAACGACTACAAATAATTAAAGATCATTAAGTAAACAATGAAGCATAGCATAGAACATTAAGAATAACTGGGGCTGAAGGACTTCGGTCGATGGCTTATTGACAGCAGTAAATATAATTATAGAGACGCTTTTATCAAAATTGTATGTGTAATGTTCCTAATCATGTGCTATTAATAAATGACTTTTACTACTAAATTTATTAGACAAAAAGAAAGGCCCTACTAAAATTTCTTCCAGCTACTCAATTCACCGCGACAAATTTCTAACTGAAAATATTAATGCAAATAATTCAAATAAATAATTTTTCCTACTAAAATTCATCGTCTTTGCTCGCAAGTTCCGGACACGAAATTACACAAAAAAAATATAATTCTAACCGGGTGATTGACCGGTGCGATACGACCCTGACAAGTCCCACTTTCATTGTCGCAGCCACGTTAAGCGATAAACACATCGTCCTATGGCTGGACGGCGCGTGCGGGACCGGGACTCGCACGCTACACTTATGGATCTCTCGCGTGTAAAATTTCAGTGAACAATGAACAAAACAAAACGATCTCAAAGGCTCAAATTAGTCGGAATAAAACAAAACCAAATTACCGAGAAAACAAATGAATTTACGAAAAATGCGAGACGGGACCGTCACACCTTATTACGGGCCCACCCACAATTATTATTTTTGCCCGGGACGGCAAGCGTCATCGCGCGAGTGACGCGCACACTCAAAATTAATAATTCGAAATAACAGAAAAATGGAGAACGAGACCAAGGAAAAAGACGAAAGCCGGAAAGACACAGATGTTTGACCGAGAATTATCTCGTTTTGCCTTCCTCCAATCCAAAGATGATCTCGGAGTTCCGATCGGCATGGTACCGATGTGGAATCCACTCTTTACTCGGAACGGTCCCTCTGGCCATCTCGATCACTCGAGCACACGTCCTCACACCACAAAACATACGACGAGAGTCCCCGAGTGATTTACGCTAATTCGTTTCGCTGTCTCGCTCTCCCCTCCCTATACAAATAATTTCGCTTCCCCGGTACCTGGCGACGCAATATTCATTGGCACGTTCGTTACGATATGTTTTTTTTGAGTGTGCAATGTCATTTTCATTGACAGCGATAGATGTGTAAATAATCGTCACGTTCTACGTTTTTTGGTGACTTACATTAGTATCCTTAATGTATTGAGACGGTCAAAATCGCGCCTCAATGAATAAAAAAAAAAAAAATCGACATAGGGTAAAACTAGTGTACGAAGTCATTTACCATACGATAATATATAAGGTTATCGACCGTGTCATGGATCGACATGAACGGTCGATTGAGGAATTTTTCCGTGGCTCTCGCGTCACGGTGACGCGCGACTTGTATCAGCCGAGTCAGAACGCCCCGGCCTGAGATAACACGGGACGGAAGATCTCGGCGCGCGAATTGCATCATCTGACGCAATTTTGGCGTAACGCGCTCGGGTATAAAAGGCCCGCGCCAGAGCCCGGAAATCACTTCGATTCGGTCCTATCCTCAGACGAGGACGATACTCATGCGCGGCTCCGGCACGTTTGAACTTGAGTGAAGGATCTACCATCTCACTAGATAAGCCATCTTTACTAGTCGAGCTCTGACACATTTTTGCTTTCGGATAGAGCGTTGCTCTATTCGACAGAGTCCCGATGCTAAGAAGAAGCAAGGGACACTTCTAATCGACGAAGCCAACCCACGTGAAGGAAGAATCGTCGGCCATTTCAACAATTAATTAATTATCTTATTTCAGCGAACAGCCTACCCTTTTTGAAACATTGTTTTTCCTATCCGAACACGATCGCCGACGACTGCCTGGGGGGACCTGCGCGACTGTTTTCGGTCGGAGTTTACCCTTTCCTCAAAACCTAGTGTCGGCAACTGCCTTGGGGAATCTCGGCGACCGCTACCGCGACGGTTACCCATCGATTCCGGATTAATTAATAGAGTCATTTTGATTGCAACGACCCGCCAATTCGTAAGACACGCCGGCAACTGCTTTGGGGGACCTCGGCGACCGCTTTCGTGAACGACAGTTGGTGGTAATCGTTTTCACGTAGAATCGTGAATTGTGCGACTTCTTACTTCGTGGCCGCGCCGGCGACTGCCTTGGGGGACCTCGGCGACTGCTTTCGCGGTTTCTATGATCTAAGAAGGAGTAAGTCGAGTAGAATCGAACATTTCTTCTCCTCCAATAAAATAACCCTTCGGGCTGTGTCGCAAATCAAACAAAAACTCAAATCATACCGAGTAAAATCAAACTTAATTCAGCACAAATCTTGTATTGTACAACGACACTGACTGAATAAAAATCAATAATTGTTGACATTTCGAATCAACACCACAGTTTTATAATTTACAGCACCTGCCCTCACACACAAGTGAGCAAAGATACTCACATAACGCCGCTGCGGAGCAAAGTTCTGTAAGACTCCAAAAGCGTACCGTTACAACTGGCGCCCAACGTGGGGCAGGTGCGCTAATAAAAAACTATTGATTCGTAAAGAATTATAAAATGGCCGACGGCAGCGATAAACTTCCGGAGGAAACCGGAGAGAAAACCTTCGATGCACCGGAGGACAGCATCCAAATCATCCGGGAGGAGATCCAGGGTCAATCCGCGGAAGTTCGGGAAGTGCAAGAACTGCTCGACTCCGGAGTGGGAGTCTCCAAAGATGACATCACTCTCCCACTACCGGCAGCGAAAGTCTTCCTCTCCGAGGAACACGCGAATTTCGGAGAGAAGACGAACCCTCTCTCCGAACGGATCCCGGCTAAACGATTGACTCCACGATTGAGAGAGTCAACTCTAAGCGAGGAGATTCTCCTAGAAATACGAGAGTCCATTCGAGACATCACGATGAAAATGGAGGGCCTGGGCCGAGTGGTCGTGGACGTCACAAAACGTTGCGAGACGCTGGACACAAATTTCGCCGCTCACCGTAAAAAAACGAGTAGAGCAATTGAAAATATGGAGAAGGCACTCTTGGAGGCGGTCGACCGTCGGATAGAAACTGTCGAACTTCGAATGGCCGAGAAGATGAAAATCTTCCAGACGCACATTGCAAATGAAGTCTGCAAAGTCACCGCTCCACTAAAGGAGAAATCTCGGGACATCGAAGCAAAAGTCCAGGACAATGCTGAGAGGATGAGTTTGTTCGAGGTCAACTCAGCACAACAGAGGCTGATGCAACAAGATCTGGAGAACAAACTGCAAGATCTGGCTGAACGAATTGATAGTAGACCGGATATCGAAAGTACCCGGATCATAATGCACCATCAAAACCGGAAAAAGGCCACATATCTTCACGAAGAAGATCATGAGTCTGAACAAGAAGGCGTGAATACGCTCTCGCAAACTCGGCGAGCTGCCGAGAATAATATTCGTCTAAGTCCACCTACGTTCGACGCGTCTGGAAATCAGAGACCCACCAAGTTTTTGCGTGAATTCAAGCAGTACTGCTTGATTATGCAGCCCCACCCAGCCGAATTAAAATATTTAATCGGCTAATGCTTCAAGGGTGCAGCCAAAGAATGATGGCTTCTGGTGGAAGAGTCCGTTGCGACCCTCGAACAATTAGAAACAAAATTTGTCCAGCGATACTGGAGCAAGGACGTCCAAAGGAAAATCCGAAGGAATCTCGAATTCGGGTTCTATAACAAGGATGGGAAGACGAATAAAGTCGAATACGCAACACGAATTTTTGGCAGCGCTCGGGACCTTATTCCCCCTCCAACCGACAAGGAGATCGTCAGTGCACAACACTTCACGGATGAGATCCAAGCAACAATCGTCAGACGAGGTTTCGAAACTCTCGAAGAAATCATGTGTTTTCTCGAGAAAATCGAACAGGGAGGCCCGATCAATGCCAAACGCAACAGGGACTCAACGGAAAAGAAGTCTGAAGAGTCGAAGGCGAACCCTGTGAATACCGAAGGTGACAAATCTGGGGGAAATAACTCTCAGAACAATTAACAGAGAAATCACCAAGGTCCGGGGGGGCAGAAGGGATTCTGGCAAAAGCCAAAGAATCCGAATCCAAACCCGAATGGTCCACCAAAACCACAACAGAATCAGACGATTCAAGCCGCGGTCACCGAGGTGGACAAAACACAACCCACGACTTCCCAAGCGGGAAACTAATATCCGTTGTACCCGCATCGGATATAGAGCGTCAGGAGACAACGTGGAGTACAACGGTAAAAACGATTAACGGACAACGGGAGGAAGATAGGGGGTTTCCAATTAATACAATGTTCTCGGACACCCGAGAATTCTTAATTGGAGACGAATTAAATGAAGAAGAAGCAGTACCCATCGTAGAATGTACCGAGATATACGCAAAAATCGAGGGAATTCCGGTTACTGCCTTTATCGATAGCGGAGCAAAAGTTACCGCCATATCAGAGGAATTCTTCATGGAAAATCGGGATATTCTAACAAATTGCCCGATACTCCCGGTTACGGGGGTCACTGTAAAAGGCGCAATAAAAGGGAGGCCGTGCCGAATCACCAAACAGATTATGGCGACGACCGAAATTGGACAAGTTCGAACATACGTTCGGTATCTGGTCGTTCCGGGACTAATACGAGATGTATTATTCGGGATAGATACGCTTCATCCTCTTAAAAGTTTGATCGACGTGGAAAATGATACGCTAAGAGTCAAATATAACGAGGTGACCGAAACGGTAACAACACAGTTGGGACCCAGAGAGGGACTCCCAACGATGAAAATACCAAATGGCACACTCGAGACTCAAAAGGGTACTTCCGAGCGCCAGCCAAACGGGGAAAACGAAGCAAAATCCCCGAAAAAACAATCTAAAAAACCCGAGGAACAGCCGGAAGATACGAAGGAGTCCAATAATCTCCAAGTCGCAGCCATTACACGAAACGATCATGATCCAAAGATCACGATCGAAGAAATTAACGAGATTATCAGAGTAAGTCCGGTCCTAATTGAAAAAGAACAAAGAAGGTTACAAGAGGTTTTATGGAAACATAGAAATGTTTTCCGTAAACAGCCTGGTCTGGTCCAAGTGTACCAACACCGCCTCGACGTGAACACTGATAAGCCAATAGTGGCGCACTCATACCCGATTCCCATGTTGTTTAAAGACAAAGTCGACAAAGAGATCGAAAAATTGTTGCAACATGGAATCATCCAACGCTCGACTAGTGAGTGGGTGAATCCCCTCACGGTAGTCGAAAAGAAGGATGGGTCAGTTCGTCTGTGTCTCGATGCGAGAAAACTTAATCAAGTTTTAGCAGACGATCATGAGTGTACGCCAAATATTGAGCAAATTTTCCAACGCTGTCATGCAGTTGAGGTCATGTCAAGTCTGGATTTGCCCAATAGTTTTTGGCAAATACCATTACACCCCGACTCATACAAATACACGGCGTTCCGTCACCGAGGAAAGGTGTATGAGTTCATCGTTACTCCGTTTGGTCTCAAAACAAGCACGGCCAGTTTACTCCGTGCACTAGACATTGTTTTGAGAGACCTCGGAGAAAACATAATAAATTTCGTGGATGATCTACTATGCATCTCCCGAGACTTTGATGAACACATGGAACATTTGGAACAACTTCTCACAAGGTTGGACGAACATGGAATGACCATCAAACTGCGGAAGGCACAATTCTTTCGACAAGAGATGGATTTCCTCGGGCACATTATCACGACTGAAGGGATCAAACCTCAGCCCGATAAAATAAAGGCAATTCAGGACTTTCCGGAACCCCGAAACATTAAACAATTACGTGGTTTCAACGGGTTGACGGTGTTCTACACAAAGTTCGCACGACATCACGCCGAAGCAACGTTGCCACTCTTAGAGCTCTTAAAAAGGGTGTGAAATGGAGGTGGGGTGAGGTAGAGCGAGAAGCGTTTCGAAAGGTTAAACAATTGTTTATCGAGGACGTGCTACTCCAACACCCCGATCCAAACCGCGAATACATTCTCCAAACCGATGCGAGTAACTACGCGCTCGGAGGCACTCTAGCTCAAAAAGATGACAATGGCGAGTTAGGTGTTGTCGTATTTGCGAGTCGGACTCTTAAAGGGCCCGAACTCGCATACACAACTACCGAAAAGGAACTCCTGGCAATTGTCTGGGCATTAAAAAAGTTCCGAACGTACTTGTACGGAGCAAAAATAAGAGTGATTACCGACCACAAGGCGGGAATTTTCCTCAAGAATTGTCAGTTACTAAACGAGAGACTAACTCGATGGGTCTTAGCCATACAAGACTACGACCTCACATTCGAGCATTGTCCAGGAACACGAAATGTGGTGGCAGATGTACTCAGCCGACACTCCGTTCCTGATCCAGGGGGAGTAAAAGGCAAGCAAATAACAATCGCCACGTTATTGGCAGAAACACCCTCTCGAGATCTCGAGGAAAAATTGCGTCACTTGGCAGAATATCAAGCCCGCGACAACAGATTAGCCGAATACATGCTCGGATTACGAAAAGGCACGATGAAAAGCCGACGATACCGTTTACAAGACGGGGCCTTACTCAAGATCTCGGCGAAAAATCACGAGCGTGTTGCACTTCCGCTGTTTGTTATGCAAACGTTAATATGGGAAGCCCATCACATGTATGGGCAGGCGGGGGCTAAAAAAGTCTGGAAAATGGTCAGAGAAAATTTCACGTATCCGAAATTTTATCAAGTAATTCGGAAACTATTGGTGACCTGCGATAGCTGCCAAAGAAACAAAGTCCCGAATCAGCATTCATATGCGGCGCAACAAAATATCACCCCTGAACGGCCGAGAGAGTTGGTGTCAATAGATTTCTATGGACCTCTTCCCGCCGGGGTAGGAGGAATGAAATATCTTCTTGTAACGATCGACGCCTTTTCAAAGTACGTGGTACTCTACCCGTTGAAAACAGCAACGGCCCAAACGACGATGAACAAAATCTTTAACGATTATATTCCAACGTATGGAAAACCGAAAGCACTGCAATTCGATCATGGTACGCAGTTCACCTCTCGCAAATGGCTAAATAAACTCGAAGAAGAGGGTAATTCAAGCCGTATTCTCGTCGATTCGCCATCCCTAAGGGAATATCGTCGAAAGAGTGAACAGAGAGATCGGAAGATTCTTTCGAACGCTCCTGACCGAAAGACACTCGTCGTGGGTTAAATGGGTGCAAGTTATACAAGATTGTATGAACGAGACATACCACGATACGACGGAACTTACGCCAATCGAGCTACAATTTAATAAAAAACCAACGCGAGTATGGAAACAATGGATCCATACTATGCGAGATCTCCAAAGTGAGAATACGGTCGAAGAGTATGAGCAGAAATTGACGCTCGTGCCTCAACGGATAAGGAGAAAGGGTCGCATTCGAGCGCAAAGATTCGATGAAAAACATAAACTAATCGAATTCTCTGTGGGCGATTTAGTATTAGCAAAAGCGTGCAATGTCAGCGATCCCGCGAACTGAATGGTTGCCAAATTTTTCTCGATCTACGAGGGGCCATATTGGATAAAAAAGAAATTTGCCGCCGCAACTTTCATCCTCGAAGGTATCGAGACAAAGATAGAACGCGGGATGTATCACGCAGCTAATCTCAAAAGATACTTTTCACGGGAGGGGCTTGCGAAACCAGAGACGAAATAGCCCAGTTAAAATCCGCCCGAAACATTCGAACGAGTAAGAAAAAGGGGAGAGTAAGGATCCACCACACTACGACCACATCAGTCAAAGTGAAATTCCGAAGAGGATAACACCAAGTATGGAGATCGCAACTCAAACCGACCCACGTTCCACCACGAGGCATTTTAAGATGCAAACTGGCGAAAAAGGGATTTGGGAAACTTTCAGAGCACGGGATAAGAGGGAAATCGTCATCATTCCAAAACTCTGGCATACAACAGAGTCGAAAATGAAATTTGTCAATTGTCGAATGTCGCAAACAATGAGGCAACCGACGAAAGATCGTGCAACACAAACGAAAAAAATCATCGAGTGGAGATTGATCGAGATCGACGTTCCGGACAAAATTTCGAATTTCGCCCGCTATCTTCCCTATATCCAAGAGTTACATCGGAAAGACGACGAGATCGAAGAAATTCTGCTACCAATGACGACATTTCCGACGCGAGTATCTCCATTTCCGGTGAGTCTGGCAAAAGACAATGGAAAACGCGAGGACGAACAAAGAAAAATCACGAGTGTTGCGTCAGATTATAGCACGTGGAAGCCGGGCGAGTTTCATTGGCCGGAACCGACCGACCTATCACGGGTCACGGAAGATAAAATTCGTGAAAATATACGAAAAAGGCGTAAAGTGCACGAAGAAACGGTTGAAAAAGATAAAGAGATCAATAAAATACCAAATAAAAAAATCTCGGACAAATTAGTCAAGATTTTCGGGCGTGACGAATAAAAAGAGTCGCGGATCCAACGGAAAGTGGCGGGCACGCGGAGCCTACGACGCCACGCTGTCTGCCGCGACCGGCCAAGACGCCATTGTTCATCGCGGAGTTCTGCCGGCCGGTCACGGCAACTGACAAAACAAACAAAAAAAAGCCAACGAATTAACAACAAAACGTGCAGCGAATAACAAAAACAGTAACAATAAAAACGTGCAACAAAACGAAAAACGAAAAAAAAAAACAATTAAAACAAATGTGCAACGAAAAAACGAGTCTAACAACGAAAAAAAAAAAAAACATCGCGCCGCGTGTCCTCGACACCGCGACGCGTACAAATTCGCGACGCACGAGCGTGTTCGAGAGTTTCGCGACGTGAGTGAGCCGGTAAAAGGCAAAAAAAAAAAACAAGAAAAAAAAACGAGTGCACGAGTGCCACGGCGATAACGGCGAACGAGGCCAGGACGAGAAGACGAGACAAGAGACAAACCTCAACATGATGAGGTTAGTTTTCCTTCTCAAAAATTTTCTTTTGTGAAAAAAAAAGAGGAAACTGGACGCAGCAGTTTATAAAAAAAAAAAAAAAAAATTTATATTTGCACATCAGGCTCATCGAGGATGAGGTACACCCGTCGCTCCTGGAGGCTCGGGTCGGAGTGATTGTTCCCCGATGCCTCTCTGTAACGGAGCTGTGCGTAACAACGCCAACGTTATTTAAGGCAACGCTGGCTCTTCAAAGGCGTCTGGAAACCCAGACAAGAAGAGCGCACCCGATCTCGAGTTGTCCAATCAAGGACCACTGGTACGCTCTCCGACTGAGAACCTCGGCTCATCGAGCAAAGTGCGTCGGAACAAGAAACGGCCCCTGTTTCTTTTACGCCGGCGACTTCGCAACTATGATCGATGTGCCAAGACGGCAACTCTTCGAGCTCCCGTCGTACTTCGCTTTGCCGAAATGGCACGCCATCATGGCCCGGATTACGGGCACCGAGGCAAGCGACGACTTGGATTTCGACAAAGCAACGACGGAGCTACATCAGTTCCTGCGGAGTCGAGAGCTCGTCTTGGCAAAAGACGACTCAGGCTTTCGTCTGGACCTGTTTCATCTGGGGAGGCCTCAACAAAAAATCTCGGAGTGGCTGATTGCTAAGGGCTACGCCACCCGGATCCCAAGCATTCCCACTCCATTCGAGGACGAAAATAATAACATCAGCAAACCAACGACCGAGGACGAAGCTTCGACAAACGACGAAGGCACCGGAACAAGAACAACAACAAAACAAGTTAAGGGCGAAACGAAGAACAGAAAAAAGAAAAGGAAAACGAGGCGAACGAAACGTAGCGCTACAGAAAAAAAAAATAAGAAGGGGAACGAACGATAGTTCACAGGCTCACGAGCGTGAACACTCGCCTGTAAGTTTTTCTTTGAGATTTTTTTTTTTGCAAAAACGTCGAGCGAGGTTCACAAATGTGAACCCTCGCATGTATGATTTTCTTGAGAATATTTTTTTTGGGCGAAAATGCGCAAGACGTCTAGCGAGGTTCACGACGTGAATCCTCGCCTGTATTTTTTCTTTGAAAAAAATTCTTTTTGCAAAAGAAACGTCGAGCGAGGTTCACACGAACCCTCGCCTGTAAGATTCTCATTTGTAAGAAAAACATTTTTGTTTTACGAGCGCGAAAGCGCACTCGCCGAGCGAGGTTCACGACGTGAATCCTCGCCTGTATATCTTCTTTGAGAAAAACTCTTTTTGCAAAAGAAACGTCGAGCGAGGTTCACACGAACCCTCGCCTGTAAGATTCTCATTTATAAGAAAAACATTTTTGTTTTACGAGCGCGAATGCGCACACGCCGAGCGAGGTTCACGACGTGAATCCTCGCCTGTATAATTTCTTTGAGAAAAATTCTTTTTGCGCAAAACGGCGAGCGAGGTTCACACGAATCCTCGCTTGTATGATTATCGGTTATAAGAAAAAGAATTTTTTTTTCTTAACAAGTACAAATACGCGATACGTCGAGCGAGGTTCACGAATATGAATCGTCGCCTGTCGATCTTTCTTTGAGAAATTTTTTTTTTTTCGCAAGACGCCGAGCGAGGTTCACGACGTGAACCCTCGTCTGTATTTTTTCTTTGAGAAAAATTCTTTTTGCAAAAGAAACGTCGAGCGAGGTTCACACGAACCCTCGCCTGTAAAATTCTCATTTATATAAAGAAAAATTTTTGTTAACGAGCGCAAATGCGAGAAAAAGTCGAGCGAGGTTCACGAACGTGAACCCTCGCATGTATGAATTTCTTGAAAATGTTTTTTTAGGCGCAAATGCGCAAGACGTCGAGCGAGGTTCGCGAGCGGGAACCCTCGCCGGTATGATTTTCCTTGAGAAAAATGTTGTTTCACGAGCGCGAATGGGCACACGCCGAGCGACGTTCACGAACGTGAACCCTCGCCTGTAAGAGTTTTGTTTGAAAAATAATTTTTTATTTTGGGCGCAAATACGCAAACGTCGAGCGAGGTTCGCGAGCCGTAATCCTCGCCTGTAGGATTCTCGTTTATAAAAAAAAAATTTTTTTTGAGAAAAATTTTTTGTAAGCGCGAATGCGCAAAAACGTCGAGCGAGGTTCACGACGTCAACCCTCGCCTGTATGATTTCTTCGAGAAAATATTTTTTTTATGAGCGCGAACGCGAGATCGTCAAGCGAGGATCATTGTTTAAAAAAAAAAAAAAAAAGGAAAACTGTCTAACAAGCGCGAACGCGAAATCTTCGCTCGAGGGAAGCTCGTGCGTGAGCTTTCGCTTGAGAAAATTTTTGTTTTGAAGTAAAAGTCATTGTTATTTTACGAGTAAATACTGCGAACGCCAATTTATGTTGGCTATTGAAAATAATCTCATTTAATATTATCCGGTGATTGTTACGAGCTTATTTACGTTTTGGAGGCTAGCGTGCCTGAGTTGTTGATTCACGAGGATGAATGAAAAAAGTTATTTTACGCTCACAAGCACAAAGTCCCTATGGGAAAAAGAGACTGATTATTTGTACCATCTCTGTGATAATAGATTAAGGACAGAGTACAAACTAACTCTAAGACAATCATGTGATAGGACGAAGAAAGAAATAAAATGGTTATTTTTCGATTCACCTTAAGTGATAGAACAAAAGTATTCGGCGAGACACACTTTAGTTCGGGGGGGCGTTGAGACGGTCAAAATCGCGCCTCGATGAATAAAAATAAAAAATCGACATAGGGTAAAACTAGTGTACGAAGTCATTTACCATACGATAATATATAAGGTTATCGACCGTGTCATGGATCGACATGAACGGTCGATTGAGGAATTTTTCCGTGGCTCTCGCGTCACGGTGACGCGCGACTTGCATCAGCCGAGTCAGAACGCACCGGCCTGAGATAACACGGGACGGAAGATCTCGGCGCGCGAATTGCATCATCTGATGCAATTTTGGCGTAACGCGCTCGGGTATAAAAGGCCCGCGCCAGAGCCCGGAAATCACTTCGATTCGGTCCTATCCTCAGACGAGGACGATACTCATGCGCGGCTCCGGCACGTTTGAACTTGAGTGAAGGATCTACCATCTCGCTAGATAAGCCATCTTTACTAGTCGAGCTCTGACACATTTTTGCTTTCGGATAGAGCGTTGCTCTATTCGACAGAGTCCCGACGCTAAGAAGAAGCAAGGGACACTTCCAATCGACGAAGCCAACCCACGTGAAGGAAGAATCGTCGGCCATTTCAACAATTAATTAATTATCTTATTTCAGCGAACAGCCTACCCTTTTTGAAACATTGTTTTTCCTATCCGAACACGATCGCCGACGACTGCCTGGGGGGACCTGGGCGACTGTTTTCGGTCGGAGTTTACCCTTTCCTCAAAACCTAGTGTCGGCAACTGCCTTGGGGGACCTCGGCGACCGCTACCGCGACGGTTACCCATCGATTCCGGATTAATTAATAGAGTCATTTTGATTGCAACGACCCGCCAATTCGTAAGACACGCCGGCAACTGCCTTGGGGGACCTCGGCGACCGCTTTCGTGAACGACAGTTGGTGGTAATCGTTTTCACGTAGAATCGTGAATTGTGCGACTTCTTACTTCGTGGCCGCGCCGGCGACTGCCTTGGGGGACCTCGGCGACTGCTTTCGCGGTTTCTATGATCTAAGAAGGAGCGAGTCGAGTAGAATCGAACATTTCTTCTCCTTCAATAAAATAACCCTTCGGGCTGTGTCGCAAATCAAACAAAAACTCAAATCATACCGAGTAAAATCAAACTTAATTCAGCACAAATCTTGTATTGTACAACGACATCGACTGAATAAAAATCAATAATTGTTGACATTTCGAATCAACACCACAGTTTTATCATTTACAGCACGTGCCCTCACACACAAGTGAGCAAAGATACTCACATAACGCCGCTGCGGAGCAAAGTTCTGTAAGACTCTAAAAGCGTACCGTTACAGTATATTTCACATCAAATAAGTGTTGAGTAAAAATTTTAAAGAGGATTGAAAACATTACTTTAACATGGAATACTGTAATTAACTGTATTATCTTTGTGTCTCATATAAAACGGATGCATTTGAAATTAAATTAAGAATATGAAGAATGCCGTTAACAGCATATATGCAGTCAATTTGATAACTTCTCTTCTCCCACTTGCCCATTTATACAATTTCTATCAATATGTCTCATAAAATATAGTTGAAAAGTAGTCATTTTATATTCTTACGTAGTCGAAATGCATGTTGGCTTCATTCCGCGTGGACAAACAAATTCCTTCCATTGTATGCATGACGTTGACGAATGCGCAGCTTTTACGGAAACAAATGTTTTTGCAGTTGGCGATAAAAACAGATAAACAACGCAGAGTACTCCCATGAACCTAATGGATATTGTGAACTGCATCTTCGGAAGAAATACACTTTTATATTAAGATATTCACGACACCATCAAAACTTAAAAGGCTCCCTGCGATGCCTTTGCAATATCTTTTAACACATTTTACTTTGTGACGGTTATGTGTTTGCTTTCATGTTAAGAGACACCAGAGAACTGAAGGTGCCACTTCGTACGTGAATTTTTCTTTCCTGTCTGTCGTGATGTAATGAGATTCTTCGTATTTATACTAGCAATGAATACCGAGATGTGACTCATTCTAATTGAAATGTGATTATCAAGCTGATCATCATTGCAAGACAAATGAAGTTACGACGACTCTCAATCCAATGTAGAGTTCTCCTTTCTCCAGCGCGATGCAATGCTCGAGGGTCGGAGACCATCGGATGCTAGCAGGGGGGGGGGGGGGGGGGGAATAATTTAATTGTTCGAAACACTTTGTTTGTTCATTTCAAAAACATAACACAGACTATTTATTGAAATAAACTCGCGAACTATTTGGCCAGGTTCTTACAACCTATATTTCCGAGGTCGACTACGCTGGTTGAGCCTCGCGATTTACAGATTTTTAGACATTAATTTCCGATGATTTATTCGATTGATGGGCTTAACCTCGCGGGTCATTTCGATCAATAAGAGCGCGGTATTTGACATCACGTGGTACAACGAGGTCGAAATTATATCGATAATTTTCCGGAAATTTCCCGGCTAGGTTGCTAGGCGATAAGCAATAATTTTTCTGTCACTTGTAACCTACGCGAATGTTTAAAACGTCGAATTACTATTCACGACCATCGATATGAGTGAGGAAAGGAAGCGATTCGGTGATGAAACTCTTAAGAATATCTCCAAAAATAAAATCTGTCCACTAAAATGTTAAATACCACAATCTTATTGGTCGAAATTGAGGTTGAAAAAATAATCAGCCGAATACCCCTCGAACTTGAAAATTAATCGGGTATTTCCCTCTTGTTTCCCTGCGTACATTTCGCAACATACATACATACATACATACATACATACATACATACATACATACATACATACATGGCTTCATACATTTTCGCAATTCCACACGAATCGTCTAATTATAAATATTCGCTCGAAATTTCTTTTATTTTATGTTGAATAACTCGCAGTTTTCCAAAATTTTATTTAATACGTTTTCAACTGTTTTCTCGTTCATATTTGAAAGTGATTGAATTTTCAAAATTTGGTTACTTCGAAATAACTTGGGGTTTTCCAAATTCTAATATTTGTATTTGAAATTTTAGGATCACGCGAATTTTTTGTTTAATTTATGCAAACTTTTATTTTATTCGGATTATACCAAGTTTCATTGAATTACCGATTATTTGATGGTTTTGAATTTTGAACAAATTTTAATTTCATTCGGGACAACTCTAGGTTTTCCGAATTTTTATTTTATTTGAATTTAAACGGTTCAATTTAGTTTTCGACGAATTTTTATTTTATTCGATTTGATCTAATGTTTATCGACTTTTCTATTATTTTATTTTATCGAGTTTGGAATGTTAACTCGAGATCTCAGAAAGTTCTTGGTCTGATAAACATTTGGCATATTTATTTCAAATTTTGTTTTGTTCGATATTTTGTGAATCTTCATCGAACTTTAACATGTATATATTTTTCCGCAATGTTTAGAAATGAAGTAGTTTTATCGAATTTCTATTTTTCCGATTTTTTATTTACCTAAGGCGAATATTACTTGGATTTTATTTTATTCAATTTGTTTAACAACACCGGTTGAATTCAGAAGTCTCCAGTCAATTTACCTGCTCTCTGGTTTAATTGAATTTTCCGATTGAAATTTCCGATTAAAGACAAAGTTTATTATTGAGGAATGCAAAGATTTTTCAACGTTAAAGGTTGAGCACGTTATGCGAGATGAGCACAGAGCTCCGATAATGATCCCGACTTTACCTTGCATTTTTCATCTGAGGATGATGTTTGAGATGCGCTTCTACTTCTGTTGTTTGAATATTTTATTCACGCGTTTCGAGATCTCGATGATACTTATTACCTTTTGTTCGCAGATTGATTTTTGAATTGCCGAAATTTATTTAATTCGGAACAACTCCTTGTTTTCCGAGATTTTTATTTTATTTGGGTTGTAATTCGATTATTCCGAATCTAGAAAATCCATTTTATTTACAATGACTGGTTTTTCTAGAATTTTAAATCGATTATTTCGACTTTATGCAATTTATTTTGTTCGGAATAGCTCTTGGTTCTCCGAATTTTGTTCCAGTCGCATTTATACGATCTTAATTCTATTCGTTCGATCTAATTCGATTTTATGCGAGCATTTTTGAAATTTTCGATTTACTAAGATCAATTTGATTATTTGCTTCAGTAGTGCCAAAAAAAAATTGTTTATTCGGATATTCGCCCGCGTAAAAAAAGTCGTATGGGATTAAATCGAGTATGGGTTGTAACATGGATAATAATATGGAAAAGAGTATGGGGTTGAGTATAATCAAAATATGGGTAATTTCCTATTCTCAGACTCATCCTATACGCTTTGGTAGACTCTTTTCTAGTTATCGCAGAAATTCTCCAAAGATTCTCAGGAATCGATCCCTTACGATGGTATGGGATCGATGAATGCTGTTACACCTCAAGCATTGTAGCTAAATCTTATAAAAAACGTTTAGGTGACTACTGGTAAGTAAACCCGCATTTTTCACGTATAGCGCTCATTATGATCGTCTTGATGTAAATATTATGTAAAGTACAGATTGTTTTTTCGATACAAACGCCTTTCTCGTAAAAAATAACCTAAAATATAGTATCACTGAAGCATGGCCAAATATGGGACAGCGAAAACATCATTGTACTATTTTTGGCCACCCCGTGGCCACATACGACGCCGACTGTTTCCATCTTTGGCCATTCGTGCGCTCATAGTCGGTAATATCAATATAAATTACTGAAAAGTATTACTTGCGTTTTATTTGCGTACACGGATTGTTATTAATGTTAATATTATTATCAATATGTATAATATGTTGTCATTTTTACGTTAAATACATTGTTTTTTTTTATTAGCAGCCATGGGGCGAACGAAAAAAGTTCCGCCGGCGCAAAGTCGAGGAGAGGCTAGCACAGTGGCTTCTACAAACGAGTAAGATGGGTTTTCCGGTAAATAAGGACTGTCTGCTCTATTCGGTGAAGAAGTAAGTGGACACTGAGAAACTGCTGAATCCTTTCAAAAATAACGTCCCTGGAAGGAAATGGTTTGAATCTTTCCTGAAGTGCCATCCACGCGTTGTCCAAAAAAAAGCTGAACACCTATCCAAAGCTAGAGCAGTTCTTACGGAGAAGCGCATTCGACTTTGGTTCTCGGACATAAGACCACAGCTCGCAGAGAAAATCGACATACTCCAAGATCCTCGACGCGTATTTAATATGGACGAAACTGCGGTGTATCTTTCCCCTAAGGGTGGTCTCGTGCTCGCAGAAAAAGGCAAATCGGTGTACGACGTGGCCGCGAATGACAAAGAAAACGTCACGACCCTTTTTACCGTTAATGCCGCTGGAGAATTCGCTACGCCGTTAACGGTCTTTAAATATGCACGTATTCCGAGGGCTTGGATCGAATCGGCCCCGGCGAAATGGGGAATTGGTAAAAACGAAAACGGTTGGATGACGTCTGAATCGTTTTATGAGTACTTCGCGAACGTCTTTTATCCGTTTCCCGTTCAACGTGAGATTCAGCTACCGATTGTAGTGTTCTTAGACGGTCATGTATCCCACCTATCTCTGCAACTCAGCTCTTTCTGCAAGGAGAAAAAGATCGAGATATGTTGCTTTCCGTCTCATGCAATGCACATCCTACAACCGTTAGATGTCGCTGTTTTCTTTCCTCTAAAACAGAAATGGAAAACGCTTATAAGGAATTGGCGTATCGAGAATGAAGGTGGCGATATCCAAAAACAGCAAGTACCGGCACTATTATCACGCCTCATCAACGAACACAATTATGTTTCTACGATCAAAAACGATTTCAAAACGTGCGGGTTGTTCCCGTTCGATGAGAATGCCGTTAACTACTCAAAGTGTATTCAAGAAAAGAAACAACAAACCGCCGCCGGACAATTTCACGAAAAAAGAGCATCTAATACGACGTGGGAGTCTGACCATAGGCATGCCGCGCTTTTTGATCTCTGGATGGCGATAGTCAACGACGAAACGAAACAGGCGCCAAACATTGCAACACAACATGTTTCTCTTGAGACGAGCTTCATCGAACTTCCCTCGGCAACGGAGATCGAAGATTCATCCGCACACGACGTTTTGTCGTTTAAATTTCCAGAGCTGGCGACGCTCGATATCCATTTGAGTGAGTACAGTAAAAGAAAAGAATTGAATCACAATCCTGCTCTCAGATGCCGCAAACTCAATCGAATGCGTGTTTAAATTTGTATATGTTATGTACATACCACGATTATTACGAGAAAAAAATCTAAGATAAAAAAATCATGCATATGAAAGGTACGGCAAAGATTAATTTTGCATCAATCTAAGTCCAAAACGTTATTAACAAATTGATGAAAAAGAAAAATTGTTCAATGAATTTCCCCGAACCCACATTTTTTTTAATGAGAATTTTGATGAAAAAGAAAGTTAGTTTTCCGGGAAATTCGTCAAGAAACTTTTTTTTTATCAATTTGTTGATACAATTTTTGAATGATTATTGAGCAACATTAATTTCTTCAGTTTCTTCAGATAACTTAAGGTAGCTTAAGGTTCGCAAGGACAATTATTATATCTTTTACGTTTTTGTTCCCTATAGGATAGTTTCATATTTATGTTTGAAAAGTTATTCGAAAAAGTTAATATAGTGTTGGATTTTCTTCATCATAATAGGCGAGCATCTTCCCGAATTCTCGGAATTCAATTGTTCCGAAGACACCTCCGTCGGTCCTGCGAACCCTGAATCCTCGAACCCTTCTCTCTGTCCTTCTCGACTAAACGACGGGAACCCGACGCAAGACACCCCGGATGGAAATATTCGTCCAGACAACAATGTCAGTGCAAATCTGCTGCCCGATGAAAGCGAATTTGTTGACTCCGTATCTTCGAATATTGTCATTCGCGAAAAACCGTCGATGACGTGTTAAGCGAAATCCTCGTCTGGCCCGAAAAGCAAACAACGAAAAAAAAAAGAAAAACGTCAGTCGAGCACGTCCCGTCAGTGATAACGTCCGACAAGTGCCTGGAGATAATGAACGCGAAAGAACAAAAAAAAAGAAAGAAAAAGAAAAACGAGTTAGGGAAGAAGAAAGAGTAGCGAGGGTCGAACAAAATAAAAAAATCAAAACCAAAAAGTTAGAAGAAAGAAAGAGAAAAAACGAAGCCATCGTTGCACGGAAACAAGCAAAAACAAAACGTAACAAGAGTACAACATGATAACGACTAATGCGTAATCATGTAATCGATCGCTATTTTTTTTTTACAATATATCTTTTATATCATTCAATGTTATGTATTGAAAAATTATCTAATAAGATGTTTATAAACTGATGCGTGGACTTCCCTTAATTGTTGCCTAACAGTTATTTTCGTACCGCGTGACCACAAATAGCACCTTCACTGGTCAAAAATAGTGTTGATGTGACCACTAATGGTGAAAGTCGGTACTTACTCATTATTTTATGTTATTTGAATCAACGCTTCTTGAAATAATCGACGATTCTTAATATTTCGATTCTCTACACTCATAGGATGATATTGGTCAACTCCTGAGGCTCGTATGTCATTTTATATCAAATTTATCCGCCAATCTGTTACTCGAAACGGCTTAAAGTGGCCACAAATGGTACATCTACCCTAATTCTTTTCTTCGATGCTGTTCGAAGAAGCACAGAAAAAAATGAAAACATTTTCTCGTCCGGAGAAGTGAAGCGAAAAATGGTAAAATCCTTTCGTTGCGAGAACCGAAGGAAGCGCTGGCGGAGCTGACTTATCATGAAAGTCAATGACTTTGACAAAAGAGTCCTGTGTAATTCCTCTGTCAAGATAACCAAAGACAGAGTTATACAATTCTTTTGTCGAAGCAATAACATATTTTCTTAATACTCTAACAGACCTGCCGAGGAATCTCGCTTTCTACGCTGTCAGCGTAGAAATGTCTGGCAGCGCATCAAGAACACAATCACGGCGATCTTCGACAAAAAGATTCTCTTGATCTTGAGAACAGTGAAAAAAAAAACGAAACTGAAAAAAATTGTTGTCTTGATTTTGTAAATCTTGATTCATAACATTTTTCTTGAATTTAGTTTTTATGGTAAGGTTATATCATTTGCCGGCAATCACAAATCACTTAAAAAATCGAATCGAGACGAACGAGACGAAACGAGACGAGACGAGAGAACACTTTCTTGAAATGATTTTCGAACATTCACTTTTTCTATTTATTTATTTATTCCCGGGGCTCTTGCTTAGGTTACGTCGGGCGGCTGCGACGGGCCGAGCGAACATCGCACACGCACGAAGCGCCGCAACGTCACAATCTTCCGCGATGCCCGATGCTCCACGATACTCGACCCGTTGTAGATGAGAAACAGAAAGGCGTATCTAGTACTATTCGACACGTAAAACGGTGTGCGATCCTGCCGTTCTGTTTCTCATGTACACATATAGATAAGAAAAATGATAAAATGATAATGATAATGATGATAAAATGATAAAAAAGGATGCCCATCTGTTTCTTATCTACACATTTTTTTCTTGCAAGTATCGTTTGTGATGCGGCTTCTTTTGAATTACCGATAACCGCCGGGGAGGGAAGGGTCGAACAAAATCGTGCAAAATACGGTAATAAAGAATTTAATGACAAAGACGAGAAAATGTGGGATGGCTCAATATAATCAAAGAAAATAAATGTGGGGAGAAAATGGAGAAAATAAAATAATACAAAAATAGTTGTGAACGGGGAGACTCGATATAAAATAAAAATAATAACTGGAAAAATAAAGCGGAAGAATCAAGAATGGAAAATAAACTAAAGCGCACTAACTAAATAATAATAAAAGAAAAGAGAAAGAACGCAAAAAAAAATAATAACAACAACCAAAAACTCAACAATATCCGGCTCTCGGTGGCGCGGAAAAATTATAAAATAAAGGGGAAAAGACGGTATCAGGGACGCGGGGTTACGTGGGCGAAAATGGCGGCGATTCGGGGAAAACGGGACTCACGGGCGACCAAAATGTCGAAGGGGAAAGGGAGCGAATAACTCACGAGGCAAAGGGGGGGAGCGACTGGGCGGTTATCACACTAAAAACTGTCAAATAAAAACTGCACCAAAATGAAACAATAAGTTGGGCGCCAGTTACGAGTCGGCGTAACACCGTTGCGTGAAAAGAAAATAACAGAAAACCAAAAGAAACCAAACTCGAATTGTGACACGCGTCTCTACTATGGTGGGCCGGCTAGTCGCGGGAGAGAGGAGAGGGCTCAGGGGAGGGTGAAAATCCCGATGCTTTCGGCTCACAAATTAATCGCGGTTATTAACAATAATTTATGCAAGGCAACAATAGTCGGGGAGAGGACTATTTTCAATGCGGGGGAGGCTCGGGAATCTCACTGGATAATTATGCTAGCACCACTCACCACGTGCTCGCTACCTGTACGGGCGAGTGCCGATGCCGTGACAATTTCCTCGCGATCTATCACGCCAAATCTTCGCGAAATCCTTGCGAACGGGGCCGGGACGGAGGGGAAGACACTCTATTCACTCTTACAATTCTCACACACAACACCATGCGATCGATCTCTCGCGACTCGACTTACAGGATATTTTATTCGCAGAAACACTTAAAAGATAACGCTCGCACACGTGCACACGGGATAGCTCGGGCCAAGAGTGAGTCATTTTCACCGGTTTCCGCTTTCTTCTTGATCCTTGCGCCGCGGGGGGTCTTGGTGGCGAGTGAGAGAGTTTGCAACGCAACTTTGGTCGATAATTGGGCTCACCGGCGGGTGTGGCGTTAGATGGCGACGGGAGGCTCGTAGATCGCCGATCGATATAGTTGGGCAGTGCGAGGCGAGACGGCTGAGGCGGGCGGTGGGGACGAGTCACCTGAGCGAGGCAAGACAATCGTGGGCCAGGGACTTCGCGTCCCCTCGCCGGGCTCTTCTATCTCCCTCGGCTTTGCCGCGCGCTCTCTCACTCGTGCTGGCTCGTCGGGCGTTGTCGTGTTGCTGGGTCTCGCGCGGCGGGGAGGACGGGGGGGGGGATCGCGCTATAGCTAATTCGCACCTATTCTACGCGTTGTGTTCGGCCGTGGTGAGCGGTGGACTCGGGCCGAGAATTGGGGAAAATTGTGACGTTTTTCACTTGGAAAAATCGTTACACGTTAATCGGATACCTTTTGGGTCACGGCATCGATATCTCAACATCGGCTGCACCGATTCAATCGCAACTAGGCGTATTTGAAAGCTGGTGGCCGAATTATGTTATGAAGGACTTGTCAAAAATTGAATCTGGAGCTAATTTTTCGAGAATCATCGACCCAAAGTTTTACGTCCGGCATATTCACGTAAATCGGCCAATCAGAGAGGGGCAGTTTTCGTATAAAAGAGCGTGCGGAGCGCAGAAAATCATCAGTCGGCTGAGCGGGCTCCAACTGGTACCTTCTCGTTCAACTCGGTCAAATAAGCCTAGGGGCTAGGAGAACCCGGTGTCAGACACCGGTTATCCTTAGTTCCCTAGAGATTATAGGTTAGTTTACCCAGCGGAGGTGAGCTTGCACCCTGGGGGACTCGATCGTGGCCTAACTTTCGAGTTCTTTCCGGGCGAATACCGAGCCTCTCGCCGAGGGCCCTGTGTGGGGTTAGCGTACGGGGTAGTGGCTCGAGCTCGTTCCCCGATCCTCCTCTGCGTGAGCCTTCCTCACAGCAGTTGCTTGATGCAAATAAGCAAATTATCAACTTTTAAGGGTAATTCAAGCGATCGGGATTCTAACCTAAAAAATGTTTACTTTTGCGACATAACCTCGAAGGTGGTCGACAGGCGCGCGTCGGGAGGTTCATTTGCACCGAGAAAGACAACTCGATCGGTAATTCAGCTCGGTCGGTAATTCATTGGAATTTTTGTTTCTCTCTCGTACTTGTCATCGGTAAATCATTGTAATCCGCGACAGAAGATCGGAAGGATCCGCAAAACGCGAACCGTGTCGAGAGGAGTAGGTCGGTCGGAAATTCGAAACGAAAATTCATCGGAATTCTTGTTCAATTTCTTATTTGATTTGTGTGTTTGCGAACATTGGAAAATTAATGGGTAAAATAATTTTTACACTCGAATCACTGACACTCGGTCGGTAAAACAGATCATTTTCTTCCTTTCTCACGAAGAGTGAGGCATTGTATTGAATTTTATTTTGACGGCACAATCGCGGCAAAAATTCGAGATAATTTTCAAGTTGTCTTTACTATCTGCGATTAACTAACAAACTAATCGTGAATTGCAAATTTATCAATATTTGTTTTTTTGCCGAATAACTCGAGTGTGTTTCGTCACTCGATTTTGGAACTTGCATCATCGAAAGGAGCGAGCGTCGATACAAAATAATTGTGTATACTGTATTTCGTATTATTTATGTGTTTTTTGAATGAACAACCATTTATTTCACCGAATTGACAACATCTGACGATTATTCGCTCGCCCCGAACCCCTAACGTTCCCGAATTGACCGACCGACGCGTCGGTGAAAAAAGGTGACCGTTACAGTAGTTATTGTAGCGACTACTGTGCGTGTGAGCGTTACCCCCACCACGCCTCGGCGGAGAAGGCCCGGAATGGCGGCTGTGAGTAAGGTATCCGGGGGAGATATTGCTCCGACGGCTGCCGACTCCTAACCACCCGCCCCTACCTGAACACTTGGGTACCTCGATCACACAGAGAGAGAGAGAGAGAGAGAGAGAGAGAGATTGATTGTGTTTATTAATGCCCTAGTTAATATACTATGGGGCAAAATTTTGATTACATCGTATAACATATCATAAAAATTAGAAGTAAGGTGAATAACATGCTTAATATTATATAATTCTCTAGCGATACAACAATTGAAACTGAGTGTATAGTATCATAACAGAAATATAATAAACTCGGTAAAATCAACTCAATAGAAAACTAAACTAAAAGTAAATTCATTGGTGATGTTCGGTAAAGGATGCCATTTCACTGTTGAGTAAGTACTCGAAAAGTAGATTCTTGAAAACCGGGAACGACTCCTCGGTTGTCAGTGCCATGGGAAGTGAGTGCCAGAAATAAATCGCGGATACATGGAAAGAGTTGCGTAGGAAGGTCGTGCGACAGAAAGGGATGTGGAAGAATTCGGGTGTTACTGCGCGAGCCGAGGCCCGTACTTCCGGGTTTTTTCGAGCGAAAAATTCATCAAGATATTGTACCCCTTTCCCATTTCGTATACGGTGAACATAGGTCCCGAGAAACAACAAACGTCTGTTTTTGACTGAGAGCCAACATAGTTCAAGGCAGTGAGGCGTGATGTGCTCGTCCCTTCTTAAGTTGTTAATGAAACGAATACAGCAGTTTACCAACTTCTGCAATTTTGAATCGAGTTCTTTGGTCAAATCATGATGAACGAGACAGCAGTAGTCGATGATGGGGAAGATGAGAGTGGTAACGTGGTTAATGGAAAGTTGGCGTGATAGAGATGCTCTATTGTGTTTTATTTATGGAGTGAAAAGTGAACTCTTTGCGATATTTGTGAGATATGACTATTCCACGTGAGATTGGAGCTAAGGATGACTCCGAGATTGCGCGCCTCTTTGACGTAAGGTAGATTAATACTATTGACTGGAATCGGCCGTAAATCGACGAAATCGATGGACTTGACGTACGAATCACTCCCTAGTATCATGACTTTTGACTTAGATAGATTGAGCTTGAGGCCGTTTGTCTTAGCATATTTGGAGATGGCCGCGGCGTCTATAGCAATTTTTTCTAGACCTTGCGTGAGTTGGCTGGGATAACAGCTTAGATGAATTTGAGTATCATCCGCAAAAATGATGTGATTAGTGTGTCTAAGGGACTCGCTGATATCATTAATGAAGATGGAAAAGAGAAGGGGACCGAGAACGGATCCTTGCGGTACACCCGTTGTCACAGGCTGCCACTGAGAGGGGGTATTATCCTCTCCCATGACAGCCTGCGATCTGCCTGTGAGATACGACCGAATCCAATTGACAGCTGAGCGAGAGAAACCAATTTTTCTCAATTTCCAGAGCAGGCGATCATTTTTTTGTAAATCTATATTTTGTTCATCGTAAGTTTTATTATTTATTCGGATCATTTTAACAACTTCGTTTCTTTTTCTCCGATATTCATCCCATTCAGTCTCTATTTTAGTTTCTATTGCTTTTTTATGTATTCTATCTCTGTCCTTACACATTTTTCTTACTTCCTCATTTATCCATGGGTTATCACTGCATTCCGTAAGTAGAACTTTTCGAACCCAAGGTAGTATTTCATTGATTGTTGTTACTGTATTGTTTATTGTAGTGTCAGCAAGTTCATTTATTGTCATTTCGCAATTTTGTTGGATACTCATTTTGTTGTTTAACACGGCATTAAATTTATTTTCAGAAAATTCACTATAGTCGCGTTTATAAAAAAAAATTCTTTCGGTCTTACGAGTTATATTATCATTTATTAAAACTTTAACTATACTATGGTCGGTGATCTTTGGAGTCGTCAGTACTTTTGTCATAATGTAAAAATTTGAAAACACTAAGTCGATTATTGTCTCTGAATGATTTGTTATTCTAGTTGGTTTGTCTACATATTGTTTGAGTCCCATGGATAAAAAATTGTTCAATAGTCGATTCACATAATGATTGTCTTTGCTCACGTCCAAGTTAAAATCGCCCATCATAATTAAGTGTCCTCTATCTATTACTTTTTCGCATTCGCTGATTATCATTTCTATAAATTGTCCATCACTTGTACTAGGCGAGTGATACACGTTTCCAATAATAATACCTTCATATTTATCTTGCAGTTGTATTACATTTAGCCACATATTTTTTTCGTTATTTTTAGTCTCAACTACTTAATAATTGATTCCTTTTTTAATATATGTCAATACGCCCGCTGTTCTAGTGTTTTCTGTATCAGTTCTTACTACTTGATAGTTATTTATATTTAGTTCGTGATTTTCGACATCGTTCGTAATATGTGTTTCCGATAGCCAAAGTATTTTCGGTCTTTGTTCATTAATTAATTTGTCGATTTCATCTTTATGTTTAATAAATCCTTGTGCGTTTAACATTAATATATGATTTTCTTTATTTCTGTTATCATTATTATTATTTTTAAGATCGTGTCGTCCCTGTGCTATTAACTGCTACTCATTGCAATATTGTACGTTCCTACTCGCTCTCTCTAATACTCTCTTATATACTGGACATCTATAGTCAGTGGCTTCATGATTAACATCTCCTTCCGATACATTATACTTTTCACACATTTTTGTACAATTTACACATTTTTTTTTCTCTTCTGTACAGTTTCTGCCGTCGTGTTCTCCTCTACACTTTCTACAACTTAATGTATTTTCACAATCTTTCGCGAGATGATTATATCCGTAACATCTATAACATCTTAGTACGCTTACGTAATCGAATAATCTGCAGTTTTTGAATCCTATTTTCATTCTTTCTGTTTCGATCAGCACTTTATGCGTTCTCGGATCCACTTCTAGAATCATATTCGATTTATATTGATTGACTTTTATTATCTTCACTACTTTCATTTTAAAATCATTTTCGTTTTCGTCATTACTTAAACTGTTTTGTCTACTGATCATTTTTTCTAGCTCCTCTACATCTATGTTGTCTAGTTCTTCTTCTATTCCTATTACTTTCATTTTCGGGAGTTTCTTTTTTGTTTCAATTACCGTGTAGTTGCTTCCGAGATTCTTTTTCAATTCCTTTCTTAACAATTCTTGATCCTGTTTCTTTTGTACGTCGAATAATACTTTTCCTTCTGATCCTTTTATTACCTCGTCAATCCCTATTCCTAACTGCATAACGTCATCTTGTCTTCTTATCTCGCCCTGTGTCTCTTTGCACGTTTGTTTCTTCATCGGTTTTACTATAACATATTCGCGGTTGCTCTTTTTTTACTTTATCTGCATACGTTACTCTATCCTCGCTTTTTTCTTCTGTTTTATTTCGTTCAGTTTCACTGCGTCTTTTTGTTGTTACGTCTATTCCCTTCCCGATTTGTTGCATTGCTTTGTTCATTTCCTCAATCACACTTTCTTTTATTCTCGCAACACAGCTTTTCTCAAACTTTCCTAACGCTTTCTCGATTTCTACTTTTACTATCACCTTGACACTCTCCTTAATTTTATCCATCGCAATGTATCTCTCGTCTATTTTTTTTACCGTACTAAATACCTTATCTAGCTTTTCTTCTAACGTCTCTGCATCTTCGTACTCTTCCTCACCGTCATCTTCTTCTCTCCTTCGTTTCGTTTGTTTCGATGTATTCTTCGATCCCGGTTCCGGCAACGTCTTGCTGGACACATTGTCGTCGTTCTGTCTATTCTGTTCCATCGTATCTTCGTTGTTGTTTTCACTTTTCTCTCTATACAATTTTTCTATCGGTCCAGGGCATGGTACCAGCTGATTGAAAGAATTGTACGATCTGTGAGCTTTGCAACCCGGATGGTAATATTTTAGGCACCTTTTACATTCGTATACTTCGGATACCACTTCTTTTTAACACTTATAACACTTATATTGTTTTACCCTTATTGTAGTGGACATTTCACTTTCCCTTTGTGCACTCTCTAGCTTCTTCTTCTTGCAGTAACCGCGGTGGTGTTCGCGCGTATACCTCGGCTACCCCCGCGCGTCATTCCAGGCGCAGCGTGAGGTTACTGACCGGTCATGTTACCGTGCGCGACTGCGTATGTGCCTCGGAGCCCCAAGTTGCTTGTCACTGTCGGACCGCGGAGCCCTGGAATGCGTGTCGCTGCTCTGGCAACCACGATGGCGGTTCTCGCACACCGTATCGACGAAAATATCGATCGACAATCACGATGGACTCGCCCTTCCTGCACGAGTCCCTGTCACACCCGATACACGAATGTGCTCGCCGTACAGAATTGTTGCGATGTGAAAGAGAGAGAGAGAGAGAGAGAGAGAGAGAGAGAGAGAGAGAGATAGATAGATAGATAGATAGATAGATAGTTTATTAATGCCCTAGTAGAAACTATGGGGCAATTTACAAAAGCATTACATAATCATTCCTTAACTTAAATGGTACAAAATTGAGTGAGGAGAAACTTAAAGATAAAGAAACTTAACTTAAAGAAAGAAGCTTAGCTTAACATTATACGAGGCACTCATACGAGGCACTAAGCACCTGCCTGTTCTCGCGAAAAAAGGTGAGCAAACAAACTTCTTTTAAAAGCCGCAAACGTACGCTCTGATCTGACGGATTCCGGAAGCGATTGCCAGAAGTAGACCCCCGCAAGATGAAAGGAGTTGCGAATAGTCGAAGTGCGATGAAGCGGTACGTGAAAGTGACTAGGCAAGTCAAGTCTAGCTGAGCTTCTGGTCTCGGGATCCCTCCTAACAAACAGCTCGTCAATATACCGAATTGAATCGTTATGATAAATGCGATAAACATAAGAACCTAAAAATAACAATCGTCTGTTTTTCACCGATAACCACCCAAGTTGATGACGATAGGGGGTAATATGCTCATCCCGTCTTAGATCGAAAATAAATCTAATTGCACTATTTACCAAGACCTGAAGCTTCGTGTTCAATTCATCCGTGAGATCATTAAAGACTAAACTACAGTAGTCAATGTGGGGAAACACCAAAGTAGTCACAAGCTTCGACCTGAGTTGACGTGAGAGAGAGTGTCTATGGAACTTGAGTTTGTGCAACGTAAAGTGAACTTTTTGGGAGATCAGTGATACGTGACAGTGATACGGGAGGGAGGGAGGGAGGGAGGGAGGGAGGGAGGGAGGGAGGGAGGGAGGGAGGGAGGGAGGGAGGGAGGGAGGGAGGGAGGGAGGGAGGGAGGGAGGGAGGGAGGGAGAGGGAGAGGGAGAGAGGGAGAGAGGGAGAGAGGGAGAGAGGGAGAGAGGGAGAGAGGGAGAGAGGGAGAGAGGGAGAGAGGGAGAGAGGGAGGGATTTTGATTTGATTTGATTTGATTTATTATTATGCCTTAGTATAAACTTTTAGGCAAATTGTGAACACTCCGTGTACAAACCTTAAAATTAAGTAACAAAAGATAACCTTATACATTAAGCGCGTAAACCAGTATTTGTTGGGTACAAACGTAAATAGAGTTGTCTATAAAAGTAACAAAAGTAACAAAAAATGTAAGCTTTCTTATTTATAGGGAGAAAATAATCACAGGGTATTGGAAATTGCTATACAATGAAATTGGAAAATAAGATAAATGAAATAGAAATAACGGTTTGAAATAACATAAAAATAAAGATAAAAATAAAATAAAAATGTGGTTTGAATAGCAAGTTCCATGGGGGCTGAGGAATACGGTGACGGAACACTCACACCTCTTCTCTCGGTGCTGCATTATCTATCAGCTCTGATTCTAACAGATAGTTGAAAAGCTTAGTCTTGAAAGTTTCATACGTCGCTTCGCTCGTTAGTGGTAGCGGTAAGGAGTGCCAAAAGTACCAAATGAATGAATTGTTATGGCGGGAGCACCGTCGAGACGGCGAGTAAAAATACGACCTGATCTTACCCATACATACTTGTATCCCGCGGCTTTGGCCTTATTTTTAACGCGGCGAAGTAAGCTGTACTTTTCGGACGATAGTAACTCGTTGACATAGATGGATCCCGCGCGATTTGCGCCGAATACATCGGCGACCGAAATATTGCGTTTAGCTCTCTTTTTGTCTACAAGGGAGGGAGGGAGAGGGAGAGGGAGGGAGAGGGAGAGGGAGAGGGAGAGGGAGAGGGAGAGGGAGAGGGAGAGGGAGAGGGAGAGGGAGAGAGAGGGAGAGGGAGAGGGAGAGAGAGAGAGAGAGATTGATTGATTGATGAGTTTTATTTAGCTTGCAGCTACTACTACAGGGTAGGCGGAAAAAAAACCCCCGAAAAAAAACCCCCGGAAAAAAAACCCCCGAAAAAAAACCCCCGGAAAAAAAACCCCCCGGAAAAAAAACCCCCGGAAAAAAACACCCCCTGGAAAAAAGACCCCCGGAAAAAAAACCCCGGAAAAACGAAGAAAATAAAATGGGGTTTTTTCTATGCATTTTTTTCAGGATTTCCCAAGTTCGTGAAAAAATCTAAGTAGGGGTGTGGTGGATTCTTTTAACGACTAGGGACGTATAAAAAAATTCTAAAAACCCTCATTAAAAAAGGTATCATTTCGATTTATTGCGTAAAAATCGTGAGCGCTGAAAAAAATTATTAGTGCATAAGTCCATGTATTTTTTCGCTCCAAGCACTTTTACGGGCTGAACCTGAATCAGTCAGCCGGCTTGCATAAAAGGCTACCATGACGTTGACGTTTAAGAAAGTTGACAATTGAAATTTTCATATCGCTTTCTCATAATGTTTATTCAGAAAGTTTATAACGTTCATTCACAAATCTTCATCTACGAGGATGCTAAAAATAAAAAATAAAAAATAAAAGAAGCATCGCAAATAAAGAAATATTATGAGAAAGCGATATAAACATGTCAATTGCAAGTTTAATGAGGAAACTATATGAAAATTTCATTTTCAACTTTTTTTTCTAATAATTTATATTTTCAATAATATTCTGTTAAATGTTTGTCGAATTTCAACGAATTTCGAAAGTGGTCGTGCAGCTGCGGGGAGCGCTCGAGCATCGGTGCGGCCCAACTTTGCACGCTTTTTCTTAGAACGTGATTTTCAGGATCAGTTTTCCCAATATCATAAAAATGGCTTAATGGATCATTAAGAAAATTTGTGCCGTCATCCTTTAACATATTCCTTAATCCTAGACAGCCGGACATTAAAAAATATTCAGTGTTGAAAAATGCGTAACAATCAACATTTTTTCAAATGGCTGCTATTTTACCAATTTTTATTTATTTATTTATTCTTTCGTCAAGGATCGTATTATACATCATTACATCATCATTCTTTAATATACCCTCCTTCAACTCTTAACAAATTAAATCGATAAAACCTATATTTACCGAGAAAAAATTACGAAGTATGTATGCGTTTTTACTCATTTATTGTAGCGTAAGCCCTTTATTAAAATTTATGAATGTGTTTCAAATTAAACTAGGAAATCGCGCATAAAATTTTATAGGCTTTATGCGAAATTTTCTACACAAATTGTTATCAGTCTTCGGTTAGTCTGACTGGTCTTCTGCCTAGAGGTAACTTCGATCTTGCGTTGTTTACAAACATGGCTTAGCTCGTCTATACCTATAGATTTCTTCCATTTCCAAGCTTCTTCTGGCTATAATGAAAATAATACTAGACGCTCTCGATTCCGGTAAGAATGTGTTCATTGAAAATTAGTATGCGAGTAGTCTTCGTTGCGATAAGGTGTGCGATCATGGATCTGATTCTTTCAAACAAAGGAAAAGAAAAGTTGTGTCTTGACGGATATGCATACACAGTGCATAAAAAATGTGCCACGAAGATCCGCTGGAGATGCTCTAAGTACAGCTCAAAACACGCAAGTAATTATATTTTAATAATATCTTCAATTTGACATATAGCATGAGAGTTTTAAGGATGCTTCACACACACATTGTCAGAAAAAAAAATGAACTTCAGCGAGAATTTGGACACTTCCTTTTTGTATAAAAATCTGAAAAAATCAACTGCAGTAAAGGTACCAAGAATCTTGATGTACCATAATAATAATGTGAAAAAGTGATTAATAAATCGCTAAAAAAATCGTTTAATGAGTAATCCGTAAACCTGATGCTTTCTCATAGAGGATGCTTCGTTTTGGTGGAAACGACAAATTTCGAGATTTTAATGAACACATGTTTAGCTCCAAAATATCGAAAAATAATATTTAGAAAAAAATTGCGGATGTGCTTGCGCGTGTGCGTGTGCGTGTGCGTGTGCGTGTGCGTGTGCGTGTGCGTGTGCGTGCGGCCGGGGGGGGGGGGGGGGGGCGGAGCCCCCCCCGACGGCCACCAGAAATATTATTTTTTAATGTAAAAAAATCATCTTTCCAACAACATTTTTTTACAATAACTATATATTGATGTATTTTTTATTTCATATAGTGTCGTGCTACACTCATAACAACTCTGGAGACAACAAATCCTGAGCTGATCCATCCGCACAATCACGCAATGGATACCGAGAAAATCAATGCGACTAAAGCCGTCGCGTCGATGAAGACTGTAGCTAGCGAGACAACGACAGACCCGAGTCAAATATTCGCTCAAGGAGTACGACCGCTTACCGATGCAACCCGTGCGAAAATGCCATTAGAGGAATCGGTTAAGAGGTCTCTCCGAAACCAAAGGAAATTAAATGCTCCGAAAGATCCTGAATCATTGGAGGATCTCGTAATTGAAGGTACTTAACGGAAATTTATATTTTTTGTAATTATTTGACTTTTTCAAATCGATCAATGAAGTTTCTCATACATGGTGGCCGTTTCTTCTCTGGATAAAAATTCCCTGACTTTTCCCTGACTTTTCATTGACTGATAAAAAAATTTCTCTGACCAAACTTCTAACGACTTCTATTAAAAAAATTAATTATGCAAATGGAAATGCTTAATTATTGCATTATAATATTTAAGTCTATTTTTTCTTTTTTTTCAAAATGTTCCCAATTTGTTTTAAAGGCTTCCTTTTATGTACTTCTTATTTATTTATAAAAAGTTCGGTGATAATTTACTTTTTCCCTGGCCAATTTCGAAATTCCGTGACTTTTCCCTGATTCCCTGACCAAGATTTTTTCCCTGACTTTTCCCGGTTTTCCCGTTTTCCATGACCGCGGCCACCATGTCATAGGCAAAGATATGCGCAAATTGTACTAAATAACGAAGCCATGTGCAAATTACTTCGCATCGTTTTTTTAAGGTAGTCTTTGCGAATAGTGTGCACTTCTCATAAGTTTGAGAGAAATAAGAGGGAATTGCAAACACTTCTGGATGGTATAAAAATCCGAAAAATCAAGCATTTTAAAAGTACTGAAAAGATTAATTTTGCATAATAATAATTTAAAAATGTTATTAACAAATTGATGAAAAATAAAATTGTTTAACAAATCTCCTGGAAACATGCCTTTTCTTTAATGAACATGATTTGTTCACTTTTCTGAATACGTATACATTTTTTTACATGTTTAAATTCATTTCGAATTTTTTCTGATTTTTATACCATCCAAAAGAGTTTGCAATTCCCTTTAATTTTTCTTAATTATTGTTAAGCGAAGTGAACACTATTTGCAAGGACTATCTTATTACGGAAAGTTACGTCTAAAATAAAGTTCTAAATATTCATGAAATTTAAAAAATTCACATAATTACATATATTATTTTTCGCGCCGAACACAGCCGCGAAGTGAAGCGCGACATTGATGTATTTTTTACGCTGAACATGAATCGGCCAGCCGTTTTACATAAAAATGAAACATGACGTTGACGTTGAAAAAAGTTAGAAGTTGATATTATCAAATCGCTTCCTCATACAAGTTAAAAATTGCAATTTTCATGTCGCTTCGTGTCGCTTCGTGTGCGTGTGCGTGTGCGTGTGCGTGTGCATGAATCTCTGATAGTGTATGTCCATTTATAGTTGAGAGAGGAGTAGAGGGAAGAATTTAATCTCGAATTCATAAATACTTTAGACAATTGGACGACTACCGGAGAAATTGAAGAACGTAGATTCCTTCTTAGCGACAATGGAACTGATGCCGAAGAACGAATCATTATCTTCGCGAGCGATAATATGTTAAAATTATTGGACAATGCTAAGGCGTGGTGGATGGATGGAACTTTCCAAGTCGCCCCGGCTTTATT
Organism: Ischnus inquisitorius; assembly: GCA_963924025.1. Taxonomy (NCBI): domain Eukaryota; kingdom Metazoa; phylum Arthropoda; class Insecta; order Hymenoptera; family Ichneumonidae; genus Ischnus; species Ischnus inquisitorius. The sequence continues at coordinate 12,400,385 of OZ001249.1, read as the reverse complement.
CATGCAACTGTACGTTCTGCGAGTTTCTGTAAGCCATACGTTTGTGACGGTGGCATATTGTCTCCTCGAACGAAAAACGAAGAGGACGTACGAAGAAATGTTGCGAACCGTTTTGGAGGAATGTAACAAACGAGAAATCTTTCCGGATCCCGAAATCATTCACGTGGACTTCGAAGAGGCCGTAATGGGAGCCGTCAAATCAATATTAGGCGATGAGGTTCGAATCCAAGGGTGTTTTTACCATTTGACGCAAAGTACTCATCGAAAAGTACAGAAATTGGGCTTGCAGACAGCATACCTCGTAGATGAATCGCTGAGCAAGTTTTGTGGAATGCTCGATGGTTTGGCGTTTCTCCCTGAATCCGATGTAGAGAAAGGGCTTGAGTACCTCCGTGAGTTGCCACCACCGATGGGCGAGAAGGGATTGGAACTTCTCGAGTATTTCGACACTACGTACGTCAACGGGACAACGAGACAAGTTCGTTCCCGCGAGGATGGTTCTTCCGCTGCGAAAGTTCGCCGAATCGCACCGAAGTTTCCCAAAGAATTGTGGAACGTGAATAAGATAACGAAGGAGGGTGGCGATCGCACAAATAACCAAACGGAAGGATGGAATAATCGGTTCCGGCATATTGTTGGTGTGGCTCATCCAACAATTTGGGTTTTAATCGAGAAGATGAGAGACGAGCTATATGTCGATGCGACAAAATTAGCTCAGGGTGACGCTGGTATTATTCAGAAGCCAAAAAAACGGTCGGAAGTCATCGACAGGCAAATAAGGTTGCAAAATATATGCAACGCTTATGACGAGAGAGAGCATACGATTGAATCGTTTCTCAGCGCCGTAAGCGAGACCATAAGAGTGCGAACACATTAAGGTAGCTACTGCACTGAACACCAGTCAAATTAGTGCTAAATTTTCTCAATTTTATAGTTTGTAATTGCATTTAACTCTTATTTATTTATGTTTTTAGGTGAATCGCCCCCGTGAAGCATTGCATTACTGCGATATCTGTAGCTTTTTTTATTACTGTTGATATGTTACCATCCCATTACACCCAGAAAAATAATTTATTTGACGCGGCTACCTTTTATTTGGCTTAAGTAAAATATTTATTTGATTTAAATAAGTATTTATTTCATTTAATTAAATATTTACGTAAATTAAATAAATATTTATTTAAATCAAATAAATATGTTTCGTTTTTTCGTTTATAAATAATTTATGTTGAGTTTTTGTTTGTTTCTTTTTAATAAAAAATGTTTATTTATCAAGAGAAAAAAGAAAATACAAATCGACACAAATGAATAATATTGTAAGTCGTTCATTTCATTCTTCCGAGATCCTTGATCCTTCCGTGAGTATTCGGCTGAGTATCTGCGAGTATCGTGATACTCCTGAAAATTTATCTTCTTTATTTTCTCGGGGTTTTTTTTCCGGGGGTCTTTTTTCCAGGGGGTTTTTTTTCCGGGGGTTTTTTTTCTGGGGTGTTTTTTTTCCGGGGGTTTTTTTTCGGGGGTTTTTTTTCCGGGGGTTTTTTTTCCGGGGGTTTTTTTTCCGGGATTCCTACTACAGATATCTCTGCAGGGTTTTCATGTTACATTCGTTTTCTTTTTACATTTGAATAGCACACTTTCCATTTCTACAATTTCATTTTCGCCACCCCCTTTCTTCCATACGTTCTCTTTTCATATGTTCGCTCAGACACCATTTGAATCGTTCGATATTTTCTATACTTCTTAACTCTCTTGGTAGTTCATTGAACAATTTAAAACCTTCGTACACGAGCGATCGTTCAGCGGTTACGGTTCTTGTTCTTTTAATCACTATGTTGTCTTTATTTCTAGTATTATAATTATGCGTTTCGCTCACAATTGTGACTTGCTCGCTCAAGTATGCCGGCGTCAATCCGTTTTTCATTTTATACACTAGCACACATACATTGAACTTCATTCTTTCTTTAACACTCATAAAATCTAACACATACATCATTTCTTTTATCGGCGTGTACATATCTACCATGAGTATGGCTCTCATGGCTCGGTTCTGGGTTCTTTGCAGTATTGTCATATTTTCTTCATTACAGTTTAACATTACAGAACTACAGTACTCATAATGGGGGGCAATAATAGCTTTATATATAGTTACTCTTGTCGGTATACTCAAAAATCGCTTTATTCTATTCAAAAACCTCACTTTTTTTCCAATCTTCTTGGCTATATACCACGCATGGCTTCCAAATAACATGTGCTCGTCTATCATTATGCCTAAGTATTTTGTTACCCTCACTTCTTCTATTAATTCAGTTCCTATTTTGATCACACACTTGTTTTTTACATTTAACTTTCTAGGGTCATGGATTGCCAGAAAAACAGTCTTCTTAACATTAATTTTTAACGTATTACGATACAACCATTTATCTAACTTTTCTAAGGCTTTATTCAAGGTATTCGTTATATACTCTAGATCTTCACTGGACACATACAGCATCATATCGTCAGCAAACAATTTACATTTACAACCACATTCGTTAAGTTCATCAACAACATCGTTTATATACACAACAAATAAGATTGGTCCCAATTTCGATCCTTGTGGTACACCAAATTTGACTAGTAACTCTTCAGATAAAATTTTATTATATTGCACTTTTTGTTTTCGGCATTTTAAATATGACTCGAACCATTTCAGTACATTGCCTCCGATTCCATACTTTTGTAATTTATGAATTATGACTTCCCTACTTATCGTTTCGAATGCCCTCTTAAAATCAATGAAAACCACTCCTATAATCTTACTCTCATCCAATCTAATCCGCCATTCAATCAACGTATCCTGCAGAGCTGTTTCGCAGGAAAAACTCTTTCGAAACCCAGATTGCTCATTTCTTAAGATGTTATTATCATCGAGGTATTTTAATAATTGATTCTTCACCAGTTGCTCTAATATTTTTTCGTACAGTGGAAGAGTATTGATTGGTCGATATTCTTCTGCTTTTTTACTGCCACTCACTTTAGGAATGGGATTTATTATTGATGTTTTTCAACTGTCTGGCACTTCACCTTCTTGCACCGATCGATTAAACAATTTTATTAAAATATTTGGATTTCCTCTCCACACCATTTCTATCATTTCGACAGTTCTATCCTTGTTTGATCCTTTATTTATGTCTAATTTATTTATCACAGTATTCAGCTCCTCATACGTTATTTGATAAAAAATTTTGAACTTACTATTACTATTATCTTCTATTGCAACATTTATGTCAATACTGTTCGTTTCCTCCTCTCTTTCTCGTCTTATTTCTTTTACTATGTCTTCTACACTTTTTACAAAAAATAAATTAAATCTATCCACAATTTGTTTTGGGATACTACATAATACATCATTGAATTCTATTTCATTGTACATGGCATTTTGTTTTTTATCACCGATCAATTGCTTCAGTGTCTTCCACATTTTCTGTGAATTGTTTTTTTGTTTATCTATATTTTGTTCGTAATGTATTTTTTTGTTTCTTCTAATTATATCCACTACTTCATTTCTTTTCCTTTTATACTCCTCCCATTTCCTTCGTGTTTTTTGTTCTATCGCGCATTTGTAACTTTGATCTCTCTCTTTGCACATTCTTCGCACATCCTCGTTTATCCACGGCTTATCCACCCACTTCGTTAACATAACTTTTCTCGACCACGGTGCCAAAACATCCATCGCTCCCATTATACATTGTACTGTGTCATTCGCAAGTTCATTTACTGTTTTTTCTACGTTCGTCGTTGTATTTATTTTCTCCCGTATCATTTCGTTAAATCTTTGTTCAGAAAATTTACTGTAGTCCCTTTTGTAAAATACGGTTGTTTCATTATTTGATTGTATATTTATATTAATTTTAACTGTAACAATGCTGTGGTCAGTAATTTTTGGTGTTATGACTACGTCTGTTTCTACAAAAAAGTTGGAAAATACTAAGTCAATTATTGTTTCCGAGTTGCTCGTTATCCTAGTCGGTTTATTTACATATTGCTTAAGTCCCATTGATGATGAATTATTTAACAGTCTTGTTACATAGTTATTCGTCTTGCCGACGTCCAAATTAAAATCTCCAAGTAGTATTAAGTGTCCATCATCTATGATTTCTTCACATGACTTTATTAATAGTTCGATAAATTCTCCATCACTTGCACTAGGCGAGTGATAAACATTCCCAATTTCAATACCTTCATATCTACCTTGTAGCTGTATGACGTTAATCCACATATTCTGTTCGAACTTTTTGTTATCTATTACTTTATACTTTACTCCTCGTCTTATGTATTTTAATACACCTCCAGTTCTATTGTTTTCCGTGTCTGTTCTTACTACTTCGTAATTATTAATATTTATTTCCGCTTCTCCTACATCTTTTGTGACATGAGTTTCCGTTAGGCAAAATATTTTTGGCTTTCGTTCGTTAATTAATTTTTCAATTTCATCTTTGTGCCGTATAAATCCCTGTGAGTTTAACAAGTATATGTAATGAAGGTCATTTTTTTTCTTTTTTGTGTTGTCTTCACATGCTCCTATTTGCTACTCATTACTGTATTGAACGTTTCGACTAGCTTTTTCTACGATTCTCTTGTATACTGGGCATCTGTAATCCGTGGCTTCGTGGTCCACCTTCGCGTCTGTTACTTTATATTTTTTACACATCGTATCACAGTTAATGCATTTCTTTACGTTCGTCTCACACACTCTACCATCATGATTTCCACCGCATTTTCCACAACTGATTTCATTGTCACAGTCTTTAGCAACATGATTATACCCACAGCAGCTATAGCACCTGAGCACACTTACAAAATCATACACCCGACAATTTTTGAAACCAACTTTCATTTTTCCGTTCTCAATCACCAATTTATGCGTTTTTGGATCTACCTCTAGTATTAAGTTTGTCTCATGTTCATTTCTTTTGATTTTTTTTACTACTCGCATCTTAAATTCGCTTTCGTCGTTGTTCAATCTGTTTTGTCTACTAATATTTGTAATGAGCACTTTTGCTTCGATCTGTTCTAATTCTTCTTCAATGGCTGTTACTTTTATTTTCGGTAGTTTCTTTTTCGGTTCATATATCTTATACCCTGCGCCTAGATTCTTTTTCAATTCGTTACCCAGTTTTTTTTGGTCTTGTTTTTCTTTTACATCTATAATCACTTTTCCGTTTGCTCCTCTCATTACTCTATCTATTCCGATCCCCATCTGCATTACATCGACCTGATTCTTAATTTCTCCCTCTGTTTCTTCACTTGATTGACTAGATACCGGTTCTATTATGACACATTCCTGTGCACTCTTTCTTACTTTATCTGCATATGTTATCTGCTTTTCTCGTGTTGGCATCATTTTTTGTACTTCTGTTTCTTTCATTACGCTCCCTTTTGTTGCACTCAGTTCTAGTCTCTGTATTCCTATCTTTATTTCTTCGACTAAGATGTCTTTTATTGTAGCAATGCACTCTTTTTTAAACTCGTCTTTAAATTTCATTATTTCCTCTTTTACAATTTCTTTGACGCTAACTTTAATTTTTTCTATCCCAACATGCTTATCATCCAATTTCTTAACCGTATTGAATACCTGATCTAGTTTTTCTTCCCGTGTCGATTTTTCTTCTATATCTTCACCGTCCTCCTCGCTGCCCGTATCTGTCCGTTTTCTTTTTGTTTGTTTCAATGTATGTTGCTGTTCTTTTTCTTCGATCTTCTTACTCCGTGAATATTCGTCTCTCGATAAGCGTGTCTCTATGGCCGTCTCCTTTGATGTTTCGTCACCTTCTGTTGTCTCTATTACTTCGATTGGTCCAGGACACAATACTAACTGATCATGGGTGTTGAATGTCCTATGAGTACTGCAGCCCGGATGAAAGTACTTGAGACACCTTTTACATTCGTGCACCACGTTTTTAACGTCCTTCTTGCATTTGAAGCATCTGTACTTTTTACCGTGTCGTGAAGTTGTAGTTGTCGACATCATGCCCTTTTAATGCATCGAATGGTGTCCATCATCCTCCAAGCGTGAAATCGGAGTCGGTAACTTAAGATACTTGCTCGGTCATGTAACCGTAAAGTGACCGGAATCACGCACGGCTCCGCAAGTTGATAGTCACTGCCGTATTACGGAGCCGCAGAATGCTTGTCACTGCTCTGCGGAGGCAATATGGCAGATGGCCGTCCACTTAATCGACAAAAATATTGATTGATGTAGATGGTCGTACCGTTTTGACTACGCGTGATCCCGTATTATAAATATGCCCAAGTTGTCGTCTGCATTGTATATTGCAATAAGACCGTGTTTCTGTGGTGCAGGTGCACTTCCACTGTCAAAATGGATGAGAAGAACGAAGAGCGATCTGTCGCACGTCCACACAATAAGAGAGAGAGAGAGAGAGAGAGAGAGAGAGAGATTGGTTGATTGATTGTGTTACGTCCTGTGCGGTGGTAACACTGTGAATGTCAATAAAAATGTCCTCCGTTTTTGAACGGACTGAGCCGTTCAGGGATCGGAGACCATCGGATGGGTTGTTTCGATAAATAGTTTTTGACACTTGATTTTAAATTTAAAACTTAACGAAAGAATTTATTTTAAACTGAATGAAACTCACGAACTCTTCGGTCCGCGTTATACATTTTTTTATATTGGTACAATTTTTGTTTTAAATTTGATTGTAGTTGTAGGGCTCGACCTCGCGGGTCGAGCCCCCCGATTCGTAAATTCAAATACTCGCGTTCGATCGTTGTCGGCGAGGATACTCCTTAAGAATTAAGTTTGAGTTTGAGGCTCGACCTGACTGGTCGAGCTCCAAGTTTCGACTGACTGAAAAGAAGCGCGGTTCTGACCGCGTAATAATTTTTATTTCGCATTAGTGCAGGGCGTAGCACATCTCAAAGGTGTGCAGCGCCCTGTCTTTACCGTGGGATTGCTGACTTTGCTCAGCATCCCATCGTGAGAAAGCGCTGATAAGAGCGCTACTGAATACTACACCACCATCATCAGCGTGGGACCGCTGATGGTGGTGGGAAAAATTTTAGCGATATACATTTCGAATTCGACGCTAACGGTTTGCCGTTAGCGTATTTTTAAAATTAACAAAAATATTTTCTTTTTCACTAATTTTATTTGCCCGGACGTAACACCTCCCCCTTTAAGAGGGAAGGCGGTGCCGCGGCTCTGCCTTCGTACGGCGTTAGCTCAGATCGTCCGGTTTTGTCAAATTTGATATCAAGAATTTACAGAATTTATTCCATTCTCGTTAATCGAGTCAAATTGATCCCTTCGGATTCGGAACAACTCACGGTCTTCCGAATTTTATAAAATTTTAAATTATTTTCTCGTTTGTATTCGAGAAAGTTTTAATTTTTCAAGACTTTAATTCGAAATAACTCGGGGTTTTCCGAATTTTTATTCTATTCGAAATTTTATTTCTGTTCGTGTTCTACCGAATTTTATAATTTCGTGATTTGAACAAATTTTTATTTTATTCGGAATCGCTCTAGGTTTTCCGAAAAAATGTTTTATTGTATTTTATTTTATTCTGTTGAAGTTCCGAGTTTTTATTTTTCCAATTTTAATTGACCTAAGTCGAATTTTATTCGGATTTTATTTTACTCGTATTTCAATCCTTTAATTTTTAATTTTAAATTTTCAACGATCAAAATTGAGCACGCTATGCGAGAAAAGTGCGAACCTTCAATTTTAGCTAATTTCCCGACTTCACTTTTCGTACTTCGTCTAAGGTTGCGTATGAGGTGCACTTCTACCAACCGTCGCGCGTTTTCCTAGCTTCACGTTGCGTACTTCGCTTAGGGAATCGAATATTTTATTCGCGTACAGAGTTCTCGGCGTTACTCTTTTACTGCCGTTGTAGGTTTTACAATGAATTTGAAACTTCTTCAGTTTCGATTAAATTTTAAATAATTTATTGAAATTTTATATTGTATTACTTTTTATATATTTTTTTTTTAGAATCCAAATTTTTTTTCAAGGATAGAGGTTATAGAAATTTTATAGAAGTATGGAAATTTTGTATTGCGCGCAGGGCGATCTAGCGCTGCAATACTTTGAAACGGTAGAGTCGCGTGCTATGTCTAGCCAGCACTTGCGACATTTTAGGGTGCGAGCTTCGTGTGCAGGGCAATCTAGCACCACGAAGTCTTGCACAAAGTTTGGTGTGTCACGTGCAGGGCAATCTAGCACAGTGACACCAAAAGTGTTTTAGAGTACACACTTCGTGTGCAGCGCAATCTAGCACTACGAAGTGCGCACAAAGATTTGCGTATTGCGTGCAGGGCAATCTAGCACAGCAACACGTGAGTGTCGGATGAAAGAAAGTTTTCACGAAATTTTATTTTGTGCGGATTTTGTGTGAAGTCAATTATTTCGAATCCACGAATTTTTATTTTATTCAGAATAACTCATGGCCATCTGAAATTTTTATTTTTATTTTTTTTGAATTTTATCCGACAACTTTTAATTTTATTTAATTCTTTTATGAATTCAATTTAATTACTTCGAATTCTGTGAATTTTATTTTATTCAAGACAACTCGCGGTTTCCCGAATATTTTTTTTTTCAATCGTAAATTCTATTTTTTTGAATTTTTATCAAATTTTTATTTTATTCGGAACAACTCTAGGTTTTTCGAATTTTTATTTTATTTGATACAATACAGCGCGATTTTAATTTTACTCGGACCGTCCCGATTTTATTAGAGCATTTCGAGTTTTTAGAAATTTTATTTTATTCAAAATAACTGGGTTTTTCGAAATATATATATATATTTTTTTTTATTTAATTTTTTCAATGAAAATGAATTTTATTCGACTTTTATTTTGTTGACTGTGAATTCAAAAATTCTGAATTTCCGCGAATTTTTTATTTTATTCGGAGTAACTCTAGGTTTTCCGAATTTTTTATTTTATTCGCGGGAATACGGCTGGATCTTATTTTACTCGATTTTATTCTGTTTTTAATCGAGTATTTCGAATCTTTCGCCAATTTTTGTGTCCGAAAAATTCTGAGCCTCACAAATTTTGAGACGCAAGCTATAAGAGAACTTAGGAGAAAAATTTATTTTATGCTACTTAGCACTAGCGTGGTAATGATGCACTGAGTCTTTAAGATTGTTCGTCTCGATGGTGAAAATCTTGTTTTCCCTCGTTGTGACGATGACTCTGCGTGAATCGATGTTGGATCCTTCGGATGAGTTCCCATCGTTTTAGGTGGATTCCCACGCCGTCAAGATGATTTTTGATGACGTGATGATAACGGCAGACACGTCTGCGTGTGTCTGGCGTTTTTATTCCGATTTTTGGTTATCGGTAGTCAGGTTGATTTTCCTGATTTGAATTTTATGATTATTTTTTTTAAATGTTCACTCATTCACGATTCGTTCGTGGAGTTGAATTTCGAAACTTCACTCGTTGATTTATTCGATCGCGTTCGTTGACGGCCGAATTTGGAACAAAATTTAAATTTAAAGATTCACTCACGATTTGTTCGTCGAGTTGAATTTTGGAACTTCACTCGGTAATTTATTCGATCGCGTTTGTTGACGGCCGAATTTTTAGCAAAATTTAAATTTATAGATTCACTCACAGTTTGTTCGTCGAGTCGAATGTTCACTTTGAGTTTCAAATAATTCACGCACGTGATGTTTGACGCGGCAAATTTCGAAAATTTATTTTATTTTAAATATTCGCCCACGCTCATTGGCGCGGCGAATTTCGAAAATTTATTTTATTTGAATATTCACCCACGCTCATTGGCGCGGCGAATTTCGAAAATTTATTTTATTTCAAATATTCGTCCTCGTTCATTGGCGCGGCGAATTTTGAAAATCTATTTTATTTATTTCACTCGTGTTCTGTCGCGGAGATTTTCCAATGTTCACTTGTCAATTCACTCGCGATTTATTACGGTGAATTTTCCGGATATTAATTTAAATTTTCGCGCATTCTCCGATGCCGAATTTTAATAAAATTAATTTATTCACTCACGAGTTGAATAACATTTTTAGTGAGTTCACTGTTCGATTCACTCGCGTTCTAAAACTCGGTGAATTTTCGAGAGTTCGATGAATATTGACGCGACCTGTAGCACTGTGTATTCACTAGCACATAGTGCATACGGTCTTTTTGGCACGTCGAATTGAACGTTCCAGTGTTTTTTTTTCTCATTATTCACTCGCGCCCGTTGACACGGTGAATTTTCAAGAGTTCGATGAATATTGACGCGACCTGTAGCACTGTGTATTCACTAGCACATAGTGCATACGGTCTTTTTGGCACGTCGAATTGAACGTTCCAGTGTTTTTTTTTTCTCATTATTCACTCGCGCCCGTTGACACGGTGAATTTTCAAGAGTTCGATTTATTTTGACGCGACCTGTAGCACCGTGCACTCGCTCGCACGTGGTGCGTACGGTCTTTTGACGCGCCGAATTTTAATGTTTTTGTTTTGATTATTCACTCGCGTATGTTGACACGGTGAATTTCCAAAGATTTCAACTGTATATTCGGCTACGTTCCGCAGCGTGCCGAATTTTTGTGACCTTTTATTTTCCCATTATTCGCTCGCGATTTTGACGAGTCAGGGAAATGGGCTAAATTTTCGTTTTATTCGCTCGCGTTCATCCCCGAGTCGAATTTTTGAGAATTAATTCGATTATTCATCCGATTGTCTTCATCGACAAGCGGAATTATTCGTCAATTCCCCCCTTTTTTATTATGATGCGCCCGCGTTCTTTTACGCGGCGCACTTCGAAAAAAAAATTTATTTTCGACGTGGACTGTACCACCGTGCGTTCGCTCACACGTGGTGCGTACGATCGCCGGTGCATTGTCACATACATTTACGCGCGCGTTTAGCGGTGCGACAATTACTCACACCTTGCCGTATTGATAAGCGCGCTGGACCCTCGCGAGACGTCGATAGCGATTAATTTTTTGCTGACGCCGAGGATTTCTCTCGACGTTCGGGCCCTTATTGAGACCCATTATTCAGTCTTAGCTAGCTCGTCGAGACGCGCAGTTTGCGAAGTGTCGAGAGGACTTCGGATTATTTCCCCAAAAAAAAAAAAAGTGTTGTGCGATGTGCGAGAGGACTTCAGACGCCGCTTACGACTGGGCTATGGCCCGATTCAGGATTAATTGGCACATGAGGAGGCGCAATGATGGACGCGCCCTTAACGTAAGTGTTTTATTCACCTCATTTATTTGGTTTTAATTTATTTATTATTCGATCGTGGTTGCGACCTGTCGAATTTTTAATTTAAATATCCGCGCTCATCTGTTGCCGCATTTACTTTGCGGCTGTATGAAGCGCGCACGAGGGAGACAGAGATAGCGCGATCCGCGCTCTCTGTCGAACGAGGGGGATAGCGCGATCTGCGCTCTCTGTCGAACGAGGGAGATAGCGCGATCTGCGCTCTCTGTCGAACGAGGGAGATAGCATGATCCGCGCTCTCCACGGAGCGATAGTGACGCACACGAATATATGTGTTTCACTTCGTGTTACGTAGTTCGCTCACGGTTTCTCAGCGAGTCAATTTTATTCGAATTGTTTTGTCACTCGCGATTCAATCAAACTTCGCGGCAAATAATATTTGTTTATTTATTTATTTGTTCTATTTTTTTTTTTTTTTCCAGTTCCATATCCGGATCCTGGCGACTGGAGGAAGGATATCGGCCCAGCTGATGGGCCCCATCCTTTTTTTCTTCCGTCGTCTGGAAGAGGACAAGCGGCGCCTGGCGCTGGAACGTGCCCGCAGGGCGGCCTACGTAGAGAACGACCCGGGACTCACCCGGCTCTTCGCCGAAGAGGAGGATGAAGAACTTTGGGAGTGATTCGTAAGTACTCTCGGTCCGCTTAATTTATTAATTTGATATTATCCGAAAATTAATCGGATTTGTATTTTTGTGTGTTCCAGTTCGGAACGAGTTCTCTAATTTGGAGCGCCACCCCTTTTTTATTATTTTTTTTTTTTTATGATCGTTTGACAATTACGATATTTTATAACCGCAAATATTTTTTTATTTTTTAATAATAAAACCTAAGGTGGCCATTTAGTTTGTTTTACATTTATTCACTCGGATTCTTCGACCCGGTAAATTTTTGAATTATTTTAGTTATTATTCGATCGCGTTCGACGCCGTACCGAATTTTAGGAATTCCGTATAATTATTTCACTCGCGTTCGTTGACCCGATGAAATTTTGGAATTGTTATTAGATTTTTTTTTTTTTTTTTTTTTTTTTTTTTTTTAATTTAATTTTTTCGACGGCGATATCTCAGGGGCTCCATTAATCGCCTGTCCACTAGTCGACTCAGAGGTCGATCTTCGACGTGTTCGACGAGGGCTCAGAGGTGACTCGGGCGTGTATATCGCACGTCATATATTTTATTTGCTTGACTCATTTCGAATGAGATCAAATTTATGAAATTTTTTATTTAATTTAATTTTTCACTCGCGTTCGTCGACACGGCGAATTTTGAAATTTCAAATTTAAGAATTTATATTTCCTTTATTTCACTCGCGGTTTGTTTAGCGCGACGAATTTTCGGATTATTTTGTCTATTCGGTCACGTTCAGTGGCGTGCCGAATTTTCAGAATTGTCCTTCCGTAATTATTCACCCGCGTTCTTTGACCCGGTGATTTTTAGAAGATTTATATTTTATTTTATTTCCGAACCATCCGATGGCAATCCCACCGCTGCCACCAAAAATTTCACATGTTACGTCCTGTGCGGTGGTAACACTGTGAATGTCAATAAAAATGTCCTCCGTTTTTGAACGGACTGAGCCGTTCAGGGATCGGAGACCATCGGATGGGTTGTTTCGATAAATAGTTTTTGACACTTGATTTTAAATTTAAAACTTAACGAAAGAATTTATTTTAAACTGAATGAAACTCACGAACTCTTCGGTCCGCGTTATACATTTTTTTATATTGGTACAATTTTTGTTTTAAATTTGATTGTAGTTGTAGGGCTCGACCTCGCGGGTCGAGCCCCCCGATTCGTAAATTCAAATACTCGCGTTCGATCGTTGTCGGCGAGGATACTCCTTAAGAATTAAGTTTGAGTTTGAGGCTCGACCTGACTGGTCGAGCTCCAAGTTTCGACTGACTGAAAAGAAGCGCGGTTCTGACCGCGTAATAATTTTTATTTCGCATTAGTGCAGGGCGTAGCACATCTCAAAGGTGTGCAGCGCCCTGTCTTTACCGTGGGATTGCTGACTTTGCTCAGCATCCCATCGTGAGAAAGCGCTGATAAGAGCGCTACTGAATACTACACCACCATCATCAGCGTGGGACCGCTGATGGTGGTGGGAAAAATTTTAGCGATATACATTTCGAATTCGACGCTAACGGTTTGCCGTTAGCGTATTTTTAAAATTAACAAAAATATTTTCTTTTTCACTAATTTTATTTGCCCGGACGTAACAATTGATTGGTTGATTTATTATGCCTTAGTAAAAACTTTTAGGCAAATCGTTAAACATAATCAGTATACAACTTAAAAATTAGATAACATAAGATATTTTGTGGATATTTTCGAAATAGAATAAACATAATTTTGAGTACAAAGTAGTGATAATCAAAATGCAAAAATATAATAATCGTGAAAACAAGTAAAATAAAATGAAATAAAATAAAACATAATAAAACTATGATCGTAAAGAATAACATAATAGCGTAAGTGCTTTTCTTACTGTCGTTCGAAATCGGCTAGCTCAGACTGCAGTAAGTAATCGAAAAGCTTACTTTTAAATGCCTCACATGTCGCCTCATTAGTGAGCAGTGGCGGTAACGAGTGCCAAAAGTAGACTGCAGAAAGATGAAAAGAGTTTCGGTAACAAGCCGTGCGATGAATAGGGATGTGAAAGTATTCTTGCATACCCGTTCTTTGTGAGGCGCGTAGTGAAGCATTTTTTAGAGTAAAAAGTTCGCTTAAATATTCGATACTATCCCCGTGCCTAACTCGATAGGCGTATGTACCAAGGAATAAGAGCCTCCGATTTCTTACCGATAGCCAGTTTAACCTAAGCCTATATGGAGTAATATGCACGTCCCGTCTCAGATCAAATATGAAGCGAATCGTGCAGTTAACTAGTTTTTGAAGTTTGCGATCGAGCTCATTTGTTACATCGTGATAAACTAAGCAACAGTAATCGATAAGTGGAAATATAAGGGTTGTAACTAACTTAATTCTAAGGTCCAGCGAAAGCGAAAGCTTATGGAATTTTAATTTATGTAGTGAGTAATGGATTTTCTGCGATATTGATGCTACGTGATTGTGCCAAGATAAGTCAACACTCATAATAACCCCGAGATTTCGCGCCTCAGTAGCGTACGGAATAGCTTGGCCATTAACGACAATCCGAGGAAGATTGTTCAGGTCGATCGATCTAACGCAAGCATTACTACCTAGTATCATTACTTTTGATTTAGCTAGATTTAGTTTTAATCCGTTCAATTGAGCGTAATCGAAGATGGCAGAGGCATCATGCGCAATTCTCTCTAGACCCTGATGCAGTAATCGCGGGAAACAACTCAGGTAGATCTGCGTATCGTCAGCAAAGATCATGTGATTAGAATATTGGAGACTAGATCCGATGTCGTTAATGAACAGAGAGAATAGGAGTGGTCCGAGCACCGACCCCTGTGGCACTCCTGTCGTGACATTTAGCCAATTCGAAGGTGAATTTTCTTCATCCAAGACCGCCTGAGATCTGCCTGTTAGATAAGAATAGAACCAGTGCAGCGTGGATTGAGTGAAGCCGAAGGTCTTTAGTTTACTCAACAATAGTACATGAGACACAGTGTCGAAAGCTTTACTGAAGTCAAACAGTATAAGAATAGTCACTTTCTTCTCATCGACGGCCTTGCGTATGTCGTCCGTCACTCGTAGTAAGGCCGTTTGAGTACTGAAACCAGCTCTGTAGCCGGATTGTCTAGAATCGAGGAGATCATTTTCATCGATGAAACGTGAAATCTGCTTGTGCACAATACGTTCTAAGATTTTCGAGAGTTCGGGAAGATTGGCAATGGGGCGAGTGTCCGAAGGAGAAAGAGGAGTTCGAATTTTAGATAGCGGTCTTATAAAAGCTTGTTTCCATGATGAAGGGAAATAGGAGAGATCCAGAGAGCTGTTGAAGAGTGTTAAGAGTAGAGACGAGACACATGGCAGCGCTTGGTTAATGCAGAAAGGAGAGACTTGGTCGACACCAGAGGAGTGAGAGCTGGAAGGAGATCGTTTTATAGCTTCGAGGAGATCACTGAGGGTAATTGGATTAAAGGAAAAGAAGGGTGAAGACTCGGGAACTAAAGACAGAGCAGTATCGAATTCATTGATAGAACAAGCCGGAGAGGAATTAGAGACGGACGCATAGAACGTGTTGAGCGTATCGGCTGAGAAAAATTGGAGAGGAGAAGCTAACGACGATTTGACGAGACCCAGCCTCGTAAGCTCTTTCCACAACTTGTTAGGATCGTTAATGTTGTTTAAACTTTGAAATTGAAATTGACTCTTAGCTGCTTTGATCGCGTCATTAATTTCATTTCTTTCTTGACGGTAGATCGCGAAATCTAGTACACTATTGGACCTTTTCGCTCGCTTGTAGAATACGTTTCGATTTTTGATTCTTCTCTTGAGGTCGTCTGTTAGCCATGGCGCTGGAGGCCTCTTTACGGAAAAAGCGCGAAACGGTGCGTGTTGATCGAGAGCATCCAGCAGCGCATGCGATATCGCGAGAGTGAACGAGTCTAAATCGTTAACCGACTGAACAGCGCCGCGCAATTCGAGATTACAGAGAATTTCATTGAGAGAAGCGTGAAAATTAGTTGCGTTAAATCGTCGAAAATCTCGTCTTATGAGTTGGCGCGGTTCGAGCGACGGAGCATCGAATTCGTAGGATATCGAGAGTAGATCGTGACCGGCAATGAATGGTGCATCGGTTTTAGAGCACACAATGAGTTTATCCGCAGAATCGACAATAATAACGTCAAGCCACGAGTCACTGGTCGCTGTGTGGAACGTAGATTCAAAGGCAACTAAGTGCAGGGAGAGAGAAAAAACTCAGCTTCGTAAATACTTCGATTCGAAAGAATCACTCATGAGATTACAATTAATATCACCTCCGATAATGATATTTTGATACGCATGAGAGAATTGCGCAAGACGATCAGAGAATTCATCGAGCAGGAGGCCCTTAGGACGTCTGTAAATCGATGCTAACAGCACGGGTGGCGAATAGTTAGATCGAAGATCGATGATTAAGAACTCCGGAGAGTTAGTAAACTCGCTCGGGGAAGAAGCTAGGACGGTTGCTTTGAGTGACTCGTGAACATAGCAAGCTACTCCACCTCCTTCTTTCCCTTCACGATCATTACGAATTATAAAGTAGTTATTTAGTTTTACAAGGTCGTCCGAAATATGAGAGTGTAGCCAAGTTTCCGATATAGATATTACATGAAAAAAGTTCTCTGAAAAGTATAAACGAATAAAATCAATATGACCGAGAAGCGAATTAGCGTTGAACTGTGCGATTTTTAAACGTTTATTGACATTAACCAGTGCTGTAGTTAAAGTGTGCTCGATCGGAACCGCCGGTCAACCAAGGAGTGCGAGATCAGCGTCGGAGTGAATCGTTATAATCGGGCCGCCATCGACGCGGCGAACAAGAATACGCCCTGATCTGACCCACACATTCTTGTGTCCAGTGATTTTTACTTTATCTTTAGTACGACGCAAGAGGCTGTATTTTTCGGCTGACAATAACTCGTTGACGTAAACAAATCCCGTGTGCGAAGAGCCAAATACATCCGCGATAGAAGTATTACGCTTGGCTCTCTTCTTATCGATAATATAATCTTTGACCTGCGCCGATTTCAACGAGACGATGAACGATTGCTTCGCGTTGGTTGCATTTTGCGGCACAGATTGTTGATTACCTACGATTGCTTTGCGATTCATAACGCGAACTCCGAGAACGTCGCTAAGCAAATGAGGAACTTCGAGAGTGTTAAAAACTTTAGTGATGATTTGAACCTGATCTAAGTTAATGTCACACGGGACACCAGCAACAATTATCTCACTAGAAGACGGTGCGGCGGAGCCAGCAGCTTTCAATTGATCAACTTCTCGTTTTAAGTATTCATTTTGTCTAGACAACTGATTTAACAGAGCATCGTGCTCTTCGAGTTTTTTTACGAGATTAGGTAGTCCGCTGACTTTCTCTGCAATATCTCTATTGGTTTGAAGTTGCTCGTTAATAAACTTGTCCATTTTCTCATCGGACGCTGTGAGTTTATCGTAAATCTGTTTCAGTAAATCGTTCGAACCTGCGTGGGCAGAAATGCCACTCGCGGACTGAGTAAAGCTCATGTTTGATTCGCGCGGAGAAGAATCAGGCAGAAGATATTTAAAATTTTCGACGCAACAAGTGTTAGCTGTTCGGTATAGTATGTAGGTCTTGCAGCAGCCCGGATGAAATTTTTTTTCGCAGTTCGAGCAAACAAGAGAATCACCAGCGATAGTCTTCGTGCACTTGTCGCACTTGATGGTCGGCATGCGGGGGTTTGAGTCTACGCTGAGAGATTCCAGCTGAACCCGGAAATGTTACCTCATCGACCGCTGATTGGAGTAAGGATAAAGAGTAGATCGATATTATCGATCACGACGCTGCGCAGAAGATCAATTATCCAGCGAGGAAAGCGGTGGAGTGTCGATGACAGATGGCGCTGAGAGATAGGCAGGAGATAGGCGAGCGATCAATCAGCGTTTCCAATGCAAGGCGCATGCGCACACCAGCTCCACATCGACTGATAGACGTTCAAGGCCACAGTCTCGGAAAGTGAGGTTAGCAAAAGCGTGTTGCAATTCGTCCAAATATCACTCTCCACATCAAAGGAAAAGCAGAATTGATATATTCTGGATGAAAATGCAACTTTCAGCATGCGATAGCCTGCAACAAAACGGCCCGTGGGCACGAGGCGGCAGAGAAAAAGTAGATAGACGAAATAGCGTTGACAAGTAGCTGCTTAGTACTCACAGAGAGAGAGGGAGAGAGGGAGAGAGAGAGAGAGATTGATTGATTGATTGATTGAGTTTATTTAGCAATTTGCTACTTCATAATACATTTGTTTCTTACATCTAGTCTTATTCTACATTACGCACATTTTTCTTTTTCCTCAATGTTCTCCAGTATTTCGGCTCGACTTTTCTCCTTACTCTACCTTTGCATCTGTTTACGACAAACTTTCTACATTCTCAGATAATCACAATCGTTGAATTTTTATTGCAGTCTTTTTGGTATGTTTTTTTCACACCATCTTTTATCTCTTATGAGATTTGTTAGGTCTCTCCGGAACTGTTCTAGTGTTCTTGCCTTTCTGATCTCTACTGGAATACCATTAAAGATCTTGATCCCTTCATAATACAAATCGTTTTGACCCGTCCTTGTATTTCTTCTGTTTACTGACAATTGAGAAACTTGACGCATATTGTATCTATGTTGTTCTCCCACTTCGTTTATTGCTGTGTTCATATATTCAGGCACTAGATTATTTCTTATTTTATATATTAGTTTACACACATTGAAGACTATTCTTTGCTTTACAGACATAAATCCTAATACATCTAGCATTTGTACGATTGGTGTATCCCTATGGCATCTGAGTACCGCACGCATACCTCGATTTTGTGCTTCTTGCAACAAGTCCAACTCCTTGGTGTTTATATATATCCCTAATGTGTTACAGTACTCAAGATGTGGTGCTATTATTGTTTTATAAACTATCACGCGCACGCGCGTATACCGATAAATCTTTTCCTACTCTAAATAAATAAGACGCTTTTTTGCCTACTTTCCTTGCCGTTATTTCGATGTGTTCATCAAATTTTAATTTATTGTCAACTGTTACTCCTAGATATTTAAAACTGTTAACTTCCTCTATATCTTGTTATTTTATGTGTACTTTTTCATTTGTGTTGTGTATTATTGTTCTTACCCCGCTTACGAACATGCATTTTGTTTTTTTTATATTTATTTTCAACTTATTCCCATTGAACCACCCATCTATCCTTTTTAAGTCAGCATTCAGTCTGTGTGTTATACTTTCTTTGTCTCTTCCCGTTATATATATTGCCATGTCATCTGCAAACAGTTTTATTTTGCTGTATTGAAGTACTTTCACTATGTCATTTATAAAAACAATAAACAAAAACGGTCCCAGTCCCCGTGCCCTGCGGTACTCCTATTGTTACTGATTTTGCATTCGACATACTATTTCCAAATTTTACTCTTTGAAGTCGTCTTGCTAGGTAACTCTCGAGCCACTCAATTACTATTCCGTCAAGTTCATACATTGTCATTTTTTAAATTAGAATATTCCTGTCTACGGTCTCAAACGCTCTCGTCAAATCAATAAAAACTACTCCAACAATATTCTTTTCGTCATATTCTTGTTTCCATCTGGATATTACAAACTGTAGTGCTGTTTCGCACGAATGATTGCTTCTAAATCCTGATTGCATTTCTGTCAGTATCTTGTTGCATTCAAAATGTTCAACAATTTGATTCCTTACCACTGTTTCCAGTAATTTTTCATATACGGGCAAAACATTGATCGGTCGGAGTTCCTCGGCTTTTTTTGTGTTTTTCGCTTTTGGTATCGGTACCACTATCGACATTTTCCATTCTTCTGGGAATTCACCAGTCTCCATTGATTCGTTAATTAGATTTAGGACTTCAATTCCAATATCTTTCAATGCTATCTTCAATATATTCATACTTATACCATCTGTGCTATCCGATTTATTCTCCATGTTGGCTATCGTTTTATTTAATTCCTCCATTTCAATTTCTTTAAACACGACCATTTTACCATTTTCTCTCGTTCCAATTTCATACTCTATTCCTTCTTCACTTACATTTAACTCACTTGTAATCTCTACTATGCTTTCGATAAAATATTCATTTAGTACATTTGATATTGCAACTTCCCCTTCTATTTTGATTCCCCTGCATGTAATGCTCTTTGGTACTAGTTTTTTACTATTTTTTTTACCATTTATAACTTCTTTTAGCGTTTTCCATAGTTGTTCAGGTTTTCTTTTGTTGTCGTCAATTTTTTGGTCATAGTATTCACGTCTACTCTTTCTAATTATATTCACTACATTGTTCCTGGCTATCTTAAATCTATTCCAATCTTCCTTTGTCTTCGTTCGTTTTGCTTTTTTGTATAGGTCATCTCTTACACTGGTTTGATGTTTTATTTCCTCTGAATACCACGGTGAGCATTTCCATTTCTCAGGTACCCGAAATTCCTTCCAGGGTGCACTCGCGTTCAGTGCCTCCCTAATTACATTTACTATGTTTGTTGCCTTTTGATCAATTGTTACTCTTTCGTTTGCCACGTTATTGTTATCGTCAATTCTTAAAATCGTATCTCGGTATTTTCTTACGTTTTCTCTGAATTTCTCGTCCATGAATTCTTTAAAATTGCTACCCCGGTAAACATTGTACTTTGTGTTTTCTTCTGGGCCTTCGAATGAAATGCTCACCATTGAATGATCTGTTATTTTGGGAGTACGTTGTACCTCAACCTCCGTACTGATATTGGAGAATACTAGGTCGATCATTGTTTCAGATCTCTCTACTATTCTCGTTGCTTCCTTTACTCTTTGTTTTAATCCGAGTATTCCCATTACCTCACATAGTTTCATTGAATAAAAATCTCCGCTCAATAGATTCAAATTAAAGTCGCCTGTCACAACGCAGTTATAGCTACAACTAACTTGTTCCAATTCGTTTTCGATAATCTCTATAAATCTGGAATCGCTCGTACTCGGCGAATGATATATTCCGGTTATTGTTCCTTCGTACCATTTTTCTTTGATCGATATTACTATCAACCACGTGTTCTGTTCTACGTTCATGTTTTTTCTAATTTTATATGTTATGTCTTTTCTTATAAATATTAATACTCCTCCCGTTTTACTGTTTTCAGAGTCGCATCTTGTACACTTGTAATTTTCTATGTCAATTTCATGGTCTTCTACTATTTCTGTTACGTGTGTATCCGTCAAGATAACAATACATGGCTTTTGACTATTTATGATTTGATTTTCTATTTGTTCCTTGTGGCTGAGAAATCCTTGTACGTTAAGACAGACTAGTTGCTAGATCATTGCGTTGTATTCTACGTTACGTTGTTTCCTGTCAATTACTTTGCGCATGTATGGACAGTTTCGATCGTTTGCCGCGTGGTCGATCTCAACATTAAACATATCTTCCCGATTTTCCATTTCTTGCCTTTGTGCTTGCTTGCAACAGTTTATACATTTTAAGTCCTGACTATCACAGTTTTCCGTTTTGTGTCCTCCCCCCCCCCCCCCCCCCCCCCCCCCCTCCCCACCATCCCCCATCCCTCACGTCCTTGTATTTCCTTACTATGCGTATTCCTCTCGGCTCAAGATTGTTTTGCTTCACTATGATTTCTTCGATGTCTCCGTTGTCCTGTTCGGCTACATCAGCGTGGACGCCGAGTATCTTCATCGTCGGCCACTTCCCTTTCGGTTTTTCAGCTCGGAATTCTCCCATTGTGTCCTTTATTGCTTCTTGTAGTGTATTTGTGTATAGTGTATACACTCCTCGTCGTTCATACATGACACTGCTATCCCGCCGTCTCGGATTCTCTTGATTCTAGATATTCCAATTCCCAATGTGACCGGGTCAATCTGTTGCTTCATTATTGCTCTTGTTCTTTCACTTATTTGGTATTGTTTGAATCTGTCGGGTTGCACTTGTTCTTGTCTAGACCCTTTCGCTCCGCCCTCTTCCCCCTTCCTGCCATCGTCGGTTTCTGTCATTTCCTTGCTCTTCGGTTTTATTAACACTGTTGATTCAGATGTCCTTTTTTGTGTGACCTCGGCATATGTTTGGTGCGTCGCCTTCCTCATCCTGCTGTCGCGGGTTTCTTTTTCCATTCTTTGCATTCTGCGATTTATTTCATCAAGTTGTCCCAACAGCGCCATTGTTGCTTTCTCCACTTCTTGTCGAACGATATCCCGAATCATGTTTTTCACTTCGCTGAGAGGTACGTACTGTTCCTCACTTGCTGTTTCTTCTGTGTAGACTATTTCATTTACTTCTTCTTCTTCGTCCTCCATTTGCCTCCTCCTTTTATTTTTACTTGTTCCAGTGCATGTATCCTTAACGGGTATGGATTCGGTGTGCCCTCCGCATGCCACTAGCACGTTATTTGCATTCAGTGTTTTATGTGTTTTCACGCATCGTGAATGGAATTTCTGTTTACATTTCTTACAGACCGCAGCGATTTTGGCGATACTGTCCTCACATCTTTCACATTTCGTTTGTTTCTCACTCATTTTCGTTCTTCTTTTTCGTTCATGTCAAGTGACCGTAACTGCCGGCAATTGACCGTTTCGGTCCCGTTCCACGCGTTCCGTCGTGGTAGACCCTGCTGCCGCAATGTGCGTATGGCGCTCGCTTCGGGGCCAGATCCAATATGGCCGACCCCGCTTGCTTGACAGGCCACTGGCTCGTATTATTTCTTAGATGTTTCTTGCTAACATTTTATGCTCTCCATGCATACTTATGGTGTTGGATACCTTAAATTTTTGGTGTAAGCTTGACAATGTTGTACTCACTCGACTTGACAGCGACTCTCGCACACATCTGCTCCAAAAGAGAGAGAGATTGATTGATTGATTGATTGATTTATTTATGCCTTAGATTACTGTGAGGCAAAATTAGACAAAGCATCGTGAAAAATAATAATTTGTACAGTGAATTAGATGAAACAAGGTCGAATCAGTACTAAACCTAAAACTAAAACTAAGCCTAAAACTAATACTACTCGCAAAGAAATATCCGCAGATATATTGTGGATATGTTAATGAGTGTAGATACCGGAAATCCGGTTAACAAAAATAAAGATGAATAATAAAGATAAAGATAAGAGATCTCTCCGAACATCCAAAGAAATCAAAAGAAAATAGAACGACATAACAAAAATATACCAATAACAATTGCAATAATAAAAATAAAAATGAAAATAAAAAATAAAAATACAGATAAAAATAACGGTAACCGTAAACTTAACAACTTAACTTAACAACCGACTTCGGGTAACTCTAACCGCTAGACTTAGACAGCGACGTTCATTTCGGAGAAGAGTAGATGCTGATATAAGCTTTGTTTGAAAGAAGCCAGAGTCGGAAGCGATGTAATCGACACCGGGAGGGAATGCCACAGGTAGACCGCAGACAGGTGAAATGAGTTGCGGTAGGCCTCAGTTCTGTGCGGGGGAGTATGAAAATACTCGGAAGTCGGTACTCGAGCTGAGCGCCGCGCGTCGGGTCGGATCGGCCCGAAAAGTTCGCGCAGATACCCGACCCCATTGCCCTGACGAATTTCATAGGCATTCGCTCCTAGGAAGTACAACCTACGATTTGCGACGGACAACCACCCGAGCCGATGCCTGTACGGCGTGATGTGATCGTCGAGACTCAGATCGAAAATGAAGCGAATAGCGTAATTGATTAGACGCTGCAGCTTCGTGTCGAGCTCCCCAGTGACGTCGTGATACACTAAGCAACAGTAGTCGATGTGAGCAAAAATCAAAGTCGATATTAGCTTCGTTCTCAACTGTTGCGATAGTGAGTACCTATGAAATTTCAACTTGTGAAGAGAAAAATGTACTTTCTGGCTGATATGTGCAACATGGCTGGCCCAAGAAAGGTTGTCGCTCATGATCACCCCCAGATTGCGCGCTTCTTTAGCGTATGGCAGAGCTACTCCATTAACCGTGATAGAAGGCAGAATATCCGCGTCAAGGGATCGAATGTAAGCACTACTGCCCAGAATCATTACTTTGGATTTCGAGAGGTTGAGCCTGAGTACGTTCGAGTTAGCGTAGTCGAAAATAGCCGCGGTGTCTGCAGCAATGCGATCGAGACCCTGCTGTAATAGTCGTGGCGGACACCGAAGGTAGATCTGCGTATCGTCGGCAAATATCATGTGACTGGAATACTTGAGACCTGCACTAATGTCATTGATGAAAAGCGAGAATAATAGTGGGCCTAGTACAGAGCCCTGCGGCACGCCAGATGACACGGTTTGCCACTGCGAGATGTTATTGCGTTCGTCGATAACTGCCTGAGTACGTTCGGTCAGATATGAGTAGAACCAAGCAAGGGTGGGGTCAGATAAGCCGAAGGTTTTCAGTTTCGTTAACAAGCGAACATGAGAAACAGTGTCGAACGCTTTGCTAAAATCGAATAAGACGAGTATCGTGATCTCCTTGTTGTCAATGCCCTTGCGAATATCGTCTCCCACCCTTAACAGAGCCGACTGCGTGCTGAAGCCGGGCCTATATCCTGACTGTCTTGAATCCAGAAGATCATTGCCAGCTAAGAACTGGCAAATCTGCTTGTGCACAATACGTTCGAGTATTTTCGACATCTCGGAGAGATTAGCGATAGGTCGCGTATCGGAGGGCGAGAGAGGATTTCTTATCTTCGAGAGAGGTCTGATGAAGGCTCGTTTCCAAGCAGACGGAAAGTGCGAATAGCGAAGCGAGCCGTTAAATAGATCACGAAGAATCGTTGAGATTAGAGGCAGACCATGATTTATACCGAAGAACGGGATTCTGTCTGAACCACTGGAAAGCGAGTTGCTCGATAAAAGTGCAATCGCCTCGCTCAAATCGCTTTGAGATATCTCGCAGAATGCAAAAGATGGTATTCCGTCAGTGACCGAAGCGATGGCCGTAACGAAGTCTTGAAACGAGCAGGCGGGGGCGGAGTTGATAATCGACGCATAAAAACGATTCAACTCGTCGGCGCTGAAGAATTTCAAGGGCGACGATAAGCTGGATTTGACGAGTCCGAGCCTTGCAAGCTCCTTCCACATTCTGTTAGGATCGTTGATCGTGCTGAGCAGATCATATTGATATTGCCTCTTAGCCTTTTTGATATCGATGTTGAGCTCGTTTCTGATGTGCCTGTAGATCGCGAGACCCAAGAGACAGTTTGACCGTTTGGCTTGCTTGTATATCGTATTGCGATTGCGAATTCGAGATTTGAGCTCTATCGTAAGCCACGGTAACGGTGCTTTCTTCGCAACAAAAGAACGCATGGGAGCATGAGTATCGAAGGCGTGAGAGAGAGATGAAGAGAGTGCATCGGTCAGAGCATCCACGTGATTGGACGAAGTCACAGGCTCAAGCGGCACGTGAGCCCGAATAACGTCCTGGAGAGTGCGAAGGAACTGTTCAGGCACGAAATTCTTAAAAACTCTTCTCGTAAGAAGACATTGTTCGCTTGAGGACACGTCGAAGTTATAGGAGATCTCGATTAAATCGTGACCAGCTATAAATGGACAGTCAGACTTACGGAAAGTTAGTAATTTCTCGCGACTATCGATGATAAAAACGTCTAACCACGAATCCGTCGTGGCTGTGTGAAAGGTCGGCTCCGACTCGACTACGCAGAGCGACAGCGAGTATGCCCAGTTACGCAAATAGTTGGATTCATAGTCGTCTCGCAAGAGATTGCAGTTTAGATCGCCGGATATAATAATGTTTCTGTACGCGTGAGAAAAACGATTGAGTGACTCAGAGAAACTATCTAACATCAGTCCTTTCGGGCGACGATAAACAGACGCATACAAAAGCGGCGGCGAAGTGTTAGAGCGTATATCCAGTAACAGGAACTCGGGTGCATTTGAAAAAATACTCGGAGACGAAGCAAGAACCTTTACCTTTAATGAATCGTGAACATAACATGCAACGCCCCCGCCTTCTTTCCCTTCGCGATCGTTGCGCACAATAAAATAATTCTTAATATTAACGAGATCATCGGAGATATGCGAATGTAGCCAAGTTTCAGAAATGGAAATGATATGATAAAAGTTAGATTGAAGGTAAAGGCGAACAAAATCGATGTGACCGAGCCGCGAATTAGCATTGAATTGAGCTATCTTAATTGGTGTGTGAGCGTTACGTGAGCCAGAGTTCGTTTGCGAGTGTGTCGAATGAGCCGGCAGCCCTCGCGAGAGTCAGACGAGTTGAGCAAGATCGGCATCCGAATCTATAGAGATGATCTGTGTACCATCGTCGCGCCGAACGGAGATACGTCCCGACCTAACCCAAACGTATTTATAGCCTTTCGCCTTAGCTTTGTCTTTCGTGCGCAAGTACAGATTGTAGGTGTCTGACGGCAGTAATTCGTTGACGTACACGTTGCCAGTCTGTTCAATTCCAAATACGTCTTTAATAGATAGACTTCCCGTTTTTTTCCAATAATAAAGTCTCTGATGCTCGATGACTTAAGCGAGACAACCAGAGAAGAAGTCGAGGGCGCAGTGACAGCCCGTTGGTTGTCACCCGATGGCGTCTTTCGAGCCATGGGGCGAACACCCAGTACGTCTGAATACAAATTTTCGACGCCGAGAGCGACGAAGACTTCGGATGTCGCATGCTGAAGATTTTCGCTCGCACTGTTCGGGATTCCCGAGATTATTATTTCGCAAGAGCTAGCCCAAGTTTGAGGACGAACACTCGAGGATTTCAGTAGCTCGATCTCGCGTTTCATACTAGCATTTTGTTCAGAAAGCTGGTGAAGCAGCGCGTCATGCTCATTCACTTTTTTTGTCAGACTCGGAATGCCACTAACCTTCTCCGCGATATCTTTGTTAGTTGCAGTTTGCTCGTTAATAAACTTAGATAATTTAGCGTCGGACGAATTTAGCTTAGCGAGAATTTGCTGAAGAACATTATCCGTACTTGCAGATTGCGTACCGACATTCGGATCGCGAGGTGTCGAAGACATTGTCGCACGAGCTGGCGAGAGAGAGTTAGCAAGATAATTAAAACTAGTGACGCAACACTGACTCGCGGACTTAGCTACGATATAAGCAGAACAACAACCCGGATGGAAGCTTTTGAAACACACCGGACACACCAATTTTCGCCCCGCGACGTTTTTAGTGCACTTGAAGCACTTGGAGTTCGGCATACGGATGACCCAGTGAGAACAGTCTGGGATCTTCTTAGTTGATTGTCGATAACGTAGGCGGAGAGAGACAGTCGTGGTAGCTGAAGCGTGCGACGAGAGAGGCGCTGGTGCGAAATTAAGCTGCAATGCTGCCACTACTGTTGAACACTGGTACTAAGCGTCACGTTGAGAGCCAATCACGCTGCCAGAAGCGTTGGTGCATGCGCAGATGAGTCAAGGTCAAGCGACCGATAGCGAGAGAGATGACGTAGGGCGATCCACAGGTTTTTGAGGTTAGAAAAGTAAATCACTTTCCACCGAGATTATGCCGTGAATGTGAAGAGCGGCGTGCAAAATTTTTATCTCAGAGTGGAAAGCAGAAATTGAACATGCTTAGACCTGCAACAAAATCGCCCAAGGGCAAGAAGCGACAGACTAGAGCTCAAAAAATATGGAGCGAAAAAACGAGTGACAGTTCTACTCACAGAGAGAGAGGAGAGGGAGAGAGGGAGAGAGGGAGAGAGGGAGAGAGGGAGAGAGGGAGAGATTGATTGATTGATCGAGCGTTTATTTAGCCATTGCTACTTGTTACACGTCTTTCCTTACTTGCTAACTTACGATCTACCTTACTCGCCAATTAAGACTCACAACTATTCGTTTTTCTTGTTTCGCTTCCGATTTGTCTTCATGTGCGTTCCTTTATATACTTCACTAGCAGTCTTTTAAATTCTTTCACTTCTTCAGTTGCTTTTATTTCTTCACTTAACTTATTGTACATTTCGAAACCAGCGTACGTTATGCATTTCTTTACTGTATTTGTTCTGCAATACTTTACTTTTATTTCACCTCTCTGTCTAGTGTTGTATTTATGGTTTTCTCCAACCTCTTCCATTTCATCAATAAGATATTTTGGCGTCAGTCCGTTTTTTATTTTATGTACAAACACACACACATTAAATTCCATTCTTTCTCTAATATTCATGAAGCACAACGTATCTAACATATCTTTTACTCGAGTATATTTATCGCATCTTAAAATTGCACGCATTGCTCTATTTTGCGTTTTTTGTAGTATATCCATCCAGTGTTGGCTCACGTTTACTAACAGTGTATTACAATAGTCGAAGTGCGGTGCTATTATTGTTTTGTATATAGTAACCAAAGTGTTCATCGAGACGTATTTATTTACCCTGTACATGAAATTAACCTTTTTTGCCACCTTCTTTACTATAAATGCTGCATAACAGTCAAATTTTAAGTTATTGTCAATTGTAACTCCTAAATATTTCATACTTTGTACTTCTTCAATATGTTCATTTTCTATTCTAATATCACAAGAGTTTTCTATGTACTGTTTTCTTTGGTCATGTATTATCATAAATTTCGTCTTAGCAGTATTTAAGCGTAATGAGTTTATTTTTAGCCATTTCATCACTCTTCGCAAGTCAGAGTTCAATTTTCTTTCTATTTGACACGGGTCTGTACTACTCACATAAATGATTGTATCGTCTGCGAACATTTTACATTTACAATATTTCAGTTGTTTAACAATGTCGTTTATATAAATTACAAATAATAACGGGCCCAATACGGATCCCTGTGGCACACCGAATACTGTCCTTTTTTTCTCTGACATTTCCTTTCCATATTTTACTTGCTGTGTACGCTGTTTCAGATACGATTTTATCCAATTATGGGCATTCCCTCTTATTCCATACTCATACAGTTTTTGAATCAATGTTTCCCTGTTTATTGTTTCAAATGCTCTTTTAAAGTCAAGGAAGATAACGCCTATTACTCTTCACCTTTGTCCAAATTTCTTCTCCATTTAATCATAACATTCTGTACTGCCGTTTCACAAGAGAAATTTTCCCGGAATCCTGATTGATTCTCTGTGATTATGTCGTTATTTTCCATATAGTCTCTTATTTGATTTTTTGCCACTGTTTCTAGTAATTTCTCATATATTGGCAACATGTTTATCGGTCTATATTCATTTGCATTAATGCTACCTGTTATTTTTGGGATAGGCACAACGGTTGATGTTTTCCAGTTTTCCAGGAATATTCCTTCTTGTAATGATTTATTTATTAATACTAACGTAATTTCTCTAACACTACTCCACCCCGCTTTCAGGAAGTACGTACTAATTCCTTCTTCGGTTCCGTTTTTATTGTCCATGTTTTGTATTATTTTATCTATTTCATCTAGTTTGATCTCTCTAAATTTCTTCATTCTTTGTTCTCTTTCTCTATTTATTCTCATTTCCATATTTGCCTCATTTTCGCCATCACTTGTTTTGATTATTTCGTCAATACTGTTAAAAAAAAAGTCATTAAATTTATTGGCTATTTCTTTTTCTTCTTTATATGTTCGGTTATTAAAACTTATCCCTTTTGTGCTTATGTCTTGTTTTTTATTACCAATTAACTCTTTTAGTGTACTCCACATCTTTTTCGAATCTGCTTTTACTAGATCGATATTGTTATCATAGTATTGCCTTTTGTATTGTCGTGATATTGCTACTACAAAGTTTCTGCGTCTTTTGTATTTGTCCCAGTCTCTTTTATTTTTTGTAATTATTGCACGTTTGTACGCCCAGTCTCTACTTTCGCTCGCCTCTCTTACTTCCCTCGTAATCCACGGTTTTAACCGCCATTTCAGTGGGACTCTTATCACCTCATTTGGAGCTTCTGTATTTATTGTTTCTACCATACATTCTACTATATTATCAGCTAATCTATTTACGTCCATTCTTGTATCACATCGTTCTCTTAGTCTCGTAGTCAATTTGTTGTTAAAATGTTCTATCGTGAAATTTGAATAGTCTCGTCTGTTATATTCTATTGTCGTGTCTATATCCTGTTCATTTGTCTCTATATCTATTTTAATAATTAAGTGGTCAGTGATCTTTGGTTTTAATAATACGTGTGTCCTTATTTTAAAATTCGAAAAAGCTAAGTCAATTAAGGTCTTGGACGTCTCAGTTATTCTAGTATATCCTGTTACGTACTGTTTCATTTCTAAACATCTAAAACTTTGTAATAACCGTCTCGAATAGTGGTTTTCTTTACTAACGTCAATATTAAAATCTCCAGTTATTATAACATGCCCTCTGTCGATCAGTTCCTCACATTCCTTATTTAATTCAGTTATAAAAGTTCCGTCACTCTTGTTCGGCGTGTGGTACACGTTACATTTTATAATTTCCTTGTATGGTGCTAATAGCTCAATTACAGTTTTCCACACATTCTGTTCTATATTTTTTGATGTTATTGTTTTATATTTTATGTTTTTTTTAACAAATGTCATTACTCCCCCCGTTCTTCTACTATGTGAGTCGCATCGTATCAATTCATAATTTGCAATATTTAGTTCATTTTCATCAACATTTTGCGTTATATGTGTCTCCGTGAGGCACAGTATCTTTGGTTTAAATTTTACAGTTAAGCTTTCTATCTCATCTTTATTGTTCAGAAATCCTTGTGCGTTCATGCATAGAATAAAGTTACTAATTGCTGTCGGCTCGTGTTCTTTTCTTTGCTATTCTATCCCGTATTCGATGTTTTTCCTATTTCTATTTACCAGTCTTTGGTACATCTCGCAGTTTACATCTGTTGCCTCGTGGTCGCATGCTATCCCCTCTAGTTTGAATTTTTCAACCATTCTTGTACAGTTTACACACTTTTTGGTCCTCGAAGGACATTCTCGTGCGTCGTGCCCTTCGCCACACCGGCGACAGCGTTTCTCATTTTTACATTGACTCGCGATGTGGTAGTAACCCCAACAGTTAAAGCATCTCTTTACGCTTACGTAGTCGTATACCGGACAATTTATCCAACCAACTTTCATTCTTCTTTGCTCTACTAATTTTTTATGCGTTTTCGGATGAACCTCTAATATTATCGTTGTTTGATTCTCTCTAACTTGGATCTTCTTATTAATTCTCATCTTACCCTCTATTCCGTCTACTTCCAATTCATTTTGCCTTACTACCCTCTCGATAAATTTAACTTCATCCTCTCTTCCTATTTCTTCTTCTATTCCAGTTACTTTTATCTTTGGCCATTTTTTGTTTGGGACAACTACTTTATACTGCGAACCCATATTTTCTTTTATAGCATCCACCAATATTACTTTGTCCTTTTTTTGACATTCTACTATTACTTTACCGTTTGAACCTCGTACAACGTTGTCTATTCCCACGCCCAGTTCCATAACATCGATGTTGCTTTTCATCTTTCTTGCTGTTTCGTCACTCGATTGTTCCCCGACTGGTAGTACAATAATTTCTTCTTTCTTGCTTTTTCTTGCCATTTCAGAGTACGTTTTCTTCTTGTTTTCTTCCTTCGCTCCTTTTTTCTTTCCTTTCTCTTCGTTGTCATTTCGGTCTTCTCTTTCTTCTCCACCTCCTTGTTTCGTTCTTGTTACTGTCAGCTCATCTCGTAGTGCTCGAATCTCTTCCTGTAGTATTTTCGTCGCCTTCCCCACTTCTTGTTTAATAATTTCTCTTATGATGTTTTTCATGTCCCCGTCGATTATTTCGCCGATGATGTCCTTTTTCGCCTTTTCTATCTCACTGGCCATCGCTCCGATTACCGTCATCCTTTCCTCTTCTTCTCCAAACTCTTCCTCTTCGTCTTCTTCTTCGCTTCCACTTCGTTCATCCTGTACTCGTCTTCTTTTATTGTTTTTTTCTTCTGCTCTTTCTCGGCCTGTCTCCTCACCTCCGATTATCTTCATGTGTTCCTTGCATGGAACCCACTGGTTTTTTGCGTTGTAGGCTCTGTGAAAGGTCACACAGCCCGGATGGTAATATTTTACGCATTTCGTACACCAGTGGACTTCCGTTTGCACAATCTTTTTACATTTTTCACATTTCTTTTTGGTTACTGCTGTTGAACTCATATTTCCATTGCTTGTTCCTCCGGTATCGTCAGTCTTTATTCTGCTTCTAGACGGATTTTGCGTCTTTCCGAAATTTCCGGTAATTTAACCGTGAAACGTCCGACTTCTGTTGTAGATCCCCGGGTTGCTAGCCACTGCTGGGGCGTAGGAGCCTCCGATTGCGTGTCGCTGGCCTCTCACTTCTGTGACTAACCGCTTCTCGGGACACTCCGCCTCGGCGGTATCTAACCTCTTCGTGAACGTGACACTTTGCTGTCTTTATGCTCTTCTTACCGAACTTGCATAGCCAATATTAATTGTTTGTATAATTGGCCCTTTACTTATTTTTTCGACTGTCTCACTTTCACTCTTCTTTCTCCCTTTTTTTCGTATATAATTTTCTTTTTTCCGCCTCCTCGATCTGTTACACGTCCATTTCGAGAGAGAGAGAGGGAGAGAGGGAGAGAGGGAGAGAGGGAGAGAGGGAGAGAGGGAGAGAGGGAGAGAGGGAGAGGGATTGATTGATTGATTAAGTTTATTTAGCTCGTGGCTACTTTCACATTACAATTACAAACAATACGCGTTACAGCGCGCTACATATACATCACTTACCGACTACGCATTCCTATACCTTACTTTTACGTTTCCCTTATTCTACTCCCGCTGATGTTTTCCAGTACTCTTTTAGCTTCGTCTTAAACTCATTTACATTCCTTGCGTTCTTCACACTTCCCGGCACATCATTGTACATTTCAAATCCCTTATACGTTAGGCTTTTTTGAGCCGCACTTGTCTTACATTTTTTCACTTTGATGTTGTTCCCCTGCCTCGTGTTATAGGTATGCGTTTCTCCCACCACTTCCACTTCACTTGTCAAATATTAGGCCGTTTACAATTTTATACACGAAAATACATACATTCAATCGCATTCTTTCCTTCACTGTTGTAAATCCTAACGCAGATAGCATATCGCGTATAGGAGTATATTTATTACACCTTAATATTGCACGCATCGCTCTATTTTGCAGTTTCTGCAATATTTCCCAACTATGTTCATTGAAACTTAACATTATTGTACTACAATATTCAAAGTGTGGAGCAATGATTGTTTTATAGACCGTTACCAACGTATACATCGACACATGCTTATTCATTCTGTACAAAAAACTGATTTTCTTCGCAACTTTCTTGGCTATATACAATGCAAAGCTATCAAATCTCACATGTTCGTCTATTATTACTCCTAGATACTTGTGTTCCTCGACTTCTTCAATATTATTGCCGCCCACAATAATATTGCATCGATTCATTATTTGCTTTCTCGGGTCACGTATTAACATAAATTTTGTTTTCGTTGTGTTTATTTTCAATGAATTCCTTTCTAACCATTTCACAATTTTTCTCATGTCATAATTTAGTTTTCGTTCTATCTCTAGTCTGTCGGTCCCACTAACATAAATTATCGTGTCATCCGCAAACATCTTACATGAGCAATATGTCAATTGTGTTACAATGTCATTAATATATAAAATAAATAGTAGCGGCCCTAGTACGGATCCTTGCGGTACGCCGTGCTTTGTTACTTTTTTGTTTGAAACTGTGTTTTTGTATTTCACTTGTTGTGTTCTGTTACTCAGATACGATTCGATCCATTTTAACGCGTTCCCTTTGACGCCGAGATTCATTAATTTTTTCAGTAAAACGTCCCTATTTATCGTCTCAAAAGCACATTTAAAGTCGAGAAAAATAACACCGGTCAAATTACTTTTATCCATTTCATTTCTCCACTCTATTAACGTATTTTGCAATGCCGTCTCACATGAAAATTTATCTCGAAATCCTGATTGTTCGTCTGCTAATAGTTTATTTTCATCTATATATTTTTTCAGTTGATTCTTAACGACGAGTTCTAGTATTTTTTCATATATCGGAAGAATATTTATCGGTCTATGCTCTTCGGCTTTAATACTACCTGCCACTTTCAGAATCGGTATTATTATTGAATTTTTCCACGTTTCTGGGCAGATCCCCTCTTGTATAGATTTATTTATTACTTTTCGGATTACATCTCCCATACATTCCCATGACATTTTCAATATTTCTGTGCTTATTCCTTCCTCTGTGCCTTTTTTATTTTCAAGATTATGTATAATTTCATTAAGCTCTTCGTACTCTACTTCAAGAAATCTCAATAGGCTTTGTTCATCCGTTATGTGTATCTCTAAGTCAATATACTCATCATTGTCTATTGTACTTATTATCTCTTCAATGCTTTGAAGGAAGTATTTGTTAAATTTATCAGCAATTACCGATTCTTCCGAAATTTCATTATCGTTAAAGCTTATCGTCTTCTGATTATTAGCTTTCCTTTTGTTGCCTATTAGGTCTTTTAATGTCTTCCACATTTTTGTTGGATTGCATTTACGATTGTTAATGTTTTCTTCATAGTATTGTTTTTTATTTCGTCTTATCGTGTATACCACCTCATTTCTATATTTCTTATATATCTCCCAGTTATCCCTATTATTTATGGCCCTCGCTGTTTTGTACGCATTATCTCTATTTTTGCTAGCTTCTCTTACGTCATTATTGATCCATGGTTTATTCATCCATTTTACCGGCAGTGTTTTCAGTCTTTTCGGCGCTATTTCGTTCAATACATTTGTTATGCATTCAATCATCATATTCGCCATCTCATGAATGTTCTTGTTTCTACTCTCACTTGTTGTCAATTTTAGCTTTAGTTTATCACAGAAATGTTGCTTTGTAAAGTTTGTTAAGTCTCTTGTAAAGATTCTATCATACTACCATCTTCTATTTCGTCAGTATTGAGACGGTCGAAATCGCGCCTCAATGAATAAAAATAAAAAATCGACGTAGGGTAAAACTAGTGTACAAAGTCATTTACCATACGATAATATGTAAGGTTATCGACCGTGTCATGGATCGACATGAACGGTCGATTGAGGAATTTTTCCGTGGCTCTCGCGTCACGGTGACGCGCGACTTGCATCAGCCGAGTCAGAACGCCCCGGCCTGAGATAACATGGGACGGAAGATCTCGGCGCGCGAATTGCATCATCTGACGCAATTTTGGCGTAACGCGCTCGGGTATAAAAGGCCCGCGCCAGAGCCCGGAAATCACTTCGATTCGGTCCTATCCTCAGACGAGGACGATACTCATGCGCGGCTCCGGCACGTTTGAACTTGAGTGAAGGATCTACGATCTCGCTAGATAAGCTATCTTTACTAGTCGAGCTCGGGCGCATTTTTGTTTTCGGATAGAGCGTTGCTCTATTCGACAGAATCCCGACGCTAAGAAGAAGCAAGGGACACTTCCAATCGACGAAGTCAACCCATGTGAAGGAAGAATCGTCGGCCATTTCAACAATTAATTAATTATCTTTTTTCAGCGAACAGCCTACCCTTTATTGAAATATTTTTTTCCTATCCGAACCTGACCGCCGACGACTGCCTGGGGGGACCTGGGCGACTGTTTTCGGTCGGAGTTTACCCTTTCCTCAAAACCTAGTGTCGGCAACTGCCTTGGGGGACCGCGGCGACCGCTACCGCGACGGTTACCCATCAATTCCGGATTAATTAATAGAGTCATTTTGATTGCAACGACCCGCCAATTCGTAAGACACGCCGGCAACTGCCTTGGGGGACCTCGGCGACCGCTTTCGTGAACGACAGTTGGTGGTAATCGTTTTAACGTCGAATCGTGAATTGTGCGACTTCTTACTTCGTGGCTGCGCCGGCGACTGCCTTGGGGGACCTCGGCGACTGCTTTCGCGGTTTCTATGATTTAAGAAGGAGCGAGTAGAGTAGAATCGAACATTTCTTCTCCTTCAATAAAATAACCTTTCGGGCTGTATCGCAAATCAAACAAAATTCAAATCATATCGAGCTTAATCTTGTATTGAACAACGACATCGACTGAATAAAAATCAATAATCGTTGACATTTCGAATCAACTTCACAGTTTTATAATTTACAGCACCTGCCCTCACACAAAAGTGAGCAAAGAAACTCACATAACGCCGCTGCGGAGCAAAGTTCTGTAAGACTCCAAAAGCGTACCGTTACAGTATATATATATTAATTTGTACAATATTGTGATCTGTTATCTTTGGTGACTCTAATACGTTTGTTTTAATATAGAAATTTGAAAAAACTAGATCTATTAGTGTGCTTGATGTTTCTGTGATTCTCGTTGGTTCCGTAACATATTGTTTCAGTCCTATACATATGCAATTTTTTAATAGTCGCTGTGTATAATGATTCGTTTTCTTCATGTCAATATTAAAATCACCCACTAGGATTATATGTCCTGTGTTTATTATTTTATCACATTCATTATTAATAAGATCGATAAATGCCCCGTCACTTTTATTTGGCGAATGATAAACTGTGACGTTTATTTCTAGAATCCGAAACGCGGAACTTTAAACTTAAGTTCAGAGCAAAAAGAACGAAATCGAAAACTCAAACCGAACGGGAGTTATACGCGAACGAGACTTAACGCCACCTTCGGCCGCCCACTCTCGCGAATGCATCGATGGTCCCGGGGGCGCCAGTTTATTTTTGTATCGCCGGTATTAACGAACCGGACTAAACGGGAGATCGGTGGAGTGGCCGATCTCCATGGCTAATTTTTGTTTCACCGGAAATTACCAAACCGGCCCAAAACTCAATGGACGATGCACAAACACACAAAAAAATGATAATTTTGTTTCGCCGGTATTATCAACCGGACTAACCTGGGAGTCGGTGGAGTGAGCCGACTCCCGCATCGAGATCCGCGAGCTAAAGCTCGCATCGATACCCACCGATGACACTCACGAGAGCACACGGTTACGGAAATGCACGGCTACTCAGGATGCGGGTTTTGGTAGAAGGGTCGCAATCCGAGGCCAACAGAATAGCGTACGCGATCGAAAACGGAATCTCAACACGAATAACGAGAACAATTATGTATCAGGCTCAGAAGCCACGAGATCGCACCGAAGTGCAGCGGGAAGCGCTCAGCCGATCGAGCGATCGAGGCGAGCAGCTCAACGAATTTCTATTCGCGATCGAGAAAATTATCTAACGATAAACTCACCGAAACAGCAGAACTTAATCCATTATTTTGCGGGATCCGCGTCTTTCGACGTCACGAGAACTTGATCACGAACTGCACTACGAGAGCATTCTTTCGAATGCATCCCGCTCATAAAATTCGGATATAATTCGTATCGGAATTATCACGAACTGTCACTCTCGACCGTACGCTGGACGCGAGCGAACGAGAAAGTGACAGGTAGCACGAAACACACGAACCCGAGCGAGAGCCGAGTATCGGAGTCCGCGGCAGCGAGAGTGAGACCCACGCTACGCGCGACTCACGACACACACACACGAGAACACACGATCGGCCGAAGCCACGGTAACGGGAGCGCGAGAGAGAGCCCGAGTTGCCTCTAGGGCGGCTCTCGGTAGACTGATTTGCCTATGATAAGACGCGTAATCGGTCATTATCATTATTTCGGGAACTTTAACCGGTAGCTACTGCCCTCTCAAGCTACTTCGCTACGGGATCTAGACGGTAATCGATAAATGTTTGAGGATCGTTGCGATCGCTACTCTCCGTTCGGTGTGTGAAAACAAGGCTCTACTTAACTTCTTTACGCAAAATACACGGCACAAGGTACTGCTGCCTTGTCCGGACAAAACTAAACCCTCCGCCTGTTCTCCAACACACCGAACCTCACCTTGAGAGTGCCGGACTTGCACCGGACTGTGGCGTATTCGCAACGAAACCTCGTCGAGACTCTCCACTATTCGGGTATCTCAGTACTTCGAGATTCGCACCACCGAATAGCTTCGAGATCTCGACTAACTGTAACTGAACAAAACTGACTGAATGCATGAACTGAATATTGACGATAACGAAACTGCATCTGGAAGAGCTGAATCGTACTGGAAGTAGCGAGAGACAATAAGCGAGATCTATAGAACGGTAATTTGCGGTATTACTGTTGTTTTTGGTTTTTGTGTGACGGTGATTCGAAAAATTACGTCACAAAACATTGCATATTGTTATTCCTTGATACTCTCTTTTTAATTTAATTGTACTCATCCACGCATTTTCTTCTACCTCTTTATTTTCGGCCACTGTATATTCTATGTCTTGTTTTATATACGTTAACACTCCACCGGTTCTACTATTGCTCGAATTGCATCGCATTATATTGTAATTTCTTATATTCAATTCTTTCTCGTCAATTTCTTCTGTTACGTGTGTTTCTGTGAGGCATAAAACCTTAGGTTTAAAAAATATTACTAGGCTATCTATTTCATCTTTATGTCTGAGAAACCCTTGTGCATTTAATAATAAAATGAAAGACTCATTATACCACGACTTCTCCCTCTGTTGTTGCTACTCGTTACAGTATAATACATTTTTTCGGTGTTGTTCGATTATATGTTTATACGCTTCACATCTATAGTCCGTCGCTTCGTGATTGCTCATTACTCCTTTCAGATTAAATTTTTTGATCATCTTGTCACAGTTCGTACATTTTACGGTTTCGGATTGGCACTCATTTTCTTCGTGCGGTTCTGAACATATTCTACAGCAGGGAGAGGGAGAGATTGATTGATCGAGCGTTTATTTAGCCATTGCTACTTGTTACACGTCTTTCCTTACTTGCTAACTTACGGTCTACCTTACTCGCTAATTAAGACTCACAACTATTCGTTTTTCTTGTTTCGCTTCCGATTTGTCTTCACGTGCGTTCCTTTATATACTTCACTAGCAGTATTTTAAATTCTTTCACTTCTTCAGTTGCTTTTATTTCTTCACTTAACTTATTGTACATTTCGAAACCAGCGTACGTTTCTTTGCTGTATTTATGTTTATTTATTGCTGCATCTATGCATTTCTTTGCTGTATTTGTTCTGCAATACTTTACTTTTATTTCACCTCTCTGTCTAGTGTTGTATTTATGGTTTTCTCCAACCTCTTCCATTTCATCAATAAGATATTTTGGCGTCAGTCCGTTTTTTATTTTATGTACAAACACACACACATTACATTCCATTCTTTCTCTAATATTCATGAAGCACAACGTATCTAACATATCTTTTACTCGAGTAGATTTATCGCATCTTAAAATTGCACGCATTGCTCTATTTTGCGTTTTTTGTAGTATATCCATCCAGTGTTGGCTCACGTTTACTAACAGTGTATTACAATAGTCGAAGTGCGGTGCTATTATTGTTTTGTATATAGTAACCAAAGTGTTCGTCGAGACGTATTTATTTACCCTGTACATGAAATTAACCTTTTTTGCCACCTTCTTTACTATAAATGCTGCATAACAGTCAAATTTTAAGTTATTGTCAATTGTAACTCCTAAATATTTCATACTTTGTACTTCTTCAATATGTTCATTTTCTATTCTAATGTCACAAGAGTTTTCTATGTACTGTTTTCTTTGGTCATGTATTATCATAAATTTCGTCTTAGCAGTATTTAAGCGTAATGAGTTTATTTTTAGCCATTTCATCACTCTTCGCAAGTCAGAGTTCAATTTTCTTTCTATTTGACACGGGTCTGTACTACTCACATAAATGATTGTATCGTCTGCGAACATTTTACATTTACAATAATTCAGTTGTTTAACAATGTCGTTTATATAAATTACAAATAATAACGAGCCTAATACGGATCCCTGTGGCACACCGTATACTGTCCTTTTTTTCTCTGACATTTCCTTTCCATATTTTACTTGCTGTGTACGCTGTTTCAGATACGATTTTATCCAATTATGGGCATTCCCTCTTATTCCATACTCATCCAGTTTTTGAATCAATGTTTCCCTGTTTATTGTTTCAAATGCTCTTTTAAAGTCAAGGAAGATAACGCCTATTACTTCACCTTTGTCCAAATTTCTTCTCCATTTAATCATAACATTCTGTACTGCCGTTTCACAAGAGAAATTTTCCCGGAATCCTGATTGATTCTCTGTGATTATGTCGTTATTTTCCATATAGTCTCTTATTTGATTTTTTGTCACTGTTTCTAGTAATTTCTCATATATTGGCAACATGTTTATCGGTCTATATTCATTTGCATTAATGCTACCTGTTATTTTTGGGATAGGCACAACGGTTGATGTTTTCCAGTTTTCCGGGAATATTCCTTCTTGTAATGATTTATTTATTAATACTAACGTAATTTCTCTAACACTACTCCACCCCGCTTTCAGGAAGTACGTACTAATTCCTTCTTCGGTTCCGTATTTATTGTCCATGTTTTTTATAATTTTATCCATTTCATCTAGTTTGATCTCTCTAAATTTCTTCATTCTTTGTTCTCTTTCTCTATTTATTCTCATTTCCATATTTGCCTCTTTTTCGCCATCACTTGTTTTGATTATTTCGTCAGTACTGTTAAAAAAAAAGTCATTAAATTTATTGGCTATTTCTTTTTCTTCTTTATATGTTCGGTTATTGAAACTTATCCCTTTTGTGCTTATGTCTTGTTTTTTAGTACCAATCAACTCTCTTAGTGTACTCCACATCTTTTTCGAATCTGCTTTTACTAGACCGATATTGTTATCATAGTGTTGCATAGTATTGAGAGAGAGAGATTGATTGATTGATTGATAATATTTATTATGCCCTAGTAAACTTTGGGGCAAATAGACATAGATCAGTGATTATAATGGTTAGTTAAAGATTCGAGTACATTCATAATAAGAAGAAGAAAGCGCAAAAGAATTGGTAAATTTCAACTAGGAATAACACATGACATGTTCAAGTTGGACTTGATCGTGATCCTTATCATATAACTTAGCAAGTAATTTTTAGGTAGTATATAATATATAACAATGGATAGAAATATGAATAGAAAGCAAGATTATACTTAAAGTTAAACTAAACTATGAAAAATAGCTTATTGTGCAATAAGAGCCCTTTCGGACGTCTATAAATCGAAGCTAGTGGAAGCGACTTATTGTTCTTGCATTGAATATTTAATAGGAGGTATTCCGGATTATTAGAGAAATTAGACGGAAAGGATGCAAAATCGCAGCCTTTAATGAGTTATGAACATAGCACGCAACCCCTCCACCTTCTTTTCCCTCGCGATCATTGCGAATAATAAAGTAATTATCTAAGTTTACTAAGCTATCGTGAATATGAGAGTGCAACCATGTTTCGGATATCGAGATAATGTGAAAGAATTGCGAATCGAAGTAATGCCTGATATAGTCTATATGGCCAAGTAGCGAATTTGCATTGAATAACGCAACCCGAATAGATTGACCGTCGACCAATTGCACCGACGGAGTGCGTTTCGTACAAATCGCGGCGTCGAGTCAAACCAGCTTTCCGAGTTCGCTCGGAGTTAAGATGTTAATCGCAGGATGACCCGAGTCCTTGCGGACGTTAATCGTTTGATTACGGACCCATACATATTTGTAGTGCGTTTCCGCCGCACGAGTTTTAGTTTGTCGATAGAGAGCATACATTTCAGAGGATAGCATCTCATTGATGTATATGCTGCCTGCGACGTTGTTACCAAAGACGTCCGAGTTTTTCAAGTCGCGTTTAATTCTTTTAGCATTAAGTATCGCATCGCACACAGAGTTTGACGTGAGGCTGACTACATACGACATCGAAGTGCGTTGCGTGTTGGTCGCGCTATTGTTTTTCCCCAAAGGTCTAACCGCAATCACGTGATTTACTAGATCAGGCAGTCCAAGAGCTACCAGAACGCGTTTAGCTATGATAATTGGGGATTCCGAGAGATTAACGGGTAAACCTGAGAATGCGATTTCGCTTTTCAAGCAAAGCGGACGCGTAAGCTGAGTCCGTAGCATAGCAACTTCTTGCTGCAATTGAGCATTGGACTGTTCGAGATTGTCTATACGCGTCGAATTATTTTCAACTCTTTGTACAAGAACCGAGAGATCATTAAGTTTGGCCGATAAATCGGCGTTAGTTTGATGTTGAGAATTTATAAAAGCACCCAGGCGAGCCTCAGATTCTTTCATATGAGCGAAAATTGTCTCGAGAGTAACTGGCTGTGGCGCGGGTGTAAACGAGCTCGCCTGTAGATTGAAACTATTAGGATTCATAGTGTTATTTTCGCTCGGAAGCACTTGGCGACAACACGATAGAGCCGATTTATACTTAAGATAGTGCTTGAGACAGCCTGGGTGAAAATTTCGATTGCAACTGTTACAATTACTAGCCTCGCCGGCTATGGCTTTCGTGCATTTAAAGCAGTAAGTAGGCATGCAGTTTCCTAGTTACCACGAGCGCAAAATTGTACGTGTACCGTGCTGACTGGCCGATATCCTGTCACAGACCGTCGATAATATAGCTTTCCGAGATAGAGTGTAGATCAAAGGTGACGAGGTCGATAGGCGATCAATGAGTTGTAGGCGGCGTTGGAGATGCTTCGGGCTGATAATGGTGAGTGTGCGCATGCGTCACAGTAAGCAGCTAGACGTTGTAGGTGGCGTGACAGAGCCTCTGACGATTGATCCGTGTATGACAGCGCGTGCGCAAGCAGAGCTCAGCAGGGTGCGAGAGAGATAGAAGATGACCCAGAGTTTGAGGTTATAAAGAATGCCTGAGTTTCCAGCGACAATTCGAATGAAACGCCAAGAAATTCGGCCAGTACGAATTAGTACGAATAATTAGCAGTGTTAGGCATGCTCGAATCTGTAAGAGAAACGCCCGAAGGCAGGATCACGCAGTTAGAGTTCGAGCGATACGCAGAGCAGCAGAAAAGCGTCAGTTTGTACTCACAGAGAGAGAGAGAGAGAGAGAGAGAGAGAAAATGAATGAATGAATGAATGAATGAATGAATGAATAGTGTTTATTAGCTGTTAGCTACCTTGCGCTTCGCGCTACACATTTCCTTACGTACTACCTTACAACTACTTTGCACATCAAATTCTCGCTCTCCTCAGTTCCACATGTTCCACTAATCCACGCTTGAATTCCTTCACATTTTTCGCTTTTTTTATGTTTCTCGGTAAATCATTATACAATTTCAATCCGTCATACATTATATCTTTTTGGCCAATCGTTCTTTTCCTCAGATTTACTTTTATGTTGTTCGCTTGCCTCGTCCTCATTCCTTCTCTTTCTCCAACATATTTCAGTGTCCTTCTTTCGGGTTCTTTCTCTTTTTCTAACAATATCATTTTGTGTATACATACTAGTACATTGAATTCAGTTCTTTCCCTTACGTCTAGAAAACATAACGCCTCAAGCATATCACTTATTCTCGTTTCTCTTCTGCACTGCAGTATCACTCTCATAACTCGATTTTGTAATTTTTGTATAGCATCTACGTTTGTTTTATTCATGTTTAGCATAATAGTACTACAATATTCAAAATGTGGCGCTATAATCGATTTATACACTACGCACCGCGTCGCGACCGTTAGATGCTTTCCTATTCTACGCAAAAAGCTTATCTTCTTTCCTTGTTGCGTAAACCCACGAAACCCATTCGGTCAGCTCACGCGCTCTCAGCGCGGCAGCACCTCCCGGGCCACCGATCTACGAGAACGAAAATCGACGCTGCCAACTGCGCGCGCACTCAACGTTTTCCTGGACGACAAGAAGTCTACCGGCGAGTTCCCCCGCCATTGTTCCCTCGAGCGTGATTAACGGCACACGTGCCCTTCTCTTGTGAAATCAAAATTTGGTCTACTCTATCGGAACTCTCGAATTTCAAGTGTAAAGTTTGCACAGTGAGCGCTCAATCTTTTTTATAATTGTTTAGCTAGTTTTTTACAAGTGTACTCTCTGTTAACAACTCGTCAAGGACTTCTCATTGGAACTCTCTCGTTACACCTCGTGGTGATTTCACGTCTTCTAAAGGCGAGTGAGCGCTCAACATTTATTGGTACATCCCAAAAGGTAACATACACGGTCAACTCTCTAATAAATAATTATTGTGGTGAATAAAAAATTTGTGTCATAATTTTCTGTCAACCCTTCCACGATTTACATCCGGTCTCTCGATCCGTACAGCGAACACCGGACATCGAATTCCGGAACATTCCTACTTTTCTTATTATAAAATCTTTTTGGGCAGTGAAATTTATCCTCGAGTCTATCATTACCCCGAGATATTTATTTTCGCTTACTCTGTTGATCGGTTCTCCCTTTCTGGTACGTATTGTTACTTCATCTCCTTTCGTTTGTTTCGGCCCTCTAATAACCATAAAATTTGTTTTTTTTGTGTTCATTTTCAGTTTGTTTTTGCCAAGCCAATCTTCTATCTGCATGAGCTGTTTATTTAATTTCGTTTCTAATTCTATTGACCCTCCGGCATTCGTATATATTATCATATCATCTGCGAACATCACAATATCACAGTTATCTGTAAGTACTTCAACAATATCATTTATGTATAAAATAAATAGCAGGGGTCCCAGTACAGAACCCTGTGGAACCCCGTGTTCAGTATAAATTGTTTGAGAATTCTCTTGATTAACTTTCACTATTTGTGCTCGATCTGTTAAGTACGATTTAAACCATTTTAGTGCCACTTCTTGGAGTCCATATCTACTCAATTTTTTTACCAGTATCTTTCTGTCTACAGTTTCAAATGCTCTTTTTAAGTCGATAAATATTGCACCTATTATTTTACCGTCACTTATGTCTTTTTTCCATAACGTTAATATTTTTTGTACTGCATCTTCACATGATTTACCTTCTCTAAATCCATACTGTTTTTCAGTCAGCAATCCGTTTTGTTTTATATATTTTATTACTTGTTGTTTCACTATGATTTCTAAAACTTTCTCGTA
The DNA here is from genome assembly GCA_963924025.1 of Ischnus inquisitorius. Taxonomy (NCBI): domain Eukaryota; kingdom Metazoa; phylum Arthropoda; class Insecta; order Hymenoptera; family Ichneumonidae; genus Ischnus; species Ischnus inquisitorius. Next base: position 12,355,606 of record OZ001249.1, on the reverse strand, counting down.
CTGTGGTAGCATGTTTATCGGTCTGTATTCTTCTGCTCTCAACGTTTTATGCACCTTCGGTATAGGTATTATTTCTGATATTTTCCATTTATCCGGGAAAATCCCGTATTTTAGCGAGTCGTTATATAATTCGGTGAATTGTCTGCCAATTGCGTCAAATATATTGCTCAAAATTATTGTTGATATCCCTTCTTGTGTCCCTTTTTTCTTTGGTAGTTTAGCTATTATCTCTCGAATCTCCAGTTCACTGACTTCTTTAAATTCTTTAAATTTTTTATCCGTAAAATCAGTAATTCGACTGGTTTCACTTTGAACTGTGTCTATACTATTTATAATATCCTCTATGCTATCCACGTAATATCTATTGAAGTAGTTTGCAATTTCGTTTTCATTCCTTATTATCCTCCCTTCAAAGTTAATACCATTTGTATACCTAATTTCTTGTGTGTGCCCTTTTATTAATTTTTTCAATATCCTCCACATTTCGGCACTGTCATGTTTATTATTATCAATTTTTTGTTCATAGTATTCTTTTTTTTCTCGTCGTATTTTATCTACTATTTCATTTCTCTTCACGCGGAATCTTGCCCAGTCATTTCTATTTTCCTGGGTCTTTGCTACTTTAAATAATTCATCTCTTTCTTTTATTAATACTTTTATTTCCGTTGTGAACCATTTTTTCTCATCACATTCCCCGTTATTTTTTACTCGTATGTATGGTGCCTCTTTATCTAGTGCTTCTATCACGTTACTCATTGTTTTATTTACTATGTAGTTATATGTATTTTCGTCTCCCTTATTGTCGTTTATGTAAGCGCATGCAATCGTGATATTTGTCATAAATCGATTTACGTCAAATTTTTTAAAATGTCTTTTTCGTCTATACGTGTCATTTTTGTTTGTTTCAGTTAGTCCTCGATGTATTCGTATGATTGAGTGGTCAGTGATCTTTGGTGTGTCACTTATTACAATGTCTCTGTTTTCGCTACTAAATACTAAGTCTATTGTTGTTTTTGATCCTTGTTCAATCCGCGTCGCACTTTTCACATATTGCTTAAAACCTCTTTCTGCAAATACATTTATTAATAATCTCGAGTAAAACGATTTTTCCCTTATGTCAATATTAAAGTCACCAATCCATATGCAATTTCCGTCTTCATATATTTCGTCAACAATTTCTTCTAACCATTCTATGAATCTCGCGTCGCTTGCGCTCGGCGAGTGATATAACGTTACAATCGTTCCTTTAAACTTTTTCGTATTGACCGTTATTGCTACAGACCAACAGTTACCTTCGATTTTTTTATTTTGTCTGACTTTAAAATTGATGTTATTTTTTACATATACTGCTACACCCCCCGTTCTCCTATTTTCACTATCGCATCGTACTATTGTATAATCTTTTATCGTTATCTCATGATCGTCAATCTCTTCTATTGTTCTCGTTTCTGATAATGCTAATATTGCTGGTTTCATTTCGTCTACGACTAGTTCTTCTATTTCCCGTTTATTCTTTATTAAACTACGTGCATTCAAGTAAATTAAGCTGCCTTCTTGCTCTTTTATTGATTCTGACTCACCGCTCTGTTCTTCTCCATTTCTAAAAAATATCTGTATGTCGGGCATCTTCTGTAATTCGTGCCGTGATTTATGTCGATGGTTTGCGGTTTGTGTTTTTCCCTGTGGTCAATGCAGCTCGCGCATTTTCGCTCTTCTTCCTTGCAGTTTTGCGTCGGGTGTTCTTCCGCACATCGACCACATCGCGTCTTTTTTTTGCAGTGTTTGGCTACGTGAAAGAAGCCCCGGCAGTTATAGCATTGCGTTACGGATACATACACATACACTGCCCCACACATTTTCCATCCAACTTTGACTTTGTTGTCCTTCACCAGTCTTTCATGAGTTTCAGCGTCGACTTCTAATAGTATCGTCATATTTTTGTATCTTTCGTATGTCCACTTTTTTATTATCTTGACATGCAGAGACTCTCTTTCTCTCTCGATTTGATTTTGATCGCATATTTTTCCTATCAGGTCTTCTTCCGATAATTCACTTTCTTCTAGGTCTATTCCAAATATCTTTACTTTTGGTTTCCTTATCGCTGGTGTTTTTATTTTGTAGTCTCTTCCTAGCTCGTTTTGTACTAGGTTTCTTAGTCGTTCGCGGTCGTGTCGTTCCGTGCAGCCGATCACTATCCTTCCGTCTTGACCTTCCGTCACCCTATTTACACTAATTCTTTCTTTAACAATATCGATTTTTTCTTTTAGAACCTTCGCTGTTTCGTCACTGCTTTGTTGTCCTGTCGGTTGAATAATCATGACTTCTTCTCCTCCTCGCATTTTATTCTTCATGGCCGCTGCATATGTGTATTTCTGTGTTCCTCTTCTATTGTCATATCCTGTTTCTCTTGTTCCATTGTAAGTCGTTCGACCGTTTTCACGGTTTTGCATCATATCCTTCAATTCTCGTACTCCTCTTTGCAAGCGTATCATCTCGTCGTTGAAATTTTTGTTTAATTCTTCTTTTATTCCGTTTATTTCGTCTCTCATCGCCGTAAACGCTTTCTGGATTTCTGCCTTCACCGTCGTCTCAATGAGTTGCTTGATACGTCCTTCTCCAGCTGTATTATTTTCTTTATTTTTTAGCTCTCGTATGATCTTGTCTATTTTTTCTTCTAGTGTCATCTCATAATCACTTTCATCTTCGCTCTGCTCTTCTCTGATTCTCTTTTTTCTTTTCTCTGCGTGTTCTCTGTCTGTGGAGAGAATTTCTCTTCGTCTTTGTACGATTTCCCCATCACATGCAACCAGCTCGCCTCTGTCGTTTCTCTCTCTGTGAATGTCTGCGCAGCCCTTATGGAAGTCCTTGATACATTTTGCGCATTCAAAAACCGTCTGCATGATATTTTTTTTACATTTTTCACATTTCGGGTTGTTATTTTTTCCCGCCATTGTTGTTTGTAAACTTGATGACTCGGTTGACTTGCCTCCCGTTGATCAGTAGTCATAACGATTTGTTTCCAGTCATTTAACCGGAAACTTACTCTGCCGCATACGTGGAGCCCCGGAATGAGTGTCACTGTCCGAGTTAATGGAGCCGCAGATTGCTCACCCCTGCCTCTGCGTTTCCAATATGGCAGACCACCTGTCACTTTGACCACAGAGATATCGATCCCGGAAAACCGACAGATCTTAGTAGTTTGGATATTTCCTACTAGTTTAAATGATTTAAATTGTGCGTACCACGAATCCGAATGGCTGTACCAATTTTTGTCGCAATTGGAGCATGGAAGCCGTTGGCAGACTCGTCAAATTGCAGACCGAGCCAAAACACGTCCATCCAGAGAGAGAGAGAGAGAGAGATTGATTGAATTGCTTTATTTAGCTAGGAGCTACAATTGCGCCTTACGCGCGCACAATATTTATTTACAACAGTATAATACAATTCTCCCTTGCCTCCTGCCATATTCACACATTCTTTTCCCTTCTACATTCTACATCTACAACTTACATTTATTCTCGACTGCTCGTTCGTCTCATGTGTTCCTTTAAACACCACTTGAATCTTTCAATATTTTCTGCTTCAGTTACATTTCTCGGCAATTCGTTGTACATCTTAAAACCTACATACACGATTGACTTTTCTGCTGCTACTGTTCTTGTCCGTTTAATCGCTAGTTTGTCTTTGTTTCTGGTGTTGTACTTGTGTATTTCACTCAGTGTTTGCACTTCGTTGCTTAGGTACACCGGGGTCAGCCCATTTTTCATTCTGTACACCAACACACACACATTAAACTCCACTTTCTGTTTTACACTCATTATATCTAATACATACAACATATCATTAATCGGCATATACATATCTACCATTAAAATAGCGCGCATTGCACGATTTTGGGTCCTTTGTAATACCGTCATGTTTTCTTCGCTACAATTCAACAGCACTGAATTACAATACTCATAATGTGGCGCTATTATCGTTTTGTATATTGTCATTCTTGTGTCGATGCTCAGAAATCTCTTTATCCTATTTAGAAATCCAATTTTCTTCCCTATTTTCTTTGCAACATACCACGCATGCTCTCCGAACAACAAATGTTCGTCAATCATTACTCCTAAGTATTTTGTTTTTCTCACTTCTTGTACAGTTTCGTTTCCTATCTTGATTACACACTTATTTTTTACATTCAACTTTCTTGGATCATGAATCGCCATAAAAACGGTTTTTTTTACATTAATTTTTAATGAGTTCAGATTTTGCCACGTATATAATTTCTTTAGTCCTATATTTAGAGTGTTTTCTATAATTTCAAGATCTCCGTTCGATACGTACATCATCATGTCATCAGCCAACAATTTACATTTACAACCAATTTCATTCAAACTTCCTACGACATCGTTGATATACAAAATAAATAAGATAGGTCCAAGTTTTGATCCCTGCGGTACTCCAAATTTGACTAGAATTTCTTCGGATAATATGTCATCGTATTGCACTCTTTGTGTTCTATTATTCAAATATGATTCTAACCATTCTACCACCTTTCCACCAATTCCATATTTCTTTAATTTATCTATCATTACATTCCTTTTTATAGTTTCGAACGCTCTTTTGAAATCTATAAATACAACTCCTATAATTTTACTTTCATCCATTTGTATTCGCCATTCTATTAATGTATCCTGCAGAGCAGTTTCACATGAAAAACCTGTGCGAAATCCGGATTGTTCATTTATTATAATCTTATTGTCATCCAGATACTTTATCAATTGATTTTTTACAAGTTGTTCTAAAATTTTTTCGTATAGGGGAAGCGTATTGATTGGTCTGTACTCTTCTGCTTTCCTGCTATTTCTTACTTTCGGTATAGGCGTAATTATTGACGTTTTCCATTTATTCGGAACTATTCCTTCCTGCATCGATCTATTCATTAAATTTATTATCATATTTGGATTACCTCTCCACACTAATCTAATCATATCTACATTAATATCACTTTTTGTTCCTTTTTTTGAATCTAGATTTTTTATCACAATATCCATTTCTTTGTATGTTACTTCATTAAATTTGTCTAGTCTAATATTATCTACTATAGTAAAATTTACAAAATTATGTTCAGCTACCATCGCGTCTCCATCTAGTTCGATTTCTTTTACAATATCTTCGACACTTGTCACAAAAAACTCATTTAATTTTTTTGCTATTTCTTTAGACTCAGTATACAATAGTCCGTCGAATTCCATTTCTGTCTTAACATCATTAATTTTTTTATCTCCGATCAGTTTTTTTAGTGTTCTCCACATTTTTTTGGAATCATTTTTTTGTAAATCTATATTTTGTTCATAGTACGTTTTCTTATTTATTCGGATCATTTTAACAACTTCGTTTCTTTTTCTCCGATATTCGTCCCATTCAGTCTCTATTTTAGTTTCTATTGCTTTTTTATATATTCTATCTCTGTCCTTACACATTTTTCTCACTTCCTCATTTATCCATGGCTTATCACTCCATTTCGTAAGTACAACTTTTCGAACCCAAGGTGCTATTTCATTCATCGTTGTTACTATATTGTTTATTGTAGTGTCAGCAAGTTCATTTATTGTCATTTCGCTATTTTGTTGGATACTCATTTTGTTGTTCAACACGGCATTAAATTTATTTTCAGAAAATTCACTATAGTCGCGTTTATAAAAAAATTTTCTTTCGGTCTTACGAGTTATATTACCATTTATTAAAACTTTAACTATTCTATGATCGGTGATCTTTGGAGTCGTCAGTACTTTTGTCATAATTAAAAAATTTGAAAACACTAAGTCGATTATTGTCTCTGAATGATTTGTTATTCTAGTTGGTTTGTCTACATATTGTTTGAGTCCCATGGATAAAAAATTGTTCAATAGTCGATTCACATAATGATTGTCTTTGCTCACGTCCAAGTTAAAATCGCCCATCATAATTAAGTGTCCTCTATCTATTACTTTTTCGCATTCGCTGATTATCATTTCTATAAATTGTCCGTCACTTGTACTAGGCGAGTGATACACGTTTCCAATAACAATACCTTCATATTTATCTTGCAGTTGTATTACATTTAGCCACATATTTTTTTCGTTATTTTTACTCTCAACTATCTTATAATTTATTCCTTTTCTAATATATGTCAATACGCCCCCTGTTCTATTGTTTTCTGTATCAGTTCTTACTACTTGATAGTTATTTATATTTAGTTCGTGATTTTCGACATCGTTCGTAATATGTGTTTCCGATAGGCAAAGTATTTCCGGTCTTTGTTCATTAATTAATGTTTCGATTTTATCTTTATGTTTAATAAATCCTTGTGCGTTTAACATTAATATATGATTTTCTTTATTTCTGTTATCATTATTATTATTTTTGAGATCGTGTCGTCCCTGTGCTATTAACTGCTACTCATTACAATATTGTACGTTCCTACTCGCTCTCTCTAATACTCTCTTATATACTGGACATCTATAGTCAGTGGCTTCATGATTAACATCTCCTTCCGATACATTATGCTTTTCACACATTTTTGTACAATTTACACATTTTTTGTTCTCTTCTGTACAGTTTCTGCTGTCGTGTTCTCCTCCACACTTTCTACAACTTAATGTATTTTCACAATCTTTCGCGAGATGATTATATCCGTAACATCTATAACATCTTAGTACGCTTACGTAATCGAATAATCTGCAGTTTTTGAATCCTATTTTCATTCTTTCTGTTTCGATCAGCACTTTATGCGTTCTCGGATCCACTTCGAGAATCATATTCGATTTATATTGATTGACTTTTATTATCTTCACTACTTTCATTTTAAAATCATTTTCGTTTTCGTCATTACTTAAACTGTTTTGTCTACTGATAATTTTTTCTAGCTCCTCTACATCTATGTTGTCTAGTTCTTCTTCTATTCCTATTACTTTCACTTTCGGGAGTTTCTTTTTCGTTTCAATTACCGTGTAGTTGCTTCCGAGATTCTTTTTCAATTCCTTTCTTAACAATTCTTGATCTTGTTTCTTTTGTACGTCGAATAATACTTTTCCTTCTGATCCTTTTATTACCCCGTCAATCCCAATTCCTAACTGCATAACGTCAACTTGTCTTCTTATCTCGCCCTGTGTCTCTTTGCACGTTTGTTTCTTAATCGGTTTTACTATAACATATTCGCGGTTGCTCTTTTTTACTTTTTCTGCATACGTTACTCTATCCTCGCTTTTTCCTTCTGTTTTATTTCGTTCCGTTTCACTGAGTCTTTTTGTTGTTACGTCTATTCCCTTCTCGATTTGTTGCATTGCTTTGTTCATTTCCTCAATCACACTTTCTTTTATTCTCGCAACACAGCTTTTCTCAAACTTTTCTAAAGCTTTCTCGATTTCTACTTTTACTATCACGTTGACACTCTCCTTAATTTTATCCATCGCAATGTATCTCTCGTCTATTTTTTTTACCGTACTAAATACCTTATGTAGCTTTTCTTCTAACGTCTCTGCATCTTCGTACTCTTCCTCTCCGTCATCTTCTTCTCTCCTTCGTTTCGTTTGTTTCGATGTATTCCTCGATCCCGGTTCCGGCAACGTCTTGCTGGACACATTGTCGTCGTTCTGTCTATTCTCTTCCATCGTATCTTCGTTGTTGTTTTCACTTTTCTCTCTATAAAATTTTTCTATCGGTCCAGGGCATGGTACCAGCTGATCGAAAGAATTGTACGATCTGTGAGCTTTGCAACCCGGATGGTAATATTTTAGGCACCTTTTACATTCGTATAATTCGGTTACCACTTCTTTTTAACACTTATAACACTTATATTGGTTTTCCCTTATTGTCGTGGACATTTCAGTTTCCCTTTCTGCACTGTCTAGCCTCTTCTTCTTCCAATAACCGCGGTGGTGTTCGCGCGTATACCTCGGCTACCCCCGCGCGTTATTCCAGGCACAGCGTGACGTTACTGACCGGTCATGTTACCGTGCGTGACTGCGTATGTGCCTCGGAGCCCCAAGTTGCTTGTCACTATCGGAGCCCTGGAATGCGTGTCGCTGCTGTGGCAACGAAGATGGCTGTTGTCGCACACCGTATCGACGAAAATGTCGATCGACAATCACGATGGACTCGCCCTTCCTGCACGAGTCCCTGTCACACCCGATTAACGAATGTGTTTGGCGTACAGAATTGTTGCGGTAGATCAATTATGGAAAATAATCGCGCACCACAGCGGCTGTAATATGTGACGAAACGGAGCGATGTGAAACGTGGAGAGAGAGAGAGAGAGAGCGAGAGAGAGAGAGAGAGAGAGAGAGAGAGAGAGAGAGAGGAGAGAGAGAGAGAGAGAGAGAGAGAGAGAGAGAGAGGGAGAGGGAGAGGGAGAGGGAGAGGGAGAGGGAGAGGGAGAGGGAGAGGGAGAGGGAGAGGGAGAGGGAGAGGGAGAGGGAGAGGGAGAGGGAGAGGGAGAGGGAGAGGGAGAGGGAGAGGGAGAGGGAGAGGGAGAGGGAGAGGGAGAGGGAGAGGGAGAGGGAGAGGGAGAGGGAGAGGGAGAGGGAGAGGGAGAGGGAGAGGGAGAGGGAGAGGGAGAGGGAGAGGGAGAGGGAGAGGGAGAGGGAGAGGGAGAGGGAGAGGGAGAGGGAGAGGGAGAGGGAGAGGGAGAGGGAGAGGGAGAGGGGGAGGGGGAGGGGGAGGGGGAGGGGGAGGGGGAGGGGGAGGGGGAGGGGGAGGGGGCGGGGGAGAGGGAGAGGGAGAGGGAGAGGGAGAGGGAGAGGGAGAGGGAGAGGGAGAGGGAGAGGGAGAGGGAGAGGGAGAGGGAGAGGGAGGGGGAGATATATATCGTAGAAATTTTTGTATAATATTGTTTTAACAGAGTACGTATGCTTAAGTATCTAATTATAATAGAGTTAATACTAGTTTTGGCCATAGTAACACTATACATAAAATATATGAAGCAAGTAACCAGCGGAAGAGGAAAGCATAATAGAAGTACGATAAGACTAAGCGCAAAAAGTCGTGACTGAATACTACCTTATAATACTACTCTTAAAAATTAATGCGATGATCGGAACTCTACTCTGCCTCTAGCCGGAAGAGATACTCGAATAGTCTCGTTTTAAAGATAGAAAGAGTCGGAGAAGAGATTACCTCTCGTGGAAGCGAGTGCCACAAATAGATCGCTGCTAAGTGAAAACTTTTCCGATAAGTCTCAGTTCTGTGAGCTGGAATCTCGAAGGTTGATGGTTGTACGTTGCGCGTAGGACGAGCTCTATCGGTGCTACGTCGGACAAACAGTTCACTAATGAAAGAGGGAGACTGCATATTAAGAGTCTTGTAAACCTGAATTGCCAGAAAGTAGCAACGCCTATTAGCGACCAAAAGCCACCCTAGACGACGCCGATAAGCTGTGATATGCTCGTCTCTGCGAAGATTATAGATGAATCTTATGCAGCAGTTTACGAGGCGCTGAAGCTTCGTATCCAACTCCTGCGATAAGCCATGATAAACAAGAGAACAGTAGTCTATATGTGGAAATATCAGCGTTGTTACTAATTTGATTCTCAACTCGGTTGACAAAGCGTTTTTGTGGAATTTTAGTTTATGTAGGGAAGCATGAACCTTTTGCGAGATGTGCGAGACATGTTTATTCCAATTAAGACTTTCATTCATGTGTTCATGTGTGTGTCATGTGAAGGGGATAGGAACTTCGTTCAAGACTGCCGGCGGAACAACATCGAGATCGATCTCGCGTACATATGCATTACTGCCAAGGATCAGGATTTTCGATTTCGCGGTATTGAGAGTGAGCCCGTTTGCCGACGCAAAATCGGTGACAACGCTAACATCGTACCTTATCTTGTTCATTGCTTCGTGAAGTTCAGATATGCGGCACTGTAGATAAATCTGTGTATCATCGGCAAAGATCATATGTTTCGAGTAACGAAGATCTTTCGCAATGTCGTTTATGAAGAGAGAAAACAACAACGGGCCAAGAACAGAGCCTTGTGGTACTCCTTCCGTGGTGGTCAGCCACTGTGAATGCATTCCCTTGTCATCTACGACTGCTTGCGAGCGATCGGTCAGATACGAAAATATCCAGTTCAGTGCGGAGTCCGAAAAGCCGATTAGCTTTAGTTTTCGAAGCAGATGAAGATGAGAGACTGTGTCAAATGCTTTGCTAAAGTCAAATAGGACGAGGATGGTGATCTTACGGTTATCGATTCCCTCCCGGATATCGTTAACGATTCGCACTAGAGCTGCTTGGGTGTTATGGTTCGCCCGAAAACCTGCCTGACGACTATCGAACAGCAAGTTCGTCTCGATGAATGAAATGATTTGCCCGTGAACGATTTTTTCGAAGAGTTTTGATAGTTCGCATAAGTTAGCAATGGGTCTCGTGTCTGACGGCGATAGGGGGTTCTTTATTTTCGAGAGGGGACGAATGTAGGCTCGTTTCCACAGTTTCGGGAAGAACGATGAATCCACACATCGGTTGAAATAGGATGCCAGAATTTCAGACATTGCGGGTATAGCGCTGTGTATACCGAACGGCGTGAGACCATCCGGGCCAGGGGACAGAGAAATCGAGGAGAGATCTTTACAGCAGCGAAGAATATCATCCGGAGATATGGGGCGGAAGAAGAACGACGGACGTTTGGACTCGAGCGATGCACAGGTGGCATGAAATTCGGTGCGTGTGATTGGCAGCGAACGACTAGATATGCCAGCATAGTAAGCATTAAGAGCGTCCGCCGTAAAGAAGTGTAACGGGGAAGAGTTCGTGACCTTGACTAGTCCGAGATTGCCCAACTCATGCCAAAGTCTCTTAGGGTCATTGACAGAGTTTAAGCGATTTAGGTTGTAGTTTTCGCGAGCTAGACGCAAATCAGTAGTTAGCTGATTTCGGAACGACCGATATATTGCATAGGCAAGGACTGTGGCCGAACGCTTAGCCTGCTTGTATAGCCGATTCTGTTCTCTCATGCGAGCCTTTAACGACGCATCAAGCCACGGGGACGGAGATTGTCGAACACGGAACGAACGTAGCGGCGCATGCGAATTTAACTCGGCAGTTAAGAGCGACGATAGTTCGGCAAGGAAACTGTCCAAGTCAGTATCAGGCGACTGTATCGCTGCGGACAGAGAGTTTTCATTCAGAGACAACGCGGAAGTGATTGAAGCTCTGTAGTTGTCCGGAGAGAAATTACGCATATTGCGACGCACTATAGTTTTGGGCTCTATGCTATCGGTTTCAAGATTATAAACAAGTTTAAGCAAATCATGACCGCCGATGAACGGCGTATCGGATGATGTGAAGGATCCTAGTTTATCTTCGCTATCGAGTATTGCAACATCAAGCCAGGAATCCGATGACGCGGTATGAAAGGTAGCTGGTGATTGTACGAGATATAATGCTAACGAAAAGACTATTTCGCGAAGATACCTCGCCTCGAAATTATCGGATAATAAATTGCAATTGAGATCGCCGGTGATTATAATGTTATTAAATAGATGCGCACAGTTATTAAAATCGGTGAGAAAATCATGTAAGAGATGACCTTTCGGGCGTCTATATATCGATGCAAATAAGAGCGGTTGTTTATTTTTACATTCGATCTTAAGTATTAAATATTCCGGATTGTTTGAGAAGGTTGACGGCGACATGGCAATGACTTTGGCTTTCAACGATTCATGAATATAACAGGCAACGCCACCGCCTTCCTTCCCCTCGCGATCATTCCGTACTATGAAGTAATTATTTAGCTTTACGAGGTTATCGTGTATATGTGAGTGCAACCATGTTTCGGAAATCGATATAATGTGAAAGAAGTTTACCTCAAAGTAGTGCCTAACGAAATCGATGTGCCCAAGAAGCGAATTAGCGTTAAAACTGGCGACACGAAGAGAGTTGAACGCCGCTGTATCGGTTGCTACCGAATCTCCATTGTGTTGTATACCGCGGTCAAGTCAGACGAGCTTCGAGAGATCATTTGGCGTTAAGATGTCGATCACCGGCATACCCGTATCCTTGCGAGCATGTATAACCTGATTTCGAACCCAGACGTACTTATAGTTCACCTCAGCCGCTCGTTTTTTTGTTTGACGAAGTAGTGCGTACATGTCAGATGGCAGTAATTCATTTATATAGATGTTCCCCGGAAGATTATTGCCGAATACCTCTAGATTTGTCAAGTCTCGTTTAACTCTCTTCGCGTTGAAAACAGCTTCGCAAACTGAGTTCGACGTTAGAACCACGACGTACGACACCGTGGTGCGTTGCGGGTTAGCTGCGTTTGTGCTCTTGCCGAGTGGACGAACTGCGATTACGTGATTTGCGAGATCGGGAATTCCTAGCACCTCGAGGGCACGTTTAACCAGTACTAGAGGCGTATTGTTGGTATTGAGTAAGCTCGCGGGAATGCCAGAGAAAACAATTTCACTTTTGGAAGATTGTGGACGTGCGAGTTGCGAACGGAGTAACGAGACTTCCTGGTGGAGTTGCATATTGGATCGTTCGAGATTTTCGATTCGTGATGTATTGTTCTCAACTCGTTTGAGAAGCTCAGGGATGTCGTTAAGTTTCGTTGTGATCTCATTATTTGTCTGAAGTTGCGAGTTGATAAACGTGTTAACGCGAGCATCAGTTTCTTGCATAAAGGCAAAAATACTTTCGAGCGTTACCGGTTTTTGAACAGGCGGAAACTGACCAATGGGTGCAGCAAAATTAGTTGAATTGTTGTGCGACATGGCTGACGGGAGCGAGATTTTGCAACACTGAAGCACGGATTTATAGGCTAAATAGTCGTTAGCGCAGCCCGGGTGAAAATATTGATTACACTCCCCGCAAGAAATAAATACGCCCGCGATCGATTTTTTGCACTTTCTACAGAGATGAGGCATGCAGGCTATGTTGACACGACAGTAAGTAATGGTTTATGCGTTACCAACTCAGCCGATAGTCGATAATACGGATGTCCGGACTGGCGATTAGGTTTGATCGATAAAATAGAGCTTAATCGATGACGATGATGCCGAGGTTCGTCGATAGGTGCGCACGCGAAGAGTTGTAGATGGCGGTAGTGTAGATCGAAGTTGATAGCAGATGGCAAGCGCATGCGCCAACAGGATAGTTCCGATATTCCAAGGTTACGAAGATGGCGGTTGCGTAGCAGGCGTCGAGACGGAAGAAAAGCGCATGCGCAGCGGCTCGATTTACAGATTTCCCACGTAGAATGCGGTGACGATAGAAGTGAGGTTAGATAGACACCGACTTTCCAACGAAAAATTACGCCCAAACATGCACGGAAGGCCGAAAGTAATTAGATAGGGTTGGAAAGCAGTGGTTTGTATGCTCTGCTCTGAAACAAAACAGCCCGTAGGCAGAGTACAGCAGCCAGGTGCCAAGAATAAAGCGGAGGCAAAGCGACAGCAGTTGTTCGTACTCACAGAGAGAGAGAGAGAGAGAGAGAGAGGGAGAGGGAGAGGGAGAGGGGGTGGTTCATTCATGCCCTAGTCAGAACTATGGTGCAATTTACAAAAGCATTTGATAATCATCGCTCCTTAACATTAATGATACAATATTAAACTTGCAGTACAACATCATCTTTCAAAAGCAAAAGCTCCAAAATGAAATTTAACGCTCACGAAGTAGCAGAAAATATAACAACAAATAAAATATATAACAAAATCGCAAAACTCAGATACGATTACACTTAAATTTTAACTTATAACCTAAACTCAATGAACTAAATGAAATTAGTAAACTTAATAAACATCATGACCTCGCTAAGCGTACAGACTAATAACTAGTACTGAGCACCGGCCTGCTCTTGCGAGAAAAGATGGGCAAATAAGCTTCGCTTGAATGCCACGAACGTACGCTCGGATACAACAGATTCCGGGAGCGATTGCCAGAAATAGACCCCAGCAAGGTGGAATGAGTTTCGAACAGTAGTCGTACGATGAAGCGGTATATGAAAATAGGCAGGCAAATCAAGTCTAGCTGAGCTTCTGGCTTCCGGATTCCTCCTAACAAACAGCTCGTCAATATACTCGATCGATTCGTTGTGATACATACGATAAACATGGGAACCGAGAAAAAACAATCGTCTGTTTTTCACCGATAACCACCCCAGTTGATGACGATATGGGGTAATATGTTCGTCCCGCCTTAGATCAAAAATAAATCTAATAGCACTGTTTACCAAGACTTGCAGCTTTGTGTTCCATTCGTCTGTGAGATCGTTATAAAGCAAACTACAGTAGTCAATGTGGGGAAACACCACAGTACTCACTAGCTTTGTTCTCAGTTGACGCGAGAGAGAATGTCTGTGGAATTTTAGTTTCTGTAATGTATAGTGAACTTTCTGGGAGATCTGCGATATGTGACTGTTCCACGAGAGGTTTACCGACATCATGACGCCCAAGTTGCGCGCTTCCTTGACATACGGTAAAGCAGTATCGTGTATTGTTATAGGTGGAAGACTTTTAATGTCAATCGCACGTACATACGGATCGCTACCTAAGATCATAACTTTAGATTTAGCTAGATTCAATTTAAGACCGTTTTCGTTAGCATAATCAAATATCGCCGATGCATCCCTTCGGATGTTCGAGAGGCCTTGCGCCAATAGCGCCGGATAACACTGAAGATATATTTGCGTGTCATCAGCAAAAATCATGGTTCTGAGAACTTCAACGATGAGCCTATGGCATTGATAAATAGCGAGAAGAGTAGGGGCCCCAGGACAGAGCCTTGAGGCACTCCCGGCGTTACCGCGTGCCAGTGCGACGGACAATTGTCGTCTGAGATAACCACCTGCGTTCTGCCAGTGAGATACGAAAAAAACCAATTCCAAAAAAATCCAAAAACCAAAAGCTTTACTAAAATCGAACAAGATTAGTATTGTGATTTTTTTCTGATCCACACCCCTGCGAATATCCTCCCCAACCCTTAGCAAAGCCGACTGAGTACTATAACCTGTTCGACATCCCGACTGTCTCGGATCAAGCAAGCCATTACTTTCTATAAACTTCGTGATTTGCTTATGAACTATCCGTTCAAAAATCTTAGCTACCTTAGAAAGATTGGCAATCGGTCGCGTATCTGAAGGGGTAACCGGGGATCGAATTTTTGATAGCGGTCGAATAAACGCCCTCTTCTATTCAGCCGGGAACTGTGCATGACGAATAGAGCTGTTAAAGACTTTTAACAGAATCGGCGAAACTAGAGAAAGAGCTTGATTTAAACAAAACAATGATATCCCGTCTGAACCTGATGAAAGCGAGCTCAGTGGTGATGATTTCATAGCGGAGATCAAATCGCTATAGCTAACTTCATTTAGCGTAAACTTGTGCGGTGATTCAGGGACTCCAGATAAAGCAGATGCACACTCATCGAAAGAACAAGCCGGTAAAGAATTTGTGACCGAAGAGTAGAACCGATTCAATTCGTCAGCAGAGAAAAAGCGTAGAAGAGAAATAAGCGTTGACTTGACGAGACCGGGACGTTCCAACTCCTTCCACATTTTTTTCGCGTCTACTATGTTTTCGAGTGTACTAAAGTGAAAATTACTTTTTGCCATTTTTATATCGTTATTTAATTTGTTTCTAACATCTCTATAGATTGCATACGCCAGTATATCATTGTTTCGTTTCGCTTGTTTGTACAGTGTATTTCGTTGCCGAATTCGAATTTTGAGTTCTTCGGTGAGCCAAGCAGACGGAGGCTTTTTAGCCACGAACGTACGCATCGGCGCATGAATGTCAAATGCACTTCTAAGAGAATGAGTCATCGCTTCAGTCAACTCATCTACATTATTGCTCGAGAAAATGTTGACCGTCGATTCGATTTCACTAACTGTCACACGGAGAGAGTCGAGAAATTCCGATTGAACGAATTTTTTTAGATTTCGGCGTGTGATTGCCCTTTGTTCCATCGGTAGAACTTCATACTTAAAAGTCAATTCTAGTAGATCATGCCCAGCTATAAACGGACCATCGGATTTACAGAATGTGTCGAGTTTTTCGGAACTATCAATAATAATCACATCGAGCCACGAGTCCGAGTGCGCCGTGTGAAACGTCGCTTCCGAATTAACAAGATACAATGACTGTGAAAAGATCCATTCACGCAAGTAGTTTGATTCAAAATTTTCATTCAGTAGATTACAGTTCAAATCTCCAGTTACAACAATATTTTGATACGCGTGAGAAAAACGAGAAAATGAAGCAGAGAAATCATGCAATAGCTGCCCTTTCGGGCGTCTGTAAATCGAAGCAAGCAATAACGACGGCGCATTTCCATAATGTAAATCTATAAGCATATATTCCGGTGAATTCGTGAACACGCCCGGAGAAGAAGCAATAACATGAGCTTTCACCGACTCGTGTATGTAACATGCCACTCCACCCCCTTCTTTTCCCTCGCGATCGTTACGTAATAAGTAATAATTTTCAATAGTTAGCAGATCGTTCGAAATGTGCGCGTGCAGCCAAGTTTCTGAGATCGAAATCACGTGAAAAAAATGGGAAGTAAAATAGAGGCGGATGAAGTTGATGTGCCCCAGTAACGAATTCGCGTTGAACTGCGCTATCTTTAAAAACGAACTTTCGTTACTTTCGTTAACCACAGCTTGCGACGCTACAACTGACGGGAGTCAGACGAGAAGCGAGAGATCAGCATCAGTGTTCACGTGAATTATCGGAGAGCCGTCACTCTTCCTCACTAAGATGCGACCCGCTCGCACCCATACATATTTGTAACCGTGTGCTTTCGCCTTATCCTTAGTGCGTCTCAGCAGATTGTACTTATCGGCGGGTAACAATTCGTTTACGTACACGTAACCTTCTCGCTCAATATCAAAAACTTCTTTGATGAGTAGATTGCGTTTGACCCGTTTCTTATTGATTATAAAATCTCTGACTTGCGTTGACTTGAGAGATACAACTAGCGACTGAGTTAGCGACTTCGCCCCTGATTCCGGTATTTGCTGACGACTACCCGCCTGAACACTTGCCTGAGGCTTGCGCGTCATAGCACGCACACCCAAGACATCGGTTAGTAAGTTTTCAACCCCAAAAGCCGTAAACACATTAGTTGTCAATTGCTGCGGATCACCCACGATTTCGCGTGGGATCCCCGCTAGAACTAATTCAGTCGTAATCGACAGTGATTGACTCTCATTACCTAACGTTCTCATACTCTCGATTTCCCGTTTTAAATTAGCATTCTGTTCAGTTAGTTGCTTGAGAAGTGCATCGTGCTCTTCGACTTTTTTGACTAAATTCGGTAAGCAGCTAACTTTGCTCGCGATATCTTTGTTAGTCTCATGTTGTTCTTTGATGAATATGTCCATCTTCGCATCAGACGCGTCAAGCTTAGTGATAATTTCTTGCAGTAGATTACTCATGCCGCTCGTGCTGCCTCCCCCCCCCCCCCCCTCCACTCGGAGTAGACGGCAATGAAAACATAGTGGGGGCAGTCACGGGATCGTCAGCAGTTAATAAATGATTCAACTCGCTTTTACAACAGACACTAGCAGTCTTATACTTTAGATATGTCTTGCAGCAGCCCGGATGAAAAAATTTAAAGCAGCCAGAGCACGATAAGCTCTCCCCGGCAATATTTTTCGAGCACTTATAACACCGCGACGTCGGCATGCAGAATTCTTACTTAGCAGAGCGAAAGTGTAGCAGTGATGTTCTTGACCGATGATCGATGGTAAGCGTTAGTAGTAGTGTGACGTTGAGACACAAGCGGCAATGGCAGCACGATCGCCGAAGATCCAGTGCAGCCAACCAATAGGAAGCACGGAGATGAGAGCGCATGCGCAGATCGATAGAGATCCAGAAGAAATTTCCTTCGAGGCAATGTTACAGGAAATGAGGTTAGAACAGAACAGCGTTTTACATCCAGATTTCTCAATAACTCGTCCAGCAATCCAATGAACAATATATTCGAGATGTAAAACGGCTTTTTAGCTTGCCTTTCCCTATAACAAAGCGGCCCGAAGGCAGATAGCAGCAGTAAATGGTTCAGAGATAGAGCAGCGATAAAGTGGAGCGTCTGTCATACTCACGAGAGAGAGAGAGAGGGAGGGAGGGAGGGGGGGGAGAGAGAGAGAGAGAGTTACCTTTCAGCTACTTACTGCCTTCCGCAGGTATACAATACATCTTCACCTTTACATTTATCTTGCTTACTAACTTACTTACTACTCCGGACCATTTAATTAGTGTTCTCAGGACTTGTTCTCGTACCTCCATTCATTCTCCTTTTAAACATTTCGAGGTTTGCCGCACTTTTAACACTATTTGGTAAACCGTTCAACGTTTTAAACCCTTCGTACAGTATTGTTTTCTTAGCCGTTATCGTTCTCGTTCTCTTCATTTCTAAGTTATTTTTGTTTCGAGTATTATAATTGTACTGGTCACTTACTGTTCGTATTTGGTCACACAAATATTGCGGTGCCAGCCCATTTTTCATTTAAAATATCAATGTACATACGTTACACTCTGTTCTTTGCTTCACGCTCATAAATCCGAATACTTCGAGCATTGCTCTTATCGGTGTGTACTTGTTCACGATTAATATCGATCTCATTGCACGGTTTTGTGTTCTTTGTAACATTCCCATACTTTCTTCATTGCCATTTAGCATAACAGTACTGCAGTACTCGTAGTGTGGAGCTATAATAGATTTGTATATTATGACTCTAGTTTAGACGCTTACCTCTCTTTTCACACAATTTAAAAAACCAATTGTTTTTCCTACTTTTTTAGCGACATACCATACATGATTTCAGAATGACAGGTGTTCATCAATTATCACTCCTAAGTACTTGTGTTCTCCTACTTCGCATATTGTGTTATTTTCTACTGTTATCTTACATCGATTTTTAACATTCAATTTTCTTGGATCATGAATTATCATAAACACAGTTTTTTCACATTTATCGTTAAGGAGTTACATTTTAACCATACAGACATTTTTTCTAAGCCATAATTCAGTTTATTTTCAATATCTACTAGATCGGCACTTGAGACATACAATATCATATCCTCCGCGAACAGTTTACATTTACATCCACATCCATTCAATGCTTCTATTACGTCGTTTATGTACATTATGACGAGTATTGGGCCCAATTTCGACCCCTGAGGCACACCGTATTTGACTAGCAATTTATCGGACAGTACTGTTCCATATTTAACTCTTTGTGTTCTGTTACTCAAGTAAGAGCGAAACCAGTCCAATACCTTCCCCCTTATTCCGTATCTGTTCAACTTCTTCAAGAGCACTGTTCTGTTTATTGTCTCAAATTCGCGCTTGAAGTCTATAAATACTACTCCTATAACTTTACTTTCATCTAAATTAACTCGCCATTCTATTAATGTGTCCTGAAGCGCGGTCTCACATGAAAAACCTGTTCTAAATCCAGATTGTTCCTCGATTATAATTTTTTCTTTATCAATGTATTTCATTAATTGATTCTTTACAACTTGTTCAAGGACTTTTTCGTACACGGGCAGAGTATTTATAGGTCGGTATTCTTCGGCTTTAATGCTTCCATTAACTTTCGGTATTGGCGTAATTATTGAAGTTTTCCATTGATCAGGCACTGTTCCTTCTTTTAACAATGGATTAAAAACTTTTGAGGTTATATTACTATGCCCGTTCCATACCATTTGTAGGACTTCTGCCGTTACTTCGTTTTTTGACCCTTTTCGTTTATCTAGGCTATTAATAATCTTCTCTAGTTCCTCATGTTGTATCACTTGAAATTCGTTGAATATAGTATTCCCATTATTTTCTATTGAAACTTCGTGTGTGATGTCTCTGTTTCGGTCGATATCCGTTCCTATTTCGTCTACTATTTCCTCTACACTTCGTACAAGGAAGCTGTTAAATTTATGTGCAATAATTTCGTGCTCCATGTATAATATTCCGTCAAACTGTATTGATTTTAGCCCCAAACTTGTTTTTTTATCGCCAATTAGTTGTTTTAGTGACTTCCACATTTTTTTTTGAGTCCGTTTTTTGCTCGTCTATATATTGTTCGAAGTATCTTCTTTTATTTTCTCTAATTGTAGAAACTACATTGTTCCGGCGGCCGGAGATTGGCGAGAGTACCGTCAATACGGTACTCTCGCCAATCTCCGTCATTCTTTGAACGCACTGCGATTCTATATGCTGTATCTCTATCGTTACTCTTTTTTCGAACTATACATCTATCCACGGCTTATCTACCCATTTCTTTGGTATAACTTTTTTTACAATCGGTGCAATTTCGTCCATCGTTTTCGTTATTGCCTGTACCATGTCATTTGCGATTCTATTAGCGTCATGGTTCCCATTAAGGGGGTTGAGTCACCTAATCAAATGAAAAAGAAAAATTTTTTTTTTCGTTATCTATCCTTGCAAATAAAAAGTGAGTTTTACACTCAAAAAGTACATGCGTCAGACTATCTTCATGAATTTTTTTGGAGCCCTAGACGGCGATCCTTCTGAAAGATTCAGCTTCAAAGTTTTTTCACTTGTCGTAGGTTTTAGACCGAACGGAATGATGGATCTTCGCTTACGAAGTCTCATTTTGTTCGTTAGACAGTTTATTGCGGGATGAGTACAGGCATTTTTTTTTAAAGCTTCTCCGACAGAGCTATCGCATGAAATGTGATTAAAAATCCACTTTTCCACTTTTTGTCTCGTTACAAGGTATACAATGGCACGCTGTAAATTTATTTGTCTTCGCATGAAAAATCCCTTCACTCGTCCCATAACGTAGTCCGTTACAAAGACAATGAGCCGTCAAAGACTCGAATCGGTCCATTCGTTTGGTCTGAAACCAGCGACAACCGAAGAAAAATATACTTGTCAGGAAATGAATTTCAAAGATCAGTAAAGATAATCAACTTGGGTGACAGAAAAAAAAAAAAAATTCTTGCAAAAAAACTGAACTTTCTATTTTTATTCGCATAAAAACAATTCAAGTTAATTTTTTTTTATTTTTTATTTATTTCACTGGGCCAAAGAACCATTAGAAAAATGGTTTTATCGCATAAAAAAGTAAGGGAAATTGCAAGGATAATACTGTCTCGTCAATGACATTTCAAAATGAGGTTACTGGTTCGAGTATTCACTTTTCATACTTTTCTTCACTGTCACTGCACAAGTTTTATTTTCTCTTTGTTACCGAAAAATATAGTACCTATTACGTTCATTTGCAAAAACTGTAATCACTACGCACACGAATAATCGCAATTTTCCGAATGCCGGTTTTTTAGGCGTTTGACACTTCGAGTGAAAAAAATCATGGTTGCCGCAGTACGCCGGTGTACCGTTGACTCGACGAAGCGCGGTAGCGGCGTCAATCTAACTCGCATCGATCGGAAGTAACGCCCGCAGGGTCGGTAAATCGTTACCGACCAAATGCAATTTTGTAAAACACAACAAATTTCCTAGGAATTCAACTTTGAGTTTTTAGGGAGAATGATTCGTTAATTTTTCTGAATGCATATGAATTTTTTTCAAAGTTTTCAATTGACTGAATTTTTTTTATACGGTAAAAATGGTAGAAAATCATAAAATTCAAAGTGAACTGAAGAATCTGAATAAATGCATACCTATTCAAAAAAATGACCGAATCATTTTATAAAAAAAAAATTGTTTTGGCAGAAAATTTGTTGAACTATTGCTTTTTTCATCATCTTGCTAATAACAGTTTGGCATTATTAAAAAAAATCATTATTATTATATATTTTTTTTTTCATTATTTCAGTTTCTTAATCTTTCATTCAGTTTATTAATCGTTTCAGTACCTCTAATATCCATGATTTTTTTCAGATTTTTATAACGTCGAGAAAACATAATTTTGCAATAATAATTATTATTTTATTATTATTATTTATTTACAGAAAGTAGGTGTTTACACTTTTTAAATCTGCCTCTATATCATTGCTTTCACGTAAAAATATATAAATCGATTTTGTTTTTAAAAATATTTATTGACTCTGCTTCTATTGCATCCACTGGTAGCGCGTTCCACGTGTCGTCCACTCTATTCTATAAAGTGTGCTTCCAGGGGTTCTTCTTGAACTGGCTCTTCTGTAGCTTTAGTCGATGACCACGGAGATTCGGGAGTCTCGCCCGGTTGAACAGCGCTGCCCTATCAATTTCATAATGCCCATTTAAAATCTTGAACGTTTTTATGAGGTCACCTCTTTTTCGCCTGTTCTCGAGCGTGACCATGTTCAATCGTTCGAGTCGTTCCTCGTATTGAAGGCCTCGGAGTTCATGTGGCAACTTCGTCGCCCACCGCTGTACTCGTTCCAGTAACCTGATGTCCCCCGGGAAGTATGGTGACCAGATGACATTCGCATATTCGAGAATAGGTCGGATATATGTCTTGTAAACTTTCTCGAGTAGTGTCGTCGATAGCCTCAGGAACGTTTTCCTCACGATGTAAAGTACTGAGTTCGCTTTCTTGATGGTTGGGCATATGTTCTCTCGCCATTTAAGATCGCTGGTCACCGTGACTCCTAAGTCTTTCAGCCGGCTGACGCTCAGGAGTGGGGTGTGCCCCAACGTGTATTGTATTTGGGGATTTGTCCTCCCCACGTGCATAACCGTACACTTTTCCTCGTTTAGGGAGAGCATCCATTTCTCCGTCCAGCGCCGCAGTTTGTCGAGTTCTCCCTGTAGATCTTGCGTGAGCGGGTTTCCAAAGATCTTCGTGTCATCTGCGCACATTGACGTGTGAGCTCGGACGACGTTTGGGAGCTCGCTAACGTAGAGTATGAACAAGAGGGGACCGAGGACAGAGCCCTGCGGCACCCCACTTGTCACAAGTCTTGGCGCTGATAACGTGTCTCCTACCCGTACTCGAAAGGTTCTTCCTGTGAGATAGGCTGAGATCCAGTTTAGGAGCGATCCTCGAATTCCAAGCCGTTCCAGTTTCCCCAGTAGGCGATGATGCGGGACCTTATCAAACGTTTTTTCGTAATCCAAGTAGATGATGTCGATCGGCTCGCCCCTATCGTACGCTTGGGCCCATTCGCTGGTTGTCAGTAATAGGTTTGTCACGACGGATCTTCCTGGGACAAAACCGTGCTGGCTCGATGGGATCAGCCCACTCTCATCTCAGAACTTGCGCACTCTGTTGACAATTATCCTCTCCAGAATCTTGCAGGTCGTCGACGTCAGCCTGTAATTGGCAGCTCGAAGTTTGTCACCCTTCTTGAAAATTGGCGTCACCGACGCTTCGAGCTAGTCTCGCGGTAGTCTCCCCGATTCGAAGCTAGTCCTCATTATGTGAGCGAGCGCTGGTGCTACTTGGGCTCGTAGTTTTTTCAGAGGTCGCCAGGAGAGGAGTCGCCATCTAAACTCGCTAGTATGTGCTCGACGTCATTTGATGTGATGTCAATATCCTCTATGGACGCCTCAACCCTTTCGATGTCCGCGTAGTCCGCCGCCAGTGCCCCCGATTCCACTACGAACACACTCTCGAATTATTCCGCGAACAATTCGGCGATCTCAGCCGGGTCCTGTGTGATGTCATCTTCAGTTCGACGAAGACACTGTGGCGCGGCTACTTTGGCTGTCATCGAGCGCCTCAGGTATCCATAGAACGGCTTTGGCCCTTGGTCGACAAGCTGCTCCTCGAAAACTATTCTGGCCCTTCGGATAGTCGCAGTCGCCCTGTTGCTTGCCGTCTTGTATATTGCATATGCAGCGTCTGCGCGCGTTTCCGCGTACCTATTCCATGCTCGTGCTTTCTTCTTAAGTAGCCGTCGGATGTCCACCCTCATCCATGGCTTCTGCCAGTTCGATGGCCTCCCTCGTTGCAAGGGTGCGTCCTCCTTTGCCAGTGCGTATATATTTTCTTTGAAAATCTTCCAGAGATCTTCCGGTTCTCCTCTGTTTCCTGCTATGCCCTCCGAGCGCACTCCGATCCTGCCGGCGACCCTCGTGTGGTCCCACTTTCGAAAATCTCGCGATTCACGAGGCTTTGACCTTCCTATCCGATCCTGAAGCTCGATTTGCAGCTCTGCGTGGATTACAACGTGGTCACTCGCTCCTATCGGGGCATCATACTTCACCGTCGCCACCATGTGTCCTTCATTTGTTAGGATTAGATCCAAACATGAGCGCTGCTGACCTTGCCGGAACCTCGTGTGCTGCGTTACCTCTTGCGTGAGACTGGATCCTCCAAAAAATTCCAGGAAATCTATTTCTTGCTTGTTGGACGTTCGTGATGTCAGTGATGCCCTGTTGAAATGCCTTGATAGTTGAAATCGCCAAGAATTAGCGCTGGCCCTTGGTCTGTTGCTCCTTCGATTGTGTCGATCAGCGAGCTGTTCTCCTCGTCCGTTACAAGGGGGGGCGGTATACCCCTCCTATCGTGACTGTCGTTCCAGATAGCGAGATCTCGAGCCATAAGCTTTCGGTGTTTCGCTCGTCGATGTTCGGGTGCTGTCTTGCCACAATTGGGATGCCGTCGATCGAGTCAGCTATGTAAATAGCAACTCCTCCCCCGCGGCGATCCTGACGGTCCTTTCGAAAAAGCTGGAAGCCACATATGTTAATTAGTTTATCAGGAACTTCAGGTTTGAGCCAGGTTTCGGTTATTATTATTATGTGCGGTTTCGATTGCTGTAATGCTTGTATAAATTCGTCTCGCTTTGCCGTGAGTGATGCCAGGTTCGTATAAAATATCCGTATCCGAGCCAGATTTCCAATCAGTTTTTTGGTTCGCTTGCGTCTCCCCTCCTCGGGTTCGGATGGGCGTTCCATTCCTTCTCGACTATGACTGGCTTCTCGTTTATGAATCTGATGGTCAGTTCCCTGTCTGTACCTTCTTGCCTTCTCGCGAGCTCGGTTCTCAGGTTAGCGAGGTATGCGCGCTGCTTTGGCGTCATATCGTTTCTCATACGGATTGGCGCCGGTAGATTTTTTTAACCCACAAGAGGCGACTTCGCGATTTCAGCTGCCGGGAAAACAATCTTGAGCAATCTTGTACCTTCCTCACGCTTTTTACCTAGCCGTATAGCTCGTATGTCGTTAGTGTTCACGTTCAGACTATGCAGGAGCTCCTTTATCCGGTTCAAATCTGCCTCCATTCTCGCTGCAGCTGTCTCCTCAGCTGATTCTCGAAGTCCAGAGACAATGACGTTCTTTGACCTTCTCTGCCATTCGATGGATTCTCCGATGATTTCCTCCTCGATAGCAGCTCTGCTCTCTCCTTGGTCCGCTCCAATCGCTCCGTTCTCCACCTTGCGTTTGAGCTCATCGACGGTGTCTCTGAGCTGGGCATAGTCAGCGACTGTCGGCAAGCCTTGGATCTGCCCGGTGACACTCGATTTGAATTCTTCGTAACTTGCTGCGTTCGGTAACTCCTGCATGCGTTCCGTCAGTTCGCTCTTCAGATGTGCGTAATTCTCTCGCTTCCGCAGACTCTTAACGTACTCCTTGACTTCGACCAATTCTTCCTTCAGGCCACTCAGATCGTCTAACTTACTATTCGTCGAACCTTGCACCTTTTTCATGTCTACGAGAGACGCTGCGATGTCTTCGAGAGTAGTTTGGGTTGACGGATACTGTTTTTCTTGCTGAGCCTTATTAACCTTGACCTGCAGACCTTTTACAGTTTTAGATAATTCAGGGATGCTCATTACATTTTGCTTACACCCCATACAATAGTAAATTAGCGTTCTTTTTTTCATTTGGAGGCACGTGATTTCTGTGGCCGTAATCCCGCTGCAGGCGTTGCAAAATACCTCTCCGCACATGTCGCATTTCCAGAAAGATTGAAGGCCCTGTGGATCGTCCGGATTTTCGAGATCCCCGCATTCTGAGCACGAAAGTGATGTCATTTTATGTTATCCCTGGATCTTCTTCATATTCGATCCTCTGCGGCTTACAGATCGCTGCGTGGCACCCTAACCTCAAATCTTTTCTCCTTAAAGTTACGCTCTCGGACTTCAAGTGCACTTGAATTAATTATCTCGAGCCGATGCGGCACGGTCAGGGATTATTTAACTTGTGTGTCGAATTTCTCGAGTACCAGTGTGTAATATTAACGAAAATTATGCTGTCAGTGAATATTTTTACGTGTTGAGCTATCTGAACGCCATCTATCCAATAATACGCACAATAATTATTTGTTATCTTACTAGAATGCTTCTAACTCTGGTAATTTTTGGAATTTCGGTCTAAAATTTGGCGTGTAGGTAGTATACAGTATTGAGACGGAGAACGAGGCCGATCCCCGCCTCAATTCATCGTCGAAATTCGTTTGTCATTCATTGACATTTTTCTCTCGATATTTATTACATTTTTCGTGAATTTTGTTGGAATTGTCTTATTTTTCGTATTTTTCGCGATTCAAATATTCGCGCGCGTGAAAATCGACCCGTTTATCGATTTTCACGCAAAGCGGCGCGCAGGTACTGCCGCAGTGGCTCCGATTGGCCGCGAAAATTTTCTTGTGCGCTAATTGGCCCAAGGGAAAAATACCGCAATGCGGCATTTTTCGGCCAATCAGCGAGGGGCCGGTTTTTGTATAAAACGGCGTGCGGAGCGCAGAAAAATCGGCAGTCGGCTGAGGGAGCTCCAGCAAGGTACTCCTCCGGTTGAATTTGTTCAACTAAGCCCAGGGGCTAGAACAATTCGGTGTCAGACACCGGTTGTCCTGAGTTCTCTGGAGGTGATAGGTTAGTTTAGCCAGCGGAGGTGCGCTTGCACCCCGGGAGATTCGATCGTGGCTCCACTTTCGAAATCTGTTCGGGCGAATACCAAGCCTCTCGCCGAGGGCCCTGAGTGAGGTTAACCACGCACGGGGTAGCGGCTCGAGCTCGTTTCCGAGCTCGATCCCTGATCCTCCTCTACGGGTACCTTCCTCACGGCAGATGCTCAAATGCAAATTAGAGAATTTCTTAAATTTTAAGGTTAATTTAAGTAAGCGGGGAACATAACCTCGAAAATTTCTACTCGCGACATAACCTCGACGTCGCTCGAGAACCACGCGACCTTGTGCCGAGAAGGACGACTCGGACGGTAAATCAGCTCGGTCGGTAAAGCGTTTCGATCGGTAATTCGATTCGGTCGTTAATTCGATTCGGTCGGTTATTCGATTCGGTCGTTAAATTAGCTCGGTCGGTAAAGTAGATCATTAATTTTTTTTTTCTCAAGAAGTGAGACTTGGATTGAATTTTGGTTTTGGCAACATAATCGCGATAGTAATTCGAGATATTTTGCGTTTTCATCGTTTTCGCGATTAATTAACAAATTAATTGATAATGACAAATTAATCGATAATTTTCTTTTGCCGAACAACTCGAGTGTGTTTCGTCAAGCGAATTTAATACAGGAATCATCGGAAGGAGCAAGCGTCGGTACAAAATAATTTCGATACTGTATTTCGTATTATTTATGTGTTTTTTTATTAAACAACCATTCATTTCACCGAATTGACCACATCTAACGATTTTTTGCTCGCCCCGAATCCTTAACGATCGCGAAGTAGCCGAAAGAATTCTATCATTTTTGGCGCCACTTCTCCGGTCGAGAAAATTTTTTCATTTTTTTCAGGGCTTCTTCGAAGAGCACTGACGAAAATTATGAAGAATTTTCTTTTCTTTCGGTCATAAAAATTGAAGAAACGGATGGCAGAATTCTCTCGTGGAGAGAATTGTTGGAACGGACGGTATCGTTGTCTCGTTGCGAGAGCCAAAGTAAGAGGCCTTTCCACCAAGACGACTGAAGATGTATACAGTTCTTTCGATAAGAGAATCAAAGATTTTTGTGATAATGTGATGAACCCTGCTACGATATGGGAATTTATTCGCAATCACCTTGCGATGCTTCGAGAATGACCACACAGATCCTCCGTGGCTTGAGTTTTATTGAGAAAACTGATATTATAGTTGTTTTAATTGAAAGAAAGAAAACAATAATGATAATTACAATAAAGAAAATAAAATCAATAAATAATTGGAACTAAGAAAGTAATTACTATTATTGATTTGATTTAAAAAATCCCAATTTTAGTTTTCAAGCTGTTTTTCAAAAATTAGTGAAATCTGTGAAAAAACTACTTTTTTTTTTAAAGTAAAAAACGTACGCCAAGTACATAAATGATACAAAACATTTGGTTCTGAGAAACTGCCTTAAAAAAAAATCCAAAATAAAAGGTAAATCACGCGAGCCAAGCTTCGGCAAATATTGTTGAATATCCAATGTCTAAGTTAGTGATTAAAAAATTGTATAACTGAAAAGTATAATTCAAAAAATACTTGGCACGTCCTTTCTTTTATGCATGAAGCTTTTTATTTGTATTCGAGGGAGGTGCCAAGTATTTTTTGAATTATATTTTTCAGTTATACAATTTTTTAATCATTAACATTGACATTGGATATTCAACACTATTTGTCGAAGCTTGGCTCGCGTGATTTACCTTTTATTTTGGATTTTTTTTTAAAGGCAGTTTCTTAGAACCAAAAATTTTTGTATCATTTATGTACTTGGCGTACGTTTTTTACGTTTAAAAGTTTTGTACGAAAGTCGTGTGAGAAACTGTTTCTCTACTCGTGTGATCAAAATACTCGCCTTTGGCTCGTGCTGCAAACTCACACTCGGAAGAAAAAGTTTCTTCGCACTCGTATTATAATATACTAACATTTTGCGAGATGTGGAAAGGGGGATATGGGCACGAGAAGCGTGCGTGAAACCGCATTTCACGCACATA
Source organism: Ischnus inquisitorius (assembly GCA_963924025.1). Taxonomy (NCBI): domain Eukaryota; kingdom Metazoa; phylum Arthropoda; class Insecta; order Hymenoptera; family Ichneumonidae; genus Ischnus; species Ischnus inquisitorius. Next base: position 12,326,867 of record OZ001249.1, on the reverse strand, counting down.
GTGAAATGAAAGTTATTTTAAACGTTTTAATATCACGTGACGCGTTAGTGTTGAATACTTTATACGCATTGGTGGCGAAAACGCCAATCGGACAGTGACGCGCATAAAACTTTGAAACGCTTATTGTTTGTGACGGGCTCCAACGAGCTGTAATAATTATTTGACGTTCTTCGGACGAGTCCTGGGGGGGGAGGAGGGGGTTTTTCGGACGACTCAGGTGTAACAAAAGAAGGAAATAAAAGCAAGAAAAATGAATAATGAAAACGCAGCAATATAATATTTATGAAAAAAAACCAAGCGAAATAATACAACTCAAAAAACAGGGGTAAATAATAATAACAATAACGCAAGAAAAATAATAATAATAATCGAGAAAAAGGGGATCGGGTATAAGTGAGAAAAAAGAAATAAATGCGGGTGACTAATTAACGAAAATACGAAAGAAAATAATAACAAAGGGGGAAACCGGAATGAGCTATTAATAACAGAAAGAAAATAATTCAGGAAATAAGTGGACAAAAATGTAACGGCGAAGGGAAAACTTGACCAAATCGGTCGGCGCAAATATGGCGGCGTTACACGAGGCGACGGACCTCTCGCCGTTAACGCTCACGCACGGGGGGGGGGGGGGGGGGGGGGGGGGGAAGGCTCGCGGGGATTTATCGGCAAATAAATTAATCACGGGGAGGGGGATAGACTCGTCGGGCACAAATATTCAATCTGTCAAATTACAAGTATTTTTGGGCGCCAGCTACCATTCACGGGGTAACACCGTTCTAGCAAATTTGTTGAGAATCGACAAATTTCTCGTGCTTCGAATATTCACACGACACGCGGTCGCCGACCAGTCTCAGGAGAGCGAAGGCTCAGGGGGAGGGAACGGGATACTCCGATATTTCGGCTCTATCAATTAACTTCGGCTATAAATGCACTCGGGAAGACTCTGAATAATTAATAATAAATTCTGGGATTGCTTGCGAAAGGGATCGGGACTCACACTTAGAATAATTACGGCTATTCACCACTCACCACGTGTACACGCTACCTGTAGCAATTGCCGGCTATGGCGGCGGCGAAAATCCGATAATTTATCCTTCCTTCTGTTCCTCGGCTAATATCGGTCAAGTCACGGGTCGGGGCGGAGGGGAAAATTGTCTCAACGAGACAGGAAATCCACGCAGAAACCGTCGAGCACACTCACGCTGCACACAACGCGTTTTTCTCGTGAAATTCTCTCGTACAATAATCTCTCCGTTCGCACACGTGTTCTCCGTTAAGGATCTCGAATCGAGCTGAGGTATCGCTGTCTCTCTCGGGCTTCTTCTTCGTTGCGCAGCGCCGTGGGGGGTCTCGGTGAGCGAGAGAGTTCGCTACTCGGCGTGAGGTCGATAAATCACGCGATCGACGGGTGTTGCGCAAGAGGGCGGCAGGAGTCCCGTTGATCGTCGTTCGATCGTTTCGACGGCAACGGTGTTGAGCAGCGAGGCGGCTAGCGTGGAGCGAGGCAGCTTGGGCGAGACGGCGGCGGCAGCGAGGGAAGGCTCTCCCCTCCGTCGACGCGCTCTTTCTCTTCCTCACGCGTTTCGCTCGCTCTCTCGCTGTCGTGCAGCGGTGATGTTTCGTGTCGTTCGGCGACGTTCTTCTCAGCGATACCTTGGCTGTCGTGCGCGGGGGTGTGTGGGTGGACGGGGCGGGGGGCGCGGTACTTAACATAGCTAAATTTCCCTGCGTAGTGAGTGGTGGGCTCGAGTCGAGAGTTCGGGCGAACTTGTAGCGATGCTACATCGTTACAAACTCCTCCGGGGGAAAACGAGAGTTATTCTTCGTTTCTTCGTCGAACTCGGGGACGGGGGTAGGCGGGGGTTTCGTATCCGAGGTGTTTCGAAGGGGGCTTGGAGGTACGGTAACAGCTAGATTTTATTATTGATTGGCGCGGTGACTATGGTACGGGAGTAAGAGGAGAAAGAACAAAAGAGAGCCGTTTCGTGGCGCACTGGGGTGGAAAGAAAAGACTAATGAAATGAAAATGAAACTGGGGCATCATCTGCCGCGCACCGTTTATTTACATGGATCGTTTCGTGGTCCGGGGGCTTACAATAGTCGTCGTGGGGGGGGGGCACTGGGGGATCCGGGTGTTACTCATAAAAGGCCCTCGGGCATTCCTCGGTCCGGTGGCTCGTTCCGCGACAAATCCAGCATCGCCGGGGTGGATGCGGCTCGGGGAGGCTCGCGGGGCGCGGAATGTGGAGGGACATTAGCGGGGGGATTGGGGCTTTTTTCGGGGTGGGGACCGGGGCGCGATCGAGGGGTCGGGGGCGCGGAGTCGTGTGAGGGTTCGGGGCTGCGGGGATGCGGGGAGGGTAGATGGTCACGGTGATCGGGCGGGTCGGGGGGTTCACGGGTCTCGGGGATGGTGTGGGGGTCGGGGGAGCTGCCTGGGGGGCTCGGGGAGGAGGGGTCGGGGCGTCATGGCGGGGCTCGTTGCCTCGGGCGGAGGTTGTAGTTCCCGCTGTTGTATTTGTCGGTCGGCGGGGCACGACGGCTGCCTCGGGGGCGGCCGCGACGACCGTGCGGGGAGGCTCGGGCTCGGGGTTCCGCGGAAGGTCCCAGGGCTGGAATGGCTCGTACCCCATTCGGGCCCACCTCTCCTCCTTGGTTTGTGGGCGGTGTGACATCGTTATCCTGCAAAGGGGGAAGGCTTGTGTGAGGTGTGGTGGCGATGTCGTGTTCGAGTGGCGGGGTTTGGGGTTCGGGGGTCTCTGGGGCGGTTTCTGGGGCGGTGGCTTCGTTCGCGGGAGTCTCGTCGGTGTCTGTGTTGTATTCGTGTGGCGGGGTCTGGGGTTCGGGGGGCTCGGTGGCGGTTTCTGGGGCTGGGGATTCGTTCGCGGGGGTCTCGTCGGGGTCGGAACTGTCCGCGGGGTCGAGGTAGGGTTTCAGGTCTTTTATGTGGGCGCGGGGTTTTTTGTTACTATCCGGTATCTCGAGTTCGTACAGGACGGGGGATATTTTTCGGGTGATCGTGTAGGGGCCTCGGTAACGCGGGGCTAGTTTGGCTGCGAAGTTCTGGTCGGCCGACGACAGTACTCGGTTACGGCGAAGTACCACGTCTCCTACTTCGAATTGTCGGTCTACTCGTCCACGGTTATAGTATCGGGCCTGTCGGTCGGCGGCTTGGGAGAGATTCCTTCGTACCCAGTCGTGGAGTAGCGGGAGTCTCTTCATACGATCTCTCCACACGGCTGGGTCGGTGCGGTCGATTACTGCGGGGGGTGGGTCTCGATTGAGAATACTCTTGGCGGGGCGGGGGTGTCTGCCAACGTTCAGGTACGCGGGGGACAGGTGGGTGGACGATTGTACGGCCGTGTTAAGGGCGAAACACAGCTCGGGTAGATGGGCATCCCACTGTTGGTGGTTGTCTCCGACGTAGGATACGATCATGGTTTTTAGGGTTCGGTTGACTCGTTCTACGGGGTTGGCTTGGGCGTGGTATGGGGGAATCAGGGTCTGTCGAATTCCGTATTGGCTGAGGTGAGTCGTCATGTGGCGATTCACGAACTCAGTCCCGTTGTCCGTGAGGAGATAGCGGGGGCATCCCCATCGGTTGAGGACGAGGGTCTCGAGGGCGGCAACGATGGTGGGTCCGGTGGCTGCTCTGAGGGCTTTAGCTTCAACGTACTTCGTGAAGAGGTCTTGGAAGACCACCACGTACTTGTTTCTGTTCTTACTGGGGGGGGAAGGGGCCCATGACGTCGGCAGCGACGACTGTCCATGGCCCTTCGGTGGTTCTTTCGCGCATGAGACCTCCGGGGGGTGTTTGAGGTACTTTGTTCATTTGGCATGTTCGACATCGCTTGACGAAATTCGCCACGTCCGCGAACATGCCAGGCCACGAGAAATCTTGGCTCATGCGACGAAAGGTTTTGTCAATGCCCAGGTGTCCGGCTTGGGGTTCGACATGGGCGTCGTGGAGGGCTTGGAGCCTCATGTCCAGGGGTAGAACGAGTTTCCAGGCGTCGATATCGTTAATGGCAGGGTCTACTACGGGGTGGGGACGATGATGGTAGAGACGATTGTCTTCGAGTCTCCAATCGGGGTATTTGTTTGGGAAAAGGTGGACGTTTCTCATCTGGTCGAGGTACCAAGAGTCTTCTGCATCGCCCAGGGCGGTCAGGGCGGAATCGTCTCCTTCGAACATTCGGGAAAGGGCATCGGGGACTACATTCAGCGCTCCTTTCCGGTGTATGATCTCCATGTCTAGAGCCTGCATGGTCAAGGCCCATCGGGCTAATCGTCCCGAGGGGTCGCGGAGATTGCGGAGCCACCGGAGGCTGCTGTGATCTGTAATGACTCGGAAGGCCGTCCCCTCGATGTATGGGCGCAGCTTCTTCGCTGCCCATAGCACCGCGAGACACTCCTTCTCTGTCACGCTGTATTTGCGCTCGGTTCGTGAGAGGACCCGGGAGCAGAAGACTATGGGGTGTTCTTCGTCGTTTAGGGTTTGGGTCAGTACCGCACCGATAGCGGAATCGCTCGCGTCGGTGTGGATTGTGAAGGGTTTTTCGAAATCGGGTCGGGCTAGTACGGGGGCGCGGGTGAGGGCCAGGCGGAGAGCGTCAAACGCCTCTTGCTGTTCGGGGCCCCACTGCCAGGGGGTTTTCTTTTCGAGAAGGGTCACGAGGGGGATTTTTAGTACCGATATTTCGTCTAGGAATCGGGCATACCAGCCTATCATTCCTAGGAATCTTCGAAGTTGTTTGAGGTTCGTGGGGGGAGGGTATTTCATTATCGGGGCTATCTTTTCGGGGTCAGTTTGTAATCCGGCTGTGGTGACTACGTATCCGAGATACTTCATCTCGGATAGGAAGAACTCGCTCTTTTCTCGGTTTATCTCGAGTCCCGCCTCGGAGAAGGCTTTTAACACCTTCTCGAGGTACTCGAGATGTTCGTTTTCCGTTTCGGTGGCAATGACAACGTCGTCGAGGTAAGCGAAGACGTGGGGTTCCCATTCGGTCTTGATCACGCGATCCATCAATCGCTGGAAGGTGGTGGGGGCATTTGTCAATCCAAAGGGCATTCGGGTGAAGTGGAAAAGACCTCTTCCGGGGACGGCGAAGGCGGTGGGGGGGCGACTGCTGGGGGCTAGGGGGACTTGAAAATAGGCCTGGCTCAGATCCAATTTGGAGAGATATCGGGCCCTTCGGAGGCTGTCAAGGATTCGATCCATGCTGGGGAGAGGGTAGGCATCTTTGCGCGTGACTTTGTTCACGTCTCGAAAGTCGATGCAGAATCGATGTTTTCCGTTGGGTTTTGGGACTATCACGGGGTTACTAAGCCATCCGCTCGAGGAAGGTTCTATTACTCCCTCTCGGAGCATTTTGTCTACCTCCGCTTGGGCAATCCGGAGTAGATAGGGCGAGATGTTTCGTGGCCTCTGACGGATAGGGGGGTGTCCACCCACATCGATCTCGTGTTGGGTTAGGGTCGTTGCGCTCAGGACTCCGCTGAGATTGGGCTTGATTTCCCTATCTAGGAGAGCCTGTAACCGGGGGTTCGGGTCGACGGGGGGTTCGGCGAGGCCTGCGAACTCGGGAAACGCGGTAATGGCCTGGGGGGTGAGTTCGAAGTCTGCACACTGACATACTTTGCCACACGGCAAACTCCAGGTGTCATTGGCGTAGTTGACCGTGATGCCGAACAATCTGCAGAAGTCTATGCCCAGTATCCCTTCGTACCCGAGGACTGCGACTCGCACCTCGAGGGTTCTCAGGACACCGGCGACATTGAACGTGAGGAGGACAACGCCCAGTATCGGGACTACTGTGTCATTCGCCACTCGCACTCCTCCGGAATGAGGCTTGAGTTGGAACCCCAGATGCTGAGCGATTTCCTTCCCCAAGTACGAGTGGGTGGCGCCAGGATCCAACAGGGCGTGTAACACGTGTCCTGTTATCTCCAATGGCAGGTAGTGGCGACGATCTGACTCGCGGGAGAGCGTAGCCAGCAAATCGTCGAGGGCGATACACTGTTCGGGATCTTCGTGGGTTGGCTCGGGGCTATTAGCCGTGTTTTCGGGGGTATGGGGGTTCGGTCCGGGGCTAGTGACCGTGACTTCGGGGCGTTGGGCATCTGGTCCGGGGCGATTGACCATAGTGTCGGAGTGTTGGGGTTGTGGTCCGGGGCTAGTGACCGCTTTATCCTCTACGAGGGGTACTGTCCTCTTATTCGCGAGGGCCATTACGCATTCGAGGGGGGGGTTGCGGTTGGTTGGCCCCCCCCGGTCGCGTTTCCCTCTTGCCGTTGGCGACATCGGGAGCAGGCGTCTGTCTGCACCCCCTGTGTGCCGCAACGCATGCAAAAGAGGGTACGGGGTGCAGTACACTCGCGTTGAAGATGTCCGGGCAATCGACAGTTGTAACAGCGCGCGTTCGCGTAGCGCGGATTGACTCCCGGGGTAGGGGCTGGCGGGCCAACTTGGAGGGCCATTAGCGATGGGGGCTGGTATGGGGGGTTGGCAGTGGGGGGTTGGGGGCTGGCAGTGGGGGGTTGGGGGCTGGCTACGTAAGCGTACGTCGGGGGCACGGGAACGGGCATCGTGTTGGGGATGGGTGGCGGGGTGGCGTACGTCACGGGGGTGGGGCAGGGTGCTGGAGGGTTTTGCGGGGCTTGGGCGAGAGCAGCGACTTTGCCCTTAAGGGGTTTGGGGGCAGTCGGCGTGTACGCGGCGCTGGGGAGAATGCTTTGACTTGCGGGGGGAGGTGGGCGGTAGCTTTGTCGTCTTTCCCGTTCCTCCTCGACTCGCTCGTCCTTCCAAAACGAAGTCCGTGAAGTCGCGGATGTCTGAACGACGGAGGTGGATGGACATGTCGGGGTGAAGGTTCTCGAAGCACAAGTCGAGTTGGTCTTCCAGGGGCATGGGGGGAATGATGCGATTGAAATACGTGCGCATATTCATGAGATAGTCAGCACACGACTCCGTGGGTCCTTGGGTTCGCTGATTTACTTCTTTACGTAGCCGTCCAGCTGTCTCGAGGGGCGCGAAGTGGACTCTAAAGTGTCGAACAAAGTCCGGAAGGGTCCTCAAGGAGTCCCTCTCGTGGCGGAACCATCGGGTGGCATTGCCCGAGAGTCCCTCGGGAAGAAGCCGCAAAAGATCCTCCTCGGAGTACCCTCGCCTCCCACCGTAGTCGTAGAGAGTCCAGAGGTACTCCTCGGCGTCCTCTCCTTTGCGTCCCGAGAACTTCGGGCCATGCTGCCGAAATGAGTCGGCCTGACGCACGTCCCAATGGCGGGTAGTATCGCGGGTGGATGGGTGGGTGTACATTGTCGGATGGGTAGTGTGTACGGCTGTGGGGTGTGCGGTACTTTGCAAGCGGGGCTGTTCGGGCGGGGGGTACTCGGGGTGGACATAGGAGTGATACATGGGGGGAGGGGGATGGGTCGGCACGGTTTGTGGGGGGTGGTACGAATAGGCTTGTTCGCGCGGAGGGTACTCGGACTGTACGTACGAATGGGACCTGGGGGGAGAGCGATAGCTATTCGTCGACGGGGGTGGTGGTCTAGGGGGCAACAGGGTGCGGCTGGGGGGTGGGTTAGCAGGTCTAAAGGGTGTATGGGTTGCAAAAGTCACCGCTGGGCCTCGAACTTGGTCTCGGGGGGTACACTGATCCGGATTCTCGATAATGTGCGTGGAATTCTGCACATTCTGGTATGCGGGATCGAACCGCATGCTCAGGGGGTCTTGATACGGGCCCAGGGACTGTCCGGTGGGGAGTTGGGGTTGGGGGTCAGGGTCGGCGGTCACCCTGTCCATTAGATCGTAGCCGCTTCGTTCGAGGTCTGTCAGGGCTCGATCTGCAGGTATGCCCGCCCCTGGGGGTGGGTTTTCGTCTTCGACGGTCCAGGGAATTACCGCGGGGGACAAACGTTGTCGCAGTGTGTGGCGGCAGTAGCGATCGACCAGCTGCTCGTGTTCACCCGCGTTGGAAATTCTAGCGCGGGTGCATAGGCGCGCCAGCAGCGTCGTATCCGCGATGCGGTAGAAATCGGCGTATAACCGCGCGTATTCCCTCTCGTACTCCCGTCGGTCATCGTCGGCCGAGGGGCCAGGGGGTTGGGTCAGGGGTCGATCTGGGTGCGTCGCGGGGTCTGTTCGGGGCGTGCCGGGAATGCGGGAGGCGATGGGGGTACCTCCGGCGGGGGGTGTGCTCAGGGCATTTACAGGTTCGGTGATCGTGGGGTTCGTATCTCCGGCGGTTGTGGCCGGGAGTAGGGGGGTGTTGCCTTCGGGGTCCATTGTGCAGCGAGTTTATCGCGCGTAAAAAAAAAAGAGAGGGATTTTACAAAATATTGGGGGTGGGTAAGAATTGCGATATACTCGGGGCAGTCGGGCAAATGTTCAAAGTTTTTTTTTTTTTTTTTTTTTTTTTTTTTTTTTTCTATTGGGGTCAATCAACGAGGGGGAAGGTTATTGGTGGGCTCAATATTCGGGGGGGTTATGGGGGAAGTTGAAGTTAAATGCGAATGTTTGGTAAATTATAAAAAAAAAAACAAAAGAGAAAACAGCAACAATAAAAGGGGGAAACGGGGGGGCGATCAAGTAAAGTCGGTACGCACGCAGTAAATGCAGCCGCAATTACTTAAAATAATTCGGCGCAATGTTCTCAAAAAAAAAAAGCAAAACAAAACCAAAATAAATTGCTCAACTTAAAGTGGACGATATCGCAAAAACAAAAAAAGGAGATAACAAAATTCAAACAATAATTTTTGGGAATAAAGCGCTACACGGTGGTGGCAGCCTTATTCCAGTGGTGTGAGAGGGGTAGGGGGAAAGAGGGAAGCGGGGTTATTGTCGACAAAGCAGAGAAAAATCAAAATGAAACAAAGAAAATTTTTTTTTTTTGAAACTGTTCGAACTGTGGAACTCAGGGATAGCCGAAGTGAGCTCTTACCCTAGAGAGGGGGAACCAAGCGACGCAAACAAGGAAAAAAAAATCGAAGTAATTTATTTCGCGAAAAATTTTTTTCCTTTTTTTTTTTTTTTTTGTTCCCCTTCTCTAATTATCGGGCCCCACGTTGGGCGCCATTTTGTGACGGGCTCCAACGAGCTGTAATAATTATTTGACGTTCTTCGGACGAGTCCTGGGGGGGGAGGAGGGGGTTTTTCGGACGACTCAGGTGTAACAAAAGAAGGAAATAAAAGCAAGAAAAATGAATAATGAAAACGCAGCAATATAATATTTATGAAAAAAAACCAAGCGAAATAATACAACTCAAAAAACAGGGGTAAATAATAATAACAATAACGCAAGAAAAATAATAATAATAATCGAGAAAAAGGGGATCGGGTATAAGTGAGAAAAAAGAAATAAATGCGGGTGACTAATTAACGAAAATACGAAAGAAAATAATAACAAAGGGGGAAACCGGAATGAGCTATTAATAACAGAAAGAAAATAATTCAGGAAATAAGTGGACAAAAATGTAACGGCGAAGGGAAAACTTGACCAAATCGGTCGGCGCAAATATGGCGGCGTTACACGAGGCGACGGACCTCTCGCCGTTAACGCTCACGCACGGGGGGGGAAGGCTCGCGGGGATTTATCGGCAAATAAATTAATCACGGGGAGGGGGATAGACTCGTCGGGCACAAATATTCAATCTGTCAAATTACAAGTATTTTTGGGCGCCAGCTACCATTCACGGGGTAACACCGTTCTAGCAAATTTGTTGAGAATCGACAAATTTCTCGTGTGTTGTACCCCGAGTACGCCGGTTGTTGTCGCGAGGTGCATTGCGCAACAACCGAGGTATGCGAGCAGCGGGCGAGCCGAGCGCGAATGTAATTACCGAAATCGAGCGCATCGCGGGCGATTGAGCAATCGACGCATCGAGCGATTCTCGATCGCGGATAAGTAGAGCAGCGCGTCAGCAGTTTAAGTAGCGCAGAGCCTCCATATTCCGTGGACGTACGGAATCTGGAGTGACGGAAAATAAACAGTAAACAATGAAAAGCGGAGTTTTAAGAAATAATGTTTTGTCTAATAAATAACGCTGATGCTCTCGCTCGATATATAATGATACGCGAGCGAGCATTCGACAGTCTGGTTTGACTCGAGAAACTGTGCGTCTGGTCCCAGGGATTCGGTATTGGAATCCAAAAGGTAACATAGAGAGTTCCGGGCAAGGGAACGTATTAAGCGGCACTGGCGGGTGAGGGTCGGACCTGGATCCCGAGTGCGGAATTAAGTCTTAAAGTTGACTTGAGAAGTAACTTTGTAAAGTTGTGTGTTCAAGAGGCAAATTGTAAAGTGAAGTTGTTTATTACTCTGTTTTCTATTTCGTCAATAAATTGTTATTGTGCCTACGAGTTGTAGTCCTCACTGGGGTTCTAACCCCTTACTGGTAACATCCCAAAATCTTCAGAGATAATATCTCACCCGCCGAGCACGGACTGATCACCCGGGCTCCGGCGGTACAACATTGGTGGCAGCGGTGGGATACCAGAGTGAGGCTACGAACTACGAGAAATAGATCAAAGTGAGAAAGCGTGGAAATACAGAGAGAGCGGCTCCAGGTGATAGGTGGAGTCGGGCAGTACACAGAGAGTGCGGCTCTAGGTGAAAGGTAGAGCCGGGCAGTACACAGAGGGACCAGACGTGTGAGAGGGTGCCTGCAGCCCCTCTTAGAGGCGTCGACCCGGGTTAGGGGACGTATACAGTTTAAAAGATAGATACATGAGTGGGCGAGGAACGCCTGGGGAACAACGAGAGGTTCCGGCAGCACAGGAGCTATCAACGTCCACGGACGAGGACGAGGGGGTAGCGGCAGGGTTAGAGACAGCATTGGCTGGGATTACGCAGGTTGCAAGGGAAAACCTGGCAGCGCAATCGCCGGAGCGAGCGGCGGGAGACGAGGAACAGTCACCAAACCCTTTGTACGGGGTGAATTTGCAGCGGGGGACCACATACGACGAGCTGGACGATATCGACGAGAGCTTGTTCGAGCCAGGAACGGAAATGGCAAACATCAGCCCCCGGGCGGTGGACAACGAGATCGAGCGACTACGTTTGCAGTTGCAAAACACCAATGGGCGGCATGCGAACGTCTTCGGGGGCGACCCGGGGCGAAACTGGACGGCCACCTTCGGGAACGATACCAGGGTGTATCCTCCTGCAGGGTTGGGCCTCGCAGGGGTTCGCCGAACTTTATTCAGGGACGTGCCAACGGTGGCAGGGCTGACCGGGACAGCAGCGGCGGCAGCGGCGATAGCTGCGGCGGGACAGGTGAATACGACAGCAGCGGTACCAGCAGAAACGGCTCCGGCGAGTCAGCCGAACGGGATAGCGGCAATGCCAGTGGCAACGAGGCATGTAGACAGGGAAGCGGTGGACGAAGAGGCGAAATTCAAAGAAGCTGTCGCGAGAGAGGTAGAGCGAAAGATCGACCTCATATTGACAACACCGGACCTCCCACGAGTCGGGCGAGCATCGCTGCACGCGGGGGAACGGGGGGGTGTGTACCTTGACGTGGGTCTCGGGCTCAGGAGTGTTCCGGAATTCGATGGGAGTGACCCTGGGGAACTGGATGGGTTCCTGCAGGCTTGTGAGGCAGTAAGGGGTATGACAAACCCCGTGGAACGGCCAATACTCCTTACTCTCGTGCGGAGTGGAAGGATCAAGGGTCGGGCGACCCGGGAGCTGAGACACAAGGACATCAAGACATTCGAGGATCTCAGGAGGGAGATGGAATCACTCTACGCGCAAAGGAAGTCACTATCCGCGTTGCAGTATGAATTCAGTCAGCTGCGGCAGGGGACGGACGAAGCAGTGTCAACTTATGCAACGCGCGTCGAGAAGCTGACAGTGGAGATGGTGGAGAAGCTCTGCGAGGGCGAGGAACCGCATGGTTCGCGTTACATCGAGAGGGCAACGAGGAAAAGTGCGCAGAGCGCGTTCGAGAACGGACTCAGCAGGGAAATACAGCTGATCGTGCGCTCACGGAACTACAGGGGTCTGCACGACTCCGTAGTTGGCGCTCTCGAGGTGGAAAGGATGATTGGGTCGGAGGGGAGCAACGGAAGCTCCAACGGGGGCCAGCCCCAAGCATCTCCGGATGCGGGAGATCATTCTCCAAGAAAATGTTATACCTGCGGGGAGGCAGGGCACATCAGGCGTGAGTGTTCGAGGATATCCGGGCGACTCAGTCTCCCTATGCCGGGATCGGCGCGGGAGGTGCATCAGGTGAAGTTGTCTTGCAATTACTGCGGGGGGCAGGGACACTTCTGGAAGGACTGCCAGCTGAGGTTGCGGCATGTGGAAGAGAGGAAGTTATCGACAGGGGAACAACAGGGGAGCGGACAACCCTCGAAGACGGGGAGAACGTGGAAGGAGTTCATGGATAAACCGCGCGCGGGAACGGCCGAAGGAGGCGAGACGCGTGAGGTGGGCTTCGTTACGGCGACATAGAGCGGAGGCACGGGGAACCTCCAGAATGATACGTTAATGTTACGAATTTGCTAAAGTTTCCAGAGGATAGTTTTTTTGTCAAAAATCACAAACAGGTCAGATGAAATATCTGTGTGTTTGAATTTTGTTGGATATTTAAATTCAGTGGTATTTCTGAGAGTTGTCAGGTGCCGGGGTTCCGTAAATAGTAGAATTTTGGTGAATATGGGAATTTTCCATGATTCGGGAAACGTTAAATATTTAGTAGTTTGCTGGGGATATTTGAATTCCGGAAAACTATTGAGTTGTGTTAACATTCGAAAATCCGAATTTTTCTGAGATAAATGAATTTTGTGAAACTGAGGGACGTGAATACTGGGCATGGATTTATGTAAAATATTGTCAACTTTGTATATTCGGGTTTTGATGAGAATTTTGATACGTCGGTTCGTTGGCTCGCCAGGAGACGAGCGAAAAGAAATTAGCGAATTTCTTTTCTTTCAAGGGGGGAGGAATGTTGTACCCCGAGTACGCCGGTTGTTGTCGCGAGGTGCATTGCGCAACAACCGAGGTATGCGAGCAGCGGGCGAGCCGAGCGCGAATGTAATTACCGAAATCGAGCGCATCGCGGGCGATTGAGCAATCGACGCATCGAGCGATTCTCGATCGCGGATAAGTAGAGCAGCGCGTCAGCAGTTTAAGTAGCGCAGAGCCTCCATATTCCGTGGACGTACGGAATCTGGAGTGACGGAAAATAAACAGTAAACAATGAAAAGCGGAGTTTTAAGAAATAATGTTTTGTCTAATAAATAACGCTGATGCTCTCGCTCGATATATAATGATACGCGAGCGAGCATTCGACAGTCTGGTTTGACTCGAGAAACTGTGCGTCTGGTCCCAGGGATTCGGTATTGGAATCCAAAAGGTAACATAGAGAGTTCCGGGCAAGGGAACGTATTAAGCGGCACTGGCGGGTGAGGGTCGGACCTGGATCCCGAGTGCGGAATTAAGTCTTAAAGTTGACTTGAGAAGTAACTTTGTAAAGTTGTGTGTTCAAGAGGCAAATTGTAAAGTGAAGTTGTTTATTACTCTGTTTTCTATTTCGTCAATAAATTGTTATTGTGCCTACGAGTTGTAGTCCTCACTGGGGTTCTAACCCCTTACTGGTAACATCCCAAAATCTTCAGAGATAATATCTCACCCGCCGAGCACGGACTGATCACCCGGGCTCCGGCGGTACAACACGTGCTTCGAATATTCACACGACACGCGGTCGCCGACCAGTCTCAGGAGAGCGAAGGCTCAGGGGGAGGGAACGGGATACTCCGATATTTCGGCTCTATCAATTAACTTCGGCTATAAATGCACTCGGGAAGACTCTGAATAATTAATAATAAATTCTGGGATTGCTTGCGAAAGGGATCGGGACTCACACTTAGAATAATTACGGCTATTCACCACTCACCACGTGTACACGCTACCTGTAGCAATTGCCGGCTATGGCGGCGGCGAAAATCCGATAATTTATCCTTCCTTCTGTTCCTCGGCTAATATCGGTCAAGTCACGGGTCGGGGCGGAGGGGAAAATTGTCTCAACGAGACAGGAAATCCACGCAGAAACCGTCGAGCACACTCACGCTGCACACAACGCGTTTTTCTCGTGAAATTCTCTCGTACAATAATCTCTCCGTTCGCACACGTGTTCTCCGTTAAGGATCTCGAATCGAGCTGAGGTATCGCTGTCTCTCTCGGGCTTCTTCTTCGTTGCGCAGCGCCGTGGGGGGTCTCGGTGAGCGAGAGAGTTCGCTACTCGGCGTGAGGTCGATAAATCACGCGATCGACGGGTGTTGCGCAAGAGGGCGGCAGGAGTCCCGTTGATCGTCGTTCGATCGTTTCGACGGCAACGGTGTTGAGCAGCGAGGCGGCTAGCGTGGAGCGAGGCAGCTTGGGCGAGACGGCGGCGGCAGCGAGGGAAGGCTCTCCCCTCCGTCGACGCGCTCTTTCTCTTCCTCACGCGTTTCGCTCGCTCTCTCGCTGTCGTGCAGCGGTGATGTTTCGTGTCGTTCGGCGACGTTCTTCTCAGCGATACCTTGGCTGTCGTGCGCGGGGGTGTGTGGGTGGACGGGGCGGGGGGCGCGGTACTTAACATAGCTAAATTTCCCTGCGTAGTGAGTGGTGGGCTCGAGTCGAGAGTTCGGGCGAACTTGTAGCGATGCTACATCGTTACATGTTACAGTCCATTATGCGTATCAAAATGAGTTGCTCGGTCGGCAAGATTTGTTTAAGTTTCAAAAATTACGTTAACAACGATCTGTCAGTAAATCTTCGTTGACCATCGATCTTTGAAGTTACAATTGATATTCTCGGGGACAAATGTTGTTAAATTACGAACTTGCAATTTGACCGTCGATAAATTACAGTTGTTTTCCGTTTGCATCGATATTTTGAGTAGAAATATGTTAAAAAAATGGTCTTTAAGAAAAATTATTGAAAAGTTCGTATTCTTTATAATTATTTATAATGCTACCGAAGTAACCGAGAGCGATATATCGGTGTGAAAATAAAAGTTACAATATATTTATAAACTGTAGACAAGACTAGACTAGTTTTTTTACGATTTTAATTTTCTTCTTTTCAGGTTTCCTCGCATGCGACGAGCGTCGTCAAGATTCTTTTAATTTCCCTTAATATTTCCCTATTTTTCATTCTTTTTTCCATCTATCTACCACGACAGCTGCTATACGCGCCGCAAGAGCTGCTATACACGCCACAAGAGCTACTAGAAGCTACTATACGTACTAAAAAATCTGGTACATAAGCAAAATACCCTTATACGTCGAAAAGAGTGTACACTTGTTACACTTGTTCAGTTTGGGCTATATTAAACATGTATCCTATCACGCAATACTTTGAGGCAATCCGTCTAGGAACCATTATCAGAAGCGGGGGCTGGCTTAACGATGATCATATTGATGAGTTTGGCAAGTTGCTGAGTCGTGTTTCCAATTGCGAATTCACGCCACAAATGCAATACTTGATTTTTCGTCCTGCTCTGATAAGGCCTGTTCCACAAGGTACAAGACACATACAGGCCTTGTTCTCGTGCGACGATCTATACCCAAAACATCCCGATAGCCGCGATAAAGCAACCGAAGGTGGTCACTTCGTCTGCAGCTATTACGATAGAAGCAGAATACATATCTATGATTCCCTCAATTCGAAAAGGCTGCATCGGCATCATCTTCTGTTCTTGGAACGTTTGTATCCGTACTATGATTTCCATCGACGTGACGCAGTTTCGTTTCCGGCAGTGGATAGACAACCTAACGGTAACGACTGTGCAGTGCATACGATGGCTTTCGCCACGTCGATATTAGTCGGACTAAAACCGGAGAACGTAAGGTACTATCAGCCACTGATGCGTGATCATTTGTTGAAAATGTTTCAATCAGGTGTAGTCGAACGTTTTTCTCGTAGTCCAATCGACCCTACAATCATCGCCTCTCTCGCGCAAGTAAGAGAACATTGGCATGCAAGGCTATTTAGTAGCGAATCGCGAAATTGAGGCTAGAAAGCTGGCTGAAAATGCGAGAAAGCAGACTGGAAGTCAAAGTTCAGGCTCTGAGCCAATAATAGTTGAAGACTCCATGGAACTATCGCCGAAAAAACAGGTTCCCGAAAAGGAGTTCAACGATCACGTTTAAGTTAAGCGTGTTACTTTCGGTGACTATTTCTCCAACCAATCAAAGTAACCAAAAAAGAGGATAAAGTCCCTAAGAAAAGGAAACTCGAAAGTGAGAAAAACCGTCGAATTGACTACTGGATCACAAATTCCAGAGTTTCAAAAATCTAACAAGATGACAATTTCGGAGAGTGTCCAGCCATCATTTCGAGTACATTCTTCATTAGAAGACGCTCACGAAGTCGCCTCACATCGAGTACAAAAGAGAAATCTTCCGAGCAGGAATTGGAAAAGACACGGCGAGCAACTAAAGCGCAAGCTAAGTGGCGGCTGGAAAAAAAAACAATCACTGGCTACCCAAACGAAGATTTCCAGTTCCCAAAAATGTGGAAAAGCAACATCTTCTCTGAAGAGTGAAGCGGACAAACTTGATGTGACTAGTGGTGATCGAAAAAATCATGAAACAGAATCATTGGTAGTGAATGTTTCTTCTGCTCGTGATATAGAGTCAGAATCAGTCACTGATCAGCGTCAGTTGGTAGTGAATGTTCATGCGGATCATGATATACAGCCAGAATCAGTTTTTGATCAGAGTCAGTTGGTAGTGAATATTCCCGCTAATTGTGATATACAGTCGAAAACACTTACTGATCAGAGTCAGTTGGTAGTGAATATTCCTGCTAATTGTGATACACAGTCGGAAACGATTACTGATCAGAGTCAGTTAGTAGTGAATATTTTTGCTGTTCGTGATAATATACAGTCCGAACCACTTACTGATCAGAGTCAGTTGGTAGTGGATGTTCCCTATGATCGTGAGATACAGTCATTGAGCTCCGTTGCCAATGATTCCGAAGAAGACAAAACCATTGCGCAACGGATCGCTGAATGGTCAGAAAAGAAGAAAAAACAAAACAGTAAAATTTTTACTACTACACAACAGGCACTAGATAGAAAACCCCAAGAGGCTGAAAGAAAAGCTAAATGGAGAGCAAGGGAAAAAAACGAATGTAAGAACATTACTTCCGAACAGGATAACGTAACGTTCGATAATGAACGTGAGTCGGCAGAATCGAAAGATGAATGGCAAATTGGGAAAAGAAAACAAAGTTTTGACCCTTTATCCGTTAGTTCTTCTAGTGACGACGAAGACAATATTGTAGCAAAACGGATTAAAGTCTCCGCCGCGCCTTCTCCGAAAATAATGTCTTCAGTTGTCGCCAGAGCGAAAGCTCAATGTATCAAACGAATTAGACATGCAAATCGAGTTAAACATTCGTTGCGATCTCGATACACAACAATGTGGTATGTTCGGAAAGTATGGGATAGTTTAGAAATAGCATCGCCTGTAACAGGCAGACTAGAAGCTGAGCGTATTATTCGATGGTGCATAAGCTTTCGAAAATTTTTTGTCGTTCGAATTAAGAAGATACTCGCAGCCAGTAAACAAAAAGCTGAGATATGCTTGACACGTTGGGCAAATGCTCCAACGACAAATCCGAATGAACAGGCTCAAACCCTGTGTAGACAAAATATGCACATCGCTTCGTCGGAGGCTTATTATGCAGAAACTTCCTATCGTACCCTCGAAGTAATAGAACCAATAGTCATGAATACCGAAGGAAGAGCCATTAATATCCTTCCGTTGCTAAATGCAAAAAAAACGATTAAAAATGGTATTGCGGTCCTCTCTGCAAGACAAACAATGTTGTCGTTTTGAATAAACTGAAAACTTTCTGTCAAAAATTGATGGACTGTGTACCACCGGAGGTAGATAACTTTCTATCTAGCGCTCATCATTGTTCTAATAAAGTTACTGAATTTTCAAAAACTACAAGCGACGGTTCTGAACAAAAACTATTTACCGAATGACTCTACACCCGGACAGGTCAACACCGAATAACTCTACACTAAAAACTGTACACCGTCCAGCTATGAAAACTATACACAAAGCACCCGGACTCATAGAAAAAAACTCGACACGATAAAAAGTCGACACCGAAAACTCGACACGACGTAAAGTCGACACGAAAACTCGACACGACAAAATGTCAGTACGAATACTCGACGCCGCGCTTGAACATTGAAATACTTGCACCATCCAGCTATAAAAATTGTGCTCAACGCAGCTGTACACATTTTTTTTAAACTCGACACGACGAAAAGTCAACACCAAAAACTCGACACGACAAAAAGTTGACACCAAAAACTCGACACGACAAAAAGTCGACACGAAAAACTCGACACGACGAAATGTCGACACCGAAAACTCAACACCGAATTTTATTAAAAAAATATTTTTAATTGTATGCCAAGTGCCTAGAAATCAGTATTAAAAAATGGTGTAAAGAATCAACTAAATTGAATCGGGCATGAAACTTTGTAACAAAATAAAAAATTCCAATACATGATTGGTGCCCTTGTACAGGTACTGTGAGCCTGATACGGACGCTAATTATGTATTGGAATCTTATATTTTATTTCACTCTGTGCGTAAAATGCTGTTTCACGAATTTCCGAACCTCGTAAATAGTACATTGTGCAACAAGAGCCGATACTTTGCCCATTCGACCCATGTTGCACACTATACTTTTTGTAACGAATGCAGGAATAAAGGTGTTTTGAGGAGCGCTGTTTGCGGTACGACCATGACAAGTGAGGTTATGGCCGGCGGGCAAAAAAGTGAACTTTTCTGCCCATGGAAAAAAATTAACGTAACACACATACGCAAACTGACTCTTCGTTGCTGGTACGCAAAGAGCCACTTTCGTCCCGTAATACTGACCCGAAAAGTGCCGTTTTTATGCACGAGTTACAAAAATCAAATTTTGTACGCCACCCTAGCGAAAATACCCACTAATGTAGCCACCACGTAGCCACTCCGTAGCCACTTGTGTGCCACGAGGTGTGTACCTGCCATTCTGCCACCATCAAGTTTGTGATTTCCACTGTGTCTTCCACCTCGAAGTGAGTCCCCGTTATCAGTGGTATACAAGTTTATTCCACCGGTATTTCACCGTGTTAGCCACTAACATTTAATGGACCCAAAAATGGACCTTAGGTGTGACACATGGCTAGGCCACCCTGAATGCCACTATGTATCCCACTGCTGTCCGCATCGCTCCATAGTGGCATACGATAGTGGAACACGGTGGCCTAGCAGAGTGCGCCACTGTAGACGGTGGAATACATGGTGGTTTTGACAGTGGTATACGTGGGTAGGCCACTTTATGCCACAATCGACAATAGAAAAGACAGTGGTTTTGACGGTGGCATTCGTGGGTAAGCAACTGTATACCACTATCGACGATAAAAAAAATGGTGGTTTTCATGGTGGCATACACGTGGCTATTCCACCGTATGCCACCATCATTTGGATGAGAGAAAAACCTAACCGAAAGCTGGGATCGAACCGGGGACCTAACGATTACTAGCCTAGAACCCTAACTGCTACGCTACTGCCTTATATTGGCAGTCAAATTATTTTTATCGATATTAGAACGACATAATCGTTCTCTTATAGAAATTGAACAATTATTGAATTCTCAATGTACAAAAAAAAACATTTAGACGAAATTTATATTCTATAGAACGTAAAATGCTTGTTACGGACATTATTGAGAAAAACGCGAAAAACGCTCATCAGGGACATTAAACAGAAAAAATATCCAACAATATTGAGAATAAGTAAATTCAGTATTCACTAATTGTACACTCTTTAGATACAACGTTTACATCGTTTAAATGTGGCTGTGAATCATTTGATTTTCAATATAAGACGGTAGCGTCACGGTTAGGGTTCTAGGCTAGTAATCGTTAGGTCCCCGGTTCGATCCCAGCTTTCGGTTAGGTTTTTCTCTCATCCAAATGATGGTGGCATACGGTGGAATAGCCACGTGTATGCCACCATGAAAACCACCATTTTTTTTATCGTCGATAGTGGTATACAGTGGCTTACCCACGAATGCCACCGTCAAAACCACTGTCTTTTCTATTGTCGATTGTGGCATAAAGTGGCCTACCCACGTATACCACTGTCAAAACCACCATGTATTCCACCGTCTACAGTGGCGCACTCTGCTAGGCCACCGTGTTCCACTATCGTATGCCACTATGGAGCGATGCGGACAGCAGTGGGATACATAGTGGCATTCACGGTGGCCTAGCCATGTATCACACCTAAGGCCTATTTTTGGGTCCGCTAAATGTTAGTGGCTAACACGGTGAAACACCGGTGGAATACACTAGTATACCATTGATAACGGGGAGTCATTTCGAGGTGGAATACATGGTGGAAATCACAAATTTGACGGTGGCAGAATGGCAAGTACACACCAGGTGGAATACGTGGTGGGTTAATTGGTGGGTGTTTTTGCTAGGGCACTCGTGCGAAAAACCTTTTTCTAACGAGTGTGAGTTTGCAGGCCGAGCCGAAGGCGAGTGTTGCAATCACACCCGTGAAAAAGTTTCATCGCACTAGTATTGTAATGTATTATCACAACGTTCCTTGACCGATTCGCTTTACTTGATTATTTACACATATTTTTTAATACTGATTTTTAGGTACCTTTTTATGTTTGTTTTTTTTTTTAGAAAATTGATTTATTGTTCACAATCTATTAATTAATAGATCGTATCAACCCCATGTTTATTTTTCACACCTGTTTATTACAATTATATGCGGCCTACAGACAATGACAGCCACTTTGACCTTCATCTTCATCTTTCTTCCTCATAACGTCCCTTTATATTGGAGTGTCCGGCGACGGGCGAGCTGCCCCGCACGCAATTTCCCGATAAACTTATATGGCTGCTTAAATAAGTGTCAATTTGGTTGATAATGTCGCTAATTATTTTTATTAAACTTCTTATATAAAAATTTACGCCGAAGTCGATGCTTTTTTCGATCGACCTTTGTTGTTCACTATTCCTGTTCGTAATCTTCGCCTCACCGCGTCGGTACTGTGTGTTGGAATTTCACCTTTGAATTTTCGAAAGCAGAAGAATTTTTAATTGATCGTCAACATTAATATCGTCAGACCGTGGCTGTCCATCATCAACATATCTCGAGAAAAAAGGTGAGTGGAGAATTGTTGTATTTATATAAATTAGTAATTAATTATCGCCATTCTAATGCAAGTGTTCGCAATAACTTTTGCACTATGTGCACTTGCTGGGACGGAACGAAAACGAATTATCTGCGAATTGTCGGCAGCGTCCGTGCTGAATGTGCTCTGAACTCACGTTTATATCGCACTCTCTGCAATCTTCTTCTTCTTCTTCTTTTCCTGATGGCTTTAGGCTTCTAGGCCAAGTGCCAGTCTCTCTGCAATGTTTCTCAAGCGAGAGAGGCCCGCTCACCATCACCATTATGGCTCAGAGCCATAACCACCTGGCGGGGCATGGCCGAACTAGCGAGTTTGCGCATGCGTGGAGCACGATACACGCGATGCTCGTGCACGCGTGGCATACGATACCGGCAACGTGACCGTGAAAAATAGATCGCGAGTGACAGCTACATTGCGTGAGGGAAGTGTCACCGAGTGTACGTGAATGTACCGATTGGATAGTTCCGGTCACACCATTTGCCGGTAAATTTTAATTAATACTAATTAATGGTAGAATTTTCGTTGTGTGACAATTCCGCGCAACGAAACGAATATTTTTTTAAAAAAAGCCCGTGTGGTTTAGGCGCGATCTTTCTGCCGAGACCTTTTGCGGCCATAATTATTTCGAATCGCGGCAAAATGTCTCGATAAAGATTTTAATGAGACGATGAAATAATAAGAAATGTTTTTTACCTTTTCAGATTTTTTCAACGAGGGATCTCCGGCGCAGCGGAGCGCCAACGTCGTCGCCCGGAGGGTTGGCGAGGCAGCGACATGTTCGAGGTGTCAAAATATAATTATTTATCTCAATTATATTTTTTTTTCTAACGCATGCACGAGAAGTGCCACATCAGTTCGCGTTTCCTTCGTGTCACGGCCGGCCGTACATAACCTGGCACTTCGTGCATTTGTTACAAAAAATATTATGCGATACTCGAACGTAAGCGGACTCTTGGCGGTGGTTGTGAAGCGCCCGCAGTCGTCTCCTCTCGTGCTACAACGACACTTGGCTTCGCCTCGTATGTTGTAGCACTCGACCTGACTCGTACGGGCGCTTCCCAACCTTCGCCAAAAGTCCGCTTTCACGTACTAGTATCGCAAAGTACTATCTTGCGTTTCAGATTTCTACGAGGGACGCCGAGGGATAACGACGGGGAATCGGCGACGCCGGAGGACGACGACGAGGGATCGACGACGGGGACGACGATGCCGGAGCATCGACGACGAGGGACGATGGTAAGTACGTATCGTGTTTAGAAATTAATTAAAATATAATAATAAATTAGTCGTTTTTTTCTCTTTTTTTTGCAGAGACACGCTGAATGCGCGAGAAAAACGTCCCTCGCGGAAGGCGGCAGATAACATAGTCTCTAGTGTTAGTTGTGCATAGGATAGTGTGTACAGGATTATTGTAGGGTATCGAACAGTAGTACTTAACAAAGTCTTAGTGAAGAGCAGCGGCAGTGAACAACGCTGTAGTATATAGTAAAACCGTGAATTAAAATTGATCGATTGGTAAGTAGGCAGAATTTTGTGATTTCTTTCGTATGCTTAAAGATCGACGATAAGGGTGAATACTGAGAAACGATGAAAGCTTGACCTCAGATTCGACGTCAAACCTATTACATCCTGTAACCATGAAAATCGCAGTGGACACGATCATACAATCGCGGCGAAAAAAGCTGTCAAAACCACCACTGAACCACTGCCACGACAGTTTCGATTGTCGCAGTGGGTTGTTTCGCCATGGTTTCAGCGGTGACATGCTTAGGAAACCACGGTAGTTTTGCGATCATTTCGACAGTGGTTTGTCAACAATCGTCCGCAGGGAGTGGTTTTGTTGTTTGTTGGAGTTGGTTGATGACGAAACTACCATACTGACAGTTTTGCGTACAGCAGTTATATAGTTATTCCGACGGTTACTTTGACACTTAACGATCGGGTGGGTTTTCACAGACGTTTTGATCGTGACTTGATGTGACAGAGATTATTTTCATTCTAATAAGAATATTTCTATTCCGATTTATTTAAAAAATATTGGCTAATTCCTTTTTTTATATTTCTTCAGAAGCGAAGAGCCGACGAACGTTCGACGACAACGGTATAAACACGGTACAACAACAACAATGACAACAATTTAAAAAACGGTATAAATGGTACAATATTGATAACAATTAAAAAATCTCATTTCGACATCCACAAAATCACTCGGCGGCTCCGTACACTCGGTTGTACGATTCGATTGGACGTCGACAGACCGCACACGGCTGGCCCATAGCGACGACAATGCTTATGCAGAGCTCACAATAACAAAAGTGTCCACACGGCATCGAAATGTGTGTCACTGGTTCGGTGAGACAGATGAGGCACTTAGGCGGACCTGAAATTTTTAAAAATAAATCTTCAGTGCATGTTAAAATAGTATATTGTGTTATGAGTGCGATGTAAGTTTTTCCGACGAGTGTGAGTTTGCAACACGAGCCGAAAACGAGTGTTGCAATCACACGAGGTGAGAAAAAGTTTCTCGCAAGAGTATCGTACAAAATTGCATTCCACTAGTATGATAAATGCGTTTTCTTGCACGCGCACCGTTAGTAAAAACTGCAATCTCCCAACTATCATATATGAATGAAAATAACAATCTGCCATTCTGATCTTGTTTGGAAACACAATCGCTAGTCAACGTTGAGACCGTGATTTTATCAGTTTCAGTCGTTTTAATGGAATGACCGAATAGAAGACCGGATTTATTAGTAAGATCACGAATAAAAGAAGCACCTATGGAAGACATAATTAACCCTGTATTGATTTACTGTCGAATAATTGATAACGGCTGATTTACTCTCGCAGAATCCTAATATTGATCGTTATTCAACAAAATGCAATCAAGCTTCGTTATTCGAAAACACTTTAATGTAACCGAAAATCTTCCCTTTTGTATGTCATCGGCTTCGAAATACAGAACAAATCGCATCCTTGGAATAACAATATACTATTTCCTATGGCATTGCCATGTGAAGTGGTATACTGTTGTTCTAGGGACGCTAAATTACCCTTCGCAAGTTTTACTCCGATCGATAATCACATCTTGAATACGATCGCACACTTCCATGTTCCGAAAAACACGGGTTGAGAACATACAATTTCACTACACATAAAGCATAGCAGACGCGTGTTCCCGGCTGCATTTCTACAAGCATGCGACATATGCAAAATCGATTAAGGGACCCAAAGTAATCACTGCAAAGTTACGTTCCATCGCACTGGGGGTCGAAGGAAAAAACACGTCTATATCTATTCATTGGTATCGGCGATAATACTTCGATCGGCAATTGTTGCTTTAATGCGATCGTCCACATTCGTACAATGCTACACTTGATATTGCATAAAAAACGATGTAGTATCCAAATTTGTACGTAATCATCTTTACTCCTCAATATCTTGGTCCATTATCAATCATTTTGAAATAGTCGCGCTTCCATTAGCCGAAATTACATTTGTGAAGTAAATTCCCGATCGTTGATTCGTTTATAACTTCCTGACAAAATGCAAACAAACTTCCTTTCATTCGGAAACCATTTGATGGTTTTGACATCCAGAACCAATTATATTCTCGGAAGAACAACCGTACTATAACTTGTCAGTGTAGTTTCGAAAAGTACACATCCCCGGTTGGTGTGAAACTGCGCATACCTATGTATTTTGTCATCCTAATTATGAATAAAAAGATGAAAATGTGCACAAACTTTATCTGGGATATCTTGACGAATTTTTGCACGCGACCCGAGTAACGTCTTAGGTTGTTTGGTATTGAATTTGACTCAAATCTACTCGAAAGTTTTAAAGTTATGAAATTTTTTTTTATTGCCCATATTGTTTTTTACTGAAATTATAGGTTTCAAATCGAAGATCAAGACAAACGATCAATCCAAACATGAATTTTCTTTAGAACATTTTACGTTCAATGACGCAGCGGAAATTAGAAAAATAAAAATTAGTAGAGCTTTCTCATAGAGTGAATGTCAATAAATGAGGAGGCAATACGCAAATTAGATTTGCATATTTTTTATACACGCTACCCACACATATTGCTGCTTTAACATACACTGGTAACATTACAGAGAATGTAAAGTAGATTTACTATATTTAACTATACATGTTACTTTTTTTTTGTTTCATTGAAGTGAGATCTTATTGAACGTTTCAAAATATCCCCATGCTACTGTAATCTTGTATGGGCATTTTTTATTTCGAATAAAAGTTATTTCAACGCCGTAAAGAGATATGATTTAAATTATTAAAGAATAAAGTAATCAAGTTCCATGCAGAGCTACAATAAATCTACTTTGCATCCATAGGAGATGTGTAATGTTACCTTCGTCAGGCTCGGCTCGGCGTTCAGGCTCGGCTCGTCTCGGCCTCGTTTGCCTTCGCATGTGACCCCGCGGGCGTCGTACGCGATCGCCGTTGGTGGCTTCTCGCTGCTGCTGCTTCCGCCGCTTTCTGCGCAAATTCTTTTTTCTGGATCGAGACACTGTAAATGATCTTTAGGTTCGTAACTTAGAGCGTTCAATGATTTCTTCAAAAACATTTGAAAAATGAAACAACCGATCGCATTACCGTTTGCTCTTGGTCCCGGACCTGCCCCAGCTGCCACGGGACCCACGTCTGTAGAAAGATTAAAACCATCCGATAACCACGACTCCCGTAACCGTCCGGTTAAGAGAACCGCTTATGCGGTTTCTTTAACCAGCGATAGAAATATTCCGTAAATATTTCACAGAATTTTATATTACGGTAGAACCCCTCTTTTCTTAACTTGGCGGGACCGGACCCTTTCGCAATTCTGTATTTCACCTAGAGTCCGCACTCGCAGTCAGTTGCTTCTTGCGAGGGGAATGCGCGCCCCTCCACGGCATAGCCGCTGCGTGACTCTGCGCGTACGCAGTGAACGTTTCGCGATTCATTACCCAAAATCATTACCATGGTAACGAGTTCAAATAAACGAGCGGTTGAGTTAAGCGATGTTAATAATAGAGAGGTTTTACTGTACATAAATGAGGTTAATTTTACCGTTATTGGGATTCGCGTCCCCGGGCTGTCTGTCCACATCCATTTCTTGAATGTCGTCTAGAGAGATTGTTGAAATAGCTAAATTATTAATGTTTTTGCCTTACACTTATCCTGAATAACTATTTCTCTTTAGGATAGTAATGAATTCAATTTATCTATTCGCAAAATCGGCTCATACACTCTTATTTTTTTGAGATTGTAGACATTAATAGAGGAGTCTACTAACCACTGTCGGTCTCGTCGGTATTGTCCGCTATTAGGACAACCGGCGCGTTCGGGGCAAGCGGCGCGTTCGGCGCGTCCAGCGCAATCGGGACCGGGGCGAGCGGCGGGAACGGCGCGTCAAGCGCGACCGGGGCGATCGGGCCAAGCGCGACCGGGGCGATCGGGGCAAGCGGCACGTCCAGCGCCATCGGGGCAAGCGGCGCGTTCGGCGCCATCGGGGCAAGCGGCACGTTCAGCGCGTTCGGGGCGTCCAGCGCCATCGGGGCATCCAGCGCGTTCGGCGCGAACGGCGCAACCAGCGCGACCGGGGCGAGCGGCGCGAACGGCGCGTCCGGCACGACCGGGTCGAGCGGCGCGAACGGCGCAACCAGCGCGACCGGGGCGAGCGGCGCGAACGGCGCGTCCGGCATAGGGGCATCGACTTGAATTCAATAAAATATCAGAATCAGAATATATTAATCAATAAAGTTGTCTCTCATCCAAACAACATTATGCGAATATCGTCAAAAAGTAAATTAAAGTTTTTGCTATTCCGTACCGTACACGGAGAAAAGATAATCATAATATTTACTATAAAACTGGTACTGATTGCTATATTAATAGTACCGCGGGGACACATCCCCCCCCTTGTAACGGTTAATACATCTATAGAAATCGTAGCGATACTTATAGCAATAATTACTATACCTATTGGTATCATTTCTATAAGTATCGCTACAATTTCTATAGATGTATTAACCGTTACAAGGGGGGGGATGTGTCCTCGCGGTACTATTAATATAGCAATCAGTACCTATTTTATAGTAAATATTATGATTATCTTTTCTCCGTGTAGAAAAATGTAAAATTCTTTGAAATATTTACGGTTTCGCACAAATATGGAAGCTATTGTAGCATCTAGAACGACCGTTCTACTATTTCTATTCCATCTGATAATCGAACCTCCTCAATCCGTCGAGATTCAATAAATAAACTTCATACCGTTGTTAATGTCGACTTCGAGTTCCGGAATCTCGGGATCGGCGTAATAAATTCGCGCGGGATTGTCGAACACCTCGGCGATTGCGACGTTGTCGCGATTTTCGTCGTTATCCACATCCGAATCCGTAATTGGATCGACGTTCTGGCGACGATCCACGTCATCGTCGGAACTCTCGGAGATAACGATCGGCGGGGCGGGCATTCGGGGGGGATCGAGGTCACTATCGCTACTCTCAGCTTCATACAACAATTGCGATCGTAAATGATTTGTAAGGTATTAAAAAATATGAACATTATAATTGAATTCTATTTTGCGTTTCAACGCGCTTCACGATACGTGTGTACCCTTTGCTTTGGTAGCCAATAATATATATTCCGCGGTAACATTTGGATAACCGTGCGTTCGGTTATCAGGGACATGGTTTGATGATCGAAGTTCTATCGTTTTTGTAAAAGCCTCAAGTGATAATACTTTAAGTATAACTCACTACTGTCGACAACAATGTTTTGACGTGCCGGTCTTCCACGTCTGCCGCCTCTCGCGCCGCGACCACGTCCACGTCCGCGACCTCGACCACGACCGCGACCGCGACCACGACCGCGACCACCTCGATTCGAGGCAAGTTCATCTATTTTGTCGAGGGAGTATGTTATGAGGGAGTTAATTTTTATGAAGTAGTTTTTATTTGCCCATATTATGTAGACTGACAAAAGAATGCAAGCATGCGCAGGATAGTATATCTCGCTTTGCCTGGACCGCAAACCTCACATCCGTGGCAATTGTCAATTCGGCCCGAGCTGCACGCTATGCTTTTTGTAACGAGTGCAGGTGAAACCGGCGCATTCCATTGGAGTTTTGTAGGACCGACAGTGAAATGTGCGGTTGTCATTTTTCGTTCCAAGCGACAAAAGTCAACTACCAAGGGACGAAAGTGACACAATCGCGAACTGCATATGGGAACATGTATTTTCATTACTGTCACGATCAATCACCAGGACTTCCGTTCTGCAAAACTGCCATGAATAGTACCGCTTTCCATGCACGAGTTACAAAAAATTATATAAAACCTTTGGAATGTTCATTTTTGAGAAGGTTTAAGGAATAAATGAAAGGTTCCTTATAGAGTGACCCACCTGCGCTATTATATTGAATAATTTTTATTTTTCATCGAATTTTATACATTTGAATAGAATTGAATTTAAAGTTTAACTCACCATTATTATTCCGTACGCGTACGGGCCTGCCAACCCTACCGCGTTGGACTGCACGCACCCGACGTGGACGATTTTCTTCAGATTCGGCTATTTCAACATAGTTACGAGTGTAATTATGCATTCGATTTCTCGTACCCGCTTTTAATCTTTTGTGAACAACACATCGTTCGACAAAGACCGACAATTCGGTAATCTCAACATTTAACTATTTATCTGATAATTAAAGCTGTCTCTATTATAACTAGGGTTTTGGATGGCTCGAACACTACATCCGCCAGCCACCGTCTGGCGAATCCAGTTTAACAAAAGAAGCCGCTACAACAGAAACCGTTGCTATGGCAAGCTTTTTCATTAGAACAGCTATGACATTTGCAACGGCGTGCATGTAGTCATCAGTAATTGTTGCCATAATCCGTGTCTAGAGCTCCTTCATGACTTTCGATTCTCCATGACCCTAGCGCCCCGGTTACTGCAACCCCTTTATAACTTTAGCATATTGTTTGGCAGTTCCTGCATAACGACGGATGCCACGGCTAATTATTTTTATAATTACTTTTGTGATATGACGAAAAACTGTAGGATAATCGGGAAGTGGCTAACTTCAAACCGTAGCTAACTTCATATTTCTTTGCGTTTCTTCGCTGTTCATTTCACGTTGCTACAGCAACGGATTTTATTACTACGGTTTAGTTGGTTTGGTTGGTTTTATCAAACGACCACGTGCACGGGTAGCAGGTGAGGCCTACGAACCCCTCTGCCCCGTGAAAAAAAATCTTGACATTTAATCCATTTTAGGATATAATCGCCGTGACATTTTGAAATCTATCGTACTTTGTTACTGTAAACATTATAAGCAATCGTCTTTATCTAATACAAAGAAGACGGAAATGCAAAATCATTTCAGACGAAAGTGCCCGTGAAAGATTAAAAGCGGTACGTATTGATTTCTCATTGATATTTTACCGTCACTTTCAGATGCGGCGGTTTCTCGTGCCCGGTTTTCATCCGCCATCAGTTGCGGATGAGCGGCGTTTTCTTAATTTCGAACAAAAAAAATCGTTGTCAGTTATTAGATCGTTTCTTTATACAGCACACGATCCGTATTCTTAACCTCCCCTAACTTGACTCGTTACCATGGCAACGAATTCCCCTAACATGACTTTTCCTGCGCCCATCGCCTCACCCCAACTGGAGCACTCCTTTGCGTATACCCCCGTTTTTACTCGTGAAAACGGACCGGGAGTAGGGACGGAAGGGGAAGTCAAGATAAGGGAGCATGCCCGGTCCCGTCGAGTCAAGAATATGAAGCGTGTACTGTGTGTACTGTGTGTGTGTTCAAGTTTTGAAAGCTTACCGGCATTGTCTGATTCTCCGTCGTCGCGTTCGCTGCTGTTCCCTCGCGAAGGTGGGGGATCGACCCGAACGTCCACCAAATCGGCTTAAATTTAAAAAATGGGGTTTTCACGTGTATTGTGTAAATATGGCATTTATTGAATCGATCAATAATATTAACTTACCGGCACTATCTGATTCGTCTATTTGATGATTTATGTGTAGAGCATCCAACATCAGCATATGAAGTTTTTTAATAAATATATTTATATCGTTACATTTCATCGTTTATCATTGACAATTGATTTGTTGGAAAAAATACACGTACCACCATCTCCCGCTTGAACCCGACCTCTCCTCGCATTAAGTCGAGGTCTCGGTCCCCTTCGACGACGGTTCACTTGCTCCTCTTGGGCAGGATCGTCTATAAAAACACCACATTACTGTCGAAAGTACAATATTTAACTATAAAACCGTTTAACACATGCAATTCACAACCGACTTCTGTATATCCGATCTTTTTGAACAATCGTATGATATGGATTGCTAATTCGATCCATGTTTACCTGGGAACACATCTTGCGGATCGAGCATATCTCGCGGTATTGGTACATCGTGTTGCACCTCCCCATCTGAAAAGAAAGATCACGTATTGAAAACTAGAAAGTTATTGTGGCTTGCTCTAAAATCCTGCTAAAAACACGTCAAAGAGCCCCGTTTGCAGTAAAAGTATAATATTGCATCGTGAACATTTTTAATGTTGTATAAGTTGAAGCTTACCAGCTCGAAGCGTCCGGGCCGCGTGGTGAAAGTCCAAACGCTGGTAACGCGTAGTCGCCGCTCGCAGAAACGCTTCGATGTCGTATCTGTTAAAAATGAAAAATGTATACTAAAACTCTTTTCTACGATATTTTGTAATTTCATGCACAATTTACGACACTAGGTAATTATGCAGTATCACCTTCCCGTCCTCAGCAACCGTTGATTTTCCGCCAGCTTCTCGTCGACCCGCACCCACGCTTTATGTTGGGGCTTTTGCCCCGTTTGCCCCGTCGTTCGCTATCTGTTGAACTTTGTCAACTCGTCGCCGATTGTTTCCTTCAAGTTTTCTGGTGATCACATTAATGTTAATGCAATATGCTTCATATTCTATGTATAGAAACAAAATTATATGTTGACCATTAGGGCGTACCCAAAAAAACCCAAATCCTCGGATGCACGCCGCCCATTTTCTTCGCCAAGCGTCGATTAAATGCCTCCGCGACGTTGTTCGTGCGGATCGGCGTTCCGTGAACGGAC
Organism: Ischnus inquisitorius; assembly: GCA_963924025.1. Lineage (NCBI taxonomy): Eukaryota > Metazoa > Arthropoda > Insecta > Hymenoptera > Ichneumonidae > Ischnus > Ischnus inquisitorius. The sequence goes on along the minus strand of OZ001249.1, from coordinate 12,295,509 downwards.
GTGACGTTCGCGAGGGGTGCCCACTGCTGCCGCAGATAATGCGTGAACGCATTAAGCGCCTCGTGGGGTTCGACGGCATGCGGATCGGCCAACGTGGTTATCACGCGACAACCGTCGGCAAATTGATCCGCAGGCAGCAGAGGAAGACCCCACGATAAATATAAAATTTCGATCGGCGGGTCGACCATTCGCAACGACTTCCATTTCCGGTAAACCGCCTATGCCAAATGAATTCTATTACTAAACATTAAGTTTCACTAACAGTCGAATGGCAATCAAAATATCAAACATTTAAGGAGGGAGTTTGGGCACAATTATTTGTTTATTTCTTGATCAACAAAACTAAGTAATCGATTAATTGCTACCTCTGTATAGTTATTTGGAATCATTTTGCTACACACAACTAAAATTGAACCATTCTCACAAAAAATTAGACCAGAGTTGGGCAAAAAGTACTTCAAGACATAGTATAAGTAAGAAATATTTAAATGTAATGTTTCATATATACTGTAACGGGACCTCCTTATCCCGGGGCAAGTTCTGGCAAATTCCGCCAGATCGCCGCCGTCGAGCGATTTTCGCGCAAGCGAAACTTTACTTGGACGGTATAAGATCCTTGCCCATCCCTCACTCATGGTCCTTTTCTAGCCCTATAACGAATCGACCACACTTGTCGGAGCAATCCCAGAATGGGGCCTCTTTTAATTATTTCCTAGCCTGTGAAAGCACGCATGCATGCATGCGTGTCTCTGAGCATAGTAGGCTTACTCGAGGAGAGTAATCGGCTTTTGGATGTCGGGATTATGATTTGGTTCCCGAATTACAGGCCTTGACGAATTCCTCTTTCCTTGTTCTCTTCCCGCCATACGTGGAGGAGAGGTTGATAACGCATTGAGTGCGTTATCAGGGGGTCAGCAATTCACCTGCCTCCCCAAGCTCAAAGCGTATGCGAGAATCCCTCCCTCCATGCCTCCACGCTTGCACGAAATATCGAAACGTTTCAATACAACTACTGGTACTGATGTACTTCGAGTACTTCAATACGGCAACCTTACGTTCAAGTATTTCTTACTTATACGATGGGTACCTAGTACTTGAAGTACTTTTTGCCCAACTCTGATTTAGACCCATCAAAACGTAACCTGTATACGGGTAACAGCGACTGACGACATTTTCTAATCAATTGTTTTTGTCAAAAGTCTCTGCTTGTTTCTTTATGGCGATGGATTTTAGAAAACAGCCAGCGCTTAATGGAGAAAAAAGGTTGGCTTCTAAAAGTTTTTACTGGACATCGCTCCCGACAATTAACCTCCAAATCGGTAAAGGGGAGTACCCTTCAATGCCATCCTACAACGAAACCGTTTGCGGCATGGAAGAGAGCATAAAAAATCATTCGAAAATCATTACATAGAGACTTAAAACTCACGCGACAAAAATGAAACCAACAGCCTCGGATCCGGACCTGCGGGAAATTTGTCCGAAGACTCGCGACCGCGGCTAGCTCGAAGTCGGTCCACACGGCTCGCAAATTTTCCCGAAGCTGCGGACAAAGTTCGAGTATATGATGCCATACGGCATCATATAGCGCTTTTGTTCTCCTCTGACACAGTACAAATACTGCCGCGTACCCCTACAACGATATGTTACAGTTATAATGATTAATGATGTACTGTTACGGATAACCCGACCTTTGATCTGATGAAAAAATATTCCATGAAAATATCCCATGTGTTTCTGAATCCTGGACAAAATACTTCCATCCAAACATTTCCCGTTAACAAAACATTTTATACTAAAATATATCTTCTACTTATCTTCTCGCGCTCTCGACACTTCGAATAATGCGACGATACATCGCGTCGCGTTCTCGATGTTTCTCGAATCGACAGAATTCACCCTGTTCGATGGTTCCCCGGAAACTCTTGGAAGAGTTTCCGCGAAACGGGAAACACGATCGAGACTCGTAACGCATTTTTCGCGATGACACAAAAAAAACACACCCACGCACTATCGCATGATGAACGGAAACACCCGGAGCAACGGAGGAAACCGTTTCCATTCCTCCGGATCGGAGGAACGGAAACGGAAACACCCGGAACACAAAACCACTCACAGCAAACGATAAAAAATAAATTAAAAAATGATGAAGATTTAATCAAGCGAATAATATAGAGAATTCGTTACATACGAGAGAAGCCGCTTCGAGGGCACCGAGACCCGATTTTTTATTTTTTTGTCGACGTTCGTAGACTCGAAGATGCGTTGTCGACGTTCGTAGACTCGAAGATGCGTTGTCGACGTTCGTAGACTCGAAGATGCGTTGTCGACGTTCGTAGACTCGAAGATGCGTTGTCGACGTTCGTAGACTCGAAGATGCGTTGTCGACGTTCGTAGACTCGAAGATGCGTTGTCGACGTTCGTAGACTCGAAGATGCGTTGTCGACGTTCGTAGACTCGAAGATGCGTTGTCGACGTTCGTAGACTCGAAGATGCGTTGTTGACGTTCGTAGACTCGAAGATGCGGGATTATCCGGATAACTCTCACACGTTTCGCTTCGGTAAATGACGATGATTCGATTCGACAACGATGATAATGGTTTGTGAATGATACTTTTTCTCTCGGCACGTTAAATTCGGGAATGGAGATTCTTCTCTTCACACGATGTCACGCAAATAGTTGAGAAATCACGTCGATCGTCCGATGTTCGCACCCACGAGAAGGAGGGCAATTAAAGTCGATATTTTCTTATATAGAGTGTACAAATTCAAACAACAGGGGAGAAAAAAATCATAATGTTTGAATTTATTTTTTTAATTATTTAAAAACGCTGGATAACACAGTTTTCAGGTACTCGACAGGTACGTTTATTTTTAATATTATGTTGAATGGAATAATAATAGAATATTAATATTTATCTTTTTTTGTTGCAGGTATCGGCGAATCGTCGGCGGTGTCGACGACCGAGGCACCGAGGGATTGATAAAATTTACTGGGCCGACAGTATGTTTATGGTAGGGTAAGTACTTAATTTTAAGGTTCCAATGTTTTATTTTTTTTACGCTTCTTTATTTTTCAGATTTGCTCGGCGATATCGCGAAAATGATCAAGACAAATCCACGAAAGTTAAGGAGGATCGGTAGCTGAGAGCTCATTTCGCATAAATTCGAGAAAAATGAGAGAGAATTGCAACTACTTCTGGATGGTATAAAAATCTAAAAAAATTCACGCATATTTGAGGTACCGAAAATATAAATTTTGTATAACAATAATTCCAAAAATTTAATAACAAATTGATGAAAAAAAAGTTGTTAAAACAAATTAAGGGTAAATCGACTTTTTTTTTTGAAAATTATTCGTTCATGTTTTGAACACGTACGCATTTTTTCAGATTTTTATCTTGGGCTTGAAGTTTTTTCTGTTATATGGAAAAAATGTGTAGTTAAATAAAAAATTAAAACCCAAGATAAAAATCTGCAAGAATGCATACATGTTCAGAGAAACGAGTGAATCATTTTCATTAAAAATCAAAGTTGATTTGCATCAATGTGTTATTCATTTTTTGGAATTATTGTTATGCAAAATTTATCTTTTCAGTACCTCAAATATGCGTGCATTTTTTTAGATTTTCATACCATCGAGAAGTAGTTGCAATTCTCTCTCATTTTTCTTGAAGTTATGCTAAATGAGCTCTCAGCCACCGATCCTCCTTAACTTTGGTGGATTCGTCGCGATCATTGTCGCGATATCACCGTTCGTCAATTGCATCGGCGGTGTCGGTCCGTTCGTAATCGGCGGTGGAATGTTGCACGGCGGCGATAAGGGACGTTGCGGTATCAGATCAGGCGTCGGAGATGGCGGTGGAAGATCCTGCGGCGCTGACTCGGTCTCGTCGACGCCCATCGGAATCGAATGATTCGGCGGGATCGGTGTTGAGTGCCGACTCGGCAGTGGACTGTTGGAACGACTTCCGTTTTCGTTCAGCAAGTGCGACGGTATTGTACCTTGGAGAAAAATAAAGAGAATCACGATAAAATTAAAAGCGTGACGATCCTTTTTTATTCTTTATTCATCGAGAGCCCCGGCTCGAAAATTTTGCGTGGTCCAACCAGGGCTCATCGATATTCGTACTCATCGATCTTCCCCTTGTCGGTGTGTTATTCGCCGACGCAACTGTCGGCGTTGAAATGCTGGATGCATTGCTCGGCGGAGCGGGCGGTGGCTGGGATGGTCTCGACGGTACACTTCGCTTCCCGGTTGGCTCTGGACGGGTAGTGCGAGCTGTGGAAACTGGTGTCGTCGAATCCGTGCGCCGGGTAATTCGCGGCTCTGCAAAGCGAACAAAAAAAACGCGCATTAATTTGAATTCTTGCCCTTCGACCTTCGAGTATAAAAATCTGAAAACATTCACGCGTATTAAAGGTAATGGAAAGATTAATTTTGCATAATAATAATTGCAAAAAGTTATTGACAAATCGATGAAAAAAAAAAACTTGTTTAACAAATTAACGGTAAATCAACTGTTTTTTAATGTAATGATTCCTTCATTTTTCTGAACATGTATGCATTTTTTCAGATATTGATCTTGGGTTTGAATTTTTTTTATGTATCATAAAAATATGTAGAAAAAGAAAATTCAAAGCCAAGATACAAATCTGAAAAAATTCATACATGTTCAGAAAAATGAAGGAATCATTACATTAAAAAAAAAGTTGATTGACCGTTAATTTGTTAAACAAGTTTTTTTTTTCATCGATTTGTCAATAACTTTTTGCAATTATTATTATGCAAAATCAATCTTTTCATTACCTTTAATATACGTGAATGTTTTCAGATTTTTATACTATCGAGAAGTAATAATATCGATTTTTTGTGTTTCAGATATCGAGGATCGTCGAGCCATCCTCGTCGACTCGACTCGTCCACAGTCGATGCCGTCTCGACGATTCTTTCAGATATCGAGAATCATCGAGGGAATCGTCGAGCCATCCCCATCGACCCATTCTATCAACTTGACTCGATGAAATTCTCCGCCGCCTCGACGATTCTTCCAGATATCGAGGAACATGGAGGGAATCGACGAGGTGGTGGAGACTCTCGACAAGTCAAGACGGCGGGATCTCTCGACAAGTCAAGGCGACAGAACGGATCGACGGGGATGGCTTAGCGATTCCCTCGATGATCCTTGATATCTGAAAGAATTGTCGAGGCGGCGGAGACTCTGGACGATTCGAGTCGACGGGAACGGCTCGACAATTTCCTTGATATCTGAAATATAAAAAATCAGAATATTATTGCCTATAATTCTAAATCTAATTAAAAAAATCCTAAATCATACACTTTAACTCACCTTGAACCATTGTTGAGCCACGATGATTCCTCGGTGACTGCGTCGCCTGCCGTCCGGTGGTTGACGCTGTCCGCCACTGGCCTCTCCGGCACCTGGAACAAAAAATTACAACGAAATTAATATCAATTAATGTATATATACTTACCCGAGATCTGCGTTCTCTCTCCGAGCTAATCCGAGCGATTCTAATCCGAGCGATTCTAATCCGAGCACGAGGTCGATTTATTGCGTCTGTCACTCGAGATAAACTTCGATTTTTGGGACGTGTCGAGATCTCGACACGCCATCGCGCCCGTACACGAATAATTAAAAATAACTCGCGCACCCGAAAATCACTCGCGCTCTCGCCTAAAATTAACGAACTTTTTTCGCGAACGCAAAAACTCGCGAATCGAATACGCGACGACACGAGGTTATGCCCGCCGGTGAGCGCCCCGCGAAAAACATTTAAATTCCCGAGTGTTCGCGAGCGATTCCGAAACTTCGGGAATAGTTCCAAAATTCGCCGTGCGGCGCTGCCGAACTCTCTCGGAACCTCTCGGAATTCTAAGCTCTATGATCATTGAAATTCCGCGCGAAGCGCGGACATCTCACTCTCCGCACCTTGTGAAGGAAAATTGTATACGCTTCTCGGCGGAAAAACGTTTTCTTAGCTGGTGTGAACGCAGCACTCTCCTTCGGCTCGTGCTGCAAACTCACCCTCGTGAGAAAACAGTTTTTCCTCCCTGGTGGCGTAATACAGGGTGTAACAATTTTTAACCGTTGTTTCGTTGGACGTGGTGCGGAATGTTCGTCCGAGTAAAATGGTATGCGGCAAATTGGGATCCGACGAATAGTTTCGGAGATACAAGCATTTAAAGTTGACCAATCAGAGCGCAGCTTTAGCAATCACACCGACAGCACACAAACATGAGCGAACTTCACCGAACTTCGCTATAGGATGGTCAGTAGATTCGGTCAATGTGTGATCAGACGAGCATTTTTTTTATTTTTTTTTTTCCTTGATAAAAAATTAAAAGTTCGCTCGGCGATCTAATTTCTTTATCGCATCACGTCGGGCATCCGATGTAGCTGCACGGATAACTTTGGTGTCACGGTCACCCTGGATAATTCCGCGCCGTTGTTTGACATTCGCTCCGTAGCTTTACACGTTTTATCCCACGAAAAAGCTACTCTGGAGCATCGCGTCAAACCACGTCAACGTCCGCGATGTCCGGGTTACCCTAGACGTTTCCGCGACATCGTTTGACTTCGGCTCCGTAGCTTTTTGCGTTTCAGAACATGAAAAGATTTGTCCAGAGCATCACGTCAAAGCGCGCCGATGCCCGCCATGCCCAGGTCATCCTAGATGATCCTGCGACATCGAGAGACTTTGGCTCCATAGCTTTTTGCGTTTTGGTACATGAGAAAGTTTCTCCAGAGCATCGCGTCAAAGTGCGCCGATTCCCGCCATGTCCAGGTCATCCTAGATGATTCCGTGACATTGAGAGACTTTGGCTCCGTCGCTTTTCGCATTTTGGCACATGAGAAAGTTTCTCCAGAGCATCGCGTCAAAGCGCGCCGATGCCCGCCATGTCCAGGTCATCCTAGATGATCCCGCGACAACGAGAGGCTTTGGCTCCATAGCTTTTTGCGTTTTGGCACATGAGAAGTTTCTCCAGAGCTTCACGTCACAGCGCGCCGATGCCCGCCATGTCCAGGTCATCCTAGATGATTCCGTGACATTGAGAGACTTTGGCTCCATAGCTTTTTGCGTTTTGGCACATGAGAAAGTTTCTCCAGAGCTTCACGTCAAAGCGCGCCGATGCCCGCCATGTCCAGGTCATCCTAGATGATTCCGTGACATTGAGAGACTTTGGCTCCGTCGCTTTTCGCATTTTGGCACATGAGAAAGTTTCTCCAAAGTATTGTGTCGAAGCAGTGCCCGCGATGTCCAGGTCACCCTAGATCATTCCGCGACCTTGAGAGTCTTTGGCTCCGCAGCTTTTTGCGTTTTGGCACATGAGAAAGTTTCTCGAGAGTATCGCGTCAAAGCGCGCCGATGCCCGCCATGTCCAGGTCTATTGAGGATTAAAATTTATGTTCGGATTTTTTTCCGGCCTGCCAAACCGCCATCGGTTTTCGCAAGGCATCAGAGAGAAAAGAGATGAAAACAGCGATTCCACTCGGACTTTCCGAACGGAACGAATGGTCTGGTAGAAGCGAACGAGGGCTCCTAGTTGTTTCGGTTGCTCGAAAAATAATTCAATAATTATCACATAGCTTTACAAACGGAAATCGGTTGTCGCGAGGCTGCAGAGAGAAAAGAGACGAAAACAGCGATTCCGCTCGGACTTTCCAAACAGCACGAATGGTCTGATAGCAGTGAACGAGGGCTCCTAGTGGTTTTGGTTGCTCGAAAATTAATTTAATAATTATCACATAGCTTTACAAACGGCAATCGGTTGTCGCGAGGCTTCAGAGAGAAAAGCGACGAAAACAGCGATTCCGCTCGAACTTTCCGAACAGAACGAATGGTCTGGTAGCAGCGAACGAGGGCTCCTAGTTGTTTCGGTTGCTCGAAAAATAATTCAATAATTATCACATAGCTTTACAAACGGCAGTGGGTTGTCGCGAGGCTTCAGAGAGAATAGCGACGAAAACAGCGTTTCCACTCGGACTTTCCAAACAGCACGAATGGTCTGATAGCAGTGAACGAGGGCTCCTAGTGGTTTTGGTTGCTCGAAAAATAATTCAATAATTATCACATAGCTTTACAAACGGCAATCGGTTGTCGCGAGGCTGCAGAGAGAAAAGCGACGAAAACAGCGATTCCGCTCAAACTTTCCGAACAGAACGAATGGTCTGGTAGCAGCGAACGAGGGCTCCTAGTTGTTTCGGTTGCTCGAAAAATAATTCAATAATTATCACATAGCTTTACAAACGGCAGTGGGTTGTCGCTAAGCCTCAGAGAGAAAAGAGACGAAAACAGCGATTCCGCTCGAACTTTCCGAACAGAACGAATGGTCTGGTAGAAGCGAACGAGGGCTCCTAGTTGTTTCGGTTGCTCGAAAAATAATTCAAAAATTATCACATAACTTTACAAACGGCAATCGGTTGTCGCGAGGCTGCAGAGAGAAAAGAGACGAAAACAGCGATTCCGCTCGGACTTTCCAAACAGCACGATTGGTCTGGTAGCAGCGAACGAGGGCTTCTAGTTGTTTTGGTCGCTCGAAAATTAATTCAATAATTATCGCATAGCTTTACAAACGGCAATCGGTTGTCGCGAGGCTTCAGAGAGAATAGCGACGAAAACAGCGTTTCCACTCAGACTTTCCAAACAGCACGAATGGTCTGATAGCAGTGAACGAGGGCTCCTAGTGGTTTTGGTTGCTCGAAAAATAATTCAATAATTATCACATAGCTTTACAAACGGCAATCGGTTGTCGCGAGGCTGCAGAGAGAAAAGCGACGAAAACAGCGATTCCGCTCGAACTTTCCGAACAGAACGAATGGTCTGGTAGCAGCGAACGAGGGCTCCTAGTTGTTTCGGTTGCTCGAAAAATAATTCAATAATTATCACATAGCTTTACAAACGGCAGTGGGTTGTCGCGAGGCTTCAGAGAGAATAGCGACGAAAACAGCGTTTCCACTCGGACTTTCCAAACAGCACGAATGGTCTGATAGCAGTGAACGAGGGCTCCTAGTGGTTTTGGTTGCTCGAAAAATAATTCAATAATTATCACATAGCTTTACAAACGGCAATCGGTTGTCGCGAGGCTGCAGAGAGAAAAGCGACGAAAACAGCGATTCCGCTCGAACTTTCCGAACAGAACGAATGGTCTGGTAGCAGCGAACGAGGGCTCCTAGTTGTTTCGGTTGCTCGAAAAATAATTCAATAATTATCACATAGCTTTACAAACGGCAGTGGGTTGTCGCTAGGCCTCAGAGAGAAAAGAGACGAAAACAGCGATTCCGCTCGAACTTTCCGAACAGAACGAATGGTCTGGTAGAAGCGAACGAGGGCTCCTAGTTGTTTCGGTTGCTCGAAAAATAATTCAATAATTATCGTATAGCCATACAAACGGCAATCGGTTGTCGCGAGGCTTCAGAGAGAATAGCGACGAAAACAGCGTTTCCACTCGGACTTTCCAAACAGCACGAATGGTCTGATAGCAGTGAACGAGGGCTCCTAGTGGTTTTGGTTGCTCGAAAATTAATTTAATAATTATCACATAGCTTTACAAACGGCAATCGGTTGTCGCGAGGCTTCAGAGAGAAAAGCGACGAAAACAGCGATTCCGCTCGAACTTTCCGAACAGAACGAATGGTCTGGTAGCAGCGAACGAGGGCTCCTAGTTGTTTCGGTTGCTCGAAAAATAATTCAATAATTATCACATAGCTTTACAAACGGCAGTGGGTTGTCGCGAGGCTTCAGAGAGAATAGCGACGAAAACAGCGTTTCCACTCGAACTTTCCGAACAGAACGAATGGTCTGGTAGCAGCGAACGAGGGCTCCTAGTTGTTTCGGTTGCTCGAAAAATAATTCAATAATTATCACATAGCTTTACAAACGGCAGTGGGTTGTCGCTAAGCCTCAGAGAGAAAAGAGACGAAAACAGCGATTCCGCTCGAACTTTCCGAACAGAACGAATGGTCTGGTAGAAGCGAACGAGGGCTCCTAGTTGTTTCGGTTGCTCGAAAAATAATTAAAAAATTATCACATAACTTTACAAACGGCAATCGGTTGTCGCGAGGCTGCAGAGAGAAAAGAGACGAAAACAGCGATTCCGCTCGGACTTTCCAAACAGCACGATTGGTCTGGTAGCAGCGAACGAGGGCTTCTAGTTGTTTTGGTCGCTCGAAAATTAATTCAATAATTATCGCATAGCTTTACAAACGGCAATCGGTTGTCGCGAGGCTTCAGAGAGAATAGCGACGAAAACAGCGTTTCCACTCGGACTTTCCAAACAGCACGAATGGTCTGATAGCAGTGAACGAGGGCTCCTAGTGGTTTTGGTTGCTCGAAAAATAATTCAATAATTATCACATAGCTTTACAAACGGCAATCGGTTGTCGCGAGGCTGCAGAGAGAAAAGCGACGAAAACAGCGATTCCGCTCGAACTTTCCGAACAGAACGAATGGTCTGGTAGCAGCGAACGAGGGCTCCTAGTTGTTTCGGTTGCTCGAAAAATAATTCAATAATTATCACATAGCTTTACAAACGGCAGTGGGTTGTCGCTAAGCCTCAGAGAGAAAAGAGACGAAAACAGCGATTCCGCTCGAACTTTCCGAACAGAACGAATGGTCTGGTAGAAGCGAACGAGGGCTCCTAGTTGTTTCGGTTGCTCGAAAAATAATTCAAAAATTATCACATAACTTTACAAACGGCAATCGGTTGTCGCGAGGCTGCAGAGAGAAAAGAGACGAAAACAGCGATTCCGCTCGGACTTTCCAAACAGCACGATTGGTCTGGTAGCAGCGAACGAGGGCTTCTAGTTGTTTTGGTCGCTCGAAAATTAATTCAATAATTATCGCATAGCTTTACAAACGGCAATCGGTTGTCGCGAGGCTTCAGAGAGAATAGCGACGAAAACAGCGTTTCCACTCGGACTTTCCAAACAGCACGAATGGTCTGATAGCAGTGAACGAGGGCTCCTAGTGGTTTTGGTTGCTCGAAAAATAATTCAATAATTATCACATAGCTTTACAAACGGCAATCGGTTGTCGCGAGGCTGCAGAGAGAAAAGCGACGAAAACAGCGATTCCGCTCAAACTTTCCGAACAGAACGAATGGTCTGGTAGCAGCGAACGAGGGCTCCTAGTTGTTTCGGTTGCTCGAAAAATAATTCAATAATTATCACATAGCTTTACAAACGGCAGTGGGTTGTCGCTAAGCCTCAGAGAGAAAAGAGACGAAAACAGCGATTCCGCTCGAACTTTCCGAACAGAACGAATGGTCTGGTAGAAGCGAACGAGGGCTCCTAGTTGTTTCGGTTGCTCGAAAAATAATTCAAAAATTATCACATAACTTTACAAACGGCAATCGGTTGTCGCGAGGCTGCAGAGAGAAAAGAGACGAAAACAGCGATTCCGCTCGGACTTTCCAAACAGCACGATTGGTCTGGTAGCAGCGAACGAGGGCTTCTAGTTGTTTTGGTCGCTCGAAAATTAATTCAATAATTATCGCATAGCTTTACAAACGGCAATCGGTTGTCGCGAGGCTTCAGAGAGAATAGCGACGAAAACAGCGTTTCCACTCGGACTTTCCAAACAGCACGAATGGTCTGATAGCAGTGAACGAGGGCTCCTAGTGGTTTTGGTTGCTCGAAAAATAATTCAATAATTATCACATAGCTTTACAAACGGCAATCGGTTGTCGCGAGGCTGCAGAGAGAAAAGCGACGAAAACAGCGATTCCGCTCGAACTTTCCGAACAGAACGAATGGTCTGGTAGCAGCGAACGAGGGCTCCTAGTTGTTTCGGTTGCTCGAAAAATAATTCAATAATTATCACATAGCTTTACAAACGGCAGTGGGTTGTCGCGAGGCTTCAGAGAGAATAGCGACGAAAACAGCGTTTCCACTCGGACTTTCCAAACAGCACGAATGGTCTGATAGCAGTGAACGAGGGCTCCTAGTGGTTTTGGTTGCTCGAAAAATAATTCAATAATTATCACATAGCTTTACAAACGGCAATCGGTTGTCGCGAGGCTGCAGAGAGAAAAGCGACGAAAACAGCGATTCCGCTCGAACTTTCCGAACAGAACGAATGGTCTGGTAGCAGCGAACGAGGGCTCCTAGTTGTTTCGGTTGCTCGAAAAATAATTCAATAATTATCACATAGCTTTACAAACGGCAGTGGGTTGTCGCTAGGCCTCAGAGAGAAAAGAGACGAAAACAGCGATTCCGCTCGAACTTTCCGAACAGAACGAATGGTCTGGTAGAAGCGAACGAGGGCTCCTAGTTGTTTCGGTTGCTCGAAAAATAATTCAATAATTATCGTATAGCCATACAAACGGCAATCGGTTGTCGCGAGGCTTCAGAGAGAATAGCGACGAAAACAGCGTTTCCACTCGGACTTTCCAAACAGCACGAATGGTCTGATAGCAGTGAACGAGGGCTCCTAGTGGTTTTGGTTGCTCGAAAATTAATTTAATAATTATCACATAGCTTTACAAACGGCAATCGGTTGTCGCGAGGCTTCAGAGAGAAAAGCGACGAAAACAGCGATTCCGCTCGAACTTTCCGAACAGAACGAATGGTCTGGTAGCAGCGAACGAGGGCTCCTAGTTGTTTCGGTTGCTCGAAAAATAATTCAATAATTATCACATAGCTTTACAAACGGCAGTGGGTTGTCGCGAGGCTTCAGAGAGAATAGCGACGAAAACAGCGTTTCCACTCGAACTTTCCGAACAGAACGAATGGTCTGGTAGCAGCGAACGAGGGCTCCTAGTTGTTTCGGTTGCTCGAAAAATAATTCAATAATTATCACATAGCTTTACAAACGGCAGTGGGTTGTCGCTAAGCCTCAGAGAGAAAAGAGACGAAAACAGCGATTCCGCTCGAACTTTCCGAACAGAACGAATGGTCTGGTAGAAGCGAACGAGGGCTCCTAGTTGTTTCGGTTGCTCGAAAAATAATTAAAAAATTATCACATAACTTTACAAACGGCAATCGGTTGTCGCGAGGCTGCAGAGAGAAAAGAGACGAAAACAGCGATTCCGCTCGGACTTTCCAAACAGCACGATTGGTCTGGTAGCAGCGAACGAGGGCTTCTAGTTGTTTTGGTCGCTCGAAAATTAATTCAATAATTATCGCATAGCTTTACAAACGGCAATCGGTTGTCGCGAGGCTTCAGAGAGAATAGCGACGAAAACAGCGTTTCCACTCGGACTTTCCAAACAGCACGAATGGTCTGATAGCAGTGAACGAGGGCTCCTAGTGGTTTTGGTTGCTCGAAAAATAATTCAATAATTATCACATAGCTTTACAAACGGCAATCGGTTGTCGCGAGGCTGCAGAGAGAAAAGCGACGAAAACAGCGATTCCGCTCGAACTTTCCGAACAGAACGAATGGTCTGGTAGCAGCGAACGAGGGCTCCTAGTTGTTTCGGTTGCTCGAAAAATAATTCAATAATTATCACATAGCTTTACAAACGGCAGTGGGTTGTCGCTAAGCCTCAGAGAGAAAAGAGACGAAAACAGCGATTCCGCTCGAACTTTCCGAACAGAACGAATGGTCTGGTAGAAGCGAACGAGGGCTCCTAGTTGTTTCGGTTGCTCGAAAAATAATTCAAAAATTATCACATAACTTTACAAACGGCAATCGGTTGTCGCGAGGCTGCAGAGAGAAAAGAGACGAAAACAGCGATTCCGCTCGGACTTTCCAAACAGCACGATTGGTCTGGTAGCAGCGAACGAGGGCTTCTAGTTGTTTTGGTCGCTCGAAAATTAATTCAATAATTATCGCATAGCTTTACAAACGGCAATCGGTTGTCGCGAGGCTGCAGAGAGAAAAGCGACGAAAACAGCGATTCCGCTCGAACTTTCCGAACAGAACGAATGGTCTGGTAGCAGCGAACGAGGGCTCCTAGTTGTTTCGGTTGCTCGAAAAATAATTCAATAATTATCACATAGCTTTACAAACGGCAGTGGGTTGTCGCCAGGCCTCAGAGAGAAAAGAGACGAAAACAGCGATTCCGCTCGAACTTTCCGAACAGAACGAATGGTCTGGTAGAAGCGAACGAGGGCTCCTAGTTGTTTCGGTTGCTCGAAAAATAATTCAATAATTATCACATAGCTTTACAAACGGCAGTGGGTTGTCGCTAGGCCTCAGAGAGAAAAGAGACGAAAACAGCGATTCCGCTCGAACTTTCCGAACAGAACGAATGGTCTGGTAGAAGCGAACGAGGGCTCCTAGTTGTTTCGGTTGCTCGAAAATTAATTCAATAATTATCGTATAGCCATACAAACGGCAATCGGTTGTCGCGAGGCTTCAGAGAGAATAGCGACGAAAACAGCGTTTCCACTCGGACTTTCCAAACAGCACGAATGGTCTGATAGCAGTGAACGAGGGCTCCTAGTGGTTTTGGTTGCTCGAAAATTAATTTAATAATTATCACATAGCTTTACAAACGGCAATCGGTTGTCGCGAGGCTTCAGAGAGAAAAGCGACGAAAACAGCGATTCCGCTCGAACTTTCCGAACAGAACGAATGGTCTGGTAGCAGCGAACGAGGGCTCCTAGTTGTTTCGGTTGCTCGAAAAATAATTCAATAATTATCACATAGCTTTACAAACGGCAGTGGGTTGTCGCGAGGCTTCAGAGAGAATAGCGACGAAAACAGCGTTTCCACTCGAACTTTCCGAACAGAACGAATGGTCTGGTAGCAGCGAACGAGGGCTCCTAGTTGTTTCGGTTGCTCGAAAAATAATTCAATAATTATCACATAGCTTTACAAACGGCAGTGGGTTGTCGCTAAGCCTCAGAGAGAAAAGAGACGAAAACAGCGATTCCGCTCGAACTTTCCGAACAGAACGAATGGTCTGGTAGAAGCGAACGAGGGCTCCTAGTTGTTTCGGTTGCTCGAAAAATAATTAAAAAATTATCACATAACTTTACAAACGGCAATCGGTTGTCGCGAGGCTGCAGAGAGAAAAGAGACGAAAACAGCGATTCCGCTCGGACTTTCCAAACAGCACGATTGGTCTGGTAGCAGCGAACGAGGGCTTCTAGTTGTTTTGGTCGCTCGAAAATTAATTCAATAATTATCGCATAGCTTTACAAACGGCAATCGGTTGTCGCGAGGCTTCAGAGAGAATAGCGACGAAAACAGCGTTTCCACTCGGACTTTCCAAACAGCACGAATGGTCTGATAGCAGTGAACGAGGGCTCCTAGTGGTTTTGGTTGCTCGAAAAATAATTCAATAATTATCACATAGCTTTACAAACGGCAATCGGTTGTCGCGAGGCTGCAGAGAGAAAAGCGACGAAAACAGCGATTCCGCTCGAACTTTCCGAACAGAACGAATGGTCTGGTAGCAGCGAACGAGGGCTCCTAGTTGTTTCGGTTGCTCGAAAAATAATTCAATAATTATCACATAGCTTTACAAACGGCAGTGGGTTGTCGCTAGGCCTCAGAGAGAAAAGAGACGAAAACAGCGATTCCGCTCGAACTTTCCGAACAGAACGAATGGTCTGGTAGAAGCGAACGAGGGCTCCTAGTTGTTTCGGTTGCTCGAAAAATAATTCAATAATTATCGTATAGCTTTACAAACGGCAATCGGTTGTCGCGAGGCTTCAGAGAGAAAAGCGACGAAAACAGCGATTCCGCTCGGACCATTAGAACGGCACGACTGGTCTGGTAGCAGCGAACGAGGGCTCCTAGTGGTTTTGGTTGCTCGAAAAATAATTCAATAATTATCACATAGCTTTACAAACGGCAATCGGTTGTCGCGAGGCTGCAGAGAGAAAAGCGACGAAAACAGCGATTCCGCTCGAACTTTCCGAACAGAACGAATGGTCTGGTAGCAGCGAACGAGGGCTCCTAGTTGTTTCGGTTGCTCGAAAAATAATTCAATAATTATCACATAGCTTTACAAACGGCAGTGGGTTGTCGCTGAGCCTCAGAGAGAAAAGAGACGAAAACAGCGATTCCGCTCGAACTTTCCGAACAGAACGAATGGTCTGGTAGCAGCGAACGAGGGCTCCTAGTTGTTTCGGTTGCTCGAAAAATAATTCAATAATTATCACATAGCTTTACAAACGGCAGTGGGTTGTCGCTAAGCCTCAGAGAGAAAAGAGACGAAAACAGCGATTCCGCTCGAACTTTCCGAACAGAACGAATGGTCTGGTAGAAGCGAACGAGGGCTCCTAGTTGTTTCGGTTGCTCGAAAAATAATTCAAAAATTATCACATAACTTTACAAACGGCAATCGGTTGTCGCGAGGCTGCAGAGAGAAAAGAGACGAAAACAGCGATTCCGCTCGGACTTTCCAAACAGCACGATTGGTCTGATAGCAGTGAACGAGGGCTCCTAGTTGTTTTGGTTGCTCGAGAATTAATTTAATAATTATCACATAGCTTTAGAAACGGTAATCGGTTGTCGCGAGGCTTCAGAGAGAAAAGCGACGAAAACAGCGATTCCGCTCGGACCATTAGAACGGCACGACTGGTCTGGTAGCAGCGAACGAGGGCTCCTAGTGGTTTTGGTTGCTCGAAAAATAATTCAATAATTATCACATAGCTTTACAAACGGCAATCGGTTGTCGCGAGGCTGCAGAGAGAAAAGCGACGAAAACAGCGATTCCGCTCGGACCATTAGAACGGCACGACTGGTCTGGTAGCAGCGAACGAGGGCTCCTAGTTGTTTCGGTTGCTCGAAAAATAATTCAAAAATTATCACATAACTTTACAAACGGCAATCGGTTGTCGCGAAGCTTCAGAGAGAAAAGCGACGAAAACAGCGATTCCGCTCGGACTTTCCAAACAGCACGAATGGTCTGATAGCAGTGAACGAGGGCTCCTAGTGGTTTTGGTTGCTCGAAAATGAATTCAATAATTATCACATAGCTTTACAAGCGGCAGTGGGTTGTCGCTAAGCCTCAGAGAGAAAAGAGACGAAAACAGCGATTCCGCTCGGACCATTAGAACGGCACGACTGGTCTGGTAGCAGCGAACGAGGGCTCTTAGTTGTTTCGGTTGCTCGAAAAATAATTCAAAAATTATCACATAACTTTACAAACGGCAATCGGTTGTCGCGAGGCTTCAGAGAGAAAAGCGACGAAAACAGCGATTCCGCTCGGACTTTCCAAACAGCACGAATGGTCTGATAGCAGTGAACGAGGGCTCCTAGTGGTTTTGGTTGCTCGAAAATGAATTCAATAATTATCACATAGCTTTACAAACGGCAGTGGGTTGTCGCGAGGCTTCAGAGAGAAAAGAGACGAAAACAGCGATTTCGCTCGGACCATTAGAACGGCTGTTCGGAAAGAGACGAAAACAGCGATTTCGCTCGGACCATTAGAACGGCTGTTCGGAAAGTCCGAGTGGAAACGCTGTTTTCGTCGCTTTTCTCTCTGAAGCCTCGCGACAACCCACTGCCGTTTGTAAAGCTATGTGATAATTATTGAATTTATTTTCGAGCAACCAAAAACACTAGGAGCCCTCGTTCACTGCTATCAGACCATTCGTGCTGTTTGGAAAGTCCGAGTGGAAACGCTGTTTTCGTCGCTTTTCTCTCTGAAGCCTCGCGACAACCGATTGCCGTTTGTAAAGCTATGTGATAGCAACCGAAACAACTAGGAGCCCTCGTTCGCTGCTATCAGACCATTCGTGATGTTTGGAAAGTCCGAGCGGAATCGCTGTTTTCGTCGCTTTTCTCTCTGCAGCCTCGCGACAACCGATTGCCGTTTGTAAAGCTATGTGATAATTATTGAATTATTTTTCGAGCAACCGAAACAACTAGGAGCCCTCGTTCACTGCTACCAGACCATTCGTTCTGTTCGGAAAGTTCGAGCGGAATCGCTGTTTTCGTCGCTTTTCTCTCTGAAGCCTCGCGACAACCGATTGCCGTTTGTAAAGCTATGTGATAATTATTGAATTATTTTTCGAGCAACCAAAACAACTAGGAGCCCTCGTTCACTGTTATCAGACCATTCGTTCTGTTCGGAAAGTCCGAGCGGAATCGATGTTTTCGTCTCTTTTCTCTCTGCAGCCTCGCGACAACCCACTGCTGTTTGTAAAGCTATGTGATAATTATTGAATTATTTTTCGAGCAACCGAAACAACTAGGAGCCCTCGTTCGCTGCTACCAGACCATTCGTTCTGTTCGGAAAGTTGGAGCGGAATCGCTGTTTTCGTCTCTTTTTTCTCTGAAGCCTCGCAACAACCCACTGCCGTTTGTAAAGCTATGCGATAATTATTGAATTAATTTTCGAGCGACCAAAACAACTAGAAGCCCTCGTTTGCTGCTACCAGACCAATCGTGCTGTTTGGAAAGTCCGAGCGGAATCGCTGTTTTCGTCTCTTTTCTCTCGTTGGCTCGTCGGTCCCTCTTCGTTCCATCGTCGGTTCCTCGTCGATCCCTCGTCGATCCCTCGTCGTTGCCTTGTCGCCTCGTCGTTCCCTCGTCGTTGCCTCGTCGATCCCTCGTCGATCTCTCGTCGATCCCTCGTCGTTGCCTCGTCGATCCCTCGTTGTTCTCGTCGTTCCCTCGTCGATCTCTTGTCGTTCCCTCGTCGATCTCTTGTCGTTGCCTCGTCGATCCCTCGCCGTTGCCTCGTCGATCCCTCGTCGATCCCTTGCCGTTGCCTCGTCGATCCCTCGTCGTTCCCTCGTTGATTTTCCATCAATCCGTCGGCGATTTCTAGATGGTCCTTTATGGTTCCCTCCTCCCCGTTTACATTCTTTCTTTGACGCTTTTCCGCCGTACTTGGATACTTCTTCGCACTCTATTCCTCATCTTGAGATTTTTAGCATAAAGTAACGTCACGAAATGAAAATCTAAAGTTTTTTCCATTGTGCATGAAAAAACTTCCATGCGCTTGCTAATTTTCTTCTTAATGATTAATGTCTAACGAATAAAGAATTACAAAGAGTATCCCCCAAAATCCATGCCCTAGCAAACCTGTTAATATTTGTGCGTTCTTAAAATAGAATGCTAACTCTCTTTCAAATATTTCAAATGATTTCTTCCGAATGTGCGTTTGTGTTCACGTTTCACCGCTCTTGTTTTTATCGATGCAACTTCGGGTTATTTATTTGATCGTGTTCAGTCATTCGCGTATCGGCTTAACTCACGATGCCACGATATTACGAACCACAAGAATACTTCGATATGCTAATGGCTCTCGGACGCTGCGACGGACGTCGAGTGCCAGCGGCCGCGTTATACGCCGAACGTTTTCCACGTCGACGACATCCGGGTCCCGACGTTTTTTTACATTTGGAAGACCGTTCAGTTCGGACACGAGCTCTCGTCCCTGGGCCAAATATTGACGCTGGTAGGCCTCGTCGCGACGGCAACGTACTCCTTGAGGAGGATATATTGGACGTGATCGACGACAATCCGACGCGTAGCACTCGCAGCATCGGGCGGCAGCTAGACACGTCTCACATGACCGTGTGGCGAACGTTCAAGGCCCAAAAGCTACATCCCTATCACTATCAGTCGGTCCACGAGATCAAAGACGACGATCCAGCGAACAGGCTCGACTTTTGTCGTCGATTCGTCGCGAGGTCACAGCGGGATCCGGAATTCGTCAACAGTATTTTGTGGACCGACGAATCGATTTTCACACGCGACGGATGCTTCAATCAGCATAACCGTCACCAGTGGCTAGAAGCGAATCCGCACGCTACAAAAGTCCGTCATTTTCAGACCCGATTCAGTCTCAACGTGTGGGCTGGCGTCATCGGTGATGAATTGGTATGTTCGCTTATCCATGTATATGTCAATTCATGTATTCTCGTACAATACTCAATCGTCATTGGGTATCGTGTACAACGACGTAAAAATACACAATACATGCATAAGTAAGTCATCCGAAACATTTTTCATTTAGATTGGTCCCCACTTTTTTTACGAGATTCTCACCGGAGCGCGGTACCTCGATTTTTTAACGAACGAACTTCCGGAACTCGTAGGACATTTGCCTCGCGATGTCCTTGATCGCATAATATTTATGCAAGACGGTGCCGGGCCTCATTACGCGGTGATAGTTCGCGAATACCTCGATCGGGAGTACCCGAACCGATGGATGGGCCGAGGTGGTCCAATAGTGTGGCCCCCGAGATCACCGGATTTAACGCCGTGCGACTTTTTTTTGTGGGGCTACTTGAAAGAACAAGTCTATCAAGGCGAGCCCCCACGAGACGTCGACGAGCTGCGTTTACGCATTATTCAGGCGTGCCAAGAAATCCCGGAGGACATGATCGCCCGCGCGACGGCTAGCACCGTCGGTAGAGCACAGCTCGGAATCGAAAAACGGGGGTGCCATATCGAGCAATATAAATAATAATTATTTCTGTAACCACGGCCCGAGTAACCGACGAGCGCGCGATCGGTATCGGCTGTCCTGCTTGGGCGAAAATCGGGGAGAACGATAACGAGATTCATTCATCCGATCGATTCGACGGTGAAAACGGGAACGAATTGTTCTGCGCGCGAGAGAAAATTGAAGAGCGAATTGGAGCGGAGGAGGAGCAGCAGCGGAACCGAAACGCGAATTGTTTTCTTATTCATTCATTTTTAATTTAAAAAGATCCATCGTTTTATTGTTTGATTCAATAAATTCATATAATGCGATTGTCTATTATTTATGTATTTTTATCATTCACTTGCCGTTCACTAAACGTCGTCATCATTTTCGTTCCGCCGTCTTTACTTCGTCGTTCCCTCGTTGTCGTTGCCTTGTCGTTCGTTCCCTCGTCGTTCGTTCCCTCGTCGTTCGTTCGCTCGTCGTTCGTTCCCTCGTCGATTCCTCGTAGTTCCGTCGTCGATCCCTTGTCGTTCGTTTCCTCGTCGTTCGTTCTCTCGTCGTTCGTTCCCTCGTCGTTCGTTCGCTCGTCAATCCCTCGTCGTTCCGTCGTCGATCCCTCGTTGTTCGTTTCCTCGTCGTTCGTTTCCTCGCCGTTCGTTTCCTCGTCGTTCGTTTCCTCGTCGTTCGTTTCCTCGTCGTTCGTTCCCTCGTCGATCTCTCGTAGTTCCGTTGTCGAGCCTTCGTTGTCGATCCTACATCGTTCCCTCGTTGACGTTGCCTCGTCGTTGCCTCGTCGTGCGTTCCTTCGTCGCTCCCTCGTCGTGCCCTTGTCAATCCCTCGTCGTGCCCTCGTCATTCCCTCGTCGTTCGTTTCCTCGTCGTTCGTTTCCTCGTCGTTCGTTGCCTCGTCGTTCGTTTCCTCGTCGTTCGTTCCCTCGTCGATCCCTCGTCGTTCGTTCCCTCGGCGTTCGTTTTCTCGTTGTTCTCTCGTCGTTCATTCCCTCGTCGTTCGTTCCCTCGTCGATCCCTCGCAGTTCCGTCGTCGATGCCTCGTCGTTCGTTCGCTCGTCGATGCCTCGTCGTTCGTTTCCTCGTCGTTCGTTCCCTCGTCGTTCGTTCCCTCGTCGTTCGTTCCCTCGTCGTTCGTTCTCTCGTCGTTCGTTCCCTCGTCGTTCGTTCGCTCGTCAATCCCTCGTCGTTCCGTCGTCGATCCCTCGTTGTTCGTTTCCTCGTCGTTCGTTTCCTCGCCGTTCGTTTCCTCGCCGTTCGTTTCCTCGTCGTTCGTTTTCTCGTCGTTCGTTCCCTCGTCGATCCCTCGTAGTTCCGTCGTCGATCCCTCGTCGTTCGTTCCCTCGGCGTTCGTTCTCTCGTTGTTCTCTCGTCGTTCATTCCCTCGTCGTTCGTTCCCTCGTCGATCCCTCGCAGTTCCGTCGTCGATGCCTCGTCGTTCGTTCGCTCGTCGATGCCTCGTCGTTCGTTCGCTCGTCGATGCCTCGTCGTTCGTTTCCTCGTCGTTCGTTCCCTCGTCGTTCGTTCCCTTGTCATTCGTTCGCTCGTCAATCCCTCGTCGTTCCGTCGTCGATCCCTCGTCGTTCGTTCCCTCGTCGTGCCCCCTCCCCCCTCCCCTCCCCCCCTCGTCGTTGGCAAATCGACCACAAAGTCCGGTTACCCTACTATTAACTGGCCAAACATTTCGGGCATTTTTGTCATATTTTTTTCGAATTTAGCGACTTGTCTTCGAGCGTTATCGTATTCCATACTTCAGACGTCGTTTCATCGCTTTTCACAGTAACTGAAATTCCATTGAAATTTCGGTTTATGGCCGTGTTTTTAAATTCATCCTTTTATCATTCTGTCCCTTTCTATTACAATGGATTAGAAAGAGACAGTATGATAGAAGGATGAATTAAAAAACACGGCTATGTTCACGACAGTGCGGCTCACATCACGGCATTAAACGGCTTGACGCTGATAACGTCAAGGCACTAAACACCGTGACGTAAGCCCCACCGCCATATTCATTCAAACGTCAAACGAGGAAAGTTACGAAAACGATGTCAGAAGTTCGGAAATACGACTACGCTCGAGGAAAAGTCGCTAAATACGAAAAAAACATAATAAACGTGCCGGAAATTTTTGGACGTTTGATAGTCGCGTTAAGCGACTACGTAGTCGATTCGTCGAAATACGACGCATTCGAGACTCCCAACATGAAGGCAGTGTGGGAGTTCGTCTACGATTATGCGCCGAGGGACAAGCGACAAGAGTATGTGAGAGGATTTGTAAATCGAAACCGAGAGTTCCTTTTGGACTTTATGAAGAGACATCGACTCGAAAAGAAAACGTGGGAAAATTTCAAATTGTAAGTAATAGTAGATTACGATACGACTGCGAGGAAACTTTTTCTGACGAATGTAAGCTTGCGGCACCAGTCGAAGACGAGTGTTGCAATCATACGACTTAAGAAAAAGTTTCTGGTACGAATATCACACTACAAAATTTTATTGCACTAGTGCATAAAGTGCTACTTTACGCAGGCGCCTCCAAACGAAGCGTGCATAAAATCGCACTTTACGCACGGAGTGAAATAAAATGTTAATCCGTTCGTATGTTCCCATTATTTATTAACAATAAATTCTAGTGTAAATCGTTTATTGCAGCCAGACGTTTGAAGATATTGGGAAGGCAGCGCGGAACGAGATTTTCGATTTTAACGAAAATGCCAAGAAAGCCGCCAATAAAAAGGACAACAACACGGGGCACGGGGACAAACGGTACGTCTCCCAATTTGACAGGAAATCTGAATGGGACCGGAAACGGAAGTGAGACTGGAACGGGGCATGGCAACGGAATGGGAAATAGGACGGGAAAGGGGAATGGAAACGGGAAGGGAACCGGGAATTGGAATGGGGCGGGAAGGAGAATGGGAAAGGGGAAGGCAGACGGAAGAAGGACAGAAACAAGAAGGGGACACGAAATAGGCGATATTATTTAACACGTTAATTAAAAATGATAATTCGTATTCAATTCCAGCGTAACTGAAGTTCCCCATGCGATAGCGAGTGGAAGCAATGCGAGAGATGACGACACAAACTATTATGAGGATGTTCGGAGAGACGATGAGGCAACAAACAAACAAGACAGCGCAGAAGAGAAAGATCGAGAAAAAGAACGAGAGAAAGAACAAGAGAAAGAACAGGAGAAAGAACGAGAGAAAGAACACGAGAAAGAACAGGAGAAAGAACGAGAGAAAGAACTAGAGAAAGAACGAGAGAAAGAACAGGAGAAAAAACAAGAGAAAGAAGCGGCGAAGGCAAAGCCAAAGCGGAAAAGAAGGCGCCAGCTCGATTTTTTATTGGAAAACCAAGAAGAGTTCGTGTATAAAACAAATTACATGCATTCGCCGTACAATAGTACATAAAATTTTCTGCACTACGCGCTTAAAAATGCCGATATGCCAGGACTGCAACACGCACACAGAAACGTACATTCCCGCACTGGTGTGGGAAAGAACGAGAAATGGAGTGCACTTTCCCGCACTAGTGCGGAAATGTACGTTTTGCACACGCATTGGAGCCCTGGAATATCGACATTTTCAAGACGGGTAGTACAGAAAATAATTATTTGTGTAACAAGGGGCGTGAAAAATAAGGAATTTTTACGAGTGCGAAGTGCGGCACGAGCCGAACGTGAGTGCCCCACTTGACAGGAGTCATTCCCTATTTTTTACACCCGAGATGTACATTCTAGTTCCGTAGTAGGCGTTCTGAAAATGTCGATGATTCCAGGGCTCCAACTCGTGCGTAGAAACGTACATTCCCGCCCTAGTGCGAGAAAAAATGGGAATAGTAATGCGCTTTCCCACACTAGTGCGGGAATGTACGTTTCTGCGCACGAACTGGAGCCCTGGAATATCGGCATCGACATTTTTTGAGCGCGAAGTACAAAAAATAGGATGTGTAACCCGGGGGTGAAAAATAGGGGATGTCTCGTGCGTTCAATTTTTGTCAAAATTTTTGTTATTATCTTAAAAAAAAAAAAATAATGCCGCCCTCTTTACTCCACTTACTATAATGCTCTTAACGTAATAAAATGTTCAATATTCGCGACATTGTTTACATTTTTTTTCTTTTAGAAACTAAAAAAAAATAAAAATTAAAAACGTGGCGTGACACATTGATGCGAACCCTCGTCGATCCCTCGCTGTTGCCTCGTCGTTGCCTCGTCGTTGCCTCGTCGTTGCCTCGTCGTTGCCTCGTCGTTGCCTCGTCGTTGCCTCGTCGTTGCCTCGTCGTTGCCTCGTCGTTGCCTCGTCGTTGCCTCGTCGTTGCCTCGTCGTTCCCTCGTCGTTCCCTCGTCGTTGCCTCGTCGTTCCCTCGTCGTTCCCTCGTCGTTCCCTCGTCGTTCCCTCGTCGTCCCCTCGTCGTTCCCTCGTCGTTCCCTCGTCGTTCCCTCGTCGTTCCCTCGTCGTTACCTCGTCGTTCCCTCGTCGTTCGTTCGCTCGGCGTTCGTTCCCTCGTCGTTCGTTCCCTCGTCGTTCGTTCCCTCGTCGTTCGTTCCCTCGTCGTTCGTTCCCTCGTCGTTCGTTCCCTCGTCGTTCGTTCCCTCGTCGTTCGTTCCCTCGTCGTCCGTTCCCTCGTCGTTCGTTCCCTCGTTGTTCGTTCCCTCGTCGTTCGTTCCCTCGTTGTTCGTTCCCTCGTCGTTCCCTCGTCGTTCGTTCCATCGTCGTTCCCTCGTCGTTCGTTCCATCGTCGTTCCCTCGTTGTCGGTTCCTCGTTGTCATTTCCTCGTTGTCGGTTCCTCGTTGTCATTTCCTCGTCGTTCGTTCCCTCGTCGTTCGTTCGCTCGTCGCTCATTCCCTCGTCGTTCCCTCGTCGTTCCCTCGTCGTTCGTTCCATGGTCGTTCCCTCGTCGTTCGTTCCCTCGTCGTTCCCTCGTCGTTCGTTCCATGGTCGTTCCCTCGTCGTTCGTTCCCTCGTCGTTCCCTCGTCGTTCCCTCGTCGTTCCCTCGCTGTTCCCTCGTTGTCGGTTCCTCGTTGTCATTTCCTCGTCGATCCCTCGTCGTTCCCTCGCTGTTCCCTCGTTGTCGGTTCCTCGTTGTCATTTCCTCGTCGTACCTCGGCGGTTTCTCGTCGTTTCCTCGACATTTTCTCGTTGTTTCTTCATCGTTTCCTCCGAAACAGTAAATATGTGAGACATAACTTGGATTTTAGCTCAATCCAGTTAACATTTCAAATTTTCCGTTGGTTCTACTCTATCGGATACAACGACATAAAATGTGCGGAGGTGTGCATGTGCATGCGTACATAATAACAGTAGGCCTCGTCTCTTTTTACCGTGGCCTTCGAACTATTAGTTCTAAGATATTGTTCATCGAAGTTTCGAATCAATACAATTAAATTTGACGAAAGCAAGCGCACATCCGATTGTTTCAAGCAACTAAAACAACTAGGAGCCCACGTTCGCTGCTATCAGACCATTCGTTCCGTTCGGAAAGACCGAGCGGAATCGCTGTTTTCGTATCTTTTCTCTCTGAAGCCTCGCGACAACCGATGGCGGTTTGGCAGGCGGAAAAGAAATTTGAACGTAAATTTTAATCCTCAATCAACCTGGACATGGCGGGCATCGGCGCGCTTTGACGTGAAGCTCTGGAGAAACTTTCTCATGTGCCAAAACGCAAAAAGCTATGGAGCCAAAGCCTCTCGTTGTCGCGGGATCATCTAGGATGACCTGGACATGGCGGGCATCGGCGCGCTTTGACGCGATGCTCTGGAGAAACTTTCTCATGTGCCAAAATGCGAAAAGCGACGGAGCCAAAGTCTCTCAATGTCACGGAATCATCTAGGATGACCTGGACATGGCGGGAATCGGCGCGCTTTGACGCGATGCTCTGGAGAAACTTTCTCATGTACCAAAACGCAAAAAGCTATGGAGCCAAAGTCTCTCGATGTCGCAGGATCATCTAGGATGACCTGGGCATGGCGGGCATCGGCGCGCTTTGACGTGATGCTCTGGACAAATCTTTTCATGTTCTGAAACGCAAAAAGCTACGGAGCCGAAGTCAAACGATGTCGCGGAAACGTCTAGGGTAACCCGGACATCGCGGACGTTGACGTGGTTTGACGCGATGCTCCAGAGTAGCTTTTTCGTGGGATAAAACGTGTAAAGCTACGGAGCGAATGTCAAACAACGGCGCGGAATTATCCAGGGTGACTGTGACACCAAAGTCATCCGTGCAGCTACATCGGATGCCCGACGTGATGCGATAAAGAAATTAGATCGCCGAGCGAACTTTTAATTTTTTATCAAGGAAAATAAAAAATAAAAAAAATGCTCGTCTGATCACACATTGACCGAATCTACTGACCATCCTATAGCGAAGTTCGGTGAAGTTCGCTCATGTTTGTGTGCTGTCGGTGTGATTGCTAAAGCTGCGCTCTGATTGGTCAACTTTAAATGCTTGTATCTCCGAAACTATTCGTCGGATCCCAATTTGCCGCATACCATTTTACTCGGACGAGCATCCCGCACCACGTCCAACGAAACAACGGTTAAAAATGGTTACACCCTGTATACTATTTTCAGTACTTGGCGTCGAGACGCTACCGCGTCTCTTGATCTATAGCGTCACGCCACGAAAATAAATATTTTTTCAATACGTGGGGTTGAGACGCTGCGGCGTCTCTCGATTCGATTTTTTTTGTTGGGACGGGAGAAATGTGCCGAAAGCTGAGTATTCACACGCACTTCAATCTCGAACTTTTTAACACTATTTGAAAAAACCAGAAAATCTGATTACCGATATTTTGAATGTCGAAAAGTCAATGTCCCAAATTGAAAAAACGCGCAAGAATAAATTCTAGAAAGATGGGAAACCCGCTTGAAATGTTATCATCAATAAAAATAGCTACGGCGTAACTAACATTCCATGACTCTTGCATTAGAATGGCGATAATTAATTACTAATTTATATAAATACAACAATTCTCCACTCACCTTTTTTCTCGAGATATGTTGATGATGGACAGCCACGGTCTGACGATATTAATGTTGACGATCAATTAAAAATTCTTCTGCTTTCGAAAATTCAAAGGTGAAATTCCAACACACAGTACCGACGCGGTGAGGCGAAGATTACGAACAGGAATAGTGAACAACAAAGGTCGATCGAAAAAAGCATCGACTTCGGCGTAAATTTTTATATAAGAAGTTCAATAATAATAATTAGCGACATTATCAACCAAATTGACACTTATTTAAGCAGCCATATAAGTTTATCGGAAAATTGCGTGCGGGGCAGCTCGCCCGTCGCCGGACACTCCAATATCAAGGGACGTTATGAGGAAGAAAGATGAAGATGAAGGTCAAAGTGGCTGTCATTGTCTGTAGGCCGCATATAATTGTAATAAACAGGTGTGAAAAATAAACATGGGTTTGATACGATCTATTAATTAATAGATTGTGAATAATAAATCAATTTTCTAAAAAAAAAAAAACAAACATAAAAAGGTACCTAAAAATCAGTATTAAAAAATATGTGTAAATAATCAAGTAAAGCGAATCGGTCAAGGAACGTTGTGATAATACATTACAATACTAGTGCGATGAAACTTTTTCACGGGTGTGATTGCAACACTCGCCTTCGGCTCGGCCTGCAAACTCACACTCGTTAGAAAAAGGTTTTTCGCACGAGTGGCGTACAAAATTTGATTTTTGTAACTCGTGCATAAAAACGGCGCTTTTCGGGTCAGTATTACGGGACGAAAGTGGCTCTTTGCGTACCAGCAACGAAGAGTCAGTTTGCGTATGTGTGTTACGTTAATTGTTTTCCATGGGCAGAAAAGTTCACTTTTTTGCCCGCCGGCCATAACCTCACTTGTCATGGTCGTACCGCAAACAGCGCCCCTGAAAACACCTTTATTCCTGCATTCGTTACAAAAAGTATAGTGTGCAACATGGGTCGAATGGGCAAAGTATCGGCTCTTGTTGCACAATGTACTATTTACGAGGTTCGGAAATTCGTGAAACAGCATTTTACGCACAGAGTGAAATAAAATATAAGATTCCAATACATAATTAGCGTCCGTATCAGGCTCACAGTACCTGTACAAGGGCACCAATCATGTATTGGA
This sequence comes from Ischnus inquisitorius, assembly GCA_963924025.1. NCBI lineage: Eukaryota > Metazoa > Arthropoda > Insecta > Hymenoptera > Ichneumonidae > Ischnus > Ischnus inquisitorius. Next base: position 12,267,066 of record OZ001249.1, on the reverse strand, counting down.
ATTTTTTATTTTGTTACAAAGTTTCATGCCCGATTCAATTTAGTTGATTCTTTACACCATTTTTTAATACTGATTTCTAGGCACTTGGCATACAATTAAAAATATTTTTTTAATAAAATTCGGTGTTGAGTTTTCGGTGTCGACATTTCGTCGTGTCGAGTTTTTCGTGTCGACTTTTTGTCGTGTCGAGTTTTTGGTGTCAACTTTTTGTCGTGTCGAGTTTTTGGTGTTGACTTTTCGTCGTGTCGAGTTTAAAAAAAATGTGTACAGCTGCGTTGAGCACAATTTTTATAGCTGGATGGTGCAAGTATTTCAATGTTCAAGCGCGGCGTCGAGTATTCGTACTGACATTTTGTCGTGTCGAGTTTTCGTGTCGACTTTACGTCGTGTCGAGTTTTCGGTGTCGACTTTTTATCGTGTCGAGTTTTTTTCTATGAGTCCGGGTGCTTTGTGTATAGTTTTCATAGCTGGACGGTGTACAGTTTTTAGTGTAGAGTCATTCGGTGTTGACCTGTCCGGGTGTAGAGTCATTCGGTAAATAGTTTTTGTTCAGAACCGTCGCTTGTAGTTTTTGAAAATTCAGTTTTGAAAATTCGACCAGGTTGACAAGAAAGCTATTAGTGAGAAGAATGAGAAAAAAGCTGCTCTATTGACGCAAATGTCACAATCGGATGGATATTACGAGAAATTTAGCATTTATCCCATTCATGAAAAAAAGATCAATAAAACTGCAACGGACCTCTACCAGATGCTTAAGGTATTTGATCGCCCTTTAAATTGTAATGAGAAGCAATTAGATCTGATGTGTTTCCCAGATTTGTATCCGTACGGAGAGAACGGCCAACACGAACCTAGGGAAGTACGTCTTACGGATTTCGAATTTTTCAAATCGAGACTAATGTCAAAACATCCACAGTTCCGATTACACGATCAATATCTGTTTTATCTCTTATTTGATAACAACATGCGACAAATAAATGCTGGAATTTATCACAAGTTAAATATTACTAACCCTCGTTCAAAATACACCGCGGGTAGCTACTTAGATGAAATGAAGAAGGGATTACTCGAGTCGAATTTGAATACAATATTTTCGAGATTAAGAAATACACAGCAATTCTGGGTCATGCCTAGAAGTAATTTATCGTGCATGATTCGAAATTACGGACCTGCTACATGGTTTCTAACATTCAGTCCTAGTGAATGGCTTTGGGCAGATCTCTTAGAATATCTCTTAGATGTTAACAACTTGCCCAGAGATCAAAATATTAATCCGATGCAGCTCATTGTCTCCGATCCCGTGTCGACGTCGCGATTTATAGATATCAAATTTAAAGCAATGTTGGATTTCATATGCTCTCCAGATAATCCAATTGGCCCGGTTGAACATTATTTTTGGCGCCGAGAATATCAAACGAGGGGTGCACAACACTTTCATCTTTTAATTTGGATAAAGGACGCTCCCATCGTCGGTAAATCGGCCGAGACTGACATCGCAGCTTTCATATTAAAATATGCTACATGTAGAATGCCCGATCGTAACCTTTTGCCTGATTTATACCGGCGGGTCAATGATTATCAGTGGCATAGTCATGGATCATACTGTCTAAGATCTCGAAAGACGAAAACTGGTTTCACTCGGCGTTACAAATTTGGACATCCACGTCCATTAACCGATACCATAAAGCTTCGCGACGTTTCTGTTGCTATTGCCGGCCGGAAACAGTTGAAAACAAAAAGTAGACTGTATGATTTACCTCGCGGTTCAAATGAGACAAATGGCAACGATTATAATCCAGCTATACTTTGTGTTTGGGACGGTAATATGGGCATACAATTTGTTGGTGAAGAATCGACTCTATTGACGTGGTATGTTACCAAATACATTTCTAAGTCGGAAAAATGTAACGTTCGTGATCCTTTCGAAATCATGAATTCGACCAAGAGTGTTGCGAGTTGTCTTTGGAACCTCGCAATGCGCATGTTGAATAATCGAGAATGTGGAGCACTGGATGAGGCCGACAGTCTACTCGGAATTCCATTCTATGGAACGGATCCGAAAACTACAATAAAATGGGTTGATGTCAACATTATCCGAGGTAGAAAACTAAAGTCCCGTAAGAAAATTGAAGCTCTCCCATCGCAATCTACGGATCTATTCTTCGCATCTCTAGTCGATACGTATTATCCAAATAGGCCAAAAAAATTAGAATCCAGTAATTTATATGATTTTGCTAAATGGTACGAAGTTACAAATATTTTGCCGAAAACCATTGATGAAGTCTATAAAATCGATGAATCAAAATACTCAAGGTGGATCATGCTGTACTTTGAAGTCACACCAGTGACTATTGCTAATGCTTTTAAATATTATTGATTTTTGTCTTAAAAATTCATTAAAGGCTTAGATTAATTATTCGTAACCATTTTTCTTCATTGGACCGTTGTCATAAAATGAAAATATCGGTGCAAAGTCTCGAGTTTGACTAGAGTTGCAGCCATATTTTTTAGGAAGAAGCACAACTTGACAACGCCGCGATTTAAATGGCTCGCGCAGGGGTCGCTATAAGGTGCCCGAATGACTTCGATGCCCTACCACCGGATCGCTCTGAAACATCGCCTCCTCAGCCAATTGCAAGTTTTGGCGCGGAGCTTAAATTTCTCTCGCTCCAGAACCGGGCGTTCCGCACGTCAAGTCTTTCCGTAGCTCAGAGTATCTCAGAAAGTCGATAAGAGTCGGGAATCTCCGGGCGCAAATCCTTTTTTTAGCAATAATAATCTAAGTGACGAATCCTTTTTCTACAACCGCTTCCTGTTATTTATTTCCCTCGCGCGTTTAAACGTACGCGCGCCGATCTTTTCTTCGCATCACAATTTCGCACGGCCGCTTCCCGCCCGAACACGCGTTTCACCAGTTCCATCCGCTAACCATTATCTCCGTAGACCACGCCATGACGGTAAATTACCGACGGCCGAATTCAGGCTGTCGGTAATGCAAAGATCGTTGCAACTACTAATGGGCAGATGACGCGGAGCGTGAATTGTGCAAAACTAGGGCCGTGACCACTAAAATACCTAAAGTGCCAGTGATCACGGCCCTAGTTTCACGGCCCTAGATCACGAGCGGCGAATGGTGCAGATATGCAGAAGATCCGGATAATTACACGCACAGCGGGCTTCCTGGAGGGAAAGGTCTTACCGGACAGACGATGAGGCAAACGCTTACTGACATCTTCGACGATTTTTGGAAAAATGCGGACAGACTAGCTCCATGTGGTTCTAATCAGGCGAACGAGGCGTTCAACTCGAGCGTATCCGCCAGAAGTTCGAAAGCTCACCATTACGCAGGTTCCGAATCTTTTGATTTTTGCGTTGCTGCCACTGTTTGCGAGAAGAATATCGGCACCGCTTATATCGTCGATGTAAATAAGAAGCTCGGACTCTCTCCTGGAAAAGTAACGAAAGAATTCCGGAATAAGAAAGATGTCCAACGCGCCAAGCGAAAAGAACGAGCCATGAAGCCCGAAACTAAGAGAAGACGTATTTTCAGGCAGAAGCAACGTTCGAATACGAAGAGTAGGGCCGAGAGAAAAGAAGGAATCACTTATTCCAGTGAATGTGGACTCGACGGGATCGCGGAACTGATCGATAGTCCTACAGTAAGCCGAACTGCACCTAAAGAGAGTCCTCTAGTCTACTTTGACCTCCAAACGACAGGTCTTTCGATAAAAAAATCGGAAATTTGCCAAATCGCAGCAAGATACGACGATCAAGAGTTTAGCGCTTACATGGTGCCTCTGCGATCCATCTCGAAAAACGCTGCCGACGTGACTGGTCTGTCAGTCTGCGCCGGCGAAATGTTTCCCCACGGAGAAAAAGTCGAAACGACTCCGTTCGATATTGCTCTGCAGAATTTTCTGCAATGGCTCGCGCAAATAGGCAAGGACATCACTCTGGTTGCCCACAATGGGTTCACGTTCGACTCGAGATTTATAATTAGAGACATACGCGCCTCTAATCTATGGGAGGAATTCTCGTCAATCGTTTACGGGTTCACGGATACTCTTCCCGTCCTGAAAGCAAAATTGCCGTCTCGAACGGCCGCGAAACTCAAATTCACGCAAGTCGATCTGGCGAGTGATGTACTAGGCGAGAATGTCACAGCCGAAGCTCACAATGCGTTAAACGATGTGAGAATCCTGCAGCGAATCATCGAGAAGGCAGAAGTCACACACGAAGAATTAATGCATCGCTCGAAGTCTGTCACTGCTATGGTGCAAACAATGCACAGGTCCGCTTTAAAAAATACGAACAAGATGACGATGGACTGTATGCAGGGATCAGTCTCAGCCGGGATGATCGGCAAGATGGCTGAAGCAGGTATCACCCTTGACCTCTTGCAACGGGCTTATCGAAAAGGTATTAAGGGAGTAGAGCTTCTACTCGGCGAAGATATTGGAGGACGTCTAAGAGTGACAAAAAATAAAAAGGTGCTCCAAAACGTTATCTCCAAGGTCAAGGAGACCATCGAAAGCACGGAAAGCAATCCATGAATGCCGCCTTGGTGTTGTAATCATTTTTTTTTTTAATGTACGGATATATTTATTGATGTATAATAACGAAGATAATATATATCAATCGGATTTAAAATCCTGTAACCTGTGATAAAGAATAAATATAACGTCGTGTTAATATGATGACGGTAATTAATAAAATATTCTAAAATTTTCTTATTTGGTTTGCAAGAATTCCCCGATGGTTAATACAGATATTTAAAAAAATATGTACGTTTCTTTATAAGACCTATTATACCTCCATTGAAGTATGAGAGCATCGTAAGTTACCGACTGGATCTCGCCCTGCGTCATTGACGCGAGCGACGTTGCCAAGTCGCCACGTGAGTGTAACGGCGGCCGCCATGACTCTCTCGTCGCGTTGAAAATTGCCGAAAACTTATCGGAATTTTCGATTTATCTTTCAAACGGTACGGTTAATCAGTCTGATGTCGCGAACGTATTTTCGGAATTGTTCATGAAATCGATTAAGCGGTTATCTAGTCTTTAATCTAGTCGACAAGTACGGATTTTTGGTTCGAACACACGACCTAACTACGTTTTCCTATCCTCGCTGTGTAAAATTGACTATGTTTACGGACATATACCTTCGAAACCAAACGGTCAAAAAATGCCAAATGTTTTAGACACGTTTTAGAAACCCTAATCTCAGATTTGATACCAAATTTGTCGATCTATCTACATTTCACCTAAATGCATGAACCACCTTAAAGAGACGCTCGCGAGGTTGTCTTATCAATCAGCGGATGTACAATGTGAAAATCCAACCAGAATTATATTTTTACTCGATTTTATTATTATTTCAACCATAGAGAGAAATACCTGAACTGAAAGGTGCAAGTGATACGTATGCCGAAGCATTTTTATCCTTGGGATCGCAGCTTGTAGAAGCTTTGCGTTATCACGAAAAAATTACTGACCTTCAACGAGCCATAGACTTTGTTACAAAGGAGGTTGAGACACACTTGCAAAGCCCTGAAGAAGCCAACAAACTTTGTGCTAATGAAGTTTTAGAATGCGTCCCCGATGAAGTAAATAATGCTATGAATGACTTTCAACGTGGCGGAGATGAGCTTGACGTAACAAATCTTTCACAGATGATTGCCGAATTGAACGCAGATCAGAAACGGATCTTTGATATAGTTATCGATGCGTTGCCGTCTGATGACAACATTTTAAGGTACTACATAAGCGGGGAGGGAGGAACTTGAAAGAGTTTTTTGATCGAAACCCTGAGATTGTGGACGAAAAAAGTTCTTGATAAAGATACCGCCGTAGCTGCTCCCGCTGGGATTGCAGCCTTCACTGTCGATGGTATTACGATACATCGCCTCTATCAATTGCCAGTTGAGCATGGACGTTCATCCAAGTATCGACAACTCTCTGATAGCGTCCTGAAATTATTACGTGATCAACTTCGAAACGTAACACTAATAATTATTGATGAAGTTTTCATGATATCTAATGTCACGATGATGTATATTCATTTGTGATTAGCTGAAATATGTAATACTGAAGATTCTGAAGATGGTTGGTTCGGTAAAAAACATATCATCTTTTTTGGAGATCTTTTACAACTTCCACCTGTCCACGAAGAACCACCCTTTGTAACATTATCGAAACAGAAGATTGACGAATCCATTGGAACAATGGGTCCAGTTGATTGATGGGCGAATTTATTTAGCTACGAGGAGCTTAGAATCAACATGCGACAGAAGAACGACCATCACTACAAAGATAAGTTATCTCAAATTCGAAAAGGAGTAGTGCTTGATTCTGATACCAAAGTTTTAGAGTCAAGGATATTGCTGTTCAATACAAAAAAGCCTGAGGATCGACTGAATGAAATATGCGATTACTTGTCCAAGATATCCCCAGATACCGTGTGTTTGCTTCCCACCTGTTCTCTTTGTGATTCTGTAAACACTACAATGTTGACGCGAATTGACTCTCCCAAAATACAACTAATAGCGCGTGATACTATAGAGTGTACATCATATATGAAAAGGAAAGTGACGAAAATGATATCTACCGATGACGAAGATAACTCAAGAACGGCCGGGTTATCGAGAGTTATTACTGTAAAGGTGGGATCGAAGATAATGATCAGAAGAAATATTGACTTAACACCTGGTCTCGTAGATGGTACGATCGCTACAGTTGTTTCAGCACGACGAGCGATCGATACTAACGATGTTCAATCGCTCATTATTTTACTACCGTCCGGAGTCGAACATACGTTAGAACGTATTAATGTTACATTTGAAGTAATGGATCAAGCGTTTGTCTTACGAAATCAGTTTCCCATATGCTTAAGTTACATCATGACTATCCATAAGAGTCAAGGTTTAAGTTTACAAAATGCCCTCATCGATGCAGGCAATTCCATATTTAGTTGCGGGCAAATTTATATAGCATTATCGCGTGTTACAAAATTGGACGGGTTACACCTTATCAATTATGATCCAGGATCTGTCAAAGCCAATGAATTGGAAATAGTAGAATACAATAGATTGCGAAACGAATACAGACCTGACCTTGAGAGTTTTAGTGTTGCTCAAACGCGTGGTAGAAAAAGATTTGACACTGTCTGGACAACACGAGCTCACATTTTGGCTTGCCAACAAAATCCGGAATGCAATCTTCTTGAGAATGTGCAATCCGAGGTAAGAGGTCTTCATAATCATGACAGTGTTTCGTGCTACGCTATATCAGCCATTCAATGTATTATACATTGCTCCTCTATTAGAGAAGCAATTTTGTGTCAATGTGAAAAGACAGCCGCTATCAGGCTGTTTATCCCAGCCTATATGTCTCTCAATAGAGCGGATACTTCTCTCAATGTATTGAAAGTGCGCGATTTTCTGGGTGGGACATTTACCGAAATGATTCAACAAGATGCAGGGCAGTTTATTACTGCTCTTTGCGAGAAATTATGTGTTATTCGAAACATGGTAAGTCATCAGATAAGTACAGTGACAATGTGTCACTCCTGTGGTAGTGAAACGATTTATCCAGGAAATCCGAATAACATTCTATTACTGTCAGTACTGACGGAACGAAGTAAATTGTTTACGTTGCAAGAAGTTGTTGATGACAATATTATTAACTGGAAGAGCATGGCATTAACTTGCAATGCTTGTAATGCTTCACCCATATTTCAACGAATGAAGATTGTATTGACACAACGAGTTTTAATAATTCAATTGTTATTATTCGACGTAATAGACGGCCATATTAAGAAGAAGACATTCAGTATTAAAGCCGTACCTTCGGCAACAATACGGATCAACGAGCACAGTTATAAAGTGAAAAGTGCTATTTTTCACCATGGTACACGCGTAGAAAGCGGGCATTACACAAGTATGCTGCGAGGTAAGGGACCTGACTGGATACATGCTGATCGCAATGATCGAAATGATCGCAAAATCTAAAAACGCTGTCGGCCCAGAAATAGTAAAGATGTATATATATTATTCTTACAACAAATGTAACATAACAAAAATTATACATTATCTTTCTGCAGCTAAATTACTATTATAACGCGTGATGATATGTCGTCGCCATTTTATTTTGGATAAAGCAAAGAATTTTGAAATTTGTGTAACATTTTTTTATCTTACTTCGAAATAATTTTTTAATAACTCGTTGATAATACAAAAATAAATATTCGAAAAACTTGAATCGAGCAACGTATTGATAGACATATATTAAATACATAGATGAATAATAATGACTAAATCCGGGACTTCACCGAGTTAATTTCATTAGTCGTTCGCTCAAACGACGACACTCTCGAAAAGCGACATCTGGAGTGAAGCGGGTAAAGGTTCTTATGTCTTTACGAATATTTTTTTAGGGCAACGTGAAAATACGCACGTTAAAAGTTTCAAAATTGTAGAAAAACAAAAAATATCTCGAACATAAATATTAGACTTTCAAAAAGAAATGAAATTTCCCAAAAATTAAAAAAAAAAAGGTACGCCAAGTACTGAAAATTGTTTCCAAAAATACATTTTTCAAAACAATAAATCTTATCGTAAAAGCCAAGTCCGACTGTGTACAAAAACTTGGCGTGCCAGTTTTTTGCATAATAGGTGTCATGCATGGTTCATCAAGGGCAGACCGTGCCTATTGTTAAGAAATCTTCCGATAGTAATCAATCGCCTTTGTTATTTTATTTGGAACGATAGATCCCTTTGGTTAAATGCAAATTATGTTTTCATTCGTCTATTTAGTGACTGTAAAAACCGAATTTGTTTTTAATCGGCAAAGCAACTATTTATAAAATAATGGCAACGGTAATATGGTACCGACTGGCCGTAAGATAACAAATGGAGAGAAAAAACATGATACCTTCAGACTTGAATTCGTATCATAAGCAGCTGTTATTCAATCTCATATTATTGTAACAGATTTTGAAGACTAAATTCAATCTATAAACGGATATAGAACTTGCTTATTACAACGGTGGTAACCACCATTAATCGCTAAAATGAATTGTATTTGTCGTTTGTGAGGTCTAACTTATTTTATACCTCGGTAATTTGGTCGCCGCAGTTTGAAGCATTCAAAAAAGCTGACAGGATTCCAACATAAGTTTTTGCGTCATACACTTACGACTATTTAGGCGCAGCGAGGCTGGCGAATTTGCCGACATTGAAGGTGGTGAGAGAATCTAATGATATTATTATGTACTTATTTCAAATTTTGAATGGCTCCGTGAGTTGTGCGTCGTTATTAGCACTGATCTCTCAGAGAGGCCCGGTGCGGGGGCTTAGAAATATGCAAAGCAGTCTATTCCATGAGAGCTCGCATGAATTCAGCTACTTGTTGAAATCGGTTGTACCAAGATTGTGTGGTTTTGGAAACGTAGACAAAGAATTGAACTTAACGGTAAATTCTTTGTCTAAAACTTATTGTAATGTTAATTTTTGTAAAAGTAGAACTCCGCTAATAAATAAATAAATAAATAAAAACACGAACAGTTTCACATGTTGCTACATTAAATAGCAGTGAAATTTGAAACGTTGCAAGGTTGCAACGGTTTTCCCAGCTCTCGCGCCCGGCATCTGTCAGAAGCGCTAAGAAGTTATTTTTATCGCCGATTAGCTAGATTCGCCTTATTTTAATTAATTGTGCCCAATGGATCCCAAAACTGGGTTCTACTTTTACATAACTATTCCATATCCATCGGGAAACACGATCTGAGAGGATTAAAGCTCCGCGCTAGAAACAATATATTTTTGAAAATCGCATTTTCGACGAACACTTGACTTTGACGAATTTTCGTGCAACAACGCATTTCGTGCAAAATGTTATTTTTTTTTTACGATACCCTTCCCTAGGTTCCTACGAACATAATTACCAAGTTTCAGCCCTCGGACTGTATCGCGCGGTTCTTCTGTGTCACCCTCTGCTTTCCTACTTCGGCCCACGTTGCCGATCGTCGAATATCGTCGTATCCCATGACGGAGATCATTGGGATACAATCGATAATTCTATCGACGACCTCCACCAACGCTCTTCTGATGTCGCGCTTACCAGATCTTTTCTTGAGAACACCTGCGACGAGATCAACTGCCCTATAACAGACTTGGGCTAAATCATCGCGTCGACCACTTCCTCCTTGGTTACTACCGCAACCCATCGCAGGTTCGGTCCTTTGTTCTTTTCTATGTGATCCACTCTGAAGAATCTCGCCACTTCGAATTCGCCCCTCGTATCGTCGACGCCACTGTTCGCTCTCGCGTATTTGCCAATAATGGCAAATAGTTAGATTATTTTCCCGATATCGCTCAGACTTGGGACTTCGTCTACGTCGCCAGCGGTCTCGAACAGTCTCAATTCGCTTATCGTTGCGAAAGTCGGCTTAAAATATTCAACGTCTTTTGCGTTAAATAGCCACGTCATTTGCTTTCCCATCGCTGGGAATGGGAACGTCGCGTTCGATATTATCCGTTCCGGCAGGTCGCCTATGTCCTTGACGTATTCCTCGTGTAATCTTTTGCGGGAGTAGGCCTCGTTCACATCGCCGAACATTGATTCCAGCCTATCGATGTCAATGACGTCGTCCTTATAGCCTTCGATGAAAAAACGAAGCGCATTTTCGACGTTGTATATCTTTAGTAAATACGTCTTGTCGGTCGGCTTCGGCATGTTCGAGACAAGATCTTTTAACTCATCTATCAAGTCGGCGAGTTGCCTAATGTACTGTTTCCAGTTTTTCAGGATAACGAGTGCGCCCGTCGTAAGTAATTTTTTCCTGATGGTCGAAATGAATTGTTGGATCTTTTCTATCGTTAAACGGCTTGCTTCGTACTCGACGACGAATTCGACTCGGTGCACGTATTTTTTTCTTACCGATTTCTCGTACATCTCGTACGCTTTGAGTCTTGTCGGTCCGTCTTTTGCGAAATTAGAAGCTGCCAGCTTCGACGGTTCGTCCAGCGCCGTCAAAACGCCCGCGATCGCCTATTTTTACTAAATCTATCATGAACGCGTCGTCCTCATATGGAGTGATCGTAAAGCCCGTGTGAATTTGGATTGACTTTACGTGATCTTCGTTTTCGATCAAATCGAATTTGATGTGATCGATCATCTGGACTATGTTGCGGCTCTTTAGTCTGTAGTATTTATATTAGTTTATATTTCCTCGTGATAGAAATTAGATCTCTTTTACGTTCAGAATTTCCGACACACAGTAATAAATTTACAAACATAAAAAAACACTCTTTTCATAAGCTTATTATTTTAGACTCGATCCTTCATTTTTATTATTCTTTCTATATCACAAATTCATATTATTCGTGTTGATCGATCTTTCGCAACTATTCCTCACACGCACACCTATCCACTCAACATTTACCTAATTAATAATCATTTGAATTTCGATACAAAATTGTCAGTCCCACAGTGAGAATGTCAAAAAGTCAATTTAAAACTTATCTTTTGCGTTTGGCAGAATCGATGGCTCTTTGCTTTTTCTCCGGGGCTCGCTGATAAAAAGATCCTCGATCGATATGATTCCAACAGTACACCGGCTGGCCAGGCACAGTGCCGGAACGTGAGACGCGAATTCTTCGCTGGTTCCGTGACAGTGAGAGTTTCCCCGTATGATCTCTCGGGATGACGCGTCCGTCTCTCTCGACGTCCCCGGAGGCAAAGAGGCCGATCGTTCGTCGGAATTTGGCTCCGAAAATTGTCGAGCTGACGTCGCGCGTGCGCTACTGTGCTGACCTTGTGTATCGATCGTGCTATTGTTCGATTATCGATAATTTCGATATCCATATCTCGACTTCTTATTTGATTATTTTTGAATTTCCTTACAACGTCCCCCCTTTTATGTTAGACTTGATACAGGAGGATAACATAAAAGTCGATAATCATTCGTCACATTCATCCGTCCACTCCTTCATACCTTTCTTTTCTACAGTTCCTGAGAATGGGTCTATAGACCCTGCCATTTCTTTTTAAAGCGTCACAATTTTTTCATTTTTTTTTTTTTTATTAGCTCTATATAATTCTATTTTTGTTTACCTAATTCGATCTGTCTTTATTATTCGGTTCTTTCTATATTCGCATGCCGATGAGTCATCTGATCTTTTCTTGTGATCGTCGTTGTTTTCTATTTCCATTTTTATCTTCTTGGTACTATATTATAATTAGCATATCTGTATAATATTGTTTTCTATTTACATTTTCTTTATCAAGCCTTTTGAGTGAGAGAATCCGAACAGCTTTCGAGATTTCGCCGTCATTTAAACGTTTCTAACTTTGCGAATAATATTTTCGGAGGTTCGCTCGATTATAAGTACCTATCTCATTATTGGGATCTTGGTGATCCGCCAAAATAAACGCGTTTTCGCCTATTTTTCTTTTTAAAAGATATGGTCCTTCGAAGAGATGGAAGAATTTTTGTATCACCTTATCGAGTGCGTTCGATAGGTGTCGTACCCGGAGTAATACCAAATCGCCTACTGCGAGTTCGACCTTAGATACCGATTTTTGCGTTTTCCGGCGACTCTCGAAGTTTTTTCGTAAATTTTCGTTTGCCTGAGTTAATAAGTATTCATGCGTTCGAGGGCGTGCGATTGGGTACTCGACCAGTTTGTGTAATTCTTCTTGTACCGGTGTACCGAAGTGAAGCTCGTGAGGCGAGATCCCTGTGCTTTGATGTACCGTGATATTCAATACTTTCTCAATATCTGGAACATATTCAATCCATTTCGTGTGTCGATTCGCGCATACCGTTCGAAACAACCTTCCGAGTTCGCGCATCACCCTTTCGGTTGAATTAGACTGCGGATGGCGGATCGAGCTATAAAGTACTTGAATATTTTCTTTCTCGAGTGTGCTTTTCCATAAATGCGACGTGAACTGAGTCCCGTGATCTGACAATATTCGACGAGGTTTACCGAACTTTGGGATGAATTTATCAATTATTCTCTTTAAAGTTACCCGCGCGGTGGCGTTTTTCAAATCGTTTGGTCCTCTTGCGTTAATAAATTGAAATTCCCCGTCCATCGGTATGGTCAGATATTTGACTCGTTGACACATGTCACAGCAAACCACGTACTTCTTAACTTGATTCGCCATTCCCCTCCAATAGTAGAACTTTTTCAGATGACTCAACGTTTTGAATACTCCCGGATGTCCTAATTTCTCGTGTATTGCTTCGATTAATGGTTTTTGTATTTTTTCCGGGATCATTATCCGCCATTCACGACCTTCCTTTTCGCGATGGAAAACGATGCCGTTATGTCGATGAAAACATAAATCCGAATCTAGATCGTGATTTTGAGCAATATTTCGAATTCCGAGGTCTTCGTTCTGAAGCCTTTCGATTTCGCCGAAATTGTGAGCCAAATCTTTATCGCATTCCATAAGCGCGATGGCAACTAGTGATGTTTCGCTTTTATTGTTCATAGTTGGCGATACACATTGATGCAACGATGCGATTACGATTTTATCCGTGTCTTCCTCGACAAATTTACCCTCCGGATGCCGGCTGAAAAAGTCTGCTACTACATTATCTACGCCTCGGCAATACTCGACCTTGAAAGTATATTGTTGCATCAATAGACTCCACCGCGTTATGCGAGCGTTTTGGAAATTCGCGGATTGTAAGAACGTCAAACATTGATGATCGGTAATTATCAGAAATTCCGTACAAATCAAATATACTCGAAACTTGATGAGTGAGTATACGACGGCGAGCAACTCCTTCTCGGTTGTTGTGTAGTTAATTTCCGAGCGATTTAGGCACCGACTGACTACGTCTATTACGTAGTGGTCTCCGTTCTTATCGACTTGGTACAAAATTCCGCAAATTCCCCTGTCGCTTGCATCGGTTTGCACTCTAAACTGTGTTTCGGGAATTATGTGATTTAGTTTGATGCATTGACGAAATTCGTTTTTTAATCGTTGGAATGCCTCGCTATGCCGCTCGGTCCATTCCCATTGTTTATCTTTCGTTAGTAGTTCTCTTAACGGATCGATTAGATAGCTGTAACCCACCATAAATTGCCTGTAATAATTGAAAGCACCGAGAATTTGCTGCAGCTGCTTTTTGTTGCGCGGTTCTTCGAATTTTGATATAATCTCGAGCTTATGCGGATCCGGGGCGATACCCCGTTGCGATATTACGAATCCCAAGAAGGGAATTTCTTTTTGAAAAAACACGCATTTCGATAACTTAATCGTGAAGTTATTGTCTGACAATCTCTGAAAGACTCCGTTCATAATGTGAATGTGTTGTTCGTATGTTTTTGTCCCGATGAGTATATCATCGATGTAACATGAGATGTTCGCGTCAAAATCGTTTTTTAACGCCATGTTTAGGGCCCGGATGAATCCGCTTCCTGCCGTTTTAAGGCCAAATGGTATTCTGCGGAATTGATATACCTTCGATTCAAATAAAAACGCGGTATATTGTCGCGACTTTACGTGCAGCGGAACTTGCCAATAGCCTTGAGTTAGATCAATTTTTGAAAAGTATCGCGCCCCGTGAAATTTTTGCAAAAGTTCTGTAATTAGCGGAGGCGACTCATGATCGTTTTCAATAACCTTGTTTACGAATCTCGCATCGAGACAGACTCAGACGGATCCGTCGTCCTTCTTTACAATTCTTAATGGGTTGCAATATTGACTTATCGCTCGTTCTATGACTCCCGTTTCCAGCATTTTCTCGATTGCTTTCCTAGTTGGCTCTCTTAACTCGAACGGAACCGGGTACGTATGCCTTATGCTCGGACGCTCGTTCGTCAACTTGAGCCGATGCTCATACTCCCTCGCGCATCCGGGCTTATTGGAAAATACTAGTCGGAAATTTTCTAAGAGATCGGCGAACGTTCTTCTCTCGAACTCACTCAGCGATGTTAGTTTCCACGCGATCGCGCGAAGCTCGTCGGAAACCCCGCCCTTGTTCACGATTACCTCGTTCGCTTTTGTTTCTTTTATCTTATTTTCTTGACTCTTTTGTTCGCCCATTACTATCTCCTCGATTCTCAAAACTTTGTCTATGTCCATATTATTTTCGGTATCCTCGCTAGCCTTCAACGTATTTTGTTCTATCTTTTTCTCGCTCTGTACTTCCCCCCTTGAATCCAGTGGGTTTTCCAACCCTACTGTTGATTCGGGCGATTCTATCGTTAGTATTTTTTTTCGACTTTCGAGTGCGTCATTACTATTTGCAGAAGACATCGAGCAAAGATTAATAATGAAAACGTGAGTCTCTTGATTTTTTCGTGTACACAGTAGAGTTTCCAACGGGCTTCGCTCGAACATCACTGTCGATTCCGCGAGAAGCCTTCCGCCAATTTCGATTGTGTTATTTTTATAATTCAATATTACTTGATTTCGCGACATCCAATCATTTCCTAGTATTACCGTTGACGTGAGATACGGAATGACTAAAAACGGATATCGGTAATTTTTCCCGTCTATTTCGATTGTTATCAGTACTTGATATTTTATTGTTGTTGATTTTTTTCCTATGGCCGTCGTCACGAAAAGGTTTGATACCGGCAACAAGTCTAAACGATTTTTCGCCGAAATCTCTTTATAAAAGTCTTCGGAGATGGCTGTAATTTGGCTCCCGGTGTCCAAGAGAATTACTCGCGTTTTTCCGAATATTTCGACTTTTAAGTGTGGGCCCCTCGCTAGCGTTGACGGTGATAAGCCCTCTGTACGGTCCTCAATTTCCTCGATTCCTTTGGACAAATCGTCTACAAAGTCGAAGTCATGACGCGCCGAAGGACCTTTACCCGACGCGCGTCCCGCTAGTTTAAATTCTGTGTCGATTGTGTTTGATATTGTGTATTCGTATTCGTCGTTTTGTACGGGCTTTGGTTCGGTAGACCCGGCGGTGGATAGCACGTGTCGGGCAAACGGATCGGAGCCGCGTGATAATCATTAACGTCCCGATAGTTCGTGTTGTTGTGATATTGCGGTCGGTTATTATGTCTTCGGTAGCCGTCGCTTCGGCTTCTTTCCATATAGCTATATCGAGGGTCTGAACCGATATTCATTTGCCTAACGGGCTGGACCGTTTGTCTCGCGTTACCGTTATTAAAGTATGGTTTGTTTTCCTGATGTTTCTCTCTTTCCCTTCGAATCGAGTCGAGGCTCGTTAGGGTCTGTCCGATGACCGTGCTATCGTTCAAGTTTACCGTCGCGAGAATTTCTTTCACCCATATTGGGTACTGCTGCACGATGCTATAGTTTATTTCATACTCGGTCAAACGGGGGACAAAATATCGCGCGTCTTTTACCTGCTGATAGTAATACGTTTGCAGCGATTCTTTTTGCGGATTATAACGTCTATCGCTCCAATTGTTTTTGAATTGAACCCGAATTGGTATTGAATAAAATTCTTCTAAGAACCTCTCTTTAAATGCTTCATATGACTCGAACGTTCCTTTTGTCTCGAACCACAAGCTCGCTCGACCCTCCAACGCATGTTCAATAATCATCAATTTATTTTCAGCTTTCACGTTTTTTACTCTAAAAAATTTTTCCATCTCTTCTAAGAATTCCACGGGATTTCTTTCCGTTTCGTCTTTATATTTCGGCATATTGATCTCTATACGAAAATTCGATACGTTACTTATATTCGTTGCGATGTCCTCGTTGTTTGTCACGCGTTGGCCTTGAATATTCTGTGCGGGAATATTTCTCGCTTGTTGCTCTAGTTGTTGTGTCCGAGCGCGCTGGGCCTCGAATTCGCGACGCATTGTTTCCAACTCCTCTCTTTGTCTGTTCAGATTCTCTCGCTCTTCGTCCAACTCTCTGCGTCGCGCGGCTTCGGAGTTTAACGGCCTATCGTCTTGTAAGAGCGGCATCTTAACACTCTTATTTTTCTTTTTCTCTGCAAAATTATAACTTTCAAATTTTCGTTTCGATAATCGGCCGGATTGTGTCACATAAATTTTTTCTTCACTAGCCATCCATTATAAAATTTTTCACAAAATCACCCAAGAATTTGTGACGTGCGGGGGCGTCTCGTACGGACACACGCTAACCCTCACGAGAATCGCGAGGTTTATTTTTATTATTGGATCCGTTCTTTAACTCCGTCCTCTACAGGCACGGTCCTTTGAAATCACGAGGATTGGGTTTTTATGCAGGAGTCGAAATTATGAGAATTTGAGTTCCCTTGGGACATGAATTATATATTGTTACAATCTTTGTTTGTCAGAATTTGCCGAATTAAATGTTCCTTGATTATTATAAGCTTAGTGATTAATTCTTTTCTAATGTCTTAAACACTACACGAGCGCTTTGGCTCGTGGCGAGAATGTCACTTGTTGTATATTTATTATACACGCACGAACTTCACAGTTTTCTTGACTTCCCGGTCGATTTACGCACGACGACCCTTTTGTGGGAAGCTGAACGAACCTCGAAGATTTACCGAGATGTTTATTCGCGACTACGCGAGTTTTCAGGTGGAATTGGATATTCCAAACCTTGATGTTAATTAAACTAATAACTGCACTAAATATTACGTGGCTCGAATGATACTACGATGAACAGTCTCTCGGGGTGTTGAGTATTAACCGCGCTGGGTAGACACGAGCCACGGAGCTCTAATCTGATCGACCTCGATCGTTGGTTGATTAGAGACTGACCTGAGGAGCGGATCGATTTGAAATATATAGCGATGCGTTCGTCGATCGTCGATCGGAGAGAGCGGTGGTGAAGTGGTGGAATCCGCAGGGTCAGCAATTGGATTAATATTAATATTTTTGTGCGCACCGTGAGATCGGCGGCGTTTGCGATTTGTCGTCCGCCTTTGCGAGCGTGTTGAGCATTGCTGACGCTGCAGATTCCGACACGTGGCGCGAGTCGCGAGGCTCGTTGCGATGCGGAATATATTCTTGAAGTTAAAGTTTACGGGACGTAACAAATTATATATAAAACGATATATTTAATTATATTTAAAAAAACAGCACAAACGCCACGAGGAAATACAAACCTAATCGATAGCGCGACAATTCGCGAAAGATATATGACCCTTATTCCTTTTATTTTTATTTCATATTTTGTTTTTTTTTTAAATAGTTCTCGATAAGACTCGCTGATTCGATACTGGCGCGCACGAACTGTGAAGTCGCGCGACAATTATATAATTTACTCGGATACACAAAAAACAAACCAGCACCAATATCAAACTCGCGATTCTATCGAGCCCCGTTGTTGGGCGCCAATTGTAGTATTTATATTAGTTTATATTTCCTCGTGATAGAAATTAGATCTCTTTTACGTTCAGAATTTCCGATACACAGTAATAAATTTACAAACATAAAAAAACACTCTTTTCATAAGCTTATTATTTTAGACTCGATCCTTCATTTTTATTATTCTTTCTATATCACAAATTCATATTATTCGTGTTGATCGATCTTTCGCAACTATTCCTCACACGCACACCTATCCACTCAAAATTTACCTAATTAATAATCATTTGAATTTCGATCCAAATTTTCAGTCCCACAGTGAGAATGTCAAAAAGTCAATTTAAAACTTATCTTTTGCGTTTGGCAGAATCGATGGCTCTTTGCTTTTTCTCCGGGGCTCGCTGATAAAAAGATCCTCGATCGATATGATTCCAACAGTACACTGGCTGGCCAGGCACAGTGCCGGAACGTGAGACGCGAATTCTTCGCTGGTTCCGTGACAGTGAGAGTTTCCCCGTATGATCTCTCGGGATGACGCGTCCGTCTCTCTCGACGTCCCCGGAGGCAAAGAAGTCGATCGTTCGTCGGAATTTGGCTCCGAAAATTGTCGAGCTGACGTCGCGCGTGCGCTACTGTGCTGACCTTGTGTATCGATCGTGCTATTGTTCGATTATCGATAATTTCGATATCCATATCTCGACTTCTTATTTGATTATTTTTGAATTTCCTAACAAGTCCGTGGACGCATCGATAAATAAAGTATCGGTTGGATACGTCGAAGTGCTTTGGCGTCATGCGACGTTTTTCGGTCACGAGTTCGTTTAATAATCGGCAAAATTCCGACCAATCTTCGGGGTATATGTTAATTTTCGTTTTTTTGTGGAAGTCTTCGTTGTCCACGTATCGCGACGTCTCCACATCGTCTCGCTCTCTCCAGTTCATCTGGAACGTTTGCGTCGACAGGTCCATCAAACTGATCGCGTGCATTATTATGTGTTTGATGAACCACGATCTTTCCCCGTCAATTTTGGTGAGTTTCGTCCCATAATGATTCACTGTTCTCGCATTCGATCGAAGTATGATATAGATGGCGTAGTTGTCGCTGCCCCCTAGCATAAATTCGTTCGCGGATTTCAGTCCAAATGCGTTCAGAACACGCTTGTTCGATGACTCCGATATCCATCCATTCATATGGATCTTGAAAGCATTGATCGGATCGCATTTCAATGCTCCGAATCGATTTGCCAAAATGGCGATTGAGTCGATGTCGGCTTTGCAATCTATTATCGATTCTTCGTCTTTTATCGCCTCTATCGGCATCGATGTATCGTTCCGATACATTCTCGGCGCCTTCGGAATCGTCTATTCTTTTGAACTCTAGTCCTCGCTGTTGGTTTCGTACTCTGAAACAATAAAATGGAAGTCAAACATTAGTCCCTACTTGATTTCAAAGACCAGTACGCGTCCTAGTAACGTCCCTGGTATTAATTATTTCATTATTATCTTATTTCCATCTATACTTTTCTTCAAGTCACGCCATTTTCCAATAGCGATTATCGAGGAAAAGTATAATAGAAAAAAAGCACTTTTATTTATTTTAATATACTTACGTTTCTCAAAGTCACGCCATTTACCCAATAGCGATCGAGAAAGAAATGCAAGTATATTAAAATAAATAAAAGTGATTTTAATACATTTCGCATTTTATAGTGTAAATACTTACCTTGTTCCGCTGCTGTGCGCCTCTGATGCTGTCCCTGATGGTCTTGGCCTCCTGGTCTCGTGATTTAAGATTTTTTTTTCCTTATTTTAGCTTTTGACTTACCTTTTTCCGCTGCTGTTCGCCTCTGCTGGTGTTCCCTGTTGTTCCTCTGGCTCCTGGTCTCATGATTCAATGTATTTATTTTTTTCGCTCTTTTAGAAAATTAGTCCCTACTTAAATCTACCGACCAGTCCGCGTCCTAGTGACATCCCTGGCATTGATGATTTCATTAATATCTTATTTTCTTTTATACGTTTCTTCAAGTCACGCCATTTTCCAATAGCGATTATCGAGGAAAAGTATAAAAGGAAAAAAAGATTTTATTCATTTTGAAATACTTTCGTTTCTTAAAGTCACACCATTTACCCAATAGCGATCGGGAAAGAAATGAAAGTATATTAAAATAAATAAAAGTGTAATTTTTATAAATTTCCTATCTTATAATTTACTTACTTACCTCGTTCCGCTGCTGTTTGCCTCTGCTGATTTTCCCTGGTGTTCTCGGCCTCCTGGTCTCGTATTTTCCTTTTTTTTTTTTTATTCGGACTTACCTTTCCTCGCTCCCGGTCGTCTCTGAAGATATTCCCTGGTGTTCTCAGCCTCCTGGTCTCGTGATTCAAAATTTTTTTTTTTTCCTTATTTTAGCTTTCGACTCACCTTTTTTCGCTGCTGTTCGCCTCTGCTGGTGTCTCCTGTTGTTCCTCTGCCTCCTGGTCTCGTGATTCAATGTATTTATTTTTTTCGCCCTTTTAGAAAATTAGTCCCTACTTAAATCTACCGACCAGTCCGCATCCTAGTGACGTCCCTGGCATTGATGATTTCATTAATATCTTATTTTCTTTTATACATTTCTTCAAGTCACGCCATTTTCCAATAGCGATTATCGAGGAAAAGTATAAAAGAAAAAAAGAAAGATTTTATTCATTTTAATATACTTACGTTTCTTAAAGTCACGCCATTTACCCAATAGCGATCGAGAAAGAAATGCAAGTATATTAAAATAAATAAAAGTGTAGTTTTTATAAATTTCCTATTTTATAATTTACTTACTTACCTCGTTCCGCTACTGTTTGCCTCTGCTGATTTTCCCTGGTGTTCTCGTCCTCCTGGACTCGTATTTTCCTTTTTTCGTTTTTTTTCGATTCGGACTTACCTTGTATCGCTCTCTGTCGTCTCTGATGATGTTCCCTTGTATTACTCGTCCTCCTGGACTCGTATTTTCCTTTTTTCGTTTTTTTCGATTCGGACTTACCTTGTATCGCTCCCGGTCGTCTCTGATGATGTTCCCTGGTATTAGTCGAATAAGACAGGTTTCAGCCTCCTATCCCTTTATTCGTAGAAGTTAGAGTTATTTTTTCCATAAAAATAAACTTTTGGAATGTTTTAAGGATTTTTCCCGTTATTTCCAGCTGATATCCCATCGATTTATGAGGTGTCCATCTTTGTTTTTTTAGATTTTTTTTTTTGTTTTTTTATCGTTTTTAACCCCATTTTCTCACGTTTTGCACCGAGATAAGTCGAATAAGACAGGTTTCAGCCTTCTAACTCTTTATTCGTAGAAGTAAGAGTTAGTTTTTCCATCAAAATAACTTCTTGGAATTTGTAAAGTATTTTTTCCGTTATTTCCAGCTGATATCCCGTCGATTTATGAGGTTTACAGTTTTTTTTTTGTTTTTTGTTTTGGTTTTTAACCCTGTTTTCTTACGTTTTGCATTGATATAAGTCGAATAAGACAGGTTTCAGCCTCCTAACTCTTTATTCGTAGAAGTTAGAGTTAGTTTTTTCATCAAAATAACTTTCTGAAATGTTTTAAGTATTTTTCCCGTTATTTCCAGCCGATATTCCATCGATTTATGATGTTTCCAGCTTTTTTTTTAGATTTTTTTTTTCGTTTTTAACCGCATTTTCTTACGTTTTGCACCGAGATAAGTCGAATAAGACGGGTTTTAGCCTCCTATCCCTTTATTCGTAGAAGTTAGAGTTAGTTTTTTCATCAAAATAACGTTCTGAAATGTTTTAAGTATTTTTCCCGTTATTTCCAGCCGATATTCCATCGATTTATGAGGTTTGCAGCTTTTTTTTTAGATTTTTTTTTTCGTTTTTTTTTCGTTTTTAACCCCATTTTCTTACGTTTTGCACCGAGATAAGTCGAATAAGACGGGTTTTAGCCTCTTATCCCTTTATTCGTAGAAGTTAGAGTTAGTTTTTTCATCAAAATAACTTTCTGGAATGTTTTAAGTATTTTTCCCGTTATTTCCAGCCGATATTCCATCGATTTATGAGGTTTCCAGCTTTTTTTAAAGATTTTTTTTCGTTTTTTTAATCGTTTTTAACCACATTTTCTTACGTTTTACACCGAGATAAGTCGAATAAGACGGGTTTTTGCCTCCTATCCCTTTATTCGTAGAAGTTAGAGTTAGTTTTTCCATCAAAATAACTTCTTGAAATTTTTTAAGTATTTTTTCCGTTATTTCCAGCCGATATACCATCGATTTATGAGGTTTGCAGCTTTTTTTTTAGATTTTTTTTGGTTTTTTATCGTTTTGAACCCCATTTTCTTACGTTTTGCACCGAGATAAGTCGAATAAGACAGGTTTCAGCCTCCTAACTCTTTATTCGTAGAAGTTAGAGTTAGTTTTTTCATCAAAATAACTTTCTGAAATGTTTTAAGAATTTTTCCCGTTATTTCCAGCCGATATTCGATTGATCTATGAGGTTTTCATGAGGCCCAGCCCCTACATCTGACTGCTACCAATCACGTTGCGCCGATTGCCCGGATTCCGCACAATTGAGAGACACGTTGCTCAACGTATTGGACAAAAATACCATCGAAAACGTTACATACGCGCAGTGGGTTTTAAAACCTCGGGCCACCCTTGAAACGCATATTACCTGCGCTTCCGAATTCGTCGACGAATTTTGTGAACGAGCAAAAAAACTACTGCAGCATCACTTCATTGCTAAACAGCAATCGTGATACTTGAAGTCACGAAGAGAAAATTTAGTGGACGGCGAATGACTCGTGATATGCGACTTCGCTGAAAATTATGCATTTATTGCACAAGACGCCGCGCCTGGGTTTCATTGGAACAATGACCAGGTCACTATTTACCCGGTTGTCGTCTATTACAGAGGAGGTAATAAAGTATCGCATAAAAGCCTCGTTGTGATTTCGGACTGTCTCTACCACGATGCTGTCGCTGTACACGTCTTTGCGAGAATTGTAGTTGATTTCATCGTGTCGGAAATAACTCATACGCCGAAGCGTATCATCTACTTCTCGGACGGCGCGCCACAGCAGTTTAAAAATTTCAAAAACTTGATCAATTTGTACTTTCACGAAGCTGGTTTGGGGTTGTCGCTGAATGGCACTTTTTTGCCACCGCTCACGGCAAAGGGCCGTGTGATGGAATTGGCGGTACACTAAAAAGACTTGTTGCCAGAGCGAGTTTACGGCTTCCTGCGACTCGACAGCTACTTAATGCTCGCGATTTGTTTGATTGGGTTTGTTTGCCTGGTTCTGTACCGTCCATAAGCAAGAGGTTCTCTGCTATTGAAGACTATAATGCCGCGAAGGAAAATTTGAAACAGAGGTTCGCAGAAGCTAAATCGATTCCGAACACACAGAAACAGCATTGCTTCATTCCTGTCGAAGAAGGAATGGTTACGAAGATGTACTCGGCTTCTGATTATATCGAGACTCACAAGGTCGCAAAAAAAAACGTTCCTCATTAAATACAGTATTAAGATCGACAGTAAAATCATAAATAATTATAGCAGAATATTCCGAATTGTTACATAAAAAAATGTCCATCATTGTGAATCGAAAATAAAAGTATTCTCATATGACAATTGCCTCCTCTTACATATTTGCCCTAGTTTAACATTGTTTTCTAAGTTTTTTAATTTGGGTCTGTCGATGATCTTGAAATACGTTGATTTTCTAAATAAAAAAGAAATCGCTTCCGAAAATCGGATTTTTTAATCCTGTTTAAGTATAATAATCTTATATTGACAGTATACCATGTCCTGTCTCCTAAATTGCATTCTATTTAATAATTTTTCGAGGAAGAGGCAAAAAAAAATAGAAGCTAATGTCAGCCCACTATGGCTCTAGGCTCGAAAATCTTTACATCTGATACAGAATTTTTGAGATTTTTTTGAGATTTTTCCGTTCGGGCTAACAATGTTTTCAGAAAAAAAATCATAAATACTTCAGATTGCAAAAAAAAAATTCAAAAATTTTTTGGGTGCTTTTTAGAGTGGGGTCAATAACAAAAAAAATTGCGGACGAAATGCGAGAGGTCAAGGGTCAGACCCAGGTCAAATCCGTATGGAATGCCCCATATACGAGAGCTGTTATAGAAAAAACTGGCACGCCAAGTTTTTGTACACAGTCGGACTTGGCTTTTACGATATGATTTATTTTTTTGAAAAATTTATTTTTGGAAACAATTTTCAGTACTTGGCGTACCTTTTTATTTTTTTTATTTTTTGGGAATTATTATTACGTCGACACTGACAGTTTTGTCGCGTCTTTATTAAATTTTCGAAAAGAAATGACATTCCCCAAAAAATGTAAAAAAAAGGTACGCCAAGTACGTGAAAATTCTGTTTGCGAAAATTATTCGAATAAAGAAGTACAATTATACTAATCCAAAAATTTGTTTGTTTAAACAAGTTAAAAATGGACGCCAAGTACTTAAAGTTTGTTACATAGTATTTTTTCCAAAAATTGTTGAATCATATGAGCCAAGTAATGGATGTGTTTATATATACAATAATGACAAACCGAAAAGTTTACATTAAGAAAAAAAATTTTTAAATTGGAAATCCGGAATGTTGTTAACTACAAAAAAGTTTATGCTAAGCCAAAAATAATAATTAATAAAATACTTGGCACGTCTATTATTTTACGCAATAATCAACGTTTATGTATGCTCAAAGGACGTGCCAAGTATTTTTTTAATTATTATTTTTGGCTTAGCATAAACTTTTTTGTAGTTAACAAACCATCCATTCCATTCCAACCATGTCCATTTTTAACTTGTTTAAACAAACAAGTTTTTGGATTAGATTTTACTAATTTTTGAAAGCTAATAAATAATTACCGACCAATTATTGGCTGTGTTTTTTATTTATAGATCAGATAGAGAACAAAAACAGTGGAGGGTAATCGTTTATTCAAAAAAATGTTCTTTACACAGATTCACATAAATGTTCTCATTTTTTTTTTTTTTTCAATTTACTAATATTTCTAAAATATTTATTAATAGTCGTAAAACTTATCGATTTTTGTACTACTTAATAATATAACGAGATTTCACGCGCTTACGTAATGTAACAGAGCAGCGTTGGTTTCTTCAAATTATGAATATTTATAAGCACTTCCAATTTTTATATTTGCTCTAATAATAATATATATATGTCTTTACCATTTCGGGGCCAATTACATTTTTTTATTGTTAAATTGTCAGCAAAAATCCAGCCTGATCGCTTCATTCTCATCATAGCTGTATAATGCCCATTGTCTACAACCGTACCATGGTGGAAAATTCCACTTCTCACTTTACAACTCGACTCATTGATTCGTATTGATGAACTAGGCACGGCTTTAATGCTGCATGTTTTCTTCTTAACTTCACCGTCCGCTATACCGAAAAGTAGCAATTGAATAATCAGAACTCGCGGAGTAGAAGTAATAGTTGTTCTCTGGTACACAGCATCAGCGTTACAAGTACTGCAAGACAAGTCCATTCTATGCCATTTAATTATATTATGATCGACAATTTCTTGCAATGTTAATGTTTTTTTCGTTACCTTCGGGTTTGACAGTAATAAAATGTTGTTCAAATTTTCGGGATGACTAGTTTTAGTTCCACAAGCGCGACACATAGTTAACGTACCTAATTGATGATTTACCATATTTCGAATACTACACACTTGCTCGCAAAGCAAATTCAGGAATTGACCTGCACCCTGTTGAATTGTCTCCGTAAATGTTCCACTAACAAACACGCGTATCTTTAATATATCAATGTTATTATTTTTATTGGAAGACAGATAATCCTCAATAAACGACCTGATGATTGATGTATGTTCAGACTGAATTAAAATTGCTTCCCTAATCGGAGAGCAATAGATAATGCACTGAACAGCAGAAATCGCATAGCAAGACACATTATCACGATTCGCAAGCCCTCTGACATTAAGTAAAAGATCCTTATGATAATTATCTTGCGCCTCAGTTTGACATGCTAATATTCGGGCCGAAATTGACCAGATGTTATCTTATACTTTAGCAACCCGGGTTTCTACAACGGTTAAACTTTCAAGTTCAGGCCTATAAACCTTTCGCAACCTGTTGTACTCTATGATTGCAAACTCATTAGCTTTGACAGACGCAGGGTCGTAATTGATCAGGTGTAATCCTGACAATCTTGTAACTCGCGAAAGTGTGACGTAAATTTGACTACAACTAAAAATTGAGTTGCCAGCATCGATAAGAGCATTTTGCAAACTCAAACCTTGGCTCTTGTGAATAGTCATACCATAACTTAAGCATATGGGGAATTGATTTCTCACAACAAATGCTCTATCCATTATTTCAAATTTAACACTCACACGTTCTAATGTGCGTTCTACTCCGGACGACAGTGAAATATTGATTGACGCAACATCATTATTGTCGACGTTTCGTCGAACCGAGACAATCGTTGCAATCGTACCATTTACAAGACCCAGTGTTACATCAATATTTCGTCTGATCATTATCCGCGATCTGACTTTCACAGTAATAACTTTGGATAATCCGTCAGTTCGCGAATTACTTTCTTCGTCGCTAAATAAAATTTTCGATACTTTTTTTTTTCATATATGATACGCACTCTATAGTATCTTGGGCGATAAGTTGTATGTCGGGTGAAGAAATTCGCGTCAACATTGCTGCATTTATAGAATCACAAAGAGCACAGGTGGGAAGTAAACAAACTGTATCCGTTGGCAGTTTACACAGATAATCGCATATTTCATTTAATCGGTCTTCTATTGTTATTGCATTCAATCGTAATTTCCTTGACTGTAATCCTATCATGTCGGAATCAAGTACTACTCCTATTCGGATCCTAGATAATATATCTTTGTAGGAATGATCGCGCTTCTGACGCATATTAATTCGAAGCTCGTCATAACTAAAGAGGGGCCATAATTCAACAGGTCCCATTGCTCCAAGACATTCGTCAATTTTCTTTTTCGATAATATGACAAAAGGCGGCTCTTCATGAACAGGAGGGAGTTGTAAAAGATCTCCAAAGAGAATAATATGTCTTTTGCCAAACCAACCGTCTTCACAATCGCCCGTATTAAATATCTCTGTTAGTTGCAAATGAATATACATAAACGTAACATTAGATATCACAGAAACTTCGTCAATGATTATTAGAGCTACGTTGCGGAGTTGATCCCGCAATAATTTGAGGACACTATCAGAAAGTTCTCGATACTTGGCCGTATGTCCATGTTCGACCGGCAATTGGAAAAGCCGATGTATGGTCAAACCGTTGATACTAAATGCTGCTATACCTGTTGGAGCCGTTACTGCTGCATCTTTATCAAGGACTTTTTTTGTCCACAACCTCAAAGTTTTTATCAAAAAACTTTTGCCCGTTCCTCCTTCTCCACTAACGTATAGTCTTAAGATTTTATTCCCTGACTGTAAAACATTTGTAGCTGTGTCAAAAATCCGCTTTTGATCTGCGTTTAACTCTTCAATCATTCCCGGAAGATCGTCGACATCAAGATTCACACCAACATCTTTAAAGTCCTTCATAGCGCCTTCTACTTCCACGGGAACGCATTCTAAAACTTCATTATCGCAAAGTTCGTCCGCTTTTTCAGAGCTGTTCAAACGTTTCGCAACCTCTTCTGTCACGTAGTCTACGGCTCGTTGAATATCAATAAGTTTTTCGTGATGACGTGAAGCGTCAAGAAGCTGTGATTGTAAAGACAAGAATGCTTCGGCATACGTATCACTTGTACCTTTGAGTTCGTCAATATCTCTCCACGGTTGAAACAGCAACAAAATAGAATAATAATAACACTCAGGTTGAGTTTTAACATTGTAGATCCTATGATTAATAAGACAGCCGCGCGAGCGTCTTTTTAAGTATTTCGATTCGCCGATTTTGTACACTTCATCAATGGTTTTAGGCTTCGTATTTGTAACGTCATACAATTTTGCAAATTCATACAGATTAAGGGATTCTAATTCTTTAGGCCGATTTGGATAGTATGTGTCGACAATAGAGGCGTAATATATATCCGTTGATTCGGGTGGCAGAGTTTCAATTTCTTTTCGCGACTTTAATCTTCTGCCTCGAATCATGCAAACATCTATCCCATTTTAGTGTAGTCTTAGGATCCGTACCATACAATCGAATTCCAAGAAGACTATCGGCAGCCTCAAGAGCTCCACATTCTCGATTACTCAACATACGCATTGAAATATTCCAAAGAGCACTAGCGATACTCTTAGAAGAATTAAATATCTCAAACGGGTTGGGAATATTGCTTTTTTCTTCTTTAGAAATGTATTTGGTAGTATACGCTGTTAACAGGGTAGATTCCTCACCAACAAATTGTATATCCATATTACCTTCCCAAGCACATAATATGGCCGGATTGTAGTCATTAACAGACGCTTCAGCTGAGCTACGCGGTAAATCATAAACCTACTTTTTGTTTTTAATTGTTTCCTCTCAGCAATAGCCACTGAAACATTACGCAGTTTAAGGGTTTCTGTCAATGGACGTGGATGTCCAAATTTACAACGCCGCGTGAAACCAGTTTTCGTCTTCTTAGTTCGCAAACAATACGAATTGTGATGATGCAGTTGGTAACTGCTAACACGTCGATGCAACTGTGGTGAAACTTCTTTATTAGGCATTCTACACGTGACATACTTTAATATAAACTCTGCGATTTCCGCCTCTGTCGACTTACCAATAATGGGAGCATCCTTGATCCAAAATAATAGATGAAAGTGTTGCGCACCCCTGGTTTGATATTCTCGGCGCCAAAAGTAATGTTCAACCTGGCCGATAGGATTGTCTCGTGAGCATATGAAATCCATCATTGCTTGGAATTTTATTTCCATATACCGGGATGTCGACACAGGATCCGACACAATGAGCTGCATCGGATTTTTTTTTTTTTCAGGCGAGATATTATTTACGTGTCGAAGATATTCCACCAGATCCGGCCATTGCCATTCACTGGGACTGAAAGTTAAAAACCATGTAGCAGGTCCATAATTTCGTGTCATACATGTCAAGTTACTTCTGGGTATTACCCAAAATTGCTCAGTATTTCTCAATCGTGAAAATATCGTATTCAAATTTGATTCTAATAGGCCCTTGGACATTTCATCTAAATAACTTGCAGCCGTATATTTCGCACGGGGATTAGTAATATTTAATTTATGAAAAATACCGGCATTGATTTGGCGCAAATTATTATTGTGCAGAAGAAAAAAAAGATATTGCTCGAGCAAACGAAACTGAGAATGTTTCGACATGAGCCTTTGTTTTATATATTCAAAATCAGTAAGACGGAATGCACGTGGTTCGTGCTGACCATTTTCTCCGTATGGAAATAAATCCGGAAAACACATTAAATCCAAATTTTTCTCTTTGCAGTCCAAAGGCCGATTATAAACCTTCAGCATTTGATAAAGTTCTGTTGCTGTTTTATTGATTTTTTTATCAAGATGGGATAAATGCTAAATTTGTCATAATATCCATCAGATTGTGACATTTGCGTCACGAGAGCAGCCTTTTTCGCGTCACGTTCAGTTGAATTATTACTATCATTGACATTACCCCTTTCTACGTTGAGAAGTTCATCTTGATATTCAACATCCCGTAAATTTTGAGGCAAAATATTTTCGTAAGCCTTCGGCAACTCTATTCCCAAATATAATGGATTGTTCCATCGCAGCCATTCTAGAATACTCGAAACTTTTTTTAAATCGACCAGTTGTGCCCATACTACTTTAGTTTTTGTTGGAATGCCACGAACAAGTATATATAATTCATGTTCAGTATTAATTGGATTCGTAGAGGGACAAATTTTTTTCAGTGTTTCATCCATCGGTAAAGGTAAATGAAATGTTCTACCTACGACTTTCGGAACCTTGTGCCTATGTGGTTGATTATTTTGCATCACAGTACCGAGTTTTTGTACTACTTGAAACGCTTTGGCTCTTTGAATTAATATGGCTTCGTAGATGTTCAAGTCCCTCATCATCAGCGGAACGGGTCTTACATATAAATTATTAGCTATACATGTGGATGGCATTGTATCATGGATAAATTTACCGTCACAAAATCGGCAAATG
This sequence comes from Ischnus inquisitorius, assembly GCA_963924025.1. Classification (NCBI taxonomy): domain Eukaryota; kingdom Metazoa; phylum Arthropoda; class Insecta; order Hymenoptera; family Ichneumonidae; genus Ischnus; species Ischnus inquisitorius. The sequence goes on along the minus strand of OZ001249.1, from coordinate 12,236,652 downwards.
AAAGTACTTCTTTCGTGAATCGGAACAAATGTGTCGAGACACTGTTGAAAAGTTGTCCAACATTCACCATATTTCGACACATTCGATAAATTGACGGCAATGACCTTTTGTTCAGTGCAAAACTTTTCACAAGAAATACACGGAAAGCGCGGCGTATCGATTACTTTTTTGGTAAAAGCTCTAAACGCCGACTTATGTTTTTCCATTATCTCGTTTTCATTAAGATTAATTTCAATCGCATCAATTTTAAAGGCGTCCGCTTCTCTCTGAACCTCATTCGCGATTGCTTTGAGACTTTCTATATTATCGTTATTTAAAGCTGCATCTAAATTTCTGATTTTCTTATTAAAATGTATTAAATGATGAAAATTTCTCTTCATAGTCCGCATTTCAGGGAAATGCGGAGCTAGAATTTCAATTGAGAAAAAAATTGACGAGCAGTCTTTAGCATTTACGTAACACCCGTATGAATGACCGAGTTTGTCAGGATTAACTTTACGTGCACAATTGTGGACGCCGGATATAAACTAGTCCACGTCTCGTAACGGGCAATTCATTAATTGTTGACAGAAGGCTTTAAACTTGTTTAATACATAAATATTATTTGTCTTACAGAACGGTCCACATCTCCAAGATTTTTTTAATTTTTTCTTTGTCTGTATTAAAGGCAAGATATTAATCGCTTTACCTTCCGCGTCCATGACAATAGGTTCTAACAGGTTAACCGTACAATAAGAAGCATCCGCGTAATAGGCCTCAGACGAACCATTGTGTAGAGATTGTCCACACAACATTTGAGTCTGTTCTCGAGGACTAGATGTTTGAACCTCTGCCGAACGAGTTAAACATACCTCAGTTTTTTTCTTACTAATCGCTAGAATTTGCTTGAGCCTTACAATATACGTGTTTCTAGCATGTAAGCACCATTTAACAATGCGCTCAGCTTCTAATCTGGTTCCCACAGGCGATGGGGTTGGCAAATTTGCCCATACTTTGCGGACGTATTGTTCTAGCGTGTATCGAGCATGTATCCATTCAATCGCGAACTTACTTTTTTATCGTTAATCTTTTCCTGAGTTTTTCTTGCCCGGAACGCTATGCTTTTGATTTTTTTGGCCGTTCTTTTGGCAAGTAATTTGTCTTTATTTTTCAAATAATATGTCCTATTCATATCTTTGATTCTTTTCTTTTTCAGGGATAGACTATCTGAGTTATAAGTTGTGGACGGCACAGTTCGTTGTTCTCCATTATCAAAAATATCGCTTGTATTACTGACGTCTACGGAAGAAATGATAAACGAATTGTCAAAACTTTGTTTTGTTTTCTTTGCCCGCCATTTAATTGTCCTTTCAACCGCTTTGCGTTTTCTAGTTAATACTTGTTCAGAAACAACACCTTTGGTATATTCTTCTCGTTTTTTCGCCCTCCAATTGATCGTATTTGCAACTGCTTTACGCTTTTTTTCCAACCCCTCTTCCGAATGTGTGACAGACTTATGACCTTCCGAACAACTGAGAGCAGCAATCACAGACTGAGTGTCATCACGATCACTAAGTACATTCAAGTTACTCGATTCACTTGAACTTTGTACTTGATTAGCCAATAATTGTTTTTTATTCGCTCTCCATTTAGCCATTTTATCCGCCGCTTTTCGTCTCTTTTTCAACTCTTGTTCAAACGAGTTAACTTCAGTGCTCATTATGGAAAAAATTGGGAACAGGATTGAAATTGTTCATATCGCGATTATTTTCGGAACAAACTTTTACTTCCAATGATTCCATTGCGGTATCAAGTACGATCAAATTACTCGGTTTATTTGGCATTTGTACTTGATTAGCCAATGCTTTTTTCTTATTCGCCCTCCACTTGGCGACCTTTGCCGCGGATTTACATTGTCTTTCCGTCCCTTCTTTTATAGATTTATTTTCTGTACTAACTACGGGAAGATTTGAAGGGATAATATTCGACGCTACATCGCGATCGAACATAGAAGAAGCATTCTTTTTTTCCAATGAATCCAAACTTTTAACAACTGAACCTTTTGATTGCTTATTAAAAGTTTGATTTTGTGATCGAGGAGTCGATTCTTTTTTCACTTTTGGTGTCAAATTTTCTTCGCGTCGTTTTGTTACACGTTTTTTTTCAGCTTCTTCCGATCGGTCGTTCTATTCTCCTCAAATTGTGGAAGATAATCGGCGAGAGTTACAGATTGAACTTCTATACCGTTAGTAACGTTCCTTTCATCGATTCTATTAACCGGCAATCGGCGGTCGTTTGGCAATTGATAGCAATCGATGAATATTGGCTCAGAACCTGAACTACCAGAATGTCGAGGGTTTTGTCTAACATAGTCAATTTGACGCTCGGCCTCCAAAACTGAAGCATCCTAATCTTTCTTTACTTGCTCAAGAGAAGCAGATACCGCAGAGTTTAGCGGTTCGCGAGGGAAATGTTCGATTACTCCGGTTTGATGAATTTTCAGCATGTGAAGACGCATTTTTGAGTCGCAGTACCTTACGTTCTCAGGTTTTAGTCCGTAGAAGATTGATATTGCGAAAGCGATTGAATATACTCCACAATCGTTACCATTCCTCTGCCTATCAACTGGCGGAAACAATACTGAGTCACGTTGGTCAAAATCATAATACGGATACAACGCTTTCAGGAACCGTAAATGATGTCGATGTAGCCTTTTGCTATTCAAAGAATCATAGATATATATTTTGTTGCCGTCGTAGTAGCTACAAACCCGGTGGGAGAAGGTGACCATTGGGACCCGTTCGGTGTAGTTTAATACAACTGAATAACATTTGTATATGTTCTTGACCTTGTGGAACAGGCCTTATTGTATCAGGTATCCAAATGTTGAACTGTGGACGCGGTTCAAATTTCGAGTTAGACACAGCTTTCAACAACTTTCCAAAATCATCGATATGTTGATCATTGAGCCATTGCCCCCTGTCGATTATAAGCCCTTGAGCTATATTCTCCGGATACTCTTGAAGTTCATACATTTTTCCAACCTCGATAAAGTTTTTATAAATGACCTGTTTAGGTTCAACGCAATTGATATAGGTTTATTTTAGCGCAAAAATGCAGCTTCTAGCTAGTATAGATATTCTTTGTTTCCGCATTTATAGCAGCTGTTAATATAGCGCTAGCAGCTAAAAAAATAGCGCTTATATGAAAACACGGATAAAAGTCTAATTGCAGGAACTTCCCACAAATTCGGAAACCTGAAAAAAAAAGAAAAAAAGCTAAAACCTGAAAAGAAAGAAAATAAAGCTATAACGAACAATTCCTACAAGCCTGCAAAAGCTGCAGCACTGAGGATCAAGTAGTCATTATATATTGAGGTGTGTATTCTCAATGTTCGTTGCAATTTTTGTTGAAATCGTTATAATCGGTGAGATTTTGTACGGTGTTTAACTTTGTCGAAAATGTCTGTTCGCACGATAACTCTTGCAATTTGAAGATATCGCGCAAAAAATTTCTACACACATAGACTATTACTCCCTGATAATTAGTATTGAATTTGGCGAGGAACGGCGGAGCCGTTGATATTTCGGAAATTTATAATTTTTTTGGAAAATATCTGTACGCGCGATAACTTTTGCAAACTAAGATATAGCCCCGAAAATGTCTATAGATATAGAATCTTACTGTCTGATAGTCGTTCTTGAATTTGGCGACGATCGATAGAACCATTGAAATTTTTTGAAATGTCGAATTTTTTTGTGTCATAAAAAAATACATAAATTAAATTTACATATTGCTTCCTCATAAGGAAGCCAAAATCGATTAAGCAACTTCCTTATAGAGAAGCTTAGTAAAAGTCATTACAAATAGAATGAGGAAGCAATAGCGTTGCGCGTAGCACGCGCCGTGGACTTGAATCTTGCATCTTTGAAAAATTTGAGTGCCGAAGAGTTTTGTCAAAGCCAATTTCGCTTTGTCCGAAGTCTTTGTTACAAGAATTTCAGACACGCAGGGTTCAACAAAGGTTGATTGTACTTCGGTCAAATTCTTCGACATTGAAATTTTTCAAGACGCAAGGTTCGGCAAAGCATGATTCAGTAATAAAAAGTTTGAACGAAGCAAAATCAGGCTTTGTCGAACCTTGCGTCTTTGAAAAATTTGAGTGTCAAAGAGTTTTGTCAAAGCAAGTTTTGCTTTGTCCGAAGTCTTTGTTACAAGAATTTCAGACATGGAGGATTGAACAAAGTTTGATTTCACTTCGGTCAAATTCTTTGACATTGAAATTTTTAAGTGACAGCAAGTTCAACAAATAATTTTACTTTAATCAAGCTCTTCGTCACTAAAAAATGTCAACCTGCCGTCTTAGTAATTTACGTGATGTGATAACTTTTACTATTGATGAAAAAATGTATTCTATTTCGCATGAAAATCGCACGATTTTCATAATGATCATGTGCGGTTGATTCACACGAAAGAAAACTCTCAACTTTCCTGTGAAACTGAACGAAGTAATAAAGACGAAACCAGACCGGAGACGAAAACAAATAAGCGCTCGAAACGTCCATTCCTCGTTTTGTCTATTTTTATTCGACGAGTAAAGTCAGAAATCAATCGCACGATTTCTCGATACAACGTAGTACTGAGATAATGCAAACTATTCAATAAATTAACTTCATCGAGTGACAAAACAAAATAGAATAGAATGGAAATTACTTACGAGAATCGTAGAAATGACTTCGACTTAAAATCCTTCCGTCTACCGCACGGTCTACCACGGTCTATCTTCCGTATGCACAAAAAATAACACTACACAACGAAGTGACTTCGAGTTAAGATCCTTCTGTCCACACGGTCTACCACGGTCAATCTTCCGTACTCACAAAAAATAACACGACACAACAGAATAAAACGATGGCACGATATACGAAACGAACGAACTTATTTCTGTCGTTGGAATAGAGGCAGGAAAAATATGACGCAACGAACTGAGTCCACGCGAAAAATGAATTGGCGAAGATGTTGCTAAACCACCGAGACTGATTTAAAAGACGTGCTGTTGATAAAACGAAGCTATCTGCCTGTAAATACGACGTAATTGACTTGGAACAATTGGCTTATGTCGCGTAATACCGAGCGCCACGAATCGGTAACCAGTGTATAGCTAATTTTTTTATTCTATATGTTCTGCTAAGAGGGCGCCAGCCATGATTTCGTGATTCCGGATGTCCACGATTTTGAACTGAAACGCGCGCGTGCGCGTTGGCCGGCACGGTTTCACCTAGTGGCCAGATTACAGCGCCCTCTAAGTCGTACGGGGAGCGCAGTGATCAAATTCGTAGAAGACGAAACAGCGCGCGCGTACGCGTTGGCCGGCACGGTTTCACGTAGTGGCCAGATTACAGCGCCCTTTAAGTCGTACGGGGAGCGCAGTAATCAAATTGGTAGAAGAAGAAAAAGCGCGCGCGGTGGACTCTAGTTAAAATTACATTGTTCCTAGAGGGCTTCCGCCATGACAAACTACGATTCCTTCAGTATTTGTGTTACCGTTGAACCGGCAAGACGTAAGTAGTGCACAAAATCATTTTTATAGAAAGGAAGTCCAAGTGATTACATTTTTATTTCACGCTGTGCATGAGAAACCGGTTTCACGTACGCTTCGCGTTACTGCGCGTACGAGGAAACTCTTTTCTTACTCGTGATATTAATTACTGTACGATACTCGGGCGGGAAGAAATAGACAAGTCGTAGAAACAATTTTTTTCCTAGAAAATGGCGGATCGTATGGACGACGAGTGGATGGACCACGAGTTCCTGGAACTAAATGGGGAAGTGCCTGCACCCGCACTGGCACCTGCACTAGCACCCGCACCCATACTGGCACCAGCGAGAGAACTGCCCCCGGAAGCTGCACCCGTCATTCCAGCCCCCGGGTTCATACCACCACCACCACCGGACAACCAGCCCGTGGGTGACCAAAGGGAAGCTCGTCGTACTGGTGAGCAATAATTAATGAATTTCTTCCTTTTTTTCGCGAAAAATGCGTATCTGCAAAACTTTTTGAGACGGCATGTTTAACGAAGCCATCGTAACAGGGTTTGTTGAACCTTGCGCGTTTGTAAAATTGAGTGCGAAGAGTTTTGTCATAGACAATTTTGCTTCGTCCCAAGTCTTCGTTACAGGAATTTCAGACACGCAGGGTTCAACAAAGGTTGATTTTACTTTGGTCAAATTCTTAGACATTGAAATTTTTCAAAGACGCAAGGTTCGACAAAGCATGATGAAGTAATAAAAAGTTTAAACGAAGCAAAATCAGGCTTTGTCGAACCTTGTGTCTTTGAAAAATTTGAGTGGCGAAGAGTTTTGTCAAAGCCAATTTTGCTTCGTCCGAAGTCTTTGTTAGAGGAAATTCAGATACGCAGTGTTCAACAAAGGTTGATTTTACTTCGGTCAATTTCTTCGACATTGAATTTTTTCAAAGACGTAAGGTTTAACAAAGCATGATTCAGTAATAAAAAGTTTGATCGAAGCAAAATCAGGCTTTGTCGAACCTTGCGTCTTTGAAAAAATTAAGTGTCGAAAAGTTTTGTCGAAGCCAATTTTGCTTTGTCCGAAGTCTTTGTTACAGGAATTTCAGACACGCAGGGTTCAATAAAGTTTAATTTTACTTCGGTCAAATTCTACGACATTGACAATTTTCAGCGACGGCAGGTTCAACAAATGATTTTACTTCGATTCACCTCTTCGTGACTAAAAAATTTCATCTTGCCGTCTTAGTACTTTACGTGATATGATAACTTTTACCATTGCTGAAAAAATTTATCCTATTTCTATTTTTATTTTTTTCAATTCTACTTTTTTTGTTTACGGTTTCTTGTTTTATAGTGCGTGGGGTCCGGGCTGGTTGGCGAGTACAAAATGACCGTCGCCGTAGGATAATGGCCCAGCTGCTTGAGTACGTGTGTGATCGAGAAGATCAACGCGATCGTATGCAGGCGTTGCGTCGTTACCAACGCAAAAGTCGATATTGGCGAGGTGCTGCCAGGGGCTATAACGTAGACCACCGACGAGGCCGCGGACGCGGTGGAGGAAACGATGGCGAAGACGGCCAACAAGGCCGAGGACGCGGACGCGGTCGCGGCTAGGAGTAAAGTACGTAAAAACCGAATCGCGTTTTCATTTACATTTATTAAGTGCCATGACCTCTCTACGAATTATATTGAATTTTTTTGTTGCAGGTCCGGAACATAAACATTTTTAATGAAAATGTTTAAGGAAAATGTCATAAGGAATAAGGAAAATGATATGTACAAGGAGAATATTAAGGAAAGATAAACATTTTTAAAGAAAACTACTTTTAAATATAACATTTCTTGAAAAATAATTTGTATTTTGTACCTCCCCTGATATGGCGTCATATTGTTATAACGATCCGTTTGTCATTAAATGGATTATTGGCTATTTTGGAATGATCGACAGACGAATTCGTGTCCGCAGTTTTATGCTTTTTTGAGCAGTTTTATCGACGCTACGAAAAAAAAAAGAAAAAAACACCCTCTAACATTATTACTCGCGACTTTATCACTAATAAAAGAAAACTAAATGAAATCGAAACATTTCATGAAAAACAAAAAAATAGTTGAGCATCACCATAAACCTCATTCAGTCGATTTTCTCATTTTCAGTCGATGAACTTTATCGTGATGATTCGTATGTTATTTTCCGAATGGTCCGGAAGAAGCTCGGTATGGAGCAAAAGAAAAAAAAAAGAAGAGGACATACCATGTAATTCTTTTTTATTCTGTTTTTAAGGGAATTTGTTTATTTGTTTATTGGTTTATTTGTTTATTTGTTTATTTGTTTATTGGTTTATTTGTTTATTTGTTTATTTGTTTATTTGTTTATTTGTTTATTTGTTTATTTGTTTATTTGTTTATTTGTTTATTTGTTTATTTGTTTATTTGTTTATTTGTTTATTTGTTTATTTGTTTATTTGTTTATTTGTTTATTTGTTTATTTGTTTATTTGTTTATTTGTTTATTTGTTTATTTGTTTATTTGTTTATTTGTTTATTTGTTTATTTGTTTATTTGTTTATTTGTTTATTTGTTTATTTGTTTATTTGTTTATTTGTTTATTTGTTTATTTGTTTATTTGTTTATTTGTTTATTTGTTTATTTGTTTATTTGTTTATTTGTTTATTTGTTTATTTGTTTATTTGTTTATTTGTTTATTTGTTTATTTGTTTATTTGTTTATTTGTTTATTTTGAAAGTATTTTGTTTAATTGTTTATTAATTAAAAAAAAAAATGATTTTCATCGGTCGTGTCGATAAAGAACTCCATCAAGTCTTTCGCATCGGTCGTGTCTCTGACAAGAAGAACTCTGTCGACAACCTTTGTCGAGACACGACCGATGCGAAAGACTAGACGGAGTCCTGCTTGTCGAGCCACGACCAGTGCGCTAGAGTCGACGGAGACCTTCTTGTCGGAGAGTCGACCGATGCGAAAGACTAGACGGAGTCTCTCTTGTCGAGCCACGACCAATGCGCAAGAGTCAATTGAGTCCTTGTTGGAGAGACGACCGATGCGCAAGAGTCAACGGAGCCCTTGTCGAGGCACGACCAGTGCGCAAGAGTCAGCGGAGTCCTTCTTGTCAGAGAGACGACCGCTGCGAAAGACTTGACGAAGTCCTTCTTGTCGAGACGACCGATGCGAAAGACTCGACAGGGTCTTTCTCCTCGACACACGACTGATGCGCAAGAGTTGACGGAGTCCTTCTTGTCGAAGACACGACCGATGCAAAAGACTCGATGGAGTTCTTTATTAACACGACCAATAGAATTATTTTTTTTAATTTTATAAAAACAACAAAAAAATTGGTTCAATAAAACTATTATTTTTTAAATTTTATTGAAAGAACTTTAGCGTTGCTTTTATTTTCTTCGTAACAACGCTACGAGTTTTTATAGAGATGATACTTTTTACGAAATAAATATATGAAGAAAGGGCGCTCGGCTACGCAACTGCGTTCGCTCTTCGCTCGATGCCTCCGAAAAAGTGCGCAGTTCTCGTCCCCCACGCTGCTTCTCCGCATCGACCCGTTCCCTTCCACGAGGAGTAATCGATATCTGCGACGATACCGACCGTGGCTCGAGTAGCTCCTCGTCGCAGCGCGTTATTTTCACCGCAGAACAAAAATTTTGTTCTACCGTCGACATAACCCATGTGTTCTTCACACCTACGTCTTTCAAAAAGCATGAATAAGTAATCTGCTGTCACACGCACGTGTCACTCGGAGATTACAACCATGTATGCGTCAGCCAATCAGCCGCTATGAAAATTTTTCTCGCTGAGTGAACGGCTAACGTATGTGTGAACAACTTCATGGAGGTTACAAGGAGCAACTCCACGGCGGTAACACATAACATAACACTGAAAAATTTTACGAAAAATCTTGAAAATGAAAAAAATGCTTATCATCATATCTCGACATCGGCTGCACGGATTCAATTGGCTTTAGGCTCATTTAAAAGCTAATATCGATAATATATCATACAAGTTCCGTTAAAATTTCGATTCAACGCATAGTTTTTAATTTCCATGAGTTTTAATTTTTAAATGCGGCCCACTTCCGGCATTTTGGCGTGGTCTTACACGGTAGCGTCTCGACTTTAAGTACTTGGCGTCGAGACGCTACCGCGTCTCTTGATGGGCCAAGTGTCATACAAGGAACCCTTCAATATGGCAAGAACTATTGTTTTTTTAATGCAAAAAAAATTGCTGTAAATAATTGGCGTTCAGCATGTAGCGGTTTATTGTAATGCTTGCAAACCCTGGAACACCAATTATTTACAGCAATTTTTTTTGCATCAAAAAGACAATAGTTTTTGCCATATTAAAGTGTTTCTTGTATGACAATTGGCTCATATAATTTAACTTCTTTTTTCGAATAATTTTCGCAAACAGAATTTTCACGTACTTGGCGTACCTTTTTTTTTTTGCAAAAAATCTTTTGGGGAATTCTTACCTTACCGTATTTATTTCCCTTACTATCTATATCGGATCTATATCTATATCTATATCGTGAAAAAAAAAAAATTTCACGGAAAACGGTCAATTTTTTGCGACTTCGCGTGCAACAACGCATTTGTCGTGCAAAATATTAATTTTTTTTTTATGATACCCTTCCCTAGGTATCGACGAACATTATTGCCAAGTTTAAGCCTTCGGACTCGATTCCTTATAAGTAAAAAAAAAAAAATTCAACGAAAACGGTAGATTTTTTGCTTCTTTGCGTGCAACAACGCATTTGTCGTGCAAAATGTTAATTTTTTTTTTTTACGATACCCTTTCCTAGGTATCGATGAACATTATTGCCAAGTTTAAGCCTTCGGACTCGATTCCTTATACGTAAAAAAAAAAAAATTGCTAGGCAATCTGCCGATTTCTTGCGACTTTGCGTGCAACAACGCATTTGTCGTGCAAAATGTTAATTTTTTTTTGCAAAGTAGCCAAAAATTGATCGTTTTCGTTGAAATTTTTTTTTTTAAATACGTAAAAAAAAAATTAACATTTTGCACGACAAATGCGTTGCTGCACGAAAAGTAGTAAAAAATCGACTTTTTTCCTTGAAATTTTTTTTTTACGTATAAGGAATCGAGTCCGAAGGCTTAAACTTGGCAATAATGTTCATCGATACCTAGGGAAGGGTATCGTAAGAAAAAATTAACATTTTGCACGACAAATGCGTTGTTGCACGCAAAAAAGCAAAAAATCGACCGTTTTCGTTGAATTTTTTTTTTTTTTTACATATAAGGCATCGAGTCCGAAGGCTGAAACTTGGTAATAATGTTCGTAGGAACCTAGGGAAGGGTATCGTAAAAAAAAAATTAACATTTTGCACGACAAATGCGTTGTTGCACGAAAATTCGTCAAAGTCGAGTGTTCGTCGAAAATGCGATTTTCAAAAATATATTGTTTCTAGCGCGGAGCTTTAATCCTCTCTGATCGTGTTCCCCGATGGATATGGAATAGTTATGTAAAAGTAGAACCCAGTTATGGGATCCATTGGGCACGATTAATTAAAGTAAGGCGAATATAGCTAATCGGCGATAAACATAACCTCTTAGCGCTTCTGACAGATGCCGGGCGCTAAAGCTCGGAAAACCGTTGCAACCTTGCAACGTTTCAAACTTCACCGCTATTACATTAAAACCACTGACCATTGGATGTCTAAAAAGAAAGTTGATGGTGTAGAAAATTGCGAATTGTGTCGGGCAATGATAAAAGTTTCTAGCAAATTGTAAGAAATACCTCGCACGGTGGCGCGTCGAGTCGACCACGCGCGTGCGGAAACATGTTAAAAATGACGAGCCTAAACGTCTCCCTTTTTTTCCGTGATTATTTTAATTAAATGAAGCATATACGAGAGCTGTTATAGAAAAAACTGGCACGCCAAGTTTTTGTACACAGTCGGACTTTTACGATATGATTTATCGATATGATTTCTTTTTTTTCTTCTTTTACGATATGATTTATCTTTTTGAAAAATTTATTTTTGGAAACAATTTTCTTTTTTTAAATTTTTTGGGAATAATTATTACGTCGACACTGACAGTTTTGTCGCGTCTTTATTAAATTTTCGATAAGAAATAAAATTCCCCAAAAAATGTAAAAAAAAAAAGGTACGCCAAGTACGTGAAAATTCTGTTTGCGAAAATTATTCGAATAAAGAAGTACAATTATATGGGCCAAGTGTCATACAAGGAACCCTTCAATATGGCAAGAACTATTGTTTTTTTAATGCAAAAAAAAATTGCTGTAAATAATTGGCGTTCAGCATGTAGCGGTTTATTGTAATGCTTGCAAACCCTGAAACACCAATTATTTACAGCAATTTTTTTTGCATCAAAAAGACAATAGTTTTTGCCATATTAAAGTGTTTCTTGTATGACAATTGGGTCATATAATTTATTTTGTTTTTGATATTGGCGAATATCTAAATAAAACGTGACAATTCAAACAACTCTCGAATATTCGGGTCATTTACGTTATTCATATTATTCATGAATATTAATATTCAGACCAATTCAATTCAAACACGATTGGCACAACCCTAGTTTTTGACACATGCACGCACATTCTGGCTTTGTTATCATAAAAAACTCGAAAATTTTTGTTTTTTCACGATAACAAAGCTTTCTTTACGACGAAGTTAAATTATAAATATTCATTCACGAGAATGTTTTAAAACGTAAAGACAAACGAAAAAAACAGCTTTATCCCCATTTTACTATTTATATTTTCATCATATAACCGGAAAAGTACTGAACTGGAATTAATATTACCCGGTTACCGAAGCACAAATAAACCCAAAAAAAAATCAATGTCTTTCCGCTGTAATTACGTCGAACCTCTCTGGGATCCGCGCTTTTTTTGCACCTTCGACTCAATCCTTCTTACCTGCCATGTTATTGCCTTTTAACTTTATCTTTTTGCTCTTATAACATGTGTTCGTTATTCCGATAATAATAAAAATTATGTATAATTATAACAATTAGTTATTATTATTTCAACCAACCTTATTGCTAGCACAGTTCTGTCAGAATTGCTATAGGATAAAATATGTCGGCTCGGCGAGTGCGGGACCTTGCAAACGCAAATAAGAGAGGATTGTTACTTTGAAAACACTTCTTATGACCATTCTCGATTGAAGCAGTTACGAGTACAAACATGAACGTTGAAGTATGTTGTACTTTGTACTTTATAGTCCGAAAAAGTATTTGAGTATTTAAAAGTAATATTCCAAGTACTAGAAAAGTGTCTAGTCCGTAAAATACTACCCAGCTCTGGTGACTAATTAAATTATAAATAATTATTTCACCAACTCTCCGCTATTTAAATTACGCTCTTCTCTTCCATAAGCACCCCGTCTTACGTTATATTTTTCGTTTTATCACCTCCCCGTCGCCTACCGTCCTCCTTCGCTTCGCGCATTCGTTCCTGATTTCTTTGTCTCCGCCGGCTACTAGCCTCTCGATCGAGGTGTGGTGGTGGACGCGCAGAGGGGTGCGCGCTGAAAGATTGTTCGTGCGGAAGAGGCTAACGCCCAACCACCCGCCAGCGAGCCAGCCAGCCAACAGTTCCGCGCACTATAGACGGTAGGAACATCCACCAACACGCAAAATCCTTCTTCGATCTCCGGAGCAGCGCAGCAGCAGCACCACCACCGCCACCATCACCAGCAACAGCAGCGGCGGCAGCGGCAGCGACAGTAGTAGCACACGGGTCCAGCGACTCCTCCAGTCTCGGGACTCTGCCGAGCCCGAGTGGCAACACGCGATTCTCGAACGCTCTATATCCTTATCCTCGGGTTATTCACCAGTCGTGTCCTCATCACCGTGTCTTTCATTTCGACGTGTGATGAACGCTACTGACTCTTTTCAAGATCCATTATTTACTATCATTCCATTATTGTTTACATGTTAATTCATCGACAATAATTGTATGATAACAATTGCTATTTCTTGTACTTTATTAATATTATACCCCTTGCCAAATGTGCTGTAAACTATACAATGCTCAATCGTAGATCGACCTTAATGTACATCAAGTTGGTAATTGTCTCCAATTAATAAGACACGCGGTGCGAAAGTTCGATGATGCTGTTGGACGATACGCGAAACTGTGTTGTTAGAACCGCTACTACGACTACCGTCGGCACTGATGTTGGTACTGCGATAGTTTGTAAATTTCGCGAAAGCAATAGTCGTGCTTTTTCGATGAGTGGACCAGACACGACGCTCGGGATCGTAATGCTGATTGTCCTTTCATCGTTGTCAGCCACTCGTTACTGTTGTGCCAGCTCTAGTTTTTCTGCTACGGTATAACGACGTTAAAGACAGTGACTGCTCCACTACCACATCCGGTCAACTGGCTTTCCAAGTGGCGGGCAACCAACGTCGAGAATGAACGGTCATGTGAGTGATTGCGACTTCATTATTCTTTATTTATTCGATAAATGTTTAGTCTACGTCTCTCGTGTTAACCGTATTGAGCATCGGGGTGACTGAGCCGTCGGAGATAACCATTAATCACACTGTACTGGAAAGAGGCTATATATATAGGTATACGGTTTGCCATGCTTTAACACTTTTGTGGTATGATTTATTCGAGACCTGGCTCGTATGTGCATTACCCATTTTTCTGCATTGCTTGAGTATTTTTATTTATTTTTTCCTTTTTCATTCTTAAAAATGGATTGCCCACTTGAGAGTTTATCGGCTCGCTTTACACGCATTTATCGAAAAGGTCACGTTTTTAAAACCTATGCATGTTCGTTTTTCCATCGTTCCCTCATATCGTTTATAACGTCGTCTATAAACCTTCTGAAAGAAAGTTATGAGAAAGTTACTTAAATAATTTCGGCTGGGAGCTTTGTAAACAACGTTAAAGACAAAATGAGGGAGCGATGTGCAAATCTAATTTGCATAATTTATTCATGGCCTGGCTTGATTCTACATGTGATGAAAAATGCTTGCATCCGAGATAAAATATTAATTATACCCGAAAATTAAAAAAGCACCTAGTTTTGTAGAATTTCATCGTTTCGGTTAGTTTTTGTAAAGTTTCATAGCGACCGTCGGATGGAAATAGGTCATTCATGTAGATATTTTCTTATTGGAATCCCAAAAAATCTAAGATTCATTATGTCTGGGTGAATAGTTCATTGAATGAACCCGTAGAGAAAATGGGACACTTGTCAGCCTTAAAAAAATAGAAAATTTCTATAAAAATTAATAAAACTTGTGTAATTGAATTAAGAAATTATAAGGTATTGGATAAGATTTTTTTGAGGCATTATATTAAAGGATTGTTTCAAAGATTCACAAAAACCTACGCAGTGCCTGATATCTCAAAGAATGAACACGGCCAAATCAATAAACAGTCCCTGGCCGATTGAATGAACACTGGTAATAGTGTACTCATAATGTGGTTTCTAATGATTATTTTGTGAAGTATATTCATTAAAATATAATTAGCATTAGAATCTAGAGGCAAGTATAATAAGGCACAAGATGGAATCGAAGAAATTGTATTGATGAAATATTGATTTCTATTCAACACTGTTTTTAATGCAAATTCTTTCAAATTGCACCACAGTACTATTTTATCATTCCGGACTAATTCTCTACGCTACAAGATTTTTCGTGTTCCAGGTAAGAGAATTGTTATCTTAATTTTGCAAAATATACATATCCATCATGTATATTTTTACTTGTGTACCAATGTTGTACTTAACTCAATAATTTAGTAACATGTACGATCCATCGGTTATGGATATGTTTTCACTCCGGACGTATAGAATGTTGCAAAATGAGTAAGATCTTCGCCTTGAATTTGGCTGATCGCCGCAATCTAATAGACACGACGAACAAAAATGGATGAACGTGTCCTTTGATGAATAGCTTACATGAACATTATTTTACTCTCGATCATATTTCGTGAATAATTCTATACTTCTTCATTATATTTGAGTCTTCAATTTAATTCATTACAAAGCGTCATTGCGATCCATTTGTGTTTACAACTTTTTTTGGGTGCCTCGTTCCTTTTACACTATGGCTTCATCCAATAGAAAAATTACAAAATGTTATGGCTTAATATGAACATCCATATATTTAAGAAGTTCTCGACAAACTTCAATAACAAACATTTCGTTACTCATATTCGATTGAGTGTCCTACCATCAGCGATTGAATCCGAAGATAATTGGTTTCAAACCACTAGTGCTTTCAATTAGTAACTAACTATGATTGGCCGAATAATGGTGGCCCCAAGAAGTTTTTTTTTTCGTCGTCATGAAGTACGAAATGGCGCGATCTTTTACACCCGGATGCTTATATTGATACACTTTTAGTATCAAATAATTCAGGAGGTTCTATTAACATATGACTGAGATTCAGCGTTAATCAAAATATTGTTTATTTATTAGTGGGTGTTTAGTGATTGGACGAATCACCGTGTCTGACATGTTCGAAAAAAATTGAAAATTTCATGGAGAAAAAACTGTTTCATCAAGAGACACGGTAGTGTCTCGACGCCAAGTACAAAAATTCTTTTTTGTGTTTTCTCAAATCCAAGACCGATCATTCAATAGTAATAATTTATAAATGTCCAAATACTGAGGCCGAAATGTATAATCCTTACAAAATCTTAAAGACTTTGACATTTTTTACAATAATTGGAACGAACATTGAAGATGGACCCCACTGCATGCCCAATAAATTTCAGCTTCATAACAATAAATCTTCAGTTATACAGTACTACAATTTTTCAACCTGTTACACTCATTAATAGACACACATCTACATATTCAGATTTTTTAAAAAATTTGTTTCTCGATGTTTTCAACATTCTGAACGCTTTTTACTGAATCTCGGAAAAAAATATTTTCATGGTAAATAAAATTCCTCTATAAACATGGAACGCAAAATTATTGTTAATAACCCATATCCATTTGATATTAAAAGTAATGAACTTGAAACTGCCAGCAGACACAACGTTGTAACAGCAAGTGATATTTAGATCACATAAAAAAAATGTCATGTAGCAAGTGAGTGAGTGAGTCATTAGTGACACAATAATCGTCACTCAGAGATGTCGAAAGTTGGGGCGAGATTTATGCAATTATTCTATAAAATAATTTAACATTTACGTTAGTTACGTTAAATAATGTTATGATCTGACATAGTTACATTCTTGTTATTTGAAATGAACAACATTGTGTTTGTCAAAAACAATATAAAATGTATAAGTAGTATTTTTTGAAGATTTCTTTGTTCTTAAATGACTTTACTGATAAAATTGGACGGGAATATTAGTTTTCTGAACGTCGCCATGCGGGCCTTGAACCGCCGAGCTGAACAAAAATCTGAACGAGTCAAAATCAAAATTAATATAATCAATGACTCATTTGAGTTTTTCTTAGGAAGACACGCAACTGGAATTACTGAGGCCAGCATTTTTCTATACTTCTTAGGAGGTAACCGTCACGATTGGGCCGCCCGAAATTATTTTTTTTTTATAAATAAAAGTTGTGTCGTGACATACTAAAAAGAAATAGAACAGGAAAGCCTCGAACTTATTACAGACCAAACATACATTTCCAAATAAATTCTTCATATTTAACGGGAGTTTGAGATACAATCAGAGATAATGAAATCTTGAATACAATTTTTTATCTCATTTTGATTCTATTGTTATAAAAACAAGACATTACATTGACGAATATGTCACAGTATTAAGTTTCTTATAACTTGTATGCTAGATAGCTGTTACATATCTATACATATCTATTTGCTTCGTATGCACGGAATGACACGGACGATTTGGGACCGGGAAATTAGGAAGCCCGCGAGTAATAATAAGCAACGTTTATTATCGTTACGAAAATGGTTTTATTATTTGTCACACTGATGTTTCTTTTCCTCGGATTATGCCGAACAAAAATATAATTGTTTACAATTTGAAAACTGGCTCGTAATCGACAACTTTTTCACGCGCCTGTTTACTTATTTTGAAATTGATCGTTTCCATTACTTTGCATTTCACTTCGCGTAACATTTAGAGGCGAATACAAGATTTGTGAGATATTTTAAGATTCGGAGCAGACAGAACGGCAAAAGCGATTGATGACCGGACAATATATAGATCTATAGATGATTAATCAAGTACACAAATTTTATTGCATAGGATTTCAGGACAACTGATATTATTGCAGCATATTTCTAATAAAAAAAATACAGTTATCCTTCTTTTATTGTACTCAGGTACTGCTTCATTTTCAAATCGTTTTCTAATATATGTAGCTTTTTTCAATTGCATTGAAACAAGAATATTTTGCATACGGCAGCATACATAGGCGCATAGATGAAATATTAAAAGACGCCGACGCGTCTCGACGCCAATGCTTGAATGTTGTTTTGTTTTTTGTCCCCAAGCACTATTACTTTTAACAGTTCAATTATAAATTGTAGTCAACTAATTGTAGAATCATTTTCTATTAATATCGGCATGATCGCCTGAATAAAAAAAAAGCATGAAAAAGGACTTCCATATTATTGTCACAACCAAAAAGACCGATGTTTTCGTGCATTATTTAAAAAGACAATTCCATGTTACGTGGTTAAAATATGATTCATACATCACGAACCACATAGTTATATTTAGGTCTGTTTTCAATCGAGAAAAACTGTGCAAATTAGATTTCCGCATCGCTTTCTAATTTTTTTGTAAATGTCGTTATGAAGCTCTTCCATTAAAAAGTTAGCCCTCATTCCTCTTTCGACTCTCTGAGACGCTTAAAATGAATTGAGAAAACGATAAGCACATTAATTTGCATAATTTTTTTACTGCCGCACTTCACTCAAATTAAAGAAATACCTAGTTACGGGAAATTTAAAAGCCCAAATTTATTATCGTTCAATTCAAGAGCAATTATCGGATTGGAATAGTTGATTTTTTGAAAAATTGTTTATTGAGAACTCGAAAATTGGTATAATTATTATCCCATCACACCTCTAAGAAACTTACAATTTCATGAAATTTCAAGGGCTCCATCTTTTTTTGGCAAATTTGATACGGAGCACCAAATACTAATGGCCCATGTATGGATACTTTTGCGCGATACATCAGACATTTCATGTCAACGTTGTTTGATATTGAATTCGGCCGAAATCGGTGAAGGGTTTCGAAGTATAAACATTGACATTTTTTTAATTTGTCAGGAAGTTGTTTCGGCATGGTGCCGTTCTCTTAAGTCGTAAGCAATTACGCAAAAACTTTGAAAACGTGCTCACGGAACAATATGGTTGTTATAAATTTGGTCTAAATAGATAGTCATTCAAAAGTTACGAATATTTTTGTTTTTGACATCTTTTCCAAAAACGTTTTTGCTCACTGTCGCTTGCGCTTCATTTCATTTAATAAGCGGGGCCAAAATAATTCGGATAATTTTACAAATGGGAAACAAAAACCCTGGAATTCATTCGCCATCTTTGAGATATCGGACTAGAGATTTTAGAGATTCTATATAATATGAATTAATTACTATCTGTCATTAAAATAATATCCGTCAATTTGTTTTTTGTGCCATATTTAAAATCAAATTAAACTGTGAACAAATTGTGCCATTTATATTTGCACATGGTGTCCTCATTTTTCTTTTAACATCGTTTACTATCCTTTCGGATCGTATCCATTATCAGGAAGCCAAAATTAGTCGAATAACTTTCACATCGAGAAGGTTTGTAACCGATGTTAAAAAGAAAATACGGAAGCAATGGGCCGATATAATTAGGATAATTTTTTTTTTGTAAGAAAGATGTGAAGTTTTATTTACGATTTTACTCTATAGGGAAACGGTATCTTTTGAATTCCCCAAAGGCCCCAGCTCGAAATTCGTTCTACGAATTCGTATATCCGCTTGAAAAATACGATAAGAAGAATGCTCGGCAATATTTGGATAGTAGACGTCGAATCATTTTCCATCGGGACTTTTTTCTGGGTTCTCGCATCGATATTCCTATGTTTTATCGTTTACCGCCAATATTAATTCATTCATTGTATTTAAAACAACATTTTTTTTCATTCGGCAGGTGATTTCGGCAGAAGAAATATCAAAACGGAAGATGGATCGAGGTTGGACACATGTGATATTGTTGGGCCTATGCAGTCTCGTAAGTTACTCGGATTGTACAAAGAATTCGTACGATACAGACTTGTGCGGTGGACATTTGACCGAACCTCATGGTATAATCCATACACCGAATTTTCCGGAGCCGTTCAACGTGCCGATAAAGTGTCGTTGGGTGATTGACGCGTCAGAGATGAGTCTCGCAAACGGCTCGATCATCGTTTATCTTACGCAGCTGTACGTCTACAAGGGCCTCACGTTTACCGAGTACGCGTATTACGAATCCGAGACAACGAACTTCGGTCGTACACTAATAAAAGAAGTTACCGAGAGCAACGTCTTCGAGTACCGATGGTTTAAGTCCTTCAGACCATTCCTCGTTATAGAATTCGATCTCGACAGGCTCGAAGGCAATCACGTACGGGTTCTTCACGATCTACTTAGCGTTTATGGATTTAACGTCACGTACGAGATCACCGAGACGGAAGCGAATCCGAATTCTTGCACCGTTCGTGACTGCTCGTATACAGGAAACTGCCTTCTCGCTGCCGATTACACGTAAGAACGTTATTGATCATTTTACAAATTAATATTGAACCTCTGACGATATGCAAACGACGAATTGGCGGAGGAGCTCTTACCGTGACAACTTAGTCGCAAAGCTTCATATTCGTCGGGGGTGCTCTTCGGTTCGTTCTGTTGATGAACGAGCAATTAAAATGGCAGCATTTTTTATGCGATATTTGGAAAAAAATGATACTATATTGAGGGTGGGCTATATTACAGAATCGTTACTTTGGCTCGTGAAAAAAATAATAAGACCCGTGTTTAAAACTGGATAATCTATTTTATGCTGATGCTTTACAAGATTCTGTTACCGTGTTTTTTTTTATTTGCTTCCCCATAAACACAATCATACCGCGAAAATGCACGTGTTTGCTAGTATTGTTACTTCTATTATTTGATCTTATCCACTTTCACCAATATACGATTTCGTGTAAGCTGCATGTTTTTCCAGTGGAATTTAAAAAGGATGGAATATAAAAAACTCTCAACTGCTAAAAACAGATTCGCGAATTTAAAAAAGTACGAAATAAAGCATAATAAATTATGGGGAATAACTCCCGATGTTTATTTACCGGTTAACAACTTTTCTTATTTACACAATTTTTGTGTAATTTTTGAAATTATTTTACATTCATTTTTTTACTCCAGTTGCGAGGTGTCTTTAACATCATAAATGTCATATGTTACTACGTATAATAAAAATGAGGTGGCTCGAATGTCGGAGGACGTCTCCCAACTGGGGTAAAAAAAATAAATGTAAAATAATCTCATAAATTACAAAAAAATTGTGTAAGTACGAAAAATTGTTAACTGGTAAATGAACATCGGGAGTTATTCCCCATAATTTATTATGCTTCATTTCATACTTCTTTAAATTCGTGAATCTGTTTTTAGCAGTTGAGAGTTTTTTTTATTCCAACCTTTCTAAAGTCCACTGGAAAAACATGCAGCTGACACGAAATCGTATATTGGTGAAAGTGGATAAGATCAAATAGCAGAAGTAATAATAATAGCAAACACATGCATTTTCGCGACTAAGACATCGGTCAACTAACACACCGCACACCGGACATCGGACATCGGACATCGGACATCGGACATCGGACATCGGTTGACTAACTATCGGTCAAACGCTCTTTTCGAAGAGATAGCAGAACGTATTCGACAGAACCATCTGAAGCGAGTCACAGGTTATGCTGTGAAGTCGTCGATGGTCGCAGCAACGGTCACATTCGATATGATGGGACTGCGTGTTTCGTAAAGTTACTGTATTTATTTGAATTTAGACTTAATCTTTGTTTTTTCGTCGACATGCATTCATCATCGATCATAGTTTCGGTCTGCCAATTTTGATTGAATACTGTTTTGTCTATCTCGAGATTACTCGTGACAACGAAAATCGAATCCATCAGCTGATCGCAGTGAAACGCATAACTCCTGTCTTTTTGCCCTGCGAGCAGTCGGGAGTTGAAAAAATCCGATTTAAAAACTTTTAAAAGAATTCCTATCACGATTTGTACCGCTCATTGCTTATCGAGATTACCGAGACCGTGTCTCTGTACACGATATAGCGAATCGTGACTTTTTCCAATATTTCGTTTTATTCTTGAAGACGCAATAAATCGTTGTTTTTTAAATGTTTATGCAGCTCCTTTCGATGCAACTGCTTCGAGGACTTCAGCGGTGACAAGTGCTCGAACGGACCATTGTGCATCAACGATCAACGAAATTCCGTTTGTCGAAACGGCGGAACTTGCAAGTATGAATTTTCGCAAGCGCTTAATCGCGTTAGCGCAACGCAGAGGCGGAAGGCCGATCAAAGTTTCATTACATTCGTTCCGGACTTTCGTAGTTCCGGAGTTTCCAATACGTTGAATATTTTATCGCAGGCTATTAATTATTAACGAGTTTAAATATTACAGACATGTGGGAGCGGAAGCGGTACGATGCCAATGTTCCAACGGCTACACGGGACACAGCTGCGAAATTGAACTGCCAGATGCTCTAAATTCTGGTATTCAATGTTTCATTTTTTTATAAAAATTACAAATTATACCATAACGAGATTTATAAACTTTCCACGACGATTACGCGCTACAATGTTAATTCCAGTTATTATCGAAATAATCTTTAATACATTTTGGATTGTGCAATATAATAGACCGTAATATCTACATTGTTTTTCGACTCATCGTCAAATTTCTATGAGAAAAAAAAGTCGGAGAAATCAAACGTGTGGAAGATCCCAGGGAGATTAATTTTTCATACCAATAACGCTGAAAAGTTATTTACAATATTGGTTAAAAAACAATTGATCACCGAATCACCCGGTAACACGACTTTTGGTTCCGAAAAAACGATCCGTTCATTTTTCTGAATACATACAAATGTTCTAAACATATTTTGTCATTTACCAAAGCTGTTTTAATGAAGTCAAGAATTTGGGATACAAATTGAAATAAAATTCTTCCGGCCAAACGTTCTAACATGTCAGTAAATATCGTTCAAAGATTTTTCGAAAAATGGCATTTGTTAATATTTCAAAGATGATAATATTAATATAATAATGTAATATATTATATTAATATTTATTTTTGAGGATTGCCTTACCTCATATGTATTCGAGATACTTGACAAATGATCTTTTTCTGAAAAGACCTTAGCATACCGGACAATTTAATGAACAATAAAAAAAAATATATTGACAACGTTTAAAGAACGTTATTATGTAAAATTAATGTTCTTAGTACCTTATGCATAGTTGATGATTTTTAGAATTTTATACCATACTTTTCGTCGAATTTTCCGTTTGGCTGACAATTTATTGATACGCCTTCCTTAAACACTATAAAAAAATACAGAATCTGGATTCTAGTATTCAAATTCTTCTATGCTCGTGCAGAAGAAAGCTACATTTGGAAAATTCTCCTTAGAACTAGGCAAAAGCTATATAGAGAGTGGGCGAATAGCGGTACAGCCGAACTGATTGCAATAAATAAATAAATCTTATCGTATATTATAAATCTTGCAATCCTGAACATCAATTTTTAGACTAATTCTGGCTTTCAAGCTCACCTAGAAAAGTTTTTAGAGCAACTGATAGGTTTTGCTTGTTTTTCATGTGAGAAACTTTTTTTTGTCACCGTATCTTGGCATCAAGAGACGCGGTAGCGTCTCGACGCCAAGTACTGAAAAAAAAATCTTCGTGGCGTGACACTACAGAGTGTAACTTACGGCAATATTCCGGGAGTGTATAGTGCGTGCAACTTTCGATTGATATATCTTAGGAATAAAAGATCTGATCATATTTTAATAGACGCTTTTGTAATACAAGTTAGGGTCAATCTTTCGAAAGCACTTAGTTACCACTAAGTCGATTTTTTCAGCCGATTTTTAAATATTAGGGTTGAAAATCTCACGGGGTCCAAACGAGTATAAAAATACGCGGCCCTATAACATAACATCTACATCAGGTCGTCGAAAAATGGCACTCGTCGCCACAGCGGCTCAGTTGTTTGTTGCTACAGATAGTATATGCAAATCGTCGGAATTTTAGTCAGTGAAACTAAAGTGCGAAGTTAGAGTGAAAGTAATTAATTATTACAAATTGTAATAAACAACGTTCAAAACCTTGTACCTATTAACTTTTTTGAAAAATGTCATAAAATACTGTTGATAAAAAAAAACGCTTGAAAAACAGTATCAAATTTTCTAAATGAAATAGAATCACCCAAACATTTTTTTTAAGGATTTGAAAATTCAGTTTACAACAATTATAAGAAAATAGCTAATGTCGATACAAGTGCGAGAAAAAAGTTCGCTCTCGACGAGTGTGAAGTGCGGCGCTATTTTTTATGCAAAAAAATTGCGGTAAACAATTGCTGTTCCACTGCTAGTGGTTTACCATGATGCTTGCAAACACTGGAACGCCAATTATGTACAGTAATTTTTTGCATCAAAAATAGTTTTTGCTACATAGAGGTGTTTCTCATGTTACATTTGCTCCATATCATTCAATTTATTTTCAAATAACCTTTTTGAACCCAATTTTCAAGTACTTGGCGTAACTGTTTGAATTTTATTTTTGGGAAATGTACGAAACGAAAACAAAACAGGTGTTAATGGGTGATATCTATCACTGAGTAATCAAATAATGAAAACGGATTCATGAATGGAGCTGTTACCCATCATGTATCATGTTTCCGATTAGTTGTCAATTTTCGGAGTCGTTATTAGATGATTTGGGTAGGTAATTCGCTGTTATTGTTGAATATTCAAAAAAATTTATGCTTGGCAATACCCTAGGCAGTCAAATCAACTATTGTTTCAATTGTCAATAATATCAAGTTGCCAATCGTTCTGTGGCTCCAAATGCTAACCTTTCGGTAACACTTGATAGTCAATATTACAATGATTGTACCACTTGAAGATTCGGACGAAATAGTTTCTTTAGAATTGAGATAACAAAGTTTTCCCTTAGGTGGCCGGTGTTTACCCACTGTCCCATAAGTACCTGCTCGGTGTATACAAGTACAGCAACTGAAAAAGTGACACAATTATTTATAATGGTAGAACTGAAACTCTCTACAAATATCATGCATACCGAGCAGTCCAGGTACTTAAGAACTTCTGCACAACAATAGGTACTTATAGGTTTTGCCGTACTCTGATCCTTTTCCATAGTATATTTGATGAATACAAAAAAAAAACGAAGTTCAAAGGTTTATTGGAGATAATGACGCGTGATTATTTATTTATATCGATAAATAATAATCAGATTGACAAAATACGATCGTGGAACATCTATGAACGGAAGCGCCATACAATGAAACAGGGTAAAAGGAGTATTTATTAGAGTACAATTGATCATCTAAACAAATAAGAGAGGCGCGTGTGCACTTCCATAGCCGGCACACTTCCATATTCATTAAAGCAAACACAATTACGAAGGAAGGCTAATCGTGTTAATTATCATCCCGTAGATTGCGGAGGAGACGCCTGTATTCTCCAGTGTCCCTACGTGACGAGGGATAATCGTCCGTGCGAGTGCAAAAATCCAACTCGTATTTATAACCGTAAGTTTGAAAGATGAATAAGAAAAATTCCATAGTGTACTACATCCGTACTACATCCGTCGTCAAATTTCAATATTTGGCTGTGGCAAAACGATTCTTCGTATTTACAATCCGGCGCGTCTTGTCGTCCGTTCCTCGGACATCTTTGAAGTGAACGGATGCATTTATGTAGTCAATCTCGAAGATTTCATTGCTCGTGTTTTCATCATCATTATTGTCATTATTTGTTTAATGTCGTGTTCACAGACCGTGCGAGATACGAGTGCCGGATAAAATTGTCGAACGTAACGTCTATCCGGACAGGAACGAGTGCTACGACCGGAAGCGTCGAATCTCTGCTCAGCAGACAGGTAAGCCATGAATTTACTATACCAATAAATATAAATTGCCTAATATTTTCATTGACAAAACGATAATAACGAAATCGAATTTTTAATCTGAAAATAAATTTATCATTACCGAGGATGTTGATGTACCGACGCGTACTATCATCACGGAAAGCGTGAACGTCTATAAAACTATCCTTTCATAGTATACATATATGAGCGTATACGTATATCTACAAAAAAAAACTTTTTTTTCAAAACAGTAAAAACTGTACGCCAAGTACAAAAATAGCACATCTATAGATTATTCCAAACGAATTCCCTTACAAACAGAATATAAAAAAAAAAATCATTAGCCAAGTTCCACAGATATTTTATTTATAAATATGCAATGTTAATTGTTGAAAAAAAAAACGTAATAACTGAAAAATTAAATTAATTAAATAAATACTTGGCACGTTCCTTGAATTCAAATAAACGTTATGTAATGCATAAAAGCAAGAACGTGAAAAGTATTTATTTAATTAATTTAATTTTTCAGTTATTACCTTTTTTTTTTCAACAATTAACATTGCATATATATAAATAAAATATCTGTGGAACTTGGCTAATGATTTTTTTTTTATATTCTGTTTTCAAGGGCATTCGTTTGGAATAATCTATAGATGTGCTATTTTTGTACTTAGCGTACAGTTTTTACTTTTTTGAAAAAAAAGGTTTTTTTTTTAAAGATTTCACTCATTTTTTACAGTCATACACACAGTCGTCATTATTATTGTATTTATTAAATTGTATTTGCACACGATAGGGAGACCGAACAACAGAGTATAAACATTTTTTATTACAAAATGAAAGTAATAATTTCATCAGTCGTGTCGATAGAAAACTCCATCGACTCTTTCGCATCGGTCTCGACACGAAGGAATCCGTCGATTCTTTCCCATCGGGCTCGACAAGAAGGACTTCGTCGATTCTTTCGCATCAGTCTCGACAAGAAGAACTCCGTTAATTCTTTCGCATCGGTCTCGACAAGAAGGACTCTGTCGAGTCTTTCGCATCGGTCGTGTCCAGATTTTTCTCGTTTCAACTGTTACCCGTTACCTGTTACCACCGTGAATTCGTCGCTTGTTACCACCGTGAAGTTGTCTTTTGTTACCTCTGTGAAGTTGTTCCTTGTTACCACTGTGAACCGTTCGCACATGGATAACATTAGGCGCTCACACAGGCAAACAAAATTGTAACTGCGATTGGCCGACGCACACATGAAGTATCTCCGAGCGACTCACCCGTGTGCCGTCGTCTGCTCGATCACGATCTATCGAGATAATTATCGGCGTCGAGACACTGCCGTGTGTCTTGGTAACCCTCGTTCGATTGGAAGGTTTTCGCTCAATGTTTATGCGATTACCTGTTTTACGTGAATTGTGAATGCCGTCAATAATGTTCTGTTCAGTGAAGAAATTTATGAAAATAAATCAGTGTGAACATCGAAAATACATCGGTGTGAAGAACACACGGGGTATGTCCGACGGTTGAACGTCCTGGCGAAAAGGCTTTTTTCCCCGACAGTGCGGTTCATGAGTTCTCGTGAAAACTCTTGCGGTAACGTGAACGACGTGCGTGCCCCGTGCTCTTGTGTATGTGCGCGTTTAGTGGTTAACGGAGCCCTTTTATCGAGACGCGACCGCCGCGAAAGAGTCGACGGAGTAAGGACTCCGGACAAGAAAAAATACATAAAAAAACAATCTTTGTTTTATCAGTACAATGTTTTTTTAATTAAAAGAAAAAAAATAATAATTTCATCGGTCGTGTCGATAGGAAACTCCATCGACTTTTTTGCATCGGTCTTGACAAGAAGGACTCTGTCGAGTCTTTCGCATCAGTCTCGACAAGAAGGAGTCCGTTGATTCTTTCGCATCGGTCTCGACAAGAAGGACTCCGTTGATTCTTTCGCATTGGTCTCGACAAGAAGGACTCCGGCGAGTCTTTCGCATCGGTCGTGTCTCGACAAGAAGGACTCCGACGAGTCTTTCGCATCGGTCGTGTCTCGACAAGAAGGACTCCGGCGAGTCTCCATCGAGACCGATGCGAAAGAATCATCGGAGTCCTTCTTGTCGAGACCGATGCGAAAGAATCAACGGAGTCCTTCTTGTCGAGACCAATGCGAAAGAATCAACGGACTCCTTCTTGTCGAGACTGATGCGAAAGACTCGACAGAGTCCTTCTTGGCAAGACCGATGCAAAAAAGTCGATGGAGTTTCCTATCGACACGACCGATGAAATTATTATTTTTTTTCTTTTAATTAAAAAAACATTGTACTGATAAAACAAAGATTGTTTTTTTATGTATTTTTTCTTGTCCGGAGTCCTTACTCCGTCGACTCTTTCGCGGCGGTCGCGTCTCGATAAAAGGGCTCCGTTAACCACTAAACGCGCACATACACAAGAGCACGGGGCACGCACGTCGTTCACGTTACCGCGAGAGTTTTCACGAGAACTCATGAACCGCACTGTCGGGGAAAAAAGCCTTTTCGCCAGGACGTTCAACCGTCGGACATACCCCGTGTGTTCTTCACACCGATGTATTTTCGATGTTCACACTGATTTTTTTTCATAAATTTCTTCACTGAACAGAACATTATTGACGGCATTCACAATTCACGTAAAACAGGTAATCGCATAAACATTGAGCGAAAACCTTTCAATCGAACGAGGGTTATCAAGACACACGGCAGTGTCTCGACGCCGATAATTATCTCGATACATCGTGATCGAGCAGACGACGGCACACGGGTGAGTCGCTCGGAGATACTTCATGTGTGCGTCGGCCAATCGCAGTTACAATTTTGTTTGCCTGTGTGAGCGCCTAATGTTATCCATGTGCGAACGGTTCACAGTGGTAACAAGGAACAACTTCACAGAGGTAACAAAAGACAACTTCACGGTGGTAACAAGCGACGAATTCACGGTGGTAACAGGTAACGGGTAACAGTTGAAACGAGAAAAATCTGGAAAAACGATAAGCTCATATCAAGAGACACGGTAGTGTCTCGACGCTAAGTAAAAAAAAAAAAATTTTTGCGCGAGACGCTACCGTGTAAGTATACGCGAATATGCCGGAAGTGGGCTCGATTTTGAAATTAAATCGATCGTTTTTATAAAACTACGCATCGTATCTAATTTTTGAGACAATTTTTATTATATATATTCGACATCAGCTTTCAAATGCGCCTAGTCGCCATTAAATCCGTTCAGCCGATGTCGAGATATCGTAATCAGCATTTTTCGGTTTTCCAGATTTTTTCGTTCAGGCAACTGTTACGCGTTGCCTGTTACCACCGTGAATTTGTCCCTTGTAACCACCGTGAAGTTGTCTCTTGTTACCTCTGTGAAGTTGTTCCTTGTTACCACCGTGAACCGTTCGCACATGGGTAACATTAGGCGCTCACACAGGCAAACAAAATTGTAACTGCGATTGGCCGACGCACACGTGAAGTATCTCCGAGCGACTCACCCGTGTGTCGTCGTCTGCTCGATCGCGATCTAGCGAGATAATTATTGGCGTCGAGACACTGCCGTGTCTCTTGATAACCCTCGTTCGATTGAAAGGTTTTCGCTCAATGTTTATGCGATTACCTGTTTTACGTGAATTGTGAATGCCGTCAATAATGTTCTTTTAAGTGAAGAAAATTATGAAAACAAATCAGTGTGAACATCGAAAATACATCGGTGTGAAGAACACACGGGTTATGTCCGCCGGTTGAACGTCCTGGCGAAAAGGCTTTTTTCCCCGACAGTGCGGTTCATGAGTTCTCGTGAAAACTCTCGCGGTAAGGTGAACGACGTGCGTGCCCCCCGTGCTCTTGTGTATGTGCGCGTTTAGTGGTTAACGGAGCTCTTTTATCGAGACACGACCGCCGCGAAAGAGTCGACGGAGTAAGGACTCCGGACAAGAAAAAATAAATAAAAAACAATCTTAGTTTTATCAGTACAATGTTTTTTTAATTAAAAGAAAAAAAATAATAATTTCATCGGTCGTGTCGATAGAAAATTCCATCGACTTTTTTGCATCGGTCTTGACAAGAAGGACTCTGTCGAGTCTTTCGCAATCGGTCTCGATGGAAATTCGCCGGAGTCCTTCTTGTCGAGACACGACCGATGCGGAAGACTAGCCGGAGTCCTTCTTGTCGAGACACGACCGATGCAAAAGACTCGCCGGAGTCCTTCTTGTCGAGACACGACCGATGCGAAAGACTCGCCAGAGTCCTTGTCGAGACCGATGCGAAAGAATCAACGGAGTTCTTCTTGTCGAGACCGATGCAAAAGACTCGCCGGAGTCCTTCTTGTCGAGACACGACCGATGCGAAAGACTAGCCGGAGTCTTTCTTGTCGAGACCGATGCGAAAGAATCAACGGAGTTCTTCTTGTCGAGACCGATGCGAAAGAATCGATGGAGTTTTCTATCGACACGACTGATGAAATTATTACATTCCTTTTGTAATTGAAAGTGTTTATACTCTGTTGTTCGGTCTCCCTATCGTACGCAAATACAATTTAATAAATACAATAATAATGACGACTGAGTGTATGACTGTAAAAAATGAGTGAAACCTACAAAAAAAATCTTTTTTTTTGAAAAAAGTAAAAACTGTACGCCAAGTACAAAAAGAGCACATCTATAGATTATTCCAAACGAATTCCCTTAAAAACAGAATATAAACAAAAAAAATCATTAGCCAAGTTCCACAGGTATTTTATTTATAAATATGCAATGTTAATTGTTGAAAAAAAAGCGTAATAACTGAAAAATTAAATTAATTCAATAAATACTTGGCACGTTCCTTGAACTCAAATAAACGTTATGTAATGCATTAAAGCAAGAACGTGCCAAGTATTTATTTAATTAATTTAATTTTTCAATTATTACGCTTTTTTTCAACAATTAACATTGCATATTTATAAATAAAATACCTGTGGAACTTGGCTAATGTTTTTTTTTTATATTCTGTTTTTAAGGGAATTCGTTTGGAATAATCTATAGATGTGCTATTTTTGTACTTGGCGTACAGTTTTTACTTTTATGAGAAATTTTTTTTTTTGTAGTCATGATATCTCGACATCGGCTAAACGGATTTAATCGCGACTAGGCGCGTTTGAAAGCTGATGTCGAATATATATAGAAAATTTTGGTCAGAAATTAGATCCAACGCGTAGTTGTGGAAGAACGATCGATTTTTATTCAAAATCGGGCCCCACTTACGGCATTTTGGCGTAGGCTTACACGGTAGCGTCTCGTCGACTCGTCAAAAAACATTTTTTTTTGTACTTGGCGTCGAGACGCTACCGCGTCTCTTGATGGTACGTGGGAACAATTAGAAGCTCACTGCGCGAGCTCACACATTTTTTTCTCACTTAACATCGGCCAATGTGTTTAAGTTCATGGTATATTGCGTCCTCGAGAAATATGCTCGAGAAATGCTCGATGAAAAGGCATGCGAAAGCAGTCGATAAGAATCGTTTCGCAAACGTGTCACGTGTGGGATGTGCTGAAGTCGATCGTAGGTATAAACGAGATCGTTCGTTGGAGTAGTTGAACCTTGCCGTAAAGTCCGGCCAAACGTGAAATTCAAAGACTATTTCCACCACTTCTCTATGCGATAAAAATCTGAAAAACGTCTAGCACATAGAAAGTGCTGAAAATATTGATTGTGCATAATCTAAAGTAAAATGTTAATGACAAATTGAGGAAAAATGAAATTTTTTCACGAAGCACTTGGGAACATATTTTTTTTTAATGAATTATGCTTTTATCATTTTTTTGAACAGGTACGAAATTTTATTTTATTTTTACTAAATGTCGAATTTTTTATGTTGTTATCAGAAATAGATGGATAGCCGAGAATTTTGTATACAGTTTGTCATAAAATCAGCGCTTTCACCTAAAGCTGTCTGGACGATTGATCGATTGATTCACAAATACAACTCAGGAACGAATTAAAAAAAAAGCGGTATTTGAAAAAAGTTCGAAATTTTGGATATAAAAAAAAATCACACGTATTTAGAAAAATTAACAAATCATTTTCATCTGAAAAGATTGCCGAAAAGGAGGTAGGATTGCCAATTTATTCACCTATGTTTTTTTTAATTAATTTGTAAATTACATTTTGATATTATTATTATGCAAAGTCGATATTTTCAACTGTTTCCATATAACCGATTTTTGTCAAATTTGTATCCCATTGAGGAGTGTATGATATTCATTTTATCTTTGAATCTCACGTTTGGCCGGCTGTACTGCGAGAACTACCCACCTAAGGTGTATCACTACAGTCCTAGATAAAAGTGAGATTCCGAGCGAATTTAAAAATATTTCCGAATGGAATAAAAAATCTGAACAAATCAACCATACAGAAGTTCCTTTAACGATTAATTTTGCATAAAAATAAAACCAAAAAATTATTCACAAATGAGTTTTCAATAATTCAACTCAGTAATGTTCCATTGGAAGGATATCCTTCAATTTCAAGATTTTTCGACCCTCTGGAAGGTGGAAGGAAGGTTTTTGAAAATAGGAACATTGGAAGATTTTTTTGTCAATGCTATTTTTTTCACTCAATTCGTAAGCATTACATTTTTGAACGAATGCAACTGACAAATCTTGCCATACGTTTGGTGATAAATCGGTAGGTAAAATAGTCTTATTCATTTATTTCACAGTGGAAATAGTACATTGTGCAACAAGGGCCGAAAGTTGGCGTTTGCGACGCGGGTGACGTTTGCTGCCCGAGCGAAGCGAGGGCTGCAATCACACGAGTCGCGATCGCCAACTCGGTCCATGTTGCACACTATATTTTTTGCAACGAGGGCAGGAATATAGGCGCTTTGAGGGGCAGTGTTTGCGGGACGAAAAAAAGTGAGGTTAAAAAGCGGGCAAAAAAGTGGACATTTCTTCCCTAGGGCAGGAATGTAGTGTGACGCGCATGCGCATACCGACATTTCGACGCTGTTACGAAACGAGCTACTTTCATCCCGCAAAACTGACCCGAAAAGCGCCGTTTTCATGCCCGAGTTGCAAAAATTTTATTTTGGCAACTCTAAGCGCTTTCTAGTCGTTCGTCAAAATGATCCCATCACTTATTCCGATACTACTATTGGTTCATTCCATCGGATACTATCTTAATCTGACAGAACGGACCAATCGTAGGACCAGACAAGCGATTACGCATCATTCCGAATTCCGACTGGACACCCGCTATAGAGGAAGTGGCGCTGGCAACACAGGCCTAAGTTTATTGAATGGACGTTACATTGTCAGGGCGCCAACAACCGCAGGACCCATCGTAGCTTAGCGCTATTAGTTTCGACAAACATTAGGCAGAAGTTATCGTGGGCCAAGATTTGGGGGGATACCATCCTTTCATATACCCGTAGAAAATTATCTCCAGTGTAATTTCCAACAACAAGAAGATCTTCATTGTTTGATGACGCTTATTTTTCTGTTCGTATTATTCCTACCTAACCTATTTCACGATTCAAAAATGTTTACTGTTGGAAACAAAAAATTGTAATGTTTTAGCAAAATACTTTTCCATCTGAGCAGTACAAATGTATTATTTCATAGAGTGTTTATGGTGGTTGGATATCGTTCACAATCGAATGTTTTATACCTTGATATATTTTATTGATATTTAGTAAAATAGTGGGGTTATCTTGTGCTTGCTGATAATAATATTCACAAAAAAGTCACTGCTTGATACGTTGTACATAATTCTTGAGTTATAAACATTGCTAAATTATGATAATTTTCGTAAATGAACTTTTTTTATTAAATGGTTTGTTATTGTGTGAATAGAAACTATTTTTCCGGGTCCATGTTCATTCAGGTTACGACCATGAGAGATGACGAAAACGTCGATGATCCCGAGATTATCAGTGCTCCGGCAAAGAAGCGGGAAAAAAATCCATCCCCGCCGCCGTGAGTTAGAAAATTCCAGCAGGCGTGGCTTCAGCAACCCTTTTTCAAAGGATGGTTACAGGAAGTAAAAGGCGAAATAGGTTCAGCCCACTGTTCGGCGTGTTCGTGCACCATTCTGTTATTCAGCGGAAAACATGACATAGAATGTCACGCGAATACGCAAAAGCATAAGAAAGCTGTCAGTGCATTGGAGCAAACGTCGTCGGTGAAAGCTTTATTCGCAGCTTCATCGGTCCCACTTAACGATGGTAAAAAGAACGCAGTAAAAGAAGCGGAAATTCATATAGCTGCCGTTTTCACTGCTCATCCGCTCGCGTTCCAATTAATCGACCACATCTTACCTGTGTTTCGACAACACAAAGATGTTTTAGATGACATCACGCTGGGAAGAAAAAAGTGCACGAATATTGTCAAAAACATAATTGGCGCTGTCGAAACGGAAAAACTCGTTACGATTTTGAAGACAACGCCATTTTCGATTCTGGTAGACGAAAGTACATCGATTCAGAATGGAAAATATCTATGCTTGCTGGTTCGCTTTTTTTGTCCTCAAAGCCATAGGATCTGTGTCAAGCTACTCGAATTCATTTTACTTGATTCGAAGAATTGTACAGCCGAAGCTTTGTTCGACAGAATCGAAAGATCGATTGTTGAAAAAGCATTGTTTATTAAGATGATAATAGGCCTCGGTACTGATAATGCTAGTGTTATGGTGGGATCGCGAAACTCCCAATTCACTAGGCTCGTGAAAGAGAATCCGAAGATAGTTCTCATGCGCTGTATTTGTCATTCCGCGCACATAGCGGCAGGAAACACGGGCAAATCGCTACCGAAGGAAGTCGAGGCCTTGTTGCGGAGCTTGGTGAACTACGTCACGAGCAGTCCGAAGAGATCGGCTCTGTTGGAGGAATTCCAAGAGTTTTGTGGAGAGGCCAAAAGTCGATTCTTCAAGCCGGCTAGTACAAGATGGGTTTCACTTCAACAGTGCATCGTCAGAGTTTTGGAACACTGGAGTTCACTGAAGCTGTACTTCAACGACGCGGTTAACGAAGACGAGCTAAATTCCGTGGAAGATATACTGCGCAAATTGCAGTGTCCTATCATCAAGGCGTTCTTGTACTTCCTAAAGCACGTGTTGAACACGTTTAATACGTTCAACGCATTCTTCCAATCGGCAAAAATGCTGATTGCGGTTTTGCAAGACGAAAGTGTGCGATTGATTCGAAGTATGTGTCAGAATTTCATGAAGCCAGAATATTTGTCGCGATCGATCTATGAAATCGATGAATTCAATTCGAGCTTTTACTTGCCGCACGGTGAGATATTCGTTGGCAATGAATGCAAAGAACAACTCAAGTTGATTCCACATCGACACCAGATAACCGAAGTTTATCAAGATGTACTGCAGTTTTACATTGCTGCTACATCGGAGTTGAAGAAACGACTTCCTCATAGCGATCCACTGTTTACGGAACTAAAATTTCTGCAAGCTTCTGTCACTTTGAAACCGGGTCGTGAGCGTCAGCTCATACGCAATATGCCAAAAGTGCTCGAGACGTTTACACAATTCTTCGATAAAAGTCTCGTCGAGGAAGAGTGGATGGCTCTATCCGTGTTCTTCGAACCTCAGCGGATTGAAATTCTATCCCAACTTCCTCTCGATGAAATGTGGCAAATGATATCGGAAGTGCGAGATTTCGATGACAAGTACCGTTTTGCCAATATCGGAGCCCTGGCCAAAATGGCTCTGTCACTTCCGCATGCTAATGCCGACGCCGAACGAATTTTTTCTTGGATGGTCGACTTCGTAACGAAAAAGCGAAATCTTTTGGGAGCCGACACGATAAACAGTATTCTCGTGACAAAATCAGCTTTCCATCAGGAGAAAAGCTGTTGTGTGGATTTCAAAGTTACAAAAAATCACTTGGATCTTCACAACCACACAAACACACGTAGTTCTTAAAATATCTCCTTGTCGATTTTGAGAGGTTGTTGTAACATATAGTCCGTTGTACGCGTTTCAAACCGCTGATAATGTGAACTTTCCTTCGTTTCCTAGTCATAAATGATGGATACCGTATGTCTATTAAGGGGGCTGGGTCACCTAAATTTTCAAAAAAATCGATTTTTTTTTAATTTCTGAAAGTACATATTGTGTACTACCTATACACCAAATTTGAGACCGAAATTCCAAAAATTACCAAAGTTAGAAGCATTTTAGTAAGATAACAAATAATGATTGCATGTGTTATTGAAAAATTGTGTTTTCTCGATGGTATAAAATTCTGA
The DNA here is from genome assembly GCA_963924025.1 of Ischnus inquisitorius. Taxonomy (NCBI): domain Eukaryota; kingdom Metazoa; phylum Arthropoda; class Insecta; order Hymenoptera; family Ichneumonidae; genus Ischnus; species Ischnus inquisitorius. The sequence goes on along the minus strand of OZ001249.1, from coordinate 12,200,747 downwards.
AAAAAACCATGCATATTGAAGGTTCGGAAAAGATTAATTTTGCACAATAATAATTGCAAAAAGTTATTAACAAATTAAAGGAAAAAAAAATCAACAAATCTTCTGGCAATCCAACTTTTTGTTTAATGAAGATGATTCGTTCATTTCCTTGAATATGTCTAAATTTTTTTAGATTTTTAGATTGACTTTGAATTCTATGATTTTTCACTATTTTTTCCATAAACAAAAAATGCAGTCTATTGAAAAATCAGAAAAAAATCATACACATTTAGAAAAATTACCAAATCATTTTCATAAAAAAATAAGTCGAGTTCCCGGGAAATTTGTTGTGTTTTATAAAAATACGTTTGGTCGGTAACGATTTACCGAACCTGCGGTCGTTACTTACTACAATCGATGCGAGTTAGATTGCCGCCGCTACCGCGCTTCGTCGAGTCTACGCGGTCTACGCTACACCGGCGAACTACGGCAGCCATGATTTTTTTACTCGATCTGTCAAACGCGTGAAAAACCGGCATCCGGAAAATTGCGATTATCCATGTGCGCGGTGGTTATAGCTTTCGTGAATGAACGTCATAGATACTGTATTTTCCAGTGAAACAGTGAAAATAACATTTGTATCGTGACAATGTCGAAAAGTACAAAACCTCGAACCCGTAACCTATTTTAGAAACGGCATCGCGGAACTTTTCATTCAATGTCATTCAGCGTGTCCGTAATTCTTTTTTTAATAATTATTTCGCGATAAAACAATTTTTTGTTGAAAAAAATAATTTTTTTTTTAAATCAATTTTTTTTTGTGTGAAAAAAAAGTTTATAAGTTTTTTATGCAACAAAAAAAATTGTTTTTTTTTTTTCAGTCACCAAAGTCAAATAGCTTCACCAAACTTGAAAATCCATTTCTCAACAAGTATATGTCTCTTCGCTTGTCGCATGTTTCAGATCCAACGACTGCACCGATTTGAGCTCTTGACGTCTCATTTTCTTCGTAACGGACCATGTTCCGGAACGAGTGCGGGGATTTTTTATGCGAGGAAAAATGAATTTACAGCGCACCATTGTATACCTGGCAACGAGTGAAAATGTGGAAAAAGGGAATTTTTCAACACATTTTATTCGAAAAGTCCACCGGGGAAGCTCTAAAAAAAAAATCCCCGCACTCGTTCCGGAACAAACTGTCTAACGAACAAAATGAGACCTCGTAAGCGAAGATTCGTTGCTTCGTTCGATCTGAAACACGCGACAAGTGAAACAAGTTTGTCGGTCTCTCTTTCAGAAAAAATGCACTATAGAGCTCCGAAAAAATTCAAAAGTATAGTCCATCGCATGTACTTTTGGAGTGTCAAACCCAATTTTTATTCAACTTTATAGATGCTGAGAAAAAAAAATTCAATTTTTCGTTTTTTTTGGTGACTCAGTCCCCTTAATGTTATTGATAGACGTATTCCCAAAGTACTGTTCGTTACCGTCATTCTATTCAATATATGGTTGTATTGATTTTATCAATGAAAAGTAGTTAACATATCATTGCATAATGTAACTGTTCTAAGTCACTATTATTACGAACTTTGACAAATAAATATCTATCCCACGTGTGTTTAATAATATTGTAATAATTAGAAATATTGAACTAAACCGCCAATAGTAACGTTGTTTCATCCGCTGCTTGATAATTTGTCCCCATTAAGTTTCCCTAGCCTTGACGACAGAGAGAAAGAGAGAGAGAGAGAGTGTGTGTGCTGAAATTTCTGTTTTGTCAGATATACGATTATGTTCGAATGATTTTGGGCCTGATTAGCCTTCATTTTGCACATTGTCTGAGTTCGCTTATATAAATATTAAGTTAATATTGTATGAATATTAAGTCTCTAAATATGGAAGGTTTTTAGACGGTTCCGAAGTTTTTTGCGCATGCGCGGACGGTTTACTTTCGAGCTCATGGAACATCACTGATTCAACTAATCATTATCTAACCAAACTTTTTTTTCGCGGAAATCCGTAATTTGTTCGCATCACATATAATGCTCTTCAGATTTTTTTTTCAATTGTCAAAAGTTTCTTTTTCATGAATTTTCACTGATATTCGATACGTGTTAGGAGTAATATCAAGAAGTGTCCCGACGCCAAGTACGAAAAATTTTTTTTTTAGAATGGCACTACCGCTCCTCTTATACTTCAGAATGCCGAAATGTCTTTGGTCGATAATTTCTCAGCAGTTAGACCTCAGAGAACGTTTTTAACGAAACATTCGCAACATGATTCTAACCCAAGCTTTTCAATGGGCTGAATTCCGATTGAATCAGCACAGCCCGTCACCGAGATCTCGGCATCGTGACCATCGTTCATTTATTATAAAATATCCTGTGACGCTGCGTTACGCACTGCAGTGTGCATGCTCGAATCGCTTGAGCTCATCTATCGTCTGCTACTGTCAGTCAATGAATTACTTGACAGGAATTTTTTCTCTCTCTCTGCTCAAAATGCGCTTTTACGCACGCTTCGCATCCACATACCGCTGTTTTCGCACCTCGTAAGATAAAATTTCGTACAATACTCGTTCCATAAACTTTTTTCTGAAAAAGAAAAAGTTTTATTGCACTAGTATCGTAATGTACTATTATTTTATTATCCGGGTAAGCGTTGAATTATAATAAAAATTAAAAACAACGTGATTATAGGACGCGACATTGGGTTGAGAAAAAAAAATTGTAAATGCACAACGTAAAAATTTTTACAAAAATGTAGAAAGTCGCGACTAGAGAAAACGTGAAATAACAAATAATTATTCACATGTTATAGTTGCGCGATTCCTTCGTCATTGGGCATGAAAATCTCCCGACTATAACGTGTGAGTAATTATTTGTTATTTCACGCTTTTTGTCGTCGGGAGTTTCGAAATTTTTGTAAAATTTTTCAATTGTATTCTTTTTGAAGAGGATGTTTTCACCAAGACCTATACCTCCGCGAATTTGAGGTTATACCGCACGGTGAAATCATTTAAAAAATCTTACGACTTGGTTGCATAGCCGACACAGCCGGACGACAAGGCCGCAGCTGGCGTTAGCTTCAACCGATCGACGCCATGTTAGGCTAGGCGCACACACGTGGACAGTAGTTGTAAGAATGTAGCGGTCAAAAGCGATATTTACGAATTGGCAATTTTATAACTTTTTTCGAAGATGTATGTCTCCGCGGATACACAATGGATCTCAAAAATCCATAGACATATGCCTAATCTCCTAGCTATAGAATCACTATACGAAAATCTGTTAAAACATTTTTTGTCGTTTTGACAAACATGTATGTCAAAAATTCGAGGTGAGATTTCGCGATCGTCGTGAAACGCATAACTCCCGTCTTTTTGCCCGGGGGCAGTCGGGAGTTTAAAAATTGTGAACGAAATTTCGTGTGAAAATATCCGTGGAAATGTTTGTGTTAATGAAAAATCAAAAATAGATTAGAAATTAATTTGTTATAATTTTATAATGGTTGGTTCGTAGTGATTCGTGGCGAATATTTTTGAACGAAGAAAATTCTATAAACTGGGATGGACGTGAAAAATTTTATTCCCCGCGATCTTCATCCGTGAAACTCAATTAACCTTTTTTTCACGATACTTGTCACAATGAAGACATACATTATGCTTCTCTCGTTGCGGTACTTTATTGAAAACATAAGCCGACATGCATCAACCACTTCAAGAGTTGTTCTTTACTCAATGTTCATTAGTTTAAAATAATTTCATGAAATAAAAACGAAAAACTTTATTTTGCAAAAAAGTTGAAAATTACGACACATACTCAAAGCGGACATACTTTCGATCGACATATCTAGATGCCTTATACACGCAATTTCGCCGTTTTTCGACGGTAAGTGGACGATCAGATAATTCCAATATTCGGGAGCCAGACTAATCCGCCACCATCAGATACGTTGAATTTCCTTCTACCTGCTTGAGGGCTTGCCCACTGCCCCTTCCGCCGAAAAAAATTCCCTCTCCAACGCTGTTTTGCGTCGCGCGTGGGGATGCGAGTAGCCGCTCGTGGAGCGCGTGGGGATGAGGACAGTTGTGGAAATTACCGTAAGATTCTATCTTGCGATCATTTTTACCGTGTCAACAACGTCATGTACGGTGGTTGCAAGCATAGCTTTCGAAACAATTTTTTTCAACTAATGCAAAATTATAAACAACGAATTTTTACTTTTTTCATGTTTCGTGGTTAAATCATTTAACCAGGAATAATGTTTTGATTTCATTTCTTATTTAAAAAAAAATCAGATTCCAGCCAAAACGGCTAAGAATTACTGTGGGAAAATATTTTTGTGTGAGATTCTTTCATGACTGGATTGGAACGACATACCTTCTAAATAAAAAAAAAGTAAAAATTTTCTCAATAATATCCAGTGTATATGAAAGTTGATATTACAAGTGGTTAAAATGATTTACCGCTATCGGGGCCAATGGATGGTTAACAATTTTGATTACACCAACCGCTAATCCTTTGATTGCTCCCAGCCACAAATATGACCATTTATACTACTTTTCTCAAGCGACACAAAATTCTTGTATTTCCGTTATAATAACAACCATCGTTGTTATCACTTGAGGCGGAATTAAGCAATGAACTTATTTTAAATCAACAGAGCACCTACAATATATAAACTGCAGAAAACTACGAAAACTTTGCAACAGCAATATTTATATTACGGAAAATGATTCATTCAACGAAAATTATGAAAAAATCAATCGTATTAAAGATATCAAGAATACTAATTTTGCGCAACAAAAATACCAAAAACTAAAAAATAAATAAATAAATGAAACGAAAACAGCCGAAGATTTTTTTTTCCATTTGAAATATATTGGTAAATTTTTTCAGAAGCCGTATACATTTTTTCAACATTTTCTGATATTTCTGAAAAAAAATTGTCGAAATTTTGAAAAATGAATATAAACTTGACCATTTTTAAGAAATTTTCAAGAAAAAAAAAAACATTTCTGATAAGACAAATATCTATCAATAATGCATCATGGTACTACGGCACAGGTCTACTTTTCCTTTATGGTAAAGTGACGGAATGTGTCCGCTACTCGAATATTGTTGCGAGATAACGCCGGCAACTTCGACGCGATAGCCGTAGGAAAGGGTTAGGAGGTTTGCGGAATAAGCAGAAGCGAGCACAGTAGTTAACAATAACAAATAAAGCGTTTATTAAAACAAGAGTAAGCACAAGGCGAAGCGTGCAAGAATAGCGAGAAGCGAGATAGCCGAAACGCGTGCCCGCGAATCGACGGTAAGAGAGACTCTGTTGGTTTCGGCGGGCCAGTGACCCGTGCGGAGTGGGGGAACCGAGCGTCCGAGGTCCCCGAGAGCGCGACGAATATTATTTTCGCCACGCTCGCGATATTGTCGCGAACAAATATGAAAAACTAGAGTAGGAGAGAATCGTCGATCTTTGTCTCGCCACATGCTAGCTGCCGCGTTCTTTCTCTGTCAGACAAATCTCAGCAACGACATTATTAGTAGATATCTAAAGGGAACGGGACTGCCGTTGCCTCGCCGAGCAGGTAGACGGAGCCGAAAAAGGGTCCGGATTCAACTTACTTGGTCGTCTTTTCGTCAACTTAACTGATGGTTGGAATTATCTGAGTTGGAAATACGTGATCGTCCACTGTACCTACACACCAAATTTCAGATCGAAATTCCAAAAATTACCAGATTTAGAAACATTTTAGTAAGATAACAAATAATTATTATGTACATATGTGTATTATTGCAAGATAATGTTTTCTCGACGTTATGAAAATCTGAAAAAAATCGTGGGTCTTAAAGGTACCGAAAAAATTAATTTTGCACAATAATAATGCCAAAGTGTTATTAGCAAATTGATGAAAAAAGAAACAGTTCAACAAATTTTCTGGCAAAACAATTTTTTTTTTTTTATTAAATGATTCGTTCATTTTCTGAATACGTATGAATTTTTTTCAGATTTTTCAGTTCACTTTGAATTTTATGATTTTCTACCATTTTTTCCATATAAAAAAAATTCAGTCAAATAAAAAATTTGAAAAAAAAAATCATATGCATTCAGAAAAATTAACGAATCATTCTCCTTAAAAACTAATAGTTGAATTCCTAGGAAATTCTCTTGTGTTTCACAAAATTGCGTTTGGTCCGTAACGTTTTACCGACACTGCGGTCGTTACTTCCAATCGATGCGAGTTAGATTACCGCCGCTACCGCGCTTCGTCGAATCTACAGTACACCGGCGTACTGCGGCAACCATGATTTTTTTCACTCGAAGTGTCAAACGCGTAAAAAACCGGCATGCGGAAAATTGCGATTATTCGTGTGCGCAGTGATTATAGTTTTTGCGAATGAACGTAATAGCTACTATATTTTTCAGTGACAAAGAGAAAATAAAATTTGTGCAGTGACAGTGACGAAAAGTGTGAAAAGTGAATACTCGAACCAGTAACCTCATCTTGAAATGTCATTGACGAGACAGTATTTTTCTTGAAATTTTCCTTACTTTGTTATGCGGTAAACCATTTTTTGAATGGTTGATATCTTTGGACCAGTGAAATAAATTTAAAAAAGAAAAAAAAATTAACTTGAATTTTTTTATGTGAATGAAAATAAATTTTTTTGTTTTTTTGCAAGATTTTTTCTTTTTCACCCAAGTTTATTATCTTCACTGATCTTCGAAATTCATTTCCTGACAAGTATATTTTTCTTCCGTTGTCGCAGGTTTCAGACCAAACGAATGGACCGATTTGAGTTTTTGACGCCTCATTTTCTTCGTAACAGACTATGTTATGGGACGAGTGCGGGGATTTTTTATGTGAAGACAAATAGATTTATGGCTTACCATTGTATACCTGGTAACAAAACAAAAAATAGAAAAAGCGAATTTTTTGTCACATTCTATACGACAGCTCTGGCGGAGAAGCTTAAAAAAAATCCCCGCACTCGTTCCACAATAAACTGTCTAACGAACAAAATGAGTATTCGTGAGCGAAGATTCATCAATTCGTTCAGTCCGAAACCTGCGACAAGTGAAAAAAGTTTGACGGTAACTCTCTCAGAGAAAACGCACTCTAGAACTCCAAAAAAATGCATGGATTGAGGCTAATACATTTACTTTTTGAGAGTGAAACTTACTTTTCATTTACACAGATAGGTATAAAAAAAAAATTGTTTTTCATTTTTTAGGTGATTCAACCCCCTTAATTGCAACGCGCCGTTGCTCGAGCATATGTTAATTAAAAAAGAATTTCGAGTGTTCCCTTTCTCGTATCTGGAAACAATTTTCGATGTCCGCTGACAATCTGCAAAGCAAACTGTTTTTATTGAGCAGAGCACTTCGTCAGAGTAATATTTGCATAGTTTACACCAGAACAACATATTTATTCAAAGAGAACAGGGTACAACTTTTACGAACATGTGGTCTGTACGACCAACGATCACGGAATAACATCGATCGACCAAACCCTTTTATAAAACAGAAACATAACGATCGATAGGGTGATCGACTCGATTCGATTTGCATCTCAACACTCCCCCTCGATTAAAACAATATTATGTTGTAATCGATTTGACTCCGAGTAGTTCCATGCATTTGTAATGCTTGTTCTTCGGAAGACCTTTGGTCAAAATGTCAGCGGCCATATCTTCGGTCGAAACGTGTTGTAAGTTGATATGACCCTCTTTTAATATCTCTCGAACGAAGTGGTATCGAATATCGATGTGTTTCGATCGGGCGTGAAAAACGGAATTCTTGGCAAGCGTTAAAGCGCTTAGATTATCGATTTTGATAATTATTTTGCTAAGATTTTGTGCTCCAAGTTCCGTAAGAAATTTCCGCAAGTACATGGACTCCTTCGTAGCCTCGGTGAGTGCCATGTACTCGGCTTCCGTAGACGACAACGCAACGGTGCGTTGCTTCTTGGATTCCCAATTTATAGCGGCGTTGTTTAAGATAAACGCGAATCCTGTGTAAGACCTTCTATCAATCTGACAGTTCCCCCAATCAGCATCCACGAATCCAGTGACGTTATCGGAACATTTCGAATAGACGATTCCATGATTTATCGTGCCTTTTAAGTAACGTAATACTCGCTTCGCGGCAATCCAGTGTTGGTCTCCATGACAAGTATTGAATTGACTCAAAGAACTGACAATGAATGAGATGTCAGGACGAGTGGCTACGGATAAATAATTCAATGCCCCAATTAATTCACGGTAAGGTCTTTTTGAATCCTCCTCAGTAGATGCTTCCTTTAATTTTTGACTGAGATCGACTGGTGTCGACACTGAGTTAGATTGGTCCATTCCGAATCTGTGTACAATATCGCGGATGTATCCCGATTGTGACATTGCAATGAACTCTTCAGTTTGAATGTAGGTTAAGTTCGTTTCCTTTCGATAAGCTATAAGAATGTCGTCGACATAAATCAGTACGAAGAATGTTTCTCCCATTCTTTCCATCGAATATACGCACGGATCGGAAGCAGTTGGCTTTAGGTTTAATGATTTTAGTTCATAGTCAAACTTCTTATGCCATTGATGCCCGGCTTGCTTCAATCCATATAACGATTTATTTAGTTTACGTACTTTACTTTCCCCTCTTAAATCGTTGATCATTTGTTTCGCACGAATCGCTATCGAGTCATTCGAGTCTCTTCGTTTTACAATTTCTTTCAACGATTCCATCAGTCTTGCTGGCTTCTCCATGAAGATTTCTTCTTCGATTACTCCGTTGAGATAAGCCGTCGTTATATCCATTTGTTGTATTTTCATTTTCGATTTCGCTGAAAGAGCCAGTAGTAATCGTACGGAGCTAAGACGTGCGACAGGAGCGAATGTGTCATTGAAGTCAATTCCAGGACGCTGCGTAAAACCCTTCGCTACGGCACGAGCTTTTCTTCTTTCCACAGTGCCGTCGGATTTGTACTTGTTTCTTAAAACGATCCTGCAACCAATGACATTTCGATTCGTAGGTCTGTCGACAATATTCCATGTGTCATTTTTCACGAGACTTTCGATTTCGTCTACAATTGCATCTTCCCATTCTTTCGCATCCATTCCAGAAAGTGCCTCTCCCCATGGAACTTCAGCTAATTGAACGATGCATTGTCCTTCATCTGATTGCGTTATACATTCAGGCATCTTGTTCAGAGTGCTCCTGATTCGCTACTACGGGATCATTATGAACTTCAATCATGTTATATCTTTTCGCAGGGCGTCCTTTTTGTCCCGTCTTGATTTTAGCCGGTCTACCTGGTCCTCTCTTCAGCGTAGGCCCGATTGGAGCTTCGATCTGAGGATTTCCTTCGTTGCGTTCTTCGTTGTTTCCGACTAATTCGTCATCGTTGTCCACGTCTTCGTCATTCATTTCCTCTTCTTCTTCGTTTGCAACGATTACATCGTCGTTCCTGGCGACCTCTTGCTCTCGATTCTCGATTGAACTTTCTTCGACTTCGAGTATCGGATTGATATCGATAAAATCGGGACTTTCGTTTCTTTTATCGGCGTTTCTTCGTAAAGAGCTCGAAGACGTAGAATGGATTTTCTTTTCTTCGAAGTTGAAATTCTCTTGAAATATCAAGTCGCGTGAGATAATTATTTTACGTTCGCTCGGTAGCCAGACACGATACCCCTTAGAACGCTCATCGTAACCTACGAATTGACATTTGACTCCTCGAGCGTCGAACTTGCCTTTACCCGGATTTTTATCGAGTGCATACGCTTCTTCTCCGAAAATCCGAAAGTGTTCGACATTCGGTCGTTTCGCGTACATAATTTCAAAAGGCGTTTTTCCGTTCAATATCTTCGAGATACATCGGTTTCTCACGTAGTTCGCTGTAGCGATTGCTTCCGCCCAAAAGGTCTTGGGAAGTCCTGCTTGTATGAGTAAGCATCGCGCCATTTCAGCGAGGGTACGATTTTTTCTTTCTGCAATGCCATTTTGTTGCGGTGTGTACGGGATAGTTAGTCTTCGTTTTATTCCCTCAGTTTTCAGGAACTCGTTGAATTCCTTTGAAACATACTCTTTCGCATTATCAGATTGGATACACTTGATAGATCGTTCCGTCTGTTTTTCTATCATAGTTTTAAATTCCCTGAATGCTCCGAAAACGTCGCTTTTATTTTGAAGAAACCGAACCTCGCACCATCGAGAGTGATCGTCGATGAATGTCGCAAAATACCTTGCTTTACCTCTTGACTCGACGCGAATCGGTCCACAGATATCTGTGTGGATTAAATCCAGTAATTCAGTTTCTCTTTCGGATTGTTTTGGAAACGGAGTCGCTGTGATTTTTCCTTCCAAACAGGTTGAGCACGGGGATGGCATCTCGTTATTTTTCAAATCCATTCCAGTTACGACTTCCTTCTTGTGCATTTCCAAAAGATCGCTTTTGTTCAGATGACCAAATCGATAATGCCAAGTAGTCAAATTCAATTTCTTATTCTCAATCGATGCGCAAGCCTCTTGTGTGGTACTTCTGACGTAATATAAATCACCGACGCGATCTGCGATTAATTTAATTTTTCCGTCTGTATCCTCCACAATTGCGTGATCTTTCTTGAAAGTGACTTGATTATTCTTGTCCGTAATTTTCGCGACAGACATCAGGTTTGTTCTAAGATCGGGTACGTACAACGTGTTCTCTAAACTCACCGTTTTATTCGTTTGTCCGTCTGAAGTTACGATTTGTACGGTACCTTTCGCCTTTACTTCCGTCGACGCATTACTCGCTAAACTAAGTTTGTGGTGCTCCGATTGGGTTAAGTCGCTGAACGCATTTTCGTTATTACAAAGGTGCGAAGTACATCCGCTATCTAAGCACCATGTATCCTTTCCTTTACTCGATTCAGCGCGAAGAGCGATTTCCTCGTTCGTAGAGGCCAGAAAACTCACATCTTGTACGATAGAAGCCTTCTGTCTTTTTTCAGGACAGTCCTTCGCTTTATGTCCGATTTTTCGGCAGTTATGGCATTTATATTTAAAGAAATTCTCCTTATTCGCGGAATTTTCCTTGGTAACATATTTTTTCTTCGGTTTTCGCACCATCATCGCATTCGGATCATCCTCTTTCGATTTTCCTTTCCTGGTATCGATTTCTTCCAGTATTTTAATTTTTAGAATCTCGGGATCCGGCAGTTCGTCGCGCGATTGAATTGCACACCGGAAATTATCATAGCTGTCGGGCAAACTATTCAGAAGCATTATCGCCTGCTGTTCGTTGCCGATGATAAAGTCCAATCCCGATAATTGACTGATGATGTCGAAGAATTCATTCATATGTTCCGATATATCGCCGTTTTCTTCCATGCGAAGATTCGTAATTTTCTTCCAGAGAGCAGCTTTCCGGGCAGGACCTCGCGATTCGTAAATCGACTCCAATTTCAGCCAAACTTCTCGAGAGGTTGCGCAGTGTCTCACTTGCTTGAGTTCAGCATCTCCGATTGTGAGATAAAGATCGGCTCTTGCCTTTTCATCTTCTTCGGTCCAAATTTCTAGCGCTGCTGCTTGCTGAGCATTATCTTCAGCGACTGTCGGTTTAACTTTTCTTCCGATTACGTAAGCCCATGTTTTATTTTTCGTTAAAATACCCTGAACTCTCAATTTCCACGTATCGTAATTAGTTTTCGTTAAAATCGGTATCGGCAGTGACGATCTCGTGGTGGTATCCATGGTGATCCGTCAACACTAATTTTTTTTTTCCGATTGTATCGAAAATATTTTTCTACGCGTGATTATTCGGTGTTTCTCACTTTTCACAAGGCTCTGGGCCCATAACCTATTGAGCAGAGCACTTCGTCAGAGTAATATTTGCATAGTTTACACCAGAACAACATATTTATTCAAAGAGAACAGGGTACAACTTTTACGAACATGTGGTCTGTACGACCAACGATCACGGAATAACATCGATCGACCAAACCCTTTTATAAAACAGAAACATAACGATCGATAGGGTGATCGACTCGATTCGATTTGCATCTCAACAGTTTTTGATCTTCGTTCCTTGTGATCAGTTCATTATATTCGGTAAACAAATGAACCCCTCTTTCTGCAACATCGTTTAACACTGTTACGTCCCAATCAGCATTTTCATTCCATCTCGGTCAAGAAGGATTGACATCCTTCCTTCACACGTTTTTCGGAGATGACGCTTTATTGAGTTTCTATGCCCCGTTTTGAGCCTAACCTTGCGGAAACAAACTTGGCGTGGGGCGTAGAGTGCATAGACAAACAATGTGTAATCGAATAAAACATTGACTTTTGAAAATATTCCACTTTTGTAGGTTTTATGATTTAAATAAGGAATTTAATGGATTCCGTCTCTTTCTATCTCACGTAACTCCCGATCTGAAATTCTACTCTCTCTCTCTCTTCTGTCTATATGGTTCACAACGGTCAGCCGTCACTCGACTCTGCCGCTGCGCTCTCACTCCCTATTGGCTCCACTAAGCTGAAGTAATTTCAAGTAATTTACCTATCTGACCGGTAAAGTTCTCAAATGCAGATAGATTCCCATTTATGTCAATTAAATCATGAATTGGATGATTAAAGGTGAAATCAAGGTTATAAATTATCCAAAATGATTATTCGTGAATATGAAAACCATAAGAAATTCGAAAAATCTAATTTTGAAAGATAAAAGCCCGAAACTCTCAACTTACCAGAAAATAACGTAAAGTCGATGGTAAAGTAGTTATAGTTGTCGATTGTGTTCGGGTGAAAACCGACTGATGAAATACTTCTTCTTCTCTCTTCGAATGATCGATGATAAAGTTGAATCGATGATTGTCGATTCTTATCGAAAAAATGGTGTCAAAAAAAAGAAGTTGCACAATATATTTGATAGTTTATTTTTCCGAAGTTTAAATTGAACAATTGGTGTGAAATGATTATCCATGCTCGACAATCAGAATGTTTCGATTTTTCAAGTAAAAATTTACAAGTTCGATGTTGAATTTAAATATTAGATTTGTTGTTTAAAGAGATGTCTTCTCGATTTGAAGTCTCGCTGTAGAGTGCTCGATGAATAATTTTTCCTCGATGCTCTTGTCTCCAAGTGATTGAAAAAATGCAGTTGTGGGTGAGGGTCCTCGATGCACCTCGTTGGTTAAGGGTCCTGTTTCACGGTGTTATCACACCTGGAACTCCCTGGCTGCATCGGGCGATTCTCCCCTCCTTGTATAGGCTAATTATTTTTCTGTTTCAACTTTTCATAACTTTCTTTTAATTAATTTGTTTAAACAATTATTCATTTTTTAATTATTGATTGTTGACCTGTAAATAATAAGAATGATTCTCAATTTTGAATCGCTCTTCTAGGATGGTTTTCACGGTTATTCATGATTATTATTAACTTTTGTTGCTCAATATTAAATTTCATTTTTTTTTTTAAATCTAGTCTATTGCCCCTTTAAAGTTTATTTCCCGTAATTAAAATATTTGAATAATGATTGTCTGATTTTATTTTGATTATTTGTTGATTAATATCCGTAATTGTTTATTTGGTTAATTGTCTATTTTTTTATCTCTTATTCACTCTTTCACTGATTTTTTCATATTCTCAATATTCTGGAATATCGAAGAATTCATATTTTCGATCCGATATTGATAAATTCGGCGTCCAGGAGGTGCTGCTCTCATTACCGCCGACGGTTGTCTCGAGCGTTACTCGCATCGTGACACGCACCGTGCGGGCGAGAGTCGCGCTTGTACATATGTACCTATGTTCGGCATACTCTTATCTCCGGATCCTCAGGTTGCTTATAAAAGTTCTTTTTCTCTCTTTACTTGTCTCTTTGCCTTTCTTATGTCTATGTTCGCGCGATATATTCGCTGCGGCTATGTTTTATTCTGAATATTTCAGTTTGCTTTATTAACTAGATTATTTATTTATAATTTATTGAAACTATCGGCAATATGTTTCCTAAGCCTAATGCCTATTTATTGCTGATATTCCTATTTCTCATAATTTGTTAACAACAATTTGTTAATAATTGTTGTTAATTGTTCATATTTTCCACTACTCCTAACTCTATTGAGATAGATTCCGTTATCGATTTTTATGGTGTGAACAATAATTTAAAAAATGATTATTGTTAACATCAATTATTGATTAAATCAATTATTATTATTTTTCAAGAAAGTTACATGACGTAAAAACACCTCCAATTGCTTTACAATGTTCAAGCCTTTTTGACAACTTTGATTTTGGGACCAAAGCGCTGGAACTATTTCCAAAAAATCGTCTTGAATGCCAAACCTCAGAAAAAAGTTCCTCGTTTGAGGTGTTACAAAATAATGCATTTGTTTGTCGCAGTTACCAAACGATATCATTGAATTTCACTTGAATCCGTTTCGGGAAACAATCGTCGACTTCTTCGATAGGCTCTAATTCCGATATCATATTGCGTTTTACATCCAATAATAACGATTCGTCAAAAAAAGACATCGCAGCGGTTTCTGGATTCAAATACCATAAATAGTTTCTGAATTTGTTGAGTGTGACGGTCGATATGTCTTTGTCAATCAAGTTCTAGTAGTGCAGTTGTTTCAGAAATTGCAAATCGTGATTTGGCGCCATTGAAGCAAGTGGGATGGTGAATCAAGATTCAACGTACAGCGATACAATAAAAATCGACGTATCTCGAACTGCCATCCTTTCTTTTTCCGTCATTTCGTACTGGAATACTCCAGGGTAACGAAATATAACAGAATTAGATGGAACACATCCAAGGAAGATGAGGTTCAACAGCTCCAACAGCTGTTTGTAATCGTCCCTGGGTTTAAGATTTTTTAACGCTTCCTCTACGAATGACCTTATCCTCTCGACAATGTCAAGTGCTACGAATCTCACGACTTGTTCATCCGCCAATCCACTGTTATACCCCGTTTTGTCAATTTTGTCCCAGGCTTTACGAAATTTTTTAAAGAGTAGAACGTTTGATCCTGTTGTTTCGGGCATTTTTTTTCTCGAAGACGTAACGTAGGATTAACTCGAATATATGATGTCTGCAGGGCAGATACAAAATATTTCTTCTCAATAAGCCCTCTAACAAAGCCGCACAACCATTCTTGTTTTCCAAATTCGAAGCTGTTGTGTCACAGCAGAGTGCCTTTACTGTTTCTAAAAGCCCCCAATCCTCGAGAACAACATAAACGGCATTTGCTTGAGTCAATCCCTTGCTGTTTTCTAATGACGGAACGCCTACAAGTTTCTCAATCTCGCCATCTGTTTGTACAACAGGTAGTCTGTCCACCATTTCATGTTTGTCTAAATCTAATAAAAGCTTCTCGTCCCAATGTCCCTGTTGAAAATGTCTGATAGAATCAAATAAAAAAAAATGTTATACGAAATGATTGTGCATTTGTCCATGCAATGACTTGTAAATGCAGATGCGAAACGATATCACGAAATTACAAGGTTTTTCAAGACTGAATGCGGATGGAACAGTCTTTTGATATTTCAAGTCAATTCTCATTCAATTCAACAGAAGTGTCGTTCGCGCGCATCTGTAGAAACAGATAAAAAATTGAAGACGTTGCAATGAACTGTTTTTCCCCATAGCAATCTTCTCTTGTGCAGGTAATAAGGTAGAATCAGAAATATCCGATAAAAGGTCTTGTGGCCTTTAGGTAACAAATATATCCGAATTTAACGGAAATTTCCAAGGGTATGTTACCAGCGTTTATGAGCAAAGTTGGTCGATTATTTTATTAGGGTTTATTAGCAAAATAGAATAGGGCACTGTTAACAATCAATGAGTTTCTGCTCGACATTACTACTATGTGTTTATATGGGACAATCTGGGATAACCGATAAACATTAGTACTAAATTTGAATCGTTTCTATAAGTTGTAATCAGAACGTTCGGATAAAAGAATTTATAGTTATTTATAGGAATTTTAATACCGATATTTTCTCAAAATCTATCAGGGAAATCTAACATCGATATTTACAGCAATTATGCGCATTTGCGCCATAGGCGTTTGATGAGGATTTAATCTGTTATTTATGGATATTTCGAAGAGTATGTTATTTGCCTCTATGAGCAATGTTGGAGGATTATTTGATTAGGATCTATTAGTATACAATGGACGACGCAACCGAAACAATCAATGGGTTTTTGCTGGACCGTTTCTTCATGTTTTTATGGGATTCCCTCTGCGATATCCGACAAAGTATTACTGAATTTAAAGCCATTTGATAAGTAGGAATCGGGAAGTTCGGATAGAACAATTTATAGTTGTTTGTGGGTGCTACCCGAGCGTTATTTGATCAGAATCTACCAGTGAAAGTTGATACCGTTATTATCGCAATGAGGCGTAATTGCGGCATTTGCGTTTCATGAGGATTCTATCTGTTACTCTCGACGAACTTGCGAGAAACCTGGAAAATGATTTGATCAGTCCGAATTGGACTCTGACTAATAGAATTTGTCTGTGTTAATAATCTTTTTTGAGTCCGGAAATGGGAATCTTTATATATAATTTATAGCGGAGAAAATATTAAACACCTTTTTAAATTGATATCTATGGGGCTCTCATTCACCCTCCTTTGAATAGGCATCAGAAATAAGAATACTGTTGTATCACGCTCAAGTACAATATTGATGGACATAAAGCAGACTCATCTACTATTTCCGTGATTTATATTTTTTAACTTACTCTTTCTTAGCTCCTTTTACTTTAATATTGCATTCCGCATGTATATATACGTATATTCTTGTATATTCATAAAAGTATCGACTTAATTTTTTATTATTATTTCTCTCTGCGTACTTACATGTAACGTGTAATGAAATATTTTTATCCACATTTCGGTTTGTTTTGTTTGTTTTTTTTTTACGTATCGCATGAACATACAAATAATCGTGACAGTCATCATCCAAAAATTGCGATCTCAGTTATCCGATAGTCTCGCGGATGCGATGATTTTTTGTGATTTTTTTTTTTTTTCAGTCTTTTATAAATTGTATACATGCTAATTTTTTTCGATTATATGATAAATGGCGATTATATGATAAACGTACTGAAAACGGTAGAAGCGGTAGGTATTGTATAGGAGTTTCTCCGCGTTATAGAAACGAACTTAACGAGGCGCGAACTAAAAAAAATAGATGCATTCGACGTGAGAATAAGAGTTACACAAAGGAAAATTAAAAAGAAATTATTAATGAACAGTTAAAAAAACGTAATAATAATTGAAAGATAGTTGCAGTCGAAAGTTAAACGAAAATGCAGAAAATCACACGTGCACAATTATTTTTTTCTTTTCTTTTCTATCTATAGATTCTATGTATAGATTTGGTCGCATTATCTTCTGTCGTGAAACGATAGGCGAGCGAAAGAAGTAGATAGCGAGAAAACAAAAGCGACCCAAAGGGGGATCGAGACGAAAAATAAAATAAACGAAAATAGTAACGTAATAATAATAATAATGAGTTCTCTGGCAATTGTGAGGATAATGAACTAAAGTTAATGGTGTTGCAACTCGCGAATCGCATCTGCGCGGGCTGCTGACTCGCTGGTGTTAATCTGTTCGTCGAGCCGAATGGCGACATCATCGTCGACATCGCTCTCTTCAATTGGCTCGGAGTTTTGTCGAAACTGAAGGCGCGACCGACATTCATTCTCGTACGCGATGCAAACCTGAACAAGAATAATTCTCGGTAATATATCGAACGTTTTGGTTTGAGATGATTTTTTCGGTTGAAATCTATTCGGCATCGAAAACTACTCTTATCTCGTATATCGACATTTTGTGATTCATTTTGCATTTTATTTAGCGATTTTTCGAAGTTTAATAATCAAAAGATATTTTTCGAAATTCCGATGAGACCAATAAGGTTTTGAGTGAAATTTTCTTTTGTTATAAAAAAAATAATCGATCAACGATGAAAGATGAATTTTCCACAAACAAACGGGATTGTAGCGTCAGAGATTAAAAAAAAAAAAAACCAAACGCGTCAAACCAGTTCAAGTTTTCAGTAACAACAATAAAGATTCAAATATCGAAATATTATTCTGTATCACAATCAAGTTATAGATTTGACGTTTGAGGAGGTGTTACAGCCACGTCAATCTCAAGCCAAAGCACATGCACATTTTTTATCGAAATATCGTGACAGCTCGTGTACATAGAGTAGACGAATAAAAAAAAATCTAAGTTACGAGGTTGCACGATACTAAAATAAACGATATGCAAAAAAAAAATGTTATTACCCGCAAAATATAAATTCTTGAACTGATCGGAGAAAAATAAATTCATTTTATTTCATTTACCATTTTTGTTTAGAAATTGCAGAGACATTATACACTTTTGTGAAGATAAATTCTTTAACGAGTTGAATAAAAATAAATTAATTTTACTAATCCTTTTCTTAATAAAGCGGAAAGAGAGATTAAAAACATTTATGAAGACAAATTCTTCAACTAGTTGAATAAAAATTCATTTATGTATTTTTTCGTATAGAAAAAGGAAAGAAAGATTGTAGAATTTTTATCGGACTCTAATGAAGCAAGGTACGGGTGAGTAATAAAAGCAAGTAAAAAAAACGCAATTCAGCCTGTTGCGAAAACTGACGGTAGTGGGACATGTAACGTGGTTTCACACATGCTATAGAGTGGGAACACATACGGGCCCATATACTCCAGGTAAAAATTATGAAACAGGCTCCTGCAACCAAACGTGATGTCGTCCCATTATTGTTTTTTGTTTAACATGCAATAAAATCAGATGTATAAATATCAATTACATTAATAGCGATGAAAAAGACAAACAAAAGTACGATTTATACATGTCTGTGCGCTTTCACTAAATTTTTTCTATCGATGTACGTGACTTTGTTATGGTAATTTTTTTGCCTGAGTTAAGCCGTCAATCACCTCCTCGGGATATATTTAATATGCATTTTTTTTACCAACAAATAAACCGTTGCGGTGTATAGAAAAAGAACAAAAACATAGATAAGGTATCTGTCTTCAACAAGTTCAGAAAGTCTTCGATAACTATTATGCTACGATAATCTACGTTGAAGATAAAATTTAGAAACAAGAAAAACGAAACTACCATGCAGTATACATAAACTCCAAATTCTAAAAGATTTTAATTGCTAAATAAAAGAAATAATAATGATAAGAAAAATGGAGCGTTAAGATACTCACTTAAATGCTTTACTCAATGTACTTAACGCTACGTCATTAGTGTCGATTTCAAGCTGATGTGAGTCGAGACTAATCAAAAAGGTGTCCTGAAAACGAACAAAAAAATGATTTAGTTATTTATTTATTTTATTTTATAATTAGTCGCGTGATAATAATTTTTTTTCTCGCGGTGCGCCTTCGGACATACCTTCCATTTTGCGTTATCGATGTTTAATTAAACGTCGACGAGGAAAAAAAAGAACATTCCTCAGCCGCAGCGCAGGAAAGACATAAATTAAGTCATCGGTCGCCGAATCGTACGAGAACTTCTCTTTAAGAACGCACCGTGTCGGCTTTGCAGACAGTGTTAGCCATTTGTCGGCACAATGTTCGCAAATAATTCGTTTTGTTCACTTTCTCGTCGGTAATCATGAAGGAAAAGAGTTTTTCTTCCAATTCTTGATTACTTCGTACCATCAGCGCGAATACTTTTTGACATTCCGCAAATTCAATAATTAAACATGCGCGGTGTCGCGGTTGTGCACACGAAACATAATAATGATAACAACGGCGAAATAGGTTGAAGGAAATTAAATTGAGAAACGAGATCGAGATATCGAAATTATGAATCTCCGATTCGTACTTTCATTAAATTATTTTTTCTTACCGCGTCAATTGTTTCCACAACTTTTGCCCGGACGCGATGCAAGATATATGTATATACGTGTACACATATTTTAATTTTTTTTTCAAGATGATGCTTATTTCGAACGAAAATGAAAAGAGTTTGATTGATACAAAAAAAGTTTTCTTGATTATTAATCGAATATCTCGTAGTTCATCGAGGTACCGTTGGTGCCAAGACAATAAAGAAACGAAGCGCGGAAATTGGTCCTCGTAAAGGGGTTATATCATTCCGTAAAAACATTGCTGAAGTGTCGACTATATACACTCATTTGTGGACCCACGTATTACGATATCGATCTAACAACAATCTTAAAGTCCGAAGCAGAGAGAGGAATCGAACGCCTTCCTGTCTGGGATCTTTACCGATGATCCTTTCCATGAGAGCACAGCGAGTATATACTCGGTGGATTTTATAAATGCTTCCGATGGGTGCGCGGTCGGTCCGATCTGTGATCTATCCGGAGGATGGCAATTGTTTGTTGCGACCAACGTTTAAACAGATACTCGATTCGGGCTCAATCTATCGTGATCGATACACGGAAAATCTATCTAATGTAACTAAAATTCTATATAACTCTATATCGGCGATAAAAATTGAGGGTACAAAAAAGAGTAGAAGAACTGCCAAAAACTGCCAGATAAGAATCTAACAAACACATAATATACGAAATACGTAAGAACGCATAATATCCGCTTGTGAGAAACAATTTTCTCGTTTCATATTCAATCGAATCACTCGTCGGTATCGGAGCTCGATTCGCTACTCGTCCCAGACTCGACGGATTTATTCTTATCGTCTGTACTAGAAGTCGATTCGTCAGAAAAATCGCCGTTCAACTTTTGCGAGTCGTTGTTTTTTCCCTCCGTTCCGTCTTCGGCAAAGCTGACGTTCAAGTCGTCTAGGGTTTGTCTGTCTCCTGCCGCAGGATTTCGCGCTGTGGCTTTTCGGGTCATATCTGAGTTCTTTGCTCGAATATAGCCTCTACAAGCGGCCAGTTCCTCAACAATTTTTTCTTCACTATAACCTTTCTCTTCCAGATAAACCCGAAAAATATCTGTAATCAACATTCAGACATGTTAGAAATTTTGCTGTTAAAAGTTGAACATATTTACAAATTACTTTCGAGATCACATTCTTAGAAGTTACTTTTGACAAAATGAGAACAAAAAACGGGCACTCGATGAAATGAGTGAGGCTCGAAGAACAAGCAACAATCGCCTTTAGCCCATGAAGCAAATTCATCAATTTCTCCCGCGTATCTGTACTGTCTTTCTCAGAGTTATGAAATAGCGTAGCACGTCATTACATCTAATAATCACATCTAATGTGATTTTTTCCATTGGCCTCTGTGGAACTCGCTTCCGGCTAATAGTAGACCAACAACATCATAACTTTCTAGATAACTCAAATTTTCGCGCTCGTATAACAGAGCACTAGTATTACTATTTATGAATAAGTGAAGTGATCGAAATGAGTCAATAAGTTATAACCGACGAAACATAGAGAAATACGACCATATCTCCGATGGAAGTTCTAATTTACAGGCGATAAAACGTTACGACGTATAAAGTTAATATTAATTCTGAAACTTTATATCCTTATGAGTCCCAGATTTTACCACATACTATATATTGATGACCAAATCATATTTACCTGATATCGCGACAAGTTTTGTCGGGTCAAGTGGAGACTTTCGTTCGTCCACTTTGACCGCATTGCTCTGAGCACCACACACGCTTTTCGTCTTGAGCTCATCGACGTCAAAAATCGCAAGCGTCATGTTTCGGACGAAAATTGAGTTCGATTTCGCATTGATCTTGGCATTGTCGTATTGCCTCTTCTGGATCCAAATACCTTGACCTGCATGCATCTATTTTGTAACAAATAAAAAAAGTAATAACTATGAGTCTACAATGATTTAAAAATGTGTAAAACGATTAATATAAACGTCTTGTAATTGAATATTGGAAAATCCCGTTTTTATTTCGTCTAGAAAAGATTATGCATTCGCGAAAAAAAAATTGAAAATTGGAAATTTGACTTTAATTCCTCGATTAATTGTCTTTTTTTTTCATTAATAAATCGTCTCATGTTTGTTGGATTTCTCGCAGCGCAGATTTGTGGAGTGAAAACTTTAGAGAATGATTAGATCTTGATTGAAAATCTGAACTAGATCTAAGACTCTATCTTGATATTACAAGTTATGGGTCGATAAGTAAATGTTTGCTCAAAGTAAAGCCATGTTGCTTTTTTTAAAGTGATAAATGTATTATTAAAAAAGAGTGAAGAAATAAAAATTATATTCTTATTAAAGTCAGGAGATCTGCACATAAATGACGAATACATCACCCGACTGTAATGATAAAATTATAATTTTTTATTCGACTATTTTTCGATAATACGTCTATTACACTCCGTTTTTAGCAGCTATTGTTGAATGAACACTTTAATTCGAATAAACTCCCAGTTGTCAAACTCAAATGAGACACGTGAATCGCCGAACATTCGAACATATGATTTGATAATGAACCACCATTCGAGCTATCAGCCTCAAAAAGCTTGTGTCATTTAATCTTATATTTACCATCTGGTCTTCGACCCGCAGAAATCCCGGTTTCGGGAACATACCGAAATCTTTTAAGCGTGTGGCGCTCGAACCTCCTTCAGCTGCAGGTGTACCTACGAATTATCGGTTGTTAAACTGTTATTAAACGTGCTCATTATTTAACGATTGGTAATTATTAAACAAGCATGAAATACCGATTATTCTATCAATAAAAAATATTACTTTTTAACTGTTCCCAGTTGTCGAGCAGTGTTTGAATTGCCGGGAAAATTACATCCGTCAACGCTTCTATTTGTTCCGACAGTTTCGCAACAATCTCCTTAATCTCTTTTATTTCTGAAGATTCTTTCTTTCTACGACATTCGGAAGTCGATACGTTACGCTTCGATTTGTGTTTTTTGGTTTTTTTTTTACGTGACGTTTCGTTCCTATTTATTTTTCTGTTGTCGGGCGGACCTGCACGAACCTATAAGGGGAACAGATAATATGTATTCAGTCCGATTTACTATTATTTACGCCCGAGTTTTCATAAGGGATTTTCCTCAAATTATATAATAACCGAATGAATGACACGAATTACCAGTTATCAAAAATGATTCTTGATAAGTGCCACTGCACTTAATATGTAGTAATGTAAATGACGTTTGTATATCAAAAAGATCACTTACTTTTTTTGGGATTTGTATATGACGTGGCTCGCGTTCATGAAGTTCTGGAAGGTCAGATTCGATAACGATGGCACGAGTATTGTTTTTTTCGGAACCGTCGTGGCTACAGCCTGCGACATCGTTTTCATAAACGTCGCCGATCGTATCCTTAGTAACAAAAAATGGACGCTTAGAATGAGTTTCTGATTCAGCTTATAGTATTTGAACACCAGTATCATAGGCGAAGCTGAATTCCGAAACGATGTGACTACGTCATCTAACGATATTGTGTATAGAAAACTGATTTGACCTGTTAACTATTTAATTTACACCACTATATTCATATCATCTTTCGGAGAATTATTATTTTGTATATTTTGAATGCCCTGATAGAAAATGTTCAAGTTTGCCCGAAAAACTAATTCATTAATTACTTGTTTTAAATAAAAAGCTTCTAATTACATTTGCATATTGCTTAATCTCTCTTTACTTTCTCGTTAAGGGAGCTTTGTGTTCGTAAATCATTTTGTTTTCGTTTTATCACAGAATGCTCGGTATGCTCTAAAACGTCGAGAGAAGTAAATTGTATGAAATGTCTGTATGTGTATGTGACATCGGGCTCAAATTTCAATCATACGTAGATTATCATTAAACAACACTTGTGATTGAATCTGTTATGAATCGGTTGAGAGGTTCAAATTTTATAGAATTTTAATTTTGTTGAAAATTTTCATTTTTGTCATAACTTCCACAGTTCGAAATATCAGGCTGTAATTTGGATAACCAGTAGACTATTACTAGACAAGGTCGGAATTGGCGTTACTCTGTTTAGATTTGAAAAAATAGGACATTTCCGCGAGAGTTACACGTACAGTCTTTTGTAATAGCGGAGTTAAGCGAATATACTTTGAGTGGGGGGGGGGAATATAATTAAGAACACATTAGAAACACTCATCGTATACATCAAATTTGAGCCATACGTCTTAAAATTAGCTTTGTCTTTTTCATCGTGGCCGTCTTCACTCTATCTTTCTCATCGTTTTCCGACTCCGTCTTCTTTACTATTTCCGTATCTTCCTCGCTTATTTTTTCTTCTGCAATTGTGAAGCCTATTTTCTCCGACAGACGCACACATGACAAAAGTTTTATCTGAAGTGTTTTTGGCAAGTAATTACCGGATACTTCTTTTGTTCCACGTTGAAGATCGGCAAATAACGAGAAGTTAGATTAATTAGATTTCATTTATTTGTTAATTTGATTTCCCAACTATCACGGGCTCACTTACCCCACAAAAAAAAATCGTGGAAACTAGAGCGCGCACGACCCTTTTTGAAATAATTCGAATCATTGGAATAATCGAAGCAATGCATAACATTTGCCGAACTTCAATACCGATGATCGGTCTATGATAGTTCAACTTCGTACCAATTCTTAGTTCGATATTTCGAGAATTCTGAAAGATGCAGCGCGCACAAAGAAATTTTTGAAAATTTAATATTCCGTGAGAACTGAAGGATTACACAGATTATGCCTAAATCAAATACCAATCACGGCTCCATAATTTCTATCTTTGTACCAATGTTTAGCCCTGAGTCTTTTTAGAAGTTTGATATTTAAAATATTGAACAAGCTACAGCGCAAACAACAAACAAACATGATATTTCAAGCCGATTTGCTTCTTGATGAAGCAAAATAATAAAGACAGTAACTACGATATTACCATCAGAATTATTGAAGAATGGACATATAATCAACCTTACAATTCAAAGACGGGATTGCACTCTACTCACATCAAATTGCGGCGTTGTATGTATCGACAATTCAGAGAATTCCGATGTATTCTCATTGGTTTTTGCTATCTTCGGTGCACTTGCATCGAGTAGCGGAAGTGGGCTTGCCGGTCGTTTTCCGAGACTGACAGTGGCCTGTTATAAAAAGTATAATTGTAAGGTAAAAATGAGTTGCCATCAAAAGAAATTTCACATTGCTTAAATATTTTCCTTGTCGGTAATGTTCCGATGGGTTATTCGCTCTTTCTCGATTTTATTCTTTTATACATTACTGTTTCCAGACATTCACTTTTCTGTTTTTAAAATAAGGGTAAAATGAGAATTTACGAATTATTTTAAGTTTAAAAAAAGCCCGTCTGAATATTCAACGTTCAGCACATTTTTTGTGGCCGAAAAAATATATATTTTACTTGACTATACTGGTGTTTCAACTATGAAAACGGTAAGGTTATTTCTCCTCGATGAAAAGCCTCACGAACATCAACGGTTAAGAGAAAGTTGAGGTTGAAATGTCGTCAAATAATTAGCGGAAAAAATTATACCTCACGCATTTGCAACAGCTTAGTTACTGTCGAGATAGAGGTGAAAATATCAACTATAAAAGACCGAATAAATTATACGATGTATAGCTTAACATCAACCGGAATCTGAAGTTTATAGGAAAAGTAATGTTATGAGAAGCCGAATGGTAAATACAACTTCAAAAAATTAAAATCAACATATAGCATTTAATAAAAAGTTACCTCACCTTTTTCGCTTTCTCCTTTCTATTGAACTTTTTCTTTTTTTTTTGCATGTGGTTTGGAGTTCTCTTTGTCCATTTCGGCCATGACTACTTCGAACTCAGACTGAGCTGTCGAACTGGTAGATATATTTTTTCCACCCTTTCGTTTTATCTTCTGCTTCGAAGGGTTGTTAACCACGCAGACTGGTGAGTCGAATGCGTGCTCTCCTCCATTTGTTTCAGTCGTTCCCTGCACAGTGTATATTTGTTTGTTATTCATTTTCCCTTGAAAAGGCATAACAGTCAAGTTCGCTAATTGCTACGATAGCAATAGCATCGCTTAGTGGAAAAGAAAAACAAATGGAGAACATAGATATGATATATATTTTATCATAGGCCAGATTTAATCAAGAAAATGATAACGTCATGTAAACTATAGCGATTGAAGCGATATCCACCTGTCGTACACAGTAATTTATAAGAAGTAGCAGCGATCGCGAGCTCGCGCGCTTATCCCCGTCCCGGATATTAGTTTATTCTTTTTTAACTATGCTAGATGAAACCTCAGATTTTTTTAAAAAACGATATATGATCCAAACGATATAAAAAACAATTATAGCCGTGGCTATAATTTAATATATGCGTTGTTTTTTCTTAATGACCATAGTGGAAATATTTCTTCAATTATTTGTTTGAAAACTGTGATCAGAACGTTTTAGTGATTTTCATAGATCGTTCGACACTTTTCTCTAACTTCCTCTGCCATTTGCTAAATATCTCTGCCATTTTCTCCGAGCAACGTCGAGTGGTGAAAATGTGTCAAAGAAATGCGAAGTATTTTTTGAATAAATTTGGACAACTCCGATTTAGAAAAGTAGAAAATCCGATTTATTTTCTAAATGACTCCCTTTTACACACTCGCACGCTCTTACATTCTCACTCTTGTTACCGAAACTGAGAGCGAGCAATACCAGTTACCGTTATTATCTCGACCGAAAACGCTGTATTTAATAAATAGTGCAAATCGGGACGAAGTCTCATATTCTATTTTCTCTAACTTCCATCGACATCCCTTGATAACTCGCCTCGTCCCTGCGAGACGCTAACTCTCTCTCTCTCTCTTTTTCTCTCAACAATCTCATTGAACGGTAAATTTTATAAAATTGAAATAGTCCTAAGTGAAGAGAATTTGTGTAAATTACGTACGTACGTACGTTCATACGGATTATTCATTTAGTAAATTACGGACCGATCATTAATAAGCATAACTATTACAGACATTCAGAAGTTGCTTCATAAAAACCAATATAGCCTTTCACATTATTAAATAATATAAATGTAAGATAATAGCAGTGCCTTCAGTAAAGAGTAATAAGCATATATCAGCAGAAGCTAAAAAAATCATATCTAGTAATGTAGTCTTAAACAAGAAAAAAAATCTGCTTACCGTATCAGCGGTCTTCCCGTCTGAATTCGCGTTGTTTGCCTGTTCTATGTTTATCGACACACCTCGATTACTCTGATCGCCGTCAGGGAACGCAACATCCGCATTGTCGTGGCTCTCCATTACGCAATCTTTCGTTTTTTGTGCGTCTTTCTCCGGATTCTGTTATGGCATAAGATTATTGTCTTCAAAAGTTTTGTAGTTTATTATTTTATTCCATTTATATTGAAAACAATATACGGGGAGACTTTTCACGTAAAGGAAACGAGTCAACCGGGGGGGGGGGGGGGGGGGGGATATGATTAAGATTTCCTTTTTAAAAAGTTGGTGTGTTATAGTGTATTACGATACGAGTGCGAAGAAACTTTTTCTGACGAGTGTGAGCTTGCAGCACGAGCCGAAGGCGAGTGTTGCAATCACACGAGTTGAGAAAAAGTTTCTGGCACGAGTATCGTACACAATTTTATTGCACTAGTGCGTAAAGGAGCACATTACGCACGGAGTAAAATAAAATGAATTGTTAAATGACATTTGAATAGCGGAAAGGCATAAGCGGAAGAAGAATAAATTAGAAGTGCCGTGCAAAATTATGTTTTTTCATTGAGTTCTTTACACACATCTATGGCTTGCGATCGTTCACTACGAATACGCTTATATATGTAAACTTACATAAAAATTCGCCGAAATATCACAAAACAAAAAGGGTTATTCTGAACGGTCAAGTCTGTTGTAAGTAAAAGTCAAGATTGAAAAGGCCGCTATCTTTAAAGTACATAGAAAACGCGGACATTTTGTGAATTGCTATCATTTTTTTTTAACATGCTCCGATTTCAACGATTTCGTTAGCTTATTCCTACAGAATGAACATATCCAGTAATAAATTAATCTTTTTACTAGTCAGATTGAATTCGATTATGTAAAGTTCATGAAAGAATGTAAATGTTGTATAAAATTATCATTGAGGACGGTGCGTGAATACGATCTTCGTTTGCGAGTAATTTGATATTTTCGTTTGAATCGTACTGCAATTCTACACGAAATCACATAATTATTTCGAGTTTCTTCAAGCTTTAATCTTCGTCAGTAAAATGCAGAATAAAACAGCTGAATAGATCTTCCCGGTGTTGAATAAGAATGTGAAGATTGCACAATGAGATGCGTCGACATTCGTCGACTTTAGTAAGTGTGTTTGGGTAAGTTAATGAGTATTGAAGCAGAGTTAAGGACAGTTGTTTAGGAATCCACGATACGAATTGAAGGTTATTTTTCCATACGTTCTTCGCATTCCCGTAGTACTAACCTCTATTGGATTTCCACGATATTTGGAAAAAAGCTGATGTACTCCGTTTGTCCGGTGGTAATGTGCACGACTTTGGCTTCCATACTTTCAGCATCTACGATTATTTCTGCACCTTTGTTCATGCTTACTTCAAGAATGTGTTCCATATTGATGTTATCAGAAAAACGGCTGGTAGAGGTTAACATTTCATACCCATGCACATAGCACTTATTATCGATAGATACGAAGTGGTGTATCTGCATAATTTTTTTTGTACTCAAAAAAACGATGGTGTCATCGGTGCGTTTGGGTCGAGTGTATGTAGTGGCGTGAAAGACTGCTCCCTTATAAACACATCTATTATAGACTCGTGCAGATTCGGTTTCGCCACAAATGTACTTCTTCAGGACAGCCTCAATTTCTTTATTCCTTTCGCCAGATCCAATCAACACAACGCCGTCATTAGTTCTTGTGCAGTTCGTAAGTAACTTTTCGTTGAATAAACTTTCGCAGAAAGATTTACTCGAAGGAGCATTCGCAGACATCTCGATATTTAACCGAATCACACTTCTTTGGAGCCATTTCACAGCGATTTGGTGCGATACGCCCTTCGCAGCATTAACGTTCTGTTTGAAATGAAAAATCGCATTTTCAAAAGGAAACGCCGAAGTGGCCCATAGAGGTCCACTTTGTCGAACCGACTCGACCAAATGCAATATAGAATGCATGTTGAATGTCATAGCACTCGGCCCATACAATATTTCGCTTTCTCCGACGAATTGCAGTAAATCGTACTCGCATCTTTGCAAGTCTTCTTCTGTTATCTCCATCTTTAACAGCGTATAAACACTTCGAACGAGGAGAAGATATGACTCGAAACATTTCGTTTCGAGTATTCCGTATAAGCACGGTGCACCGAAAAAAAGAAGCCAGGACTTCCACTCGGATGATTTCCGTTTCGCGACTTCTTTCATAGATCTCGGAAGCCGGTGTATTTCGTGAGGCGGCTTTATCGACAAGAAACGTCGGTCGATAGATGCTCGATCCGAGGGTGTCAAATAAAAATCCGTACCTGCGGTCGTCCATGTATTCCACAGCTGACGCACTACTCCGAGCAATACGCCATGCATGTAATCAAGGGGGAAGCCCCACACGCAATCGAAGTACGACAATTCTTCAAGAAAAGTCGATGAACCTTTCACTCCTCTGATAGGTTTACCCAAACTAATCGCATCTTTCGCGTCTTGCTCGTACATTTCGTGCGTTCTGAGTGCAGCATCTTCCAAAGAAATCGGGTATCGCATGCAACACCCATCGTGTTTACCGTAAATATAGCACCAACTGCAGCCATAATACCCATTAAATTGCAGTCGATTTTGGATAACTGGCCGGGCGACTGAATCCACGCAGACTAAATTGCAACAGAATTTAAAGTTCATTACCACACCAGTTATCTTATTTGTGACACTTACACCCTGATCCGTCAATTCTTTTACTTGTTCACAAAATTCCGACATGTACAAGTTCATAAAGTTCGGTTTCGGCTCTTTCTCAGTTAACCACAAACCAGCGAGAATGATGTGTTTAAACCGGATTTTCGGCGACAGTTCACCAATGTACAATTGTAGAGGCCAGAAGCTCTGTTTCGAACTCTTAAAGAGTGGCGCACCGTCTGTGCTGGCAATGATGGTCAATGTTTGAGGCCGATATGCCTGAATTTTTCTATACAGCTTCGAATCAAAAATATCTCGTATTACTCCATCGTTTCGGCGCCTTTCCAAATCTTGGATATTTTGTAGTAGATCCTCCTGTATATTCTGCTCGTTCAACAACAACTGAATCTGGTACTTGATGTCAATACTCATGAAATAGTTTGGGGATTGTGGTGAAAGTTCATATTCTTCCTCGCATTCTTCGCATTGATGATTCTTGTGGGATATTGTTGCCGTTAGATCCTGTTTGACTAATTGCACGCAGCATTTTGGACAGTAGTAGTGTAAGGTAATCTTTTCACGGGGTGGATCGTACGCTTTCGATCTCATATAGATACTGGGATTCCATGTGTCGAATTCCGGTCCAGCCAGCAGTTTCACGAACGCTATTAGATCGTCTTGATCCTTGCGAGTTAAATTTTTTCGCACAGCGTACGCGTTCGTCATGAGCAGTACATCTGATACTGTGAGACCAGCCGCAGGAAACATCATCAACTGTTCCTGATGTGGATTGTTATCGATTTCATCGAGCAGATCTTCTGTGTGCGATTGATCGGACTGCACACTCGAAACCGTGTCGTCGTCATTATCCATCGAATCTTCGGAAGTTGATTCTCCTGTTCCGGCCTCCCGCGAGTTCAAGTTATAACTACCAGACCACAGACTTGAAGCCGTACCGTCGTCACTATTCGTCGTTTCTTCGGACATTGTGTCTTTTCTCCCGACTGCAAACGTATCGATCTGTGAATTATGTTCTGTTGAGCAACGAGAGGTTGGCGGCAGATTGACTTCAATAGAAGAAGACGCTTCGCCAATGCCATCGCGGTCCAATACATCGACTCTTGCATAATTTTCTATGCTCATGCTACAGGGCTCTGCTGTACACGATTCTCCGGTTGGTCGAATCGCGTCCATAGAAGTAGTATCGGAGTCTATATTGAAAGACGACGTATTATTAGTCCAAGCACCTTGTCTGCACGTTCTAAAATGTATTTCATTTCCACGTTCTGAGAACGTTCGTCCTCATAACATCTTGTTCGCAAAAATAAAAACCGGTTGGCAAACTTTTACAAAGAATGGAGCAAGCATTGCGTTAATGTGCGTGCGCATTGGTTGGGCAAGTTGCAATAACAGAGTATATAACTTGGGACGATATTAATCCTATGTAAATCAATCTGAAGATCGCATCGCTTCTGTGCTCGATGTTAAGCGTATTGTTTTCGAAACTGTCACGTGTTAAAGTTCGCATCAACAGTTTTTGAATGGCCACATATTCTACTTTCCGTGGACGGCGCGAAGGAATTGAGAATATTCTGATCCGCGTTCGATTTTTTTTCTGAATGTAAAATATCATCGATGTATTGTGTTTCACGTGTAAAAAACACACGTGTTGAATCTAAGTTCTCTCAGATTTATGCCAAGAGCTGGTAATTTTATTTATTTTTTTCAAAATAATTTTTGGCGTTTCTTAATGTTTCGCTTGACTTGAATCGACAACGTCTTTTGGATTTGTGTTTAGTGTGAAAATTACTCAGCTTTGTATCGTGTTTTCTCAGCTCGTATCGATCTGAAAAAATCATTTTTGAAATCCGCTAAAAAAATACGTTGAATATTGTTTTCCATCGAACAACATAGGGACTTTAGATTTTCCAATTTTTCATCGCAAATAACAGATACCATGATTTGAAAATTCTTCCAATCGTTGGTTTTCTTAAAATAAGCCAGCAGCGAAAACTTTATTAATGGCGATTTCTGATATCACGTATATTTTCACGGGGAAACTACTATGAGATTGGTGTTCACCACAAAAAAATCAATATAATCATGATTGCAGAGTAATTTTTGAAACTATAAAGTTTTGCTACAAAATGCAAAAAATCCTTTCCGATGTATTATTATTTTATGTATATATTATTGGCGCTGATACTGGCTTATTTTCGGTTCGAATCAATTATTTTTAAACTGCTCCAATTAGCCTACCTTGTATATCTTTTTCTGTAGAACACGATAGAAATGAGGTGCGCAAATATCTCACTGGATAGCAACGATATCATGCCTTGAAAAATCTGATTTACTTTGAACGAAAACTGCTATCGAATCCGTTTTCAGCGCGACAAAGTACGTGGAAATAAATGGCCAAGAAATATTTTTCAAACCTATCAAGGAATAATTAGTAGAAATTTTGTACGGTACCCGTTGCATCTTTTTTTTTTTGGGGATTGACATCAGATTGTTTCGGTCCGAGAAAATGTTTTCAAAAATCGTAGCCGTCGAGTCGAATCGAATCGTCGAAAAGGCGAATCGAGTGTAGCCAGTCGCGAATGAGTGCGGGTGGAAAGTCCGATATGCAAGGAAATGTAATGGGAATGACAGTCTGAGAGTGAGTCGAGAATACCGCGCGTAAAGAGTAGTCGAACGTTCAGCGAAATCTACAAAGTATCAGTATCGTGCGAGAGAGATACGTCGCGAACTGAAACACGACCGTTGACCGAGCCATGCCGCGAAGTGCAATTAACCGCGCGTTCTCTTTGTAACCATCTTCTTTAATTATTAACCTTCTTATTTAATAAAACTTTTATTCTTCGATAACCGACTGATTACCTATTTCTTGGGTCATATCCATTCGCGATCGCAAGCTTTATCCATGCTATCATTCAATTAGATACTCTCGGTTTTAACAGGACTCCCGATGTTTGCCTCGAGATTCGAAAAAAATGCAATTTGGAAAGAAATGGAATAATCGAAACTGATTTAAACCTAGTGGTGCGTAGCCCCCGTTTTTAATAGTTTAATAATCATGATCGTAGCTGGACTATTAACTAAATAGTACGTGAAGAGTAACTCAAAACTACAATTATATTTGGTTATTGCAACATGACCAACAAACGTGGACGCATCCTAGCGCAATTTTAGTCGGACGGTTAACAGAAATATTTTTGAATTTAGCTATTCGCGCTACTTCTAGGTATATCGAGTCAGCAAATAATTCAAAAACAATGTCTGTTATCATCTTTTAAAAAGCGAAAGCGTATTCGTTATTTTTTCACTTGTTAATCGTAGGATGAAATAATAATTCCAAAGAAATTATGTAAGAATACATGTCTGTAGAGTGTGTCATTTTCTGCTAGCGAATAGTTTGCTTCTACTAACACTGACAATTCGATTTTTTCAGCATGTATATAAAACCATGTATAGAATATACAAGGTGATTCAAAATAAGTAGCAAAGTTAATAGGTATAGCAAATATCATTTTGAATAATTTTTCTCTTACTCATTCTAAAAATTCGCAATAATTCGTGAATAAAACGAGGCAATTGAAATCAAATGATAATCGAGATCGAGACATTGTCGAAGATTACTATTTTTTTCACATCATTTGTTCTTCATGTGTCATAACGTTTTCTCGAATGAATCATAATTTTCTAAATTGGTTACTTTTGTACAATATAATCTAATTTTTTTCACAATATGTTGTGTTGCATTTAATTTTTTTAGATTCTATTGTGGAATAGAACGGATAAGTGATATCGTAGGACTCATCATTGCGAATTTCGAGAAACAGTTAATGGAGGAGTAGACTTAGACGTGTGACATTTATAAACGAAAATTCAAAGTAGTATCAATCCAGGTGAAATGACGATTAACAAAAACGACTAAACATTAAGAACGATTCCCAACGATCAACAAGTAAAGATATCAACGATGTCAGAAACAAACTTGAATTAATGAAGTAAAACCTCGATTAGCGTCTGCATTTAGCACGCGAAAATATTCATGGATTTTCAAATGAGGCTTTCTCGATAATCAGATGAGTTTCCTTTCACAACGCACCTGCTGCTTTTTTTGTTTGTTTTGCAGTCATCTGTCGCCATCTCCTAAGAGTACGGTGACTAACGAGCACCGGGTTATTCGAAGAAGCTAGATAGAGCTTGTTCGTTCGTTTTTTGTCTATTTTGGTCTTTGGAGGCATTGTAGAACCGGCAAATGACGAAAAAATCAATCAGCTCGTTAAATTGCGGGGGTGGTACTCTGAAAATGGCAATTTATTGACTTGATCAAAAAATTGCAAATCGTTTGAGTAGATTCACAGATGGTCGTATGATATTCCACCGGAGTAGCGTGGCTTTTATTCATTTGGTTCGAGCGTGTGTTTTACAAGTCAAACATCCTTTTCAGACAAGTGTTAAAAGTTACGCATATTCAATAGATTAAATATGCAAAATTCTAGTAAGGAATTTCAATCGTTAACGAGTAGAACATCGATTAATGTAGCGAAAGAGCTTGCGGAAATTAACTTGTCGTTGAATCTGGATAAAATGAAATTTTTGCGAGTTAAGCAATCCAGGAATTACATAAAACGCTTAGTCGTAGACCAAAAAATATTAAACCTCGGAAAATAAATGTTCCTTGAGATCACTTGTACTGAGGGAATATTTGGGCGTGTAATGCCTGCTATCACGCTAAAAAATCTAGTCGGAAGAGAAGACTAATCGAATGATAACGTGTTAGTCAATCGCCGAATATGAGAGATTCCCCAGATGAGTTCTAATGAGATACAGGAATAATCTTTTTATTTTTTTAAGTTTCCTACGAAAGGTTAGTTTTACTTTGACCATCGCCGGGTACATATATACGCTTATAAAAAACGGAAAGGCCAGGTAAGATAAACATAAATAAACGGAAAATCTTCTTCCTCGTTTCGTAAAACTAACTGTAGGCATCAATGTGCGACTTTGTACATTGACGACCTTGTAAATTCGTTCGATAGGTATTATATTATGTGTCCGAAACCCGAAAAAAAAGTACAAAAAGATGACTCACATTTTTTTCTTGAAGAGTCGCCAATTTCGCTTTCAAAACCGTTATACGTGCATCGCGAGCTTTAGCGATTAAGGCGTTTGCAGTTGGATTCGGAACTTCGACATCACTTAAATCCGAAGCTGAATGTAATAACGTTTTCGGTACTGTTCTCGCTCGCTGCGAGGCTATTTTCGCCTTCAACGCCTCTCTGCTATCTATAAAAAGACATTACATAGATAAAAAAAAAGATATAGCGATCACAAAAATCATTTCTATTTTCCAGCAAGTGGGTGTCAGCAAATTCGACATCAAATCAGAGATTCTAATAACATTATAAATCACGTAGAATGTAAATTAAGAGAGAGAAAAGGATAGCCAAACACAACAGGTTAAACTTTGGGCAAACTCTTCCTGTTGTAACAGCTTATTATCTATTACCGTTCCGAAATCAAATAGCCCGAGCGAATGAATAGCTGAATGAAAAAAGTAAACTGTTTCGACTAGGACAGAAAGAGGCTAGACAGAAAACAACGATACTGAAACAACGATATTCTTAAATTATGCAAGTAATTGTTTCAATACTTTTTACTTTATCCGTGAGACTGATATACGAAATACGATCAAGCGGGAGACAAAATGTTCAAACGAGCACCAAAAAGTTTTATACCTTCCACGAAAGAAACGACTCCTTCTTTCCATTCGGTACCAACACGGATGTGGTACACTTTGTTCTCGAGCGGCAATTTAAAATTTCGTATTTGGCCTGTTTCAATTTCTTCGTACGAAGATTTGTTGGCCAATTTAATATAGGCCCACATCGCCAATTACCTGATTGTGAATAAATATATTGTCATTCAGAAAGGCTGCTAATTGATCAATAATTAATATATATAATATAATTCGACAAAAAACTCAGAATTGCTTATAATCAACGAGAATGAATACGATGTAAAAGATTTGGAAAAGTAGTATCGTTTTTTTATATCTGTTTCATTAAAGGAGAATAGCATTTCGATTTCTAATTTTTTTGTTTTTTTTTTCAAAGTATTACTTAGTATATACGTGGCGCGATCTCTTGATACGAAGCGAAAAAATCTGGCTCATGCGTTTGCCGTAATATCGAAAAAAATCTATTTTGAATGTTGAAAAATGTCGAGAAACGGAATCTCAAGAAAAAATTAATTCATTTAGAATACAAAAGAATATGATTCGCGGATAATTGCAACAAACATGAGTGATAAAAGTTGTAAAGTATCGAATAGACATCATCAAAGTCAGATAGATACTCATTAATAACCGCGTGATTCAGAAATAAACGAAACCTCTTTCAATCGCGAATTAAGTTCCATTTATAAAAATAATCGGTTTTTTATTAACTGGGTGCATCAAGTTTTCGCATAGCACGCCGAGGAAGTAGGAATATGCCATTTTGTTGTTAAAAAATGCTTGAAAAATATATAAGTAATTAGTCACAAATAAATACACACAGCGTATTACAGACAAAATCAGATTGGACTAAGTAATTATTGAATGGATCCTAACTGTTACTATCTGAGCCTGCCTGGTTTGCTCAGCATTTAACAAAAAAAAATGCTACGTATGAATTAAGGAAAGGAAACTGCGCCTATTTGCGTCCAAACGAAAATCAGTAATTTAATTGCAATAACTGATTTCCAATTAAAAACTTAAAACTATTCACCGTAAGCCATAACCCGTAAAATGTATTATTCACCGTATTTCGTTTCTATTATTTATTAAATTTTCGGGTAAACGCAATTTTTATCTGACAATTTTATGTCCGTCTCACTAGAATCTTGATTAAACAAAATGAAAATTGAATAAATCGGCATTTTCATCTATAGTGTTTAGCTTACTTCCATCGCGTCTCACTGATAGAATCTGATGGGAATCACTGACAGTTTAATGGATATCAACCGTTTTTATCTGAATCAGAGGGGCTCTATCGGTATTAGTCAGGAATACGCTACCGAATACGAATCGAAGATATAACGTCGAATATAACGTTTATTTACGGTCAAATGGAAATCAGTACTTTAGTTAGAATAAACGATTGCCAATTAAAAACTTCTAATTATTCACGACATGCCATAACCCGTAAAAATGTATTATTCATCGTATTTCGTCAATATTATTTATCAAATTTTCGGGTCACCGCACTTTTTTTTTTCACAATTTTATCTCCATCACACGCGAATCTTGATTTTCAAAAAATTAAAATTGAAGAAATTGGAATTTTCGTCTGTAGTTTTTCGTTTATTTTCATCGCGTCCCACTGATAGAATCGCAAAGGAATCACTGACATTTTAACGGATTTTAACAGTTTTTATCTGAATTAGAGGGGCTCTATCGGTATTAGTGAGGAATACGCTAACGAATACGAATCGATGAAAATAAATATCGTGGTTCGTTGTAATATTCCTTAAGCACTGAAATAATGGTACTTACAAGCCCAGATGGTTCGAACACAATATTTTCGGCCACAATTCGGACACAATCACTTCGATGTACTGAAATATTCCGAGTAGCCGCACGATGCTCTCTAGACGCCGGTCGGCAGTGAACTGAGCGCAGTCAGTACTCCTTCCCCGACGCCGCACTCGTAGTCACTGTCGCGACTAACGGCATCACGCCTACCGACGTACTGTCGGTAAATGCGTTGGCGGTAGAAACGAAGTGGAAAGTCCAACCAAAAGTTTAATTCGATAAAAATTGAAGTACTTCGTAATGCGCCAAAAATATGAAAAAAATCCCCTCTATTGAATGCAGCATTAACTTTTATTTTGCATAAAAGGTCCGAAAAGTTGCTAATAAATTATTTAAAAAATTAATTATAAAAAAAATTCGACGAATTTTTTTTTTTCATTTCAAATGAATCTGATTTTTTTCTGGAACCAATATCATTTAAAAAAAAATTTCCAAATGAAAAAAAATACCAATTTTTGAAAAATTGAGAAAAATCCACTGCATCAAATATATTAATAACTTTTATTTTGAATATTGATTCCAATAAGTTTATAACAAATTGAATTAAAAATTAATTGTTTAAAAAAAAAATCGTTGGTGTCTTTGTCCTTTCGAATGATTGAGTTTATTTTTTTTTTAACCAAAGTTATGGAAAATTAATGTAATTCCATTCGAATGTGGCATTAATTCCACATTATTTTTGAAAACTTTCAGAGTGATTCGTTTGACAGTTCTCTAGCTGTAACCGCAAAGTAATTTAAAAACAGGATTTTAGAAAATTCGAGACAATTCTGTACAAATACGCATGAATCAGAAAAAAATCAACGAATTCATATACGATGAGAAAAATATGTTTAGTTTTTTTCGATTTTTAAAAAATTTCAATGAAGGATTTCGTGTCAGTGATTGCAACGGCGAGCGTTTACAATCCGATAAGAACGTGATATATAACTGCCATTAAGTGAGGATAGAGAATCCTTTATCTGCAAAAAACGTATGTATCTTATAACTTACAATATAAACTACGTACACTATGCCCATATATTTCAAATTATTTCAAATAGAATATATGATGGAAAAAACTGTTGATTACGTATAGACGAACGATGGAAAATACTGATTCTTGATTATGCCCTATCAAATACAATAAAACAGTATACGCCATATTCAAACTTATCAATCACGTCGGGGTTATATCTTATAGTATCCATTACAACGTCTAGAAGGATATCCCAATAAATGCCGATTAATGTTGTTAATGGGTATACAGGTAAAAACCATTAATTCCAAAAATGTTTCTATTGGAAAGTACTGTCGTTTTGTCCGTGTAATCTCTGACTGAATCCATCCCGAAACATTTCGCATTAGCACTGAAAATCTGATAGCATTTGCACATTACAATGAGATAATTCAGATATTTACAGTCAACGTATTCTTCAACATGAATCATATTCGTTCATTCATATGGAATTTCCATTAATATCTAATAAACAGAAATGTTCCCGATTACCTATAAAAAACATTTGAACCGTTTTGGCATTTACTGATAAATACATGAAGCTATAAACATTCCATCCAAACACGTATTAAACCTGATTCGGTTTTACTCATAAAAAACAGTAATTTTTCACAACTGCTAGCACCGCATAAACTGTCAATACGGACATCCAAATAAATCCACTTGTCTGATAGAATCGCATGAATTCTCATTTCATGCGTATCTGGAAATTTTGGGCTGCAGATACACCAGGTTAACTCTGATAAATTCTCTATTAGTTTTTATTCGACGTAATAAGACTTTTTCAACAGGGGTAGAACTCGTGCGTTCAGTTCGCGATCTTGAAAGACTTTCCTGATATTGTTAGCTCTGGCTTCATGCACTTTTTGTCGATAGTTTCGAATCGATGTTCTGTTTAGACTTAACGACCGACGTGATCGACGTGTAAACTCTCTGGTATCGCGGCAACTAAGTGAACAGCGTCTCTGTCACTGACCTTGCGTATATCAAGGACTGCAACGACTTTATCGTTGAATATATTCAAAGTTCTCCGGGATCTCTTCGGTGCCGACGGTCCAGCTTTAACCTCATCACCAAATTCGAGCGAAACGCTCGAGTAAGTGCCGATACTTTTTTGACTTAGACTTTGGGAGAGGCCTTCTTGACTCGAACATAGCTTTGAAAAATCATCTAAAACATTCTCATGTTAATTTTCTTTAAACGAGTTATAAATGATGATTTTAATCATAGAAATTATTTTATTACGTTAATTTATATTTTATCTAATAATTGTACGTCCGTTTTAGACCTTGCTAACCTTTGAGATTGTACTTCTTTGCTTTGTCTTTTTCGTTCTTCCTTTTTGTCGAAAAAGTAGTTAATATTATCGATGTTACCGACGCGGCCATCTCGTCTTTGATTTTCCAGAAACTCTCTTCTTCTATCAAAAATAACTTGAAGAATGTTCCCATGAGCGATGTCAAATAAGTTTTCGATTTCCGAACAAAAATCCTGTTCTTTTTTGAGATTGGATGGTTATCCCGCATTTTTTGCAAATTAGACCATTTCTGATGCAAGGCCAAAACTTTTTCTATGCATCGGCTCTTTTGTTGAATTGGTAGTCGAGCTTGTTCCCAGAAACTGTTCACTCCATTGATGACTAATTTAGCACTTTCACGAGCAATGCGTTTTTTTTCTCGAATGTTGTAGACTAGAACTTTAAGCACTCGCTCTTTTGACGGCAACTTATTACCATGAATTTGAGAATCAAGATCACCAATAAGATAAACGTGCTTACGTAGATCTGGTCGCACCGACATTGTATACGATACGGCGTTCAGTAAACAAATAGGGCCTCTCATGATCCTACATTTTTTCACCATAAAATAACATATACATGATGATATTCTGGAAGCTTCAGATTTTTTTCGGAATTTTTAGGCACCCAAGAAAAATAGTTACCGAAGGTACAGCGAAAACCCGTGTTGTTTAAATGGAAAAATTGAGCCCTCGATAGGGAGCGGTTAGATTTTTTTAAAAATCTGAAACTTGAAAGACATTTTTTTAAATATATTTGGAAACGATTCAGGGAGTGCCCGCAAAGAAAATCATCCGAACCCAAAATAAGGACCACCCTAATATTTATGACTCTTCATTCCCGTGACTACTTCGATGTTATTAAAACTTTCTGCGAAGGCAAGAAAAACGTCCTATTATTGGTTATGTCATCAAAATAAACTATAAATCAGACGTTCTCTTATTATCACCACAAAGCGTCAATGACCCAGCAATTGCTTGATCCCTCACTGCGACATTCTTTGTCGACTATTCGTTTTTTTGGCACTACGGTTTAAAACAAAAACCTCTTAAATTTCTTTCAAACACGTTATACGTACAAATCATTGTCTGAAGTCATCGATGAGATCTGATGATAGAAATGTTAGGTTTACACGTTTTAGTTTTAAACGAATCTAAGTAAACAACGATGTTGTTTTAGACGTGTTTTTCGTCACGTGTACTGTTAGACTATATTAACGAACCCGTTGAGCAATACAACCTTCAATTCTCCAATCGGTTTGCCCGACGCGTCTTATGCATAATCAGAGAAAGTAAAATAAGGCTCGGAGACAGCCAAAGTGTGCCACAAATGCCAGTCAGTGGGTCCCGATCCAGCGGCTTGCGTTTTATTGCACGCTTGTTATACGTCTGATAGAGTCTATTTCCTTTTGAGAATGTTTGCGCGCTCTATCCTGTGACCACGTCGCACATTCCCCCGGTTTGAATCCCAAAATATAACTGATCACGACACTGAATTCCGTCGAAGGTATGCTGAGAATGTTTCAGCCGCAATAAAAAAAAAGAAACATTCTTCATCGTCTAGAACGGAGCTGAGCAAAACTTGAAGTGTCGAATATTTGGTTATACCTCGAGTACTTGCTTTATGATTTCAAGTACGTTCAGTTTGCCATAGCCTAAAATGGCGTAATGGGTAAAATGGAAATGAGTCTAATCGGTAGTAGAGTTTTTCGAACAAGCCCCATCAATTGGCCATGTCTATAAAAAAAGTTATGTCAGTAATACTATCATAGTAAAGTGTCAGAGGCTTTATTAGTGCATTTGAAACGAGGTCGCGAAAAAATTGTACATTACGATGCGAGTGCGATGAAACTTTTCCTGACGAGAGATGCAATCACACGAGTTGTAAAAAAGTTTCTCGCACGACCGTCGTGTAAACATTTATTTCACGAGTGCGAGGAATGCGTTTTCACGCACGGGCAGCGAAGCGAAGCATGCGTGAAATCGGCTTTCTCGCACGGCGTGAAATAAATTGACTTCACATATCGACTCATATTATTTTGCAAATATTAGCTGTTCGAAACAAAGGTACAAAATCTATTTCGCGCATCGAGCGATTAGTTGTCCGCGAGTGAATAATTTTGGAGTGCGGAAAAATCGGATAGACATGAAAAGGTCTCAAACCTTAGAGTACTGATTATCTTTGCGTCGCGGACCTGTCGACGTTTTACAAAACTGCATCACAATAGTACTTTACGATAGTCGTGCGATGATAGTATATTATGCCACTAGTGCGTAAAATCGTATTTTACGCACGTCTCGCATACTATATTCTTTTATGTAGTATGCGTAAAAAATGTTACGCACTGTGCGTGAAAGTTCATTTTACGCACCAAAAACAGTGCACAAAATCGAAATTTTACGCATACTACATTAAAAAATATAGATTTATCGCGACGAAAAGATTTTCTTACAAACGGGTTAGTGTAATCTAACGCAAACGAAAAGTTCATGGTTAGAAAGTTCATTCATGCGTTACGTAGAGATCCAATTTAACGGTACCCGCAACATTTAATTAGCGTTAGGATGCAAGACGGAAAAATCTTCGAGTGCTCTTCACGAAACTCACTGACGGGATATATTCTTTCTTCGACTAATGGCAATATTTCCTCAAAAGACATTCCGGGTTCAGTGCCTTTTACTTACGCACGAACGTCTCGTTAGCTTCTCGAGTTACAAGACACCCAAAACCCGGGAAATTCCCGTCGGGATTGCAGCAGGTGGCAAGAATATGCTTCCCATAAGAGGTAGAGAGAACGAGACAGACCGAGAGAACCGGATTTCTTCGAACTTGATCTGTTTTATTGAGTTTCTTCAAACAGCTCTTTATCGTGACACTGCAGAAGTTCAGTTCGCATTCGCAGAAAACGCAACTTGAATAGAAAAATATTGATTGGAAAACAATTGCCATTCAAATGGCAATCGATAATTTTGCAAGCGCTCGTTTTCGATTGACTCTTACAAAATAAAGGACTTTCCAGCAAACACACATTTGTAACGATGATATGATATTTTCATTCCGTGAAACAACGTGTGATGTAGCAAGGTGTTCACTGGTGGTATATTATTTCTCACTCAAAAATGTTCCAAGTTGAAGGCGAAATCTATGCAAACATTTCATAACATACTGTAACGTTCGGGTCACGAACAAGATTTTGTTACGAAATCGTTCTATTTCTGTTCTACTTCAAATAACGGAAATCACCTATCTCATTTTACAAGTAAGATTTACAAGTGAGGTAAATTAAGTATACTAGATCGAGTTGAATTGCGGTACAACGGGTAAATGGAAAACATGCAGTTTTTAAGGATGTAAAATATTTTCAAGAATATCGTTATTTATAAGATCTCTGTAACGGGGATTAAATTCTGTTACAGACATGTGATGTAACGTTTACATTTTGTTCGAGCTAAATGTTGCATCACAACTTAGCTGTATGGTTACAGAAATAACATTCACGCTTTGTTTCAGTACAATTTTATATCACATGCTGACATTATTGTTACAGAAACAAAACACCACGTTGAGGTATATGCTATGTAACCGCGTTCGGATTTTTTTCAACTCGAATGTTACATAGTTACCATATTTTGTGTTTCATGAGTTCTCATGTTTCTGAAATTACAAATAAAGTGTTGGGTAAAATTTCGTAAAGCAGAGATCCGTTCAATTTTTATCTAATCGTTTCGTTCGTTCTCTGAAAATGCTTCAAATGACTCATGGCATTTTGACGAACGATTACGTCTACGAAACGATATGCGTTTGCGGAGAATTTCCAGTCCCAGCCATAAGTGAGATTCCCAGAGAATTTTGAAGACTTCACAACGGAATAAAAATCTAAAACATCTACCATATAGAAGATGCTAAGATAAGAAATGTTGCATTAGTATTACAATTCCAAAAAGTTATTAGCACATAAATTTAAAAAAAAAATTGTTCAACGTATCATTCGGTAATCTAACCTTTTTTCAGTAGTAATCAAGCCTTTAATTTTTCTAAATATATATATAGATTTCTTTAGTTATCGCTAATTCTCGAAAAACATTAATAAGAATAAGAAGAATAAGAAGGGTTAAGAAAATTTTACGCATTCGGAAAAATTAACGAATCAACTTTTGCTGAAGAAAGTTACGTTGCCAGATGATTATTCTAACAATTTGTTTTTATCGAATGTGTCGAAAACTTTTAGAATTATTTTTATGCATCATTCATATTCTTTAAACACTCTCATATGAATGCTTTTTTTCAATTGGAAAGTATTTGTAATTCACTCTAAATGGCACGTTTGAGTAGGTGTGTTATGATACGCGCTCCTCAAACTATACCATCAGCACGAAATTACAAATGTTCCTCTCGAGAATGACTTAGCATAAGATTTCACTGCAATATGCTGTGGCATCACGCGTCCCGGTCTGATTCACTCGAATCGACGAGGGATTCCCGTAGGGAAACATAGGCGTATGTTGTCTACATGTTTTTCTCTTATATGCTTGCTTCCACACGCCCCCAGATTTCCTTCTCCTCAAACGCTTCCTTCCCACTCGCTTCGTTTCCATACAAATGTATTTTATACCATGTGTTTCCGTGCGGTTGCTTTCACGCTGCAGTTTAGCGTGACGTCAATAGACTGATATAAAGGTATATATTTTTCTCGTCGGCAAAAGACTAAAAAAACCTTCAAATGTTTCATAGCCGTATTTCCCCCGTGATTATCAAAGATGTTTCTTTTATTTTTTCAATAAAGGCAAAAGAACCTCAACGATGTATTTCGCAGACACGT
Organism: Ischnus inquisitorius; assembly: GCA_963924025.1. NCBI lineage: Eukaryota > Metazoa > Arthropoda > Insecta > Hymenoptera > Ichneumonidae > Ischnus > Ischnus inquisitorius. Next base: position 12,156,302 of record OZ001249.1, on the reverse strand, counting down.
CCTTCTAGCTTCGTATCCTTTGTTCTAGTTTTACTATTCAACATTCACAGAGGGACCAATAAAACTATACTATGAAATCGTTAACGCATGGAAACCGATATATCGAGTTATTCATACTTGCTTTGTTGCGTAGGCCTTTTCGGCCTAGCGGTTGTATACGATATATTTAAAACCCAAACACCTTTACGAGCTTTTTGCCGACTTTGATCCGAAGCAATTGAATGAAAATAGAATGGTTCGAGCATTGTGAATATTACGTTTGCTCTATTCTCGTCGCATACATTTTATACAGTAAAAAATGTTTTCTTGATACCATTAACGAATCTTTTGTCGGTGCCCGTTTAGTTAGGAAGGGTATATCGCTACGTTCCTGGCAAAAGTGCGATTCGAAGAGAATTTCCAACACTTCCGGATGAGCTGGGTAAAATTCATTATACGGAACATGTCAAGACCATTTATTTTACATGATAAAGATTCCACGATGGTATGGAAAAATGTATTGAAAAGAAATTTGTCCAACAAATCAACCGCTAACTAAACCGTTATTTAGCGAAAGTCTGTTCGGAAATTTTTCCATGAGTAGGAATTTTTTTTCGAAAGTCCTGGTGTTCGAAAAATCTTTATTTGTCTATTGCGAATATGTCCGACCCATGAAACGGTAAAATGCTTAGTGCAATACAGGACGTTTCTCCAAACTCATATCTAAACATCATGACTTTTCGTCCATTAAAAAAGAAATGTGGAAAATTAGAGGAAATTGTAAAAAAAATGCTATGTATTGAGTAAAATTAAAGTATCCATGGATGCGCAAAGAAGTTTTTTTTACCGAATGATTCGTTGCACAATTTCTTGCGAACTTATCTGTTAATAACTTTTTGAGAATATCATTATGAAAAAAAAATGTTCTAAAAAAGCCCTACGTTCTATATGGTTGATTTTTTTTTCCAGATTTTATCCCATCGGGTAGCATTCCGAATTTGCTCGGAATCTCACTATCAACCGAGACCGCCACGATACACTCTCCTTAAGCTTTCATTTTCTCTGATTCAATACAAGCCTTGAAAACATTTGGAACAAACAAAAAAAAAATATCTGTCGAAGGATTATAAAGACCTGCTTTTTTACTGTACATTTTTACTGAAATTTTACCGTAAAATGAAACGCGCTATGCAACAAACCTTTATCGTTTACGTTTGCGATCACTTTTGTGGATCCTATTATTTTTGCTGCTATAGCGGATGCTCCGCAACCGGCACCCAGATCCAAAAAGCTCGTATACCCCGTCGCTTTATTTAACAATTTTTTTCAATTTTCCTGAATGAAACTCGCGAGTGTTTGACCTCAGCGCCAGTAAATTGACCAAAATGGTTCGTGAAATATTTCCTATTCAATGTTTCTCGTTGGTAACATCAAATCGTCGTGCGTAACCGGCGCATTGTATAATCGACAAGTCGGTGTCATCAGACGCAATCGCAATTCCGGCAGCAAATGATCTCTCGTAATCTGCGTATTTTCCTTGATCTCCACGATTCTTCAATCTTCGAATCCTCGATGGTTGATATTTTCCTGCTCCTTTGAGTCTCCGATATACCGGTTCTCCCCGTTTGCCGATACGACGACGTTTTCCTTGTGTTCAGTTGCGTCTGTGGAAACATTGCAAATAATCTCGCCTTCGCCATCTGGAAATATTTGTAATTGATTTGCATGCTACGAAGTATAATTTGATAGCTTAGATTTATAAAAAAAAGCGAATGCAAAAACGTTATAAGATAAGATTTATAAGCTTATTTTGCAAAAACAGAATTGAGTGATTGGTCCACATCTGCAGAAAAAAGTTTATTCAGAGCCATTGAACGGCAGAAAGTATAGTACATTCAATGTATCGGTGTTGTACATTTTTACGCACCGAAAAAATTGCTTCGAATAATACGGACCTTATCTGCGTGTAACGTGCAATACAGGTCAAGTTAATGTGTTAGAGTTTTAAGCGACTATTTGTAATACAACCAAAATTTTGCAATTTCAATATAACTTTTCATTTTTATTGCAAAGCTTTTAAAAAAATGCCAGGTATTGTAATTTTCTATTAATATAAGATGGTTGTCAATTTTTTTAGTTTCCGAGTACGTCAAATTTACTTTTATTTATCGTAGTTTTTTATATTTTTTATCGTGTACATGGTAGGTGGGATTCAATCTACTATAGTAATGAAAAATAAATTAAATTTTACGGTGAAATTATTGAAAATTATTGAGTTTAAAGTACATTCGTAGAAACTTGAAATTAACAATTGACAGTCAAGTATGGATTTTAATATAACGTGCTTTAAATGTTTCATCATAGTTCTACATTAAATTCAAGGTATCAGTTTTTTAATAAAAACCTTCCGATACCACAACATTAAACTTTCGGAATCTTAATTTTACGTTGTAAAAATAGCTTCCCATACATGTATATAAAGGTTTTTTAAACATGTTTCGTACCTGATCCGTATAATAAAATTCAACAAAGTGTATGTTGGAAATTTCAACAAACTTTTAAAACATAAAGAAAAATGTGTGATTTTGATTCAATATCATTTTATTATTTTAAGAATGTTTCGAAAACTTACAGGCTAGGAACCATCCATTTTCTATTAATGCCCGATTATTTACATTTTTTTACTTCCGAGAAGATTGAATTTATCATTCTTTCTTGCAGTTTGTACTTTCATTTAACAATTCTTGTAACACCCGCTGGAATAACGCAGTAACTCTTGGCTTGGAATACATCGATTAAATACACGTTTGCCGAACATTATTCAACAATTTTACATAGTTTGTCCGTCGTATCGTGATAACATATTCAGTGGTTGAAATTTTGCCAATAATAGCGAAAGCGTCGTTGATCCAATTTCCGCGAAATGGCTTAAGGAATTACGAACTTTGTATACACGGTTCGTAATATGGTGTATTAATAGAATACGTATACGTATATTCGCGTAATCGTATTAACCATAGATATGCTTTCACTTGTAGTAAATCTATACGGGCTCTTTCAAAGCGGTATAGCACGCCCGAAACATAAATAAGTTAGTGTAGATTTCTAGACGCACGTTAGGGATCACAAGTGACTGCGTTAACTCGGAATATCAACGACTGCCGTTAAACCCAGCTAAAAGTATTGGGCTTCATAGTCAGTTTCGTCGCCCTATAGGTTATTGAATAATTATTTTGTATCATCATTTGACGCACGGCCATTCTATCAAAGTTGTCGGTAAAATTTCTGTTCTGTTTGTGCATTGAAACAAAGATGTTTTAAAATGAATAGTTATAATCCGAAAAAATTATTGTAATTATGTAGTACTTTGTAGTAACTTTCCTGTGTCGCCAGCAAGCGTAGTGATTTATGAAGACGAAGTCGGTACCAATTTTGAAAAAGAAAAGAAAATTCATATTTTATTATTGTTTTTAATTATATTCGTTCGAGAAGTTTTTTTTTAATCCGCAGTACATCTGGACACGGGCAGAGAGGAAATTTACGCCTGAACTCAACTTCCCCTGGTATTCCCCGATCTGCACTAATGCAGCTCTGAATATTAACATAGTAGCAGGTTATTGTGATTCGTGCACTTCGTGCTCTCGTATCTGAGAAGCTGTACACAGCTAAAAATAACACTAAAACGATTCATTACTACTTATCCTTCTCCCATCTAGTCAAAGCAATTGACTGTTTGGATTCTCAACAGAATTTTTTTGAGTCTCCGTGTCAAGATGGCCCAAAAAGCTGTAATTATCAGACCCCGGGCGTTGGATTCAATGGGGACCTGAAATAATCGGGAGCGAGTCAGGTCTGAGTTTGTTAGTGTTCATGAGCACCTATAAGAGCATGTGTGATCGTCTGTGGATGTATGTGAGGCATTCCATGCCATTTCAAACGGTCAAAAAGTTGATCGTTCCCAAAATGGTTGGAATTTCGTCAGATCACGTCACTATATAAAAAGGATTCGTGTGAATTTTTTCAGAATTTTTGGATCGCGCTTTTATGAGTTCTTGTAAATTTCAAAATTTTCTATGAATCATGATATCTTAAAAGCATGTGTTTCCGCAGAAACTTTTTCACGACAAAAAAGTTCGCGTTTCAAATAAAGTTTCAAAAAAATGTTTTTTTCGAATTTTTCGAATTCAAAAAATGATCACTGTTATAAAAAATATACGAAAATATTTTTTTTCGGTCGGTATGTCATTTCCGATTTATCTCAAAAAATGTCAGAAGATACTCTGAAGTGTGTACAGTAGACCCATTTTTTTTAGATGGTTCGATTGGTTTTTTGGAAGCTAAAAATTCATAATGCATAATTATGATTTTTTTCTTATTTCTCGAGAAAAATCAATTACATGACATTTTTTCTCTCCCAAATTTTTCCCGCACATTTGTTAGGTAATAAACGTTTATAACAGTATTGGAGCTTAATCATAAATTATCGGTACGGTATACAAAGTTAACCTTGTGGAACACAGTAACTTGTCCGCTAGAATAACGAAAGCTCACGGAGACGAGCAATTTCGTTGTCCAAAATATTCCCGAAAACGCCGAAAAACTACTTAACAGAACGTGCTACCGTGATTTTCTGACGTGCGTTCCGTGTCACTGGATACTTTAATTCAGTTGAATACACGGCGATACCAAAGCGTTAAGGTAAATAATGCTTTGTATATCAAAGCGGCGGCCAAAGATGACCGCCATCTTTTGTCATAGAGTCTAATCTGTCATATGTTTTATGGAGGATAGGACAGTACTGACTGGTGGGCATCGGTCGGGCAACATTGTTAATGTAACCGTATGTTTTTATCTGCAATGTGCGAAATCTTTGTCAAGTATAATCACAATGTCACGGAGAAGCAGTTCTTTTAGAAAATGTTTATTTTAGAAAAGAATTAAATAAAACAATTTACGTAATAATAATATCGTATTGTAACAATCATTATCAATTATTAATAACTTTACAAATCGACAAAAGCATTGGGCGAAGGGGCTTTGAATATATTGGTGCAAATTTTTTCAATGTCTCGCATAAAAATATTGAGGTGAACTACTGTACCGTGACGTTATTTCCTTGAACGAGACACGTAACTGTAAATTTCATATAGAAACAAACATAAAACCGAAAATTGAATCGGAAACTAGAAACGCAAAATTAACGAGCTGGAATAATCTGGAAGTCGGTGGAATGAGCCGACTCCCGCAAGGAGATTTATGAGACAAGCTCACAAGTCGATACGCCACCGATTGCACTCATGAGAGCGAACAGTTACGGAAATACACGGTTGCTCAGTATGCTGGGTTTGGTAGCAGGTCACGACCCGCCAATAGAATAGCATACGAAATCACAATGGCAATCCCATAATTTATAAAACGGGAACAATTATTTGTTAGCGGTAAACCACGAGATCGCACAGAAGTGGATCCGGAGCGCTCAGCTGATCGAACGAGCGAGACGAGCGGAGCGAGAACAAATTCCTATACGCGTTCCAGAAATGATCTAAGCTAAAAAACTCACCGAAACAGCATGCATTAATCCAGAAATGGACGGGAACTGCATTTTACGATGCTTCGACAACTTGATCACGATAACTTCACGTCAAGAGCACTATTTCTAATGAACATTTTGATCACCGATATCGGAAAGAAATTCTTCCACAATTATCCGTGGACCACCGATACGTCAAACGCAAAGCGAACGAGAGCGTGAAAGGTAGCAAGACTCGTGAGCGCAAGCGAGACACACCGAACACACGACTATGCAGCAATCACGAGCGCGAGAACAATAGCTTGAAGCTAGCGATAGCGGGAGCGCCAGAGAGCATGAGATAACTCGAGAGCGGCTCTCAGTAGACTGATTTTCCCACGACAGCACGTGTTATGAATCATCATCATTATTTCGGCAATCTCGACCGATAGCTACTACCTCCTCAAACTATTTCACAGCGTCATCTCAACGGGAATCGATAACTGTCGCAAGCGGTAATTCTTTAGGACTGTTATGATCGCTTCTCGTTGCTCAATGCGTGAAAACACGGCTGTTCTCGGATACAATGAATGGTGCTGATTATTTTGGCATATTGCATCTTCTCTTTCTTTTAGCACGGTATATCAGGCTCTGTTTGTAAGAAAGTACGTTCATCATTTTTTGATTTTTATTTGGTTTTATGAAAAGTCACTGTAATTTTTGTTTTTACATGAATATCTATTAATTTACTTTTGCTTATCTATTCAAGACACGTATTCCATAGTTTAATAGACACTAAATTTATTTCTTATTACTGATAGTAGTTTATTTGTCAAGAATTTTTTTTTCTAATCATTCAAAATGACGCCTAAACGGAACGCTTGCATAGATTTTGTCTACATTCAATACCGATTGTTGTCTTGTAATATTTCAACATTGTACCAAATTTTAGTTCTAAATCTCAAAAAATGTAGCAGCTACATAGCCGACAGAAATTTTTGAAAAAAAAAATGTCTAAATCGCATAAAAACTGAACACTTGCATAGATTCCGCCAAAAATTGGACCAAAGAAGGGGTTTTGATCTCCCAATATGTAGTGTAAATTTCAGCTCAATACCTGAAACCGTTTCTTAGCTTTAAGGTCAAACGATGCGCACACACATACGTACACGCATGCATCCAGACATTTTTTTCTAAATGTGATTTTTTGACGTTTTGGCCCATTTGGAACACGTTTACATGAAGACCTAGAAAAAAAATTTGCACAAAAGCAAAGTTTTCTGAGGAAGCAAAACCACAGCGTAGAGTGTTCCATCCTTATCCGGAGCTAAATGATACTCGATCTGTGCTCCAGCGGATTGCACTTTACCATTTGACTTAACTCGATCGCCAAGTTTGCACCGGACTTTGGCGTATTCGTAACGAAACCTCGATGAGTCTCACCTTTATTTAGGCTTCTCATTACATCGAGATTCTTGTCACCAAATACATACAAATACCTCGACTAAAGTCAATCTAGATTGTATGAAAATGAAACGAAGTGCGTAATACTGAACTGAACTGAGTAAATGAAAAGTATCGAGAAACAAAACTATATCCCAGAAACCTACATTTTAAGTCTCATCCCAAGATACATTATAGGTTTTTTTTAAATCTTAAAAATGTAGAACATCAAACATAAGATGGTAGAGATATTGTAACAATTATTAACTTCCTAGTTGCGGATAACCGTTCGTGGTGCTTATACGACGATACTGTCAGGAGTACATTAGAGACATTTCTTACTTGATATACTTACATACAGCTCATTATTGTTATTGTTTTTTGTAATTTCTTATAGAATTAACTTTGAAAAAATGATAAAAATTAGTTCATTACCGCTGTCACAGTCAGGAGACGTTTTTCTTCACAGCACCAATGTATCCATCGAAGGCAATGAGTTACTTAGAGTCACGTAACTTAAAAAATTGTCGTGATCATGAAAAACGTCTCCCAACTGTCGTGGCAATATTGGACAAATTCTTATTATTGTTAATTATGAATAATAATTATTACCATATGGTATTATTACCATACAAAATGGATTATTTCATAGTTTTTAAAGCTCAGTGGCTTTAAAATTTTGTGTACGTTTTGCAGGAATTTGTTCAGAAACGATTTAAGTCCTTATATACGCGATTTCGCCGTTCAAAAAAAATGACGCACATATTGACAACATTTTTTTTACAGATCATTTTTGCACATGCTTAAGGATATGTGAAACAAAATCGCAAATATTAAGGAATGGCGGAGGTATTACATAACAAAGCAATGTATTTTTTTTACAAGCGTCGTCGACTGCACAAGATCGTCGAGCACCGATAACCGGCAGGATGTTACAATTTTATTTCGCGATAACGATCGATCACGCAAGTAATCCAAGTATTTCTTGTTGTTATTGTCTTTTTCAACCTTTGTATACGGACGGCAATGATATTTTCTAAAAATACTTTAATTTTTTTTCCGTGTATTTCCTCACGATGATCGGCATGCCGAGACAAGACAAGTGGTCTTGCCTGTGTCGAACAATTAATGTTTATCGAGGATGCTCCTCAAAAGCATGACACGCGGATATTTAATAGAGAACTAAAGAGCTTCCGTTGCGTCAAAGATAATTGGCAGCGGCGCAGAGACTTGTAGTCTATCATCGACCACGCATGAATTCCAATCGGACGCTCGTATTACACGACTACCCAGCAGCTTCGCGTTTCTTATCGTCACTAGTGACGTATATTGTATACTAAATAAACCCGTAATACTTCTCGCTTGAGGAAACAGCTGGGAAATTTTCGATGCCGTGAACGAACCGATTAATAAGGCAAAACATATGTAATCGGTAATTCCGAAAACGAGAATACGATTAATGCATCTAAATATTATTTATTAACAAACACCGGAAAGTCCGCAGATATTTCGAATAATATTATTGATGTTATGGATTGTTGATGCAAAATTGTAATAGAAAAAAACGATTCATCATTAAAAATAATGATAACATTTATAGAATAAAAAAATATGAGCACAATATAGCATTTGGAAATAGAGGAGTAAAAAGAACATAATAAAATAAAATATATGGTATTATATTATTATTACATATTTTTTATGCACAATAAAAGAAGAAATATTAACACAATATCGAATGCGACAAGCAATTCCAAGAAACGAATACGAAAATAATGCAGCTTACTAATCAAGAGACTCGTTCGCATTGTCTATTGATAATTACATGAATAGAAATATCGAATAGTTGCGTACGTCTCATCAAGTGCAATTCCATTTATAGATTTTTATTAGTGCTATCTGCGTCGACATTGCGGTTACGCACAAATAGAAAATAAAAGGCAGAATCTCTATGTGCAGTCCGCGCAAAGAACCGGATTTCCCGGTAACACGATACTATATCTCTGGTTGAATTTAATCCATGGGCGAGCGTCAACGTTGTCACGGTTTTGTCATGCTTTGGTATACGGTATAGTCCAAATCTTTTTATTAATTCTAGTGATTCCCCGTTCAAACTAGAATATATATCTTCCATCGACTTTCCGATGCATCATATCATTCAAACGACATTTAATTAATAGATGTCGATTTCTAGATTATGCGGTCTATTATCGGTATAACGAGGACATTTAATTATTTGAAGTTCTTGGAAATAGTAATATCAAAAATATTATCAGAATCCTAGAAATTGATATTATCGATATTATAGTTTTTATATCAGAGTTATCAGGAATAGTATTTACAGGAATAGTAATAGTAGCCATGGGCGAGCGTCAACGTTGTCACGGTTTTGTCATGCTTTGGTATACGGTATAGTCCAAATCTTTTTATTAATTCTAGTGATTCCCCGTTCAAACTAGAATATATATCTTCCATCGACTTTCCGATGCATCATATCATTCAAACGACATTTAATTAATAGATGTCGATTTCTAGATTATGCGGTCTATTATCGGTATAACGAGGACATTTAATTATTTGAAATTCTTGGAAATAGTAATATCAAAAATATTATCAGAATCCTAGAAATTGATATTATCGATATTATAGTTTTTATATCAGAGTTATCAGGAATAGTATTATATGAAATTTTTTTTTTTTTATTCTTCAAAACACTTTTAATTTTTCAAGTGGATAATTCACTCACTCACATACAGTGTTACGAGATCAACAGACGCGGTAGCGTCTCGACGCCAAATAGTTCAATAAATAAAAAGCTCGCATGGTGAGCCCACGCGCGTCGAGCGCTCCGTGTCCTTATACGCTAATATCGTGCCCCCTCAAACTTTGACCGTTTTTTCTTCGAAATGAGACATTGGAACGAAATTTTAAAGACAATTTCCCCGTATAAATTGTATTTAAGCTTCACAATGGGTCCAGAATCAAGCGAATCGGTGCGCGCAATAAAGAGATATCGAGATATTGCCCGAAAATTCCTCGCTCTCATGATAAAAATACATTTCCAGAATGTCCCGTTTGTCCGATGTCCCACGGTGTCAGTGCGTTGCGTCAGTGCATCCGTGCGTTCGTGCGTCTATGAGTGAGCCGTGGACACGCAATACGTATACGCGGAAACCAACGATCAGTTTTTTTCGATTTCGAAATGTCATTTAGTGAATTCTAAGTGACAATTCGTGAATATCCACGAAATTTCTCTCAACTGCGTGTTCGAAATACTGATTAAATAGTAATGAGGTCATGTATTTTAGTTTTTTCGTGAAAATTAATTAAACAAATCTCGCGTGTCTAAAAAAATGTGTCGAGCGCGTGATAAAATTATGTATTTTTCAGAAAATCACAGGCGCATAGTAATTATACTTTTGAGAATTTCAAGCGATAAAAAAAAATTTCGTACGTGTAATGAAATTATTTATTTAAATAATCACGAACATGTAGCTTCATTGACCTCGGGGCAACGAAATACGCTACTATGAGCGCGAGTTTTCAAGAACCCTATAACAGTTTGATACGTGCGGAATACTTCATCACACATAGTAATTTAAAACAAATTTCTAAAATGAGTAAAGCAAAAATATAAAAACATTTTTTTTAAATAGTTTGCAAACTATTTTCTGACAATAAAAAAAAATATCATATGAGCCAAGTAAACTTTCTAAAAAAATTTGGCGAGTCCTTAGAACACAAATAAGAATAGATGCGTAAAAAAAAGACAAGCAAAGTTTTCTTTTTTTAAGTTTACTTGGCTTGTATGATTGTTTTTGTTTTTTTAGTTATCAAAAAATGAATTGCAAACTATTTCCAAACTACTTGGCGTCGTTTTTTGACATTTTTTACAAAAGAATGTTTTTTTAATATTTTCCTAACATGCGCCGATTCTAGTATCTCTACGTCGCAAACTTTCTTAGGTACGACTGATTTGTGTTATGCAAATTTTATTGATTGTAATTCGAATCTCACACATGTACGTCTTATAAGACCCCCCTCACTGACCCCCATGAGCCTCTCCATTATATCGTTATTATTTCCGATTTATATATCGTTTTCTCACCACTTTTCTTTGCTTCGGAAAACGGTGCCAGAAAGTGTGCATTTGACACAAATCTTTTCCAGCAAAACAAAAATTATGTACACTACATTAGCACATTGCTTCCGCGTTTTGTTCTAAACGTCGCTTACAAAGCTTCTCGATGAGAAAATTACTTAACAGATTTAGGCTTCCGCATAGGGAAAGCTTTCTAATGACGTTGAAAACAAAATGAGAATGCGATATGCAACCCTAATTGTTATAACTTTTTATGGCTTGGTCTAATTCTAAATTTGATGAAAACATAATACCAACCGAATAGTAATAATGTCTTTCTCTACATATCTTTAGCCTGTGTTACGTCTCAGAGGTTTACTGGTAATCGCATTGACTTGGACGATGGTATTAGCGGTCACACGCGCGTTGAACTTGGTAACGCAATCAAGAATTTCAACGACCGGGGATCCGTTCCTCGAATAAGATTCTAAATCCCGTTTCGAGTGTAACATATTCGCGTTTCATTCGTGCGCGCGCGCGCGTGCATGCGTGCGTATGTGTGTGTGTATGTGTGTGTGTGTGATAAAGAGGCTCTAGTCATGATCTATTCTTGAAAATATTTTAATAGCGGAGGAAAGTACCCGCGGTAAGGGGTCCGACCGATTAGTAAGAAAGTGGAAGTAAGACTGATTTGTGAATGGAGGAAACTGGCCGTTGCGAAGCGGCCGAAAATGCTAGTACCGCGCGACACGCCCTGTCGCTAGATAAGAGGTAATTCCAACATGAGGGAAACTTCTGACTATGCCGCGAGACGAAAGAGTGGAAGTTCCGAGAGAGAGAGAAAGAGAGAGAAGTTGCAAAAGTTCTTTTTACGTGAGAAAGAATCGCGAGCGGATGTAGGCTCTATACATACGATATTTGTCATCGAGTCATATCGGTTTGCGTCTGGGCTCTTCCCTTTGTGCGAAAAATGTATAAAGATAGAAAAAATGGGAATTAGGTGTACATTAAGGGCCAGGACGTAACAGCCTGATAACTCAGGCTGTTAGCACAAAAATTGTAAGTACTTTCTGGATTGTTTTAAAGCTGTAAAATCTTCGACTGAAAACTTCAGCTGTAATGATGAATAATATATTTTAATAATGAATACGAATAAAAATTTTCAGACACATGTAATCACATGTGTCCGAACAATTCTATTTTGATTCATTTTGAATAAAACGCAAGCGACAGCAAAGGCAAACGATTATAGCGGCAAAATTAAAAACATAAAATATTCATAACTTTTGAATCACTTTATCGATGTGTGTGACATCGGGAACCAAACTCTTCTAATACTGTGCAACTCATTCGCAAAATGTCAGCTTACTGGCTTAAATAGGGAACAAATGGCAGCACGCCTGATTATCTTTCCATACACCTGAAAATTAAAAATACTAATAACTTTCGAATCCCTTTTTCGATTTCATCCAAATCCAATACCAAACAACGTTGGTATTAACACGACTTGTAGACCAAATTTCACCTCGAGCGCTTAAAATTTGCGACAGCCTGACGCAACCAATCGATCGAAATCGAAATCGAACAATTATACAAATCGATTTGTAGATTCAGCATTTTTGCATCGCAAACCATCGACGAGAGCATAAAAAATAAAAAAAACCTATTTTAAGGTCAAAAAGTTTTGGCAAACTACAGTCGTACGATTAGTGCGGGATCAATGTGTAAGTAAACAGTGTTGTTGCAACAGTTGTAATTATGCGGCATACAATGACGCCACAGATTAGAGTCTCGACTAATTTTAAACACGGCACTGAGGAAATTTACATATTCGCCTTCTACGGCGGTCTTGGCGTTTACAAGGCACTAGCTTTTACTCCTTCCACTGTTACTAACAGTTAATAGCCTTCCCGCTCCAATGCTGCGGTAGTCCCAAAGCTCGGGAAGCGTTGATTTGCACTTGCCGTCGATATACAATGTAACCAATTTTCAAAGCGGAAATCTAAGAGCGAGAATCAGGGGGTGACTGCAATCCAACACAGTTACCGCAATTTGTAATAAACTAGCATCAGCTGCTTGTACAAATGTAATGTCGAACCCTGTTGAACATACTAGGTCAAAGTTACTTCGAAGCTCTAGAATCTACAATTCTGATAACATTTTGCTGTATAATATAAACGTGTCTGTTTATAGTGATTTCCATGAAAAGACAAGTACAAAACAACACAACACACACAACACAAGTTTTATACAAAAATTAGATATTGCCCAGAATTTTTTTTTTTTGAACAAAAAGGTGCGCCAAGTACGTGAAAATTCTGTTTACGAAAATTATTCAAAAAAAAGAAGTAAAATTATATGGATCAAGTGTAATACAAGAAACACTTCAATATGGCAAAAGTTATTGTCTTTTTAATGCAAAAAAAATTGCTGTAAATACTTGGCGCTCCAGTGTTTGCAAGCATCACAATAAATCCCTAGCTGTGTACAAAATACATTTTATTTCACACGTCGTGAAATAAAGTTGGGTACGATACACGACCGATAAACATTTTCTAAACTCGTAATATTGCACACTCGTAAGCTCACACTTGTCGGAAAAAGTTTTGTCACACTAGTATCGTAAACTATACGATACTACTACGATATACTATAGTTCTTCAAGTAGTTAATGCTTTTTGTACTTGAAGTACACCCATGAATAATTGGATTAAGTACTTAAGTACTGAGAATTCTCGCAGCACTTGCTGAAATTCAACGTCGTATACATTTATTCAATCGTGTGTAACTTTTGCTAATAATCTGCCGTACTTTTGGTACGTTGAGGCCATAAGTGGATGAATCGGATGAAACGTAGCAAAAGTCGTGCCACGACCGTAATATCACATCATCGTTTCTCGCATATGTACTAAAATTTCAAGTAGAATACTGTACAATATGACCTCATCAATTCTGAGCATTCATAAGTGAAAATAAAGAGTAAGAAAAAAATAACATTAACATATAACAGTGTGTACGATAGCTAATTTCAAGATCGTATCAAAGTGTCAAAATCAAATAATTTCATAGCAAATTTGTGAATATTTGATTAATATATCATGGATTTACATCTAGAGAGCATTGCAAAGTTGGCAAGACCGACCGACCGACCGACATTAGAATAATTATTTAGTGTATTTGTGCATGTAATCCACATTTTTCTCCTAATTTTAGGTAATCAGGGCCTGCCTCCTGAGAATCATTGGGTTTTCAGTATTGTGAAAGATGTAAGACCGTTTAAATTTTTTTTATGTTCCTATGCATCAAATTTGTATGCACATTTGTCTCAGAACGTATCGATTCCCTAGTGAAAGATAATTGTTGTCGATGCATCCTATGAACTGCCCCGTGACTTTCAGTATAAATTTGAATGAGGAATATTTTAGATTGTTGTCCCAATGCCTCCCCATCTCGTAAGACGTTTTTTTTTCAAGATCAAATCTATACCTGGATAGAGTGGAATCGGAACAAACATTGACCCTAATGTATTCGTGAAGGTGATAAAAGTAATCGTCCTTAGTTTTTTTTCACGTAAAGTTACAATTAGCAATATAGTAGTCAAAGTATGTACTTCCGGTACCAAATAAATACGCAAATACTTCAAGTCCCGGTAAAAAAAGTACAGATTCCCGAATGGCATAGAAGAACCCGAAGTACTAGAAATTGTCGCGCATTAACAGTTCCGAAAAAAAATTATAAGTGCACCGTTCACGTAAGCGTCTCGCAGAGTGCCTTATCACTAGCACGCCCGGTGCGCGGCGGCTGACGAAATGTTCGGTAGCAGCAAATGCGATTGTTTGCATCATCCTACCTCGCGCGACGTTATGTTTCGCTACGTTTCATACACCCGATCCGAGGCACACACGCCTCATCCGAAAAGCGTATAGGGCGTGGACACGTGTATCTCGCCGTCTCCAGGAAATATGTACACATATATATATATACGCGTATGGATGTACTCACTACATGCATATATATGTATACATATATGGTGAACTACGAATATGATGCTTGCTTGGATCGTAGTGGGAAATGAAATTGGTTGTGACAATTTACGTTGATCGACCTGTCGGCCTGCGGTCGGTCAGCACACCGATATGCGTTTCCCTACCTCCCACCCCTTGTGACCTCTTATTTCGTTCGGGGCGACGATGATGAAACACCAGATAAACTTTCAACCAGATACCGCTTGCGTTTTTTGTACGAAGCATCAGAATAATCGTTGAGATATTAAATATACATGGACAGGTAGATTGTTCAAATGCCAATGAACTTTGATCGCTATGCCTATCTATGTGATTGTCTGATTTAGTTATAGGCGCTGCGTCACTGTAAAGGGTCTTCAAAATTTTGTAGCAACGCGACCAATATGCTGCTGTTGAATTTATGCGCTTGGATAAAGAATTTTTTTATTTATTTATTTGTCATATCGGAAGAATTGTAGTGTTTGTCGTGCTTTACGGGAATGAAATTCACAAATTAGGCTAAGTCCTCAGGAAATCAAAGTTGGAAAAAAAGTTCGGATGTGGGTGTGACGCCGATTGGAAAAATTGTAAACCTGTATAAATTAAAAACGTCTGTAGGTATGTGGCTGGGAATCAAAGAGCAATGAGCAATGCTGCTTGCTCTATATTCGTCCCACTTTTTGTAAGAAATTGTTGTTTATATAAAAAATATCTGTTAACACGATAACGCTTGCAATTTTATCAGGTTCCGGAGTAAAAATGTCTAAATAAATGCACTGTTTATATTCGATAATTGATATAAACATTCAAGAGAATCGATCAAAACGATTGAATCTTGCAAGACAGAAAGTATTTTTTTAAGGAAAACTCTATATTCCATTATGGGCGCAAGTTTTTTTATTAAATACTTACTGAACTAAGAGGAAAAAAATTACAGATTCATAAATAACGTGAAAAATAAATTACATCTAATCTTGGAATGGCGAATGATAACGAAATTTCATACGGCATTTATATAGCCTATCTTGTGAAAAGTATTTTTAGTTTCTATCTTTTTTATCAGCATTTATTCAAAGTTATATTTGGAGTCAGATCGATCTATAGAAAAACGATGCACAATTGATTTGCATATCGCTTTCTCATTTTGGTTCTAAATCGAAATTCGGAAAAAAAAACACACGGAATGTATCGGACCGCGAAGCCGATACAAAAGATGATCCGAAGTTCTTGTGTAAGCCGTTCACGATCTCGGTAGGTGTGAAAAGGTAAACTTAAAGAAACTGGATCGAACCGGCGTCCGAGACGAGTTTCAACGAGTCTCAAGAGTCTGGGAGAGCTCATCGGCTCACGCGGCGTGCCTAATACTTATACGCGCGCGAGACCTGTTGCAAACGATGAATAGGAGGAAGCGCGGAGTTGCATGACGTTGCGAAATATTCCCCCGCAGCACCGTAGTCGGAGTGGCAAGACACGAGACTTCAAGGGCCCCCTCCGTTTCTTTCGCCGCGTTCTGTCGCTCTCGGCATATAAAATTCTTCGCTTCCAATCGGCCGGGCGCAGCAAGTATTTTCATTATCGCAATAAGAATCACGCTTGTACGCGCACATGAACTAGATCACCAATCGCGAACATTCGAGATAACGACAGAATTAGCAAACATTCGAAGAAGCGTATACATACGTTATAATACGTGTATCGCAGAAAAAAAATTGTATGCGTAATTTTCCGCCGTATTATCTATCCGTATCTTCACTTTGTTCTTTAGTCTGAATCAAACATCCCAACACCCAAAAACGGAATACAGTGGAAGCCCTCTTTTCTTAACGCCATTTTAATTAACCGTCCGCTTATTTTACGTTGTCCTTTTTTTTTTATGTCCGTTCACCCCACTATTATCGCCCCTATGCCCCTACCCCTACGCCTCGTTGGCCTTAGCGAAGCGACTGACCGAGAGTAGGGACTGTAGGGGGAATACAGAATAACGAATGCGTCCGGTTCCGTCAACTTAAAAAAAGAGGGCTTGGGCCGTATATCGAAAAAAATGTTTACTCAATTTCACGAATATCTCTAAGATACAGCAATGACCACTTCAATATTCCATAATACTATTGAATACCTTCTCACTTGAAGAGAAGGAAGAAACAATAAATACGATAATTAAAGTTCGTTCATTTGCATTGATTCTATAATAAAATTTACGCGGATTAACATACGACCAAAACACGAGAAGTTGATATGACTATTCCGACAATCTTTAAGAACAGGTGAAATACCGCAGTCGGTAATAAAAACAATGTAATAAACCTTTTTATAGATATATAAATAGTAACAGTTTTAAGAAGAGTCTCGTCCAATGCGAATATCACCATAGCACTGGATGGGACTCTTTTTTACGGTGTGAATGCCAGTATTTGTGAAAAAAGTTGTTGACAGTTTTTTTATAGCGATTGAGCTCCGGATACTTGGAGGGGGGAGAGGGGGGGGGTCACCTACTCCTAAAAAACAATGTTACCCTCGGTTAAGTGCGACACGTATTTGAGAAAAAAAATGAACAGCAAATAACATCTTAAATACTTTGAGTTGATAATTTTTGTTTGGCTCTACTCCAATTCTCAATTCAATAAAAATCGTTTTATCAACGATGAGGGTTTTTACAGTCGAGTTTTACAGCAAGTTCATCGCAAATTCGCCACTTTAAAAAATTTAACGCGCTAATTTCTTATTTCTCCGTCAGCACCATTGCATATCGCATACGCTTTTTGAAGCTCGTTCACGATCACGATCCCTATTCTAACTTAAAATTTAGTATTATAATCCGAATTATATTAGTTATTATATCATCGTTTTTCGTTCCCGTAATAACAACAGAGTCACCTATAATATTCCTATATTCATTCGGAACAATTCCCGTTAAACATTTCGAAACCTCAAATTTTAAACCGATTCGTTACCTGATAAACATAATGCTCTATAAAGCTCTTCTATGGTAAATGTCTCAAAAAAGCTTTCTCTTTTTGTACCCCATCATAGGTTTTCTTTTCCCGTGAATGGAAAAAACTATAAACATGTGTTTTTGTATCTAATATTATAAAATTGTTTTTTCCCCGTTTTTAGTGGATATTCATGGGCCATCCATTAAAAAAAAATTTCGTTGTAATCATATGCCTTACTTTCTATTTCTTTAACTCTCGACTGCCCGCACGTTTATAAGCCAGGAGTTGTACGTTTGGCGTCGTTTCGGAGATCGCAACTCATAAGTTTGTCACTAATGCTTATAAAAATGACACATGATTCTCTTGACAGTTCTTTGGATGAAACTTTTGCATCCGGGCGATCGATTTTCGTCGGTATATTTTTAAAATATGCTATGTTCCCGCGGAAATAAAAGACTAAAAAGTGTCAGAAGCGTGCCCGTTCATAAATAACGTATAGGCGATATACACTCTTTTGCGTTCTCCATATAAGTAAGTAAAGATAAGTAATTGACGTGTGAATGCCTATTATCTTTTAGTTGCCGAACAATTGATCAGCCATTCTCTCGTTACGTAGCCTTACAGGATTGGGAACGGTTTCTTAGGCTACCTTAACCTCTGTTATGTCAAATTTCCATTAATACAACATATATTGTAAGACCACACACCCGGAAGGTGCTAGGCTGTGGTTCCTCACCCGGTCGAGTATACACAACAACCATTAACGCAACAATTCAATGTTGACAAAACAGAGATCAACGTAGCGTTAGAGGTTGTCGAGAATGAGTTTGCTTTACATAGTATATTATCGCGATTTTGTATCGCTTTGGACCTTAATAAAAATTAAAAACCCCGGTATGGGAGAGAAGAGTAAAAATTTAATTGCATTACCGAAAAAGAGTGATATTTAAAATAATACAATTCATTCATTGCACTCCTTATCCAGCCGGAAGTGTTCATCTTTTTGTAAACATTTTTTTTTTCATTTCACCGTAGTTAAATATTCGTTTCGTTACGCCTCAGTAGAAAAAATGTTCTCATTGTTCTCTCGAAAAAAAAACTTCCATTTGATTTTTAAAAACTGAGATGTCTGCAAAAATGTCTGTGTATTCAAAATGTTCCAAAATGTCTGAAAACACACATTCAGGAAAAAATGTCTGGATGTGCGTGTATATGTGTGCGTGACAAAGTAGAAACATCAACCTCTATAACTCAAGAAAAGCTAAGGTTATCAAGACCAAATTTACATGTGTAAATTTTACATTAGTGCATGTAGAAGGACGAATTCTGAATGTCTAAATTTAAGTTTGGTTCAAATCGTTAAAATCGTATGGTGACACTATAACTCTTCCAATTTCGGGAAATTGGATAAAAATATCTCCACAAATGGACTTTCTAATCCGATAATTGATATTGCATTTCACACGCGTCGATAAACGCGTCCAAATTTTACAATCTTACGTTCTTTTCATGTTAGAAAAAACTAAATATTTTATTTCCAAGGACAATGTTTACATTTTATACGATTCAAATTAAAAAAAAAGTCTATTCGCTTGATCAACCTGAAGTTTTTTAGATCACATTTAGAATTAGATTGGACCATTAAAAAATTATGCAAATTAAATTTAAATTTAAATTATATTTTTTTTTTTATTCTTGTGTTTTTTACGTCGTTTACAAAGCTTCCTCCATGAAAAGCTTTGCAAAGGATGTTAAAACCAATATGAGACAGCTATATGCAAATCCAACTTGCACCAATCTTTTATCAGTTACCGTCGTTTTTTGGAATAAAATCGGAAAACGCACCGAAAAACGGACACGTACTACGGGGCATGAAACGAAGCGCAAAAAATTGAAAAAAACACACCGTTGATTTTTTGTTGGGTTTTAGTCTAATTTCAATCCCTGCAATCGAAAAAAATCCAGAAAAAACAACATTAAAAGCAGAACAAAAAGGAAAAAAAAAACTTGCTAGGGACAATATCGAACGGGGAAAATAAATGTCACGGGAATCCACCAAGACTTCGATAACTTTCCTCTTTCCCATTTGAGAAAACGGTAAGAGCAAAACTTTTGCCATATATTTAATACATCTATTAGCTGTTTTTACCCGACGCTATCGGTTCCTCAACATTTGCACAAATGTGTCTTCAACATGGACGTGGAAGTTATATAAAATCAACTGGAATGCGTCAAGTGAATTCTCCGCCGACTCTATCTTACTCGCGGTGATTCATCGTCGCAGCGGCGGCGAACAGCCAAACGATTCTTCGCGCGTACAAACGTGGAAAAATAAAAAAGGTATAAACCGAACGACTGAAATACCTGAATGACTCGACCGTGACTCGTGTCTACACTCGTTCCGGATCAGACGAAAAAGAAAAATTCTCTGTTGCGCTGATATGAAATTTTATCACTATCGAAACTCTCACAGATGTGCCACGTGGCGAAGCCAAGCCACCGATTAATTCAACGTCCCCATAATCTAATTGACAACATTCTCATGAATTGGATATATCCAATCGAATTCGTGGTATCTAAGTATAATAATCAGATCCGAGTAAAAGAGACCTCCCAGCGAAACTGCGTAAGGGGGGAAAACAGCGAAACGCTTTGGGAATTACCAGGCAGCTGGTCTCCCGGCGCTACAAAACAGTTGTTATGGCATCAGTACGTTCGTACACTGTAGTTTCTCGTGTACTATAGTTATACTGGTTCCCCCTCGGACGCGTCGAGACGCGTCCTCACGTGCCACACGAGGGGGAAAACATTCACATCTATCCATGCGAGATACCCGGCGAGACGAGAGAGAAGGAAACCACGGGGCGCAGTAGTGGGAGCTACATCGATAAAAGCCACGAGTCCAGAAAGCTGACGACACATTCGGTACGAACACGATAGACGCGACGAACGTATCCTAAGTGTATCTTCGTTCGACAACGACTCTCATATATAAACTCAAGTATATCACCGTTCGCTCGTTGTTTTTTTTTATTTCGCCGAGTTAAATACAAGATTCCTCTTCCTCATTCAGTGGATACAAAGACATCGATCAACGAGTGACCAAGCGACTCACGGTATTACGTGAATTCCGCGAACTGTAGTCGAGTGTTTTGTGTGATATAATTACGTGCTACGTTCACCCACCGAAAGCAAACTGTAGAAGAACTGGAATAAAGCCGAGCGCTGTTCGTCGGGAGTACCACGCACAGCAAAAAAATTCAACCGACATTCAGCGAGGTTTGCCAAGGAACCAAGAGACACAAGAGCAACGAGGGTAATTCAGTGATCGCGGATATGACTTGCCAAGGATTGCAGTCCGTACCAACGCCAGCTATGGCCGAGAGGTAAGAAATAAACCTTCTTTTTTTTGGAATTCATTTCTGATATTAGTTTCATGCAACGGCCTTTATTTCTAAGAACTTTGGAGAATAGGACGCGAGAAAGCTTTGGATCGATCCCAATCTCGCGATCCCCCGGTGAGGCGAAAAAAAGTAACGGCACTTGTACGCCCTGCGTGCCGGCCGGCCTAGTTTATCTCGAGATGCCGTATATAGGCCAGATAACGAAATCGCGCGATCGACAACTGTTCGTATTCAATTGCAAACGCATGCCCGTCGTAACTTTACAGTTTCTTTTTTTATGCTGGAAAAATTATGAAAAAAAGAATAAAAAAAGGTTACTCAATGTTACGAAATATTTATCACAGGACAAAGAACGCGATGGAATTGTTCTTCAATGACTTAATTTTCGGGAGGTATCCGATTTTTTGGAAAAATATTTGCAAGTCATTTGAAAAATATGCAATGGGAAAAAAATCAATGCGCGAGATTAAGAAGGGTGTATCGCTACAGTTCCAGCCAAAAGTATGATTCGGGGAGAATGCAGAATACTTTCCAATAGAATAAATATCTTCAAAAACCGAATATGCAAGGTGCTAAGAAGATTCATTATGCATATTATTAATTTTTCTGGTTATATGTACATTTTTACAGAATATTTCTGATTTTGAATTTTTTTTTATTTTCCAATTACCAAGTCATTGATAAAACATATTCGCAAATATGGATTGAAGATTTTCAAAAATTAGAACAAATGTCCAATAATTCACACCTAGTCAGAAAAATTGAGGAATCAACTTGCATTAAAAAAAATTGGCTTGACAAAAGTCTCATTGAACAATTTTTTCCGTGTTATTTGTTAACAACCTTTTCTAATCATCATTATACATCATTAATGATTTTAACACCTTCCATATGGTCGATTTTTTCAAATTTTTATCCCATTGCGAATTTGCGATTTTTTCTCTGAATCTTACTTTTGGCCGCGAATGTAGCGGTACATCCTCCCTAGTTTCCCTAGATCGAGAAAAAAATTCTACATTTAGCAAAGCATCTAATAAGATCGTATTTTTTTAATTGTATTTTCTTTTAATATGTCCGGAAATGAAAATGATCTATATCCGACATCTAAACTGTCGGCGCCAATGCTAAGCAATACTTGGAGTAGATTATATATATTTTTTGCTCGATAAGATATCAAAGTACAGATAACAGAGATAATGATAATGACAATCTGCAAGATCACTTCTCAAGTTCAGATATGTAAGCTTAACAAAAATCCTGATTACGATTCATGATTGTTGGAGCACTTCCACGACAAGAGAATTATAGAAAACAGTGCAAATAAAAAAAAAAAGAAATTACTTATCAAATCATCGGTGATAATGCAATTGTGCATTTGTATGGCAAAAAAACTATGTAAAACCATAAAATTGAAAAATTACTTATCAACTCATAGACGATAATACGGTTTTACTTTTTTACCGCGAACATTATCGAGATCACGTAACTGTCGATATCCAAAGCAACCGAGCATCTTTTGTATGAAACAATTTCAATTTAAATTACGAGAAATTTGGAAATAATCGATTTTCATTATTGAATTTCCAGTGGAAAATACGCGTGGAAGGTGCAGACGAAGGATCTACGGCGCCAGTGGAAAAGCAGCAACAAAATCACATGCGGAATGCTGCCGACACTGCGGGTTTTGGCCTCGCGTGGTTGCGAAAATCAAGGAAGCGTTTGCCTCGTTCCACTCGAAGATAAGAAGGATTCGGCGAGCCACATGCAGATGACCCTTCTCGAGGCTTACTGTCGCGAAATTGGTATCGAAGTTGTACGAATATCCGAGGACACGCTCAGATCTGTACTCGGCGCGGAGCACAGGGATTTATCATGTGTATTGGTTACCAACGATACGCCATATTTTCTCGAGTCACCGGAATGACTGGAACGCCCAAAAACGCCCAAGGATCTTGAATGAACAATTGAAATTATCAGACGATAAGATAACTGTCGAAAAGTGAGCTTACTCGACGAATTAAACGAGACAAGGCGATGATATGGCGACAAAGAGGATGAACAAGCGCGCGAATCATCGCTTCGCCCTGGTGGCAAATATTTCTTGGCAGATTCATGCAACGATTGCGCTTCGAGACATAATCCAGTCACGGAGAATACGCTGGTTCAATCGAATCCAGTGTAGTGAAAAGGACTCGAGGCATCGCGGAATTTGTATAAGGAAAATGATTGAAGACCGCGGCCAAGCTCGGCGAGGAGGGAGGAAGTCGAGCTTCCCGGCAAGTACATCGCAATCGTCCATCACGATGATTGATCGATCAAGCCGAAAAGGACGTTGAGCTTTACTGCACTCGATGTTACGTCCTTCAAGCCCTATTTACATACTGTTCGAATATTTGTTATAGCTTTCTCGAATGATTGTTTTTTTTATATACTATCTTATCGTATCTTGTGTGAAACAAATATTTTTTTTTTACAAAATCGAGAAAAAAGCGACACGAAAGAGCCGACGGTTGGCTCAATAAATATGTCGTTTTTTAAAATAATTTTCTTCTATTTTGATTGTGACTACAAGGATATGGAGAAATTTTTATGACCATTGTACGATTTGTAAATGTGTGAATAATAACAGAAAAAAAAAGAATTTTGTTTTAACGAAAATATCTGTGTAGAGCGGCTATAATAAAAAAATGGAATATTCTCCGAAACGTTTTCTTTGCTTCATACCTTGACCCACTTAACGCTCGCTCCTCGAAGCACGCTACTTCCTGATAATCGCAAACGCAAATTGACATTAATGATATCGATTGTGCTTCTTCTTTGCGTAGCTTGCAAAATACTTGAGGAACTCGAATATCTCAACGATGGAGGACTTGAAAATCTTGAATGTGACGTGAGTAGGTATATCAGAGCATTATGGGCTGTTTTAATTTGATAATCGAAAATCGATAATGTACGCAGTCAATTTATGCCACGGTGAAAATATTTCTCTGAATACGTCTGAAAGTTTATCTGAAAGTATAGAACAATTGCCCGGTATCCGAAAAGAGCTCCGCATTTCTCAAAATAGCAAAGCAACCTCTTTCGATTTTCCGAAAGTCTCTAAACCCACTTAATTCCAAAATAACTTTCATGACAAATCAGATTTATATTTACAGCTGCGGACTCCGCAGCATTATATCTAAAAAAACCTCAGCCCTCTACCGATGATCAGGATAAATACAGCTTGGTTTACCAAGTATCGGAAGCTTAACCGTGACGATAAAAAAGAATTTCAAAAAATCAATCATTGTGAAAAGTGTAGTCTCTGCAATCTGCAACGAAATGGAACTGTACTCCATGTAATGCTGGTTGATTCCATTGTGTCGTCACAATAGTAATCCCTACGGGTTCATAAAAAAATTATCTTAATTCAAGCGCATTCAAAACGTACATAAAGAAACATTTGTTTCAAACATTTTCAGCCCAATTCATAATTTCTTTCAACTATCCTTGTTTGCCAGGAGCTGAGTCATTTGCTGCGCAGATGTATCTAAAGCCACCTAATCTGGGAAAGGCAGTTTATCAGAAAATAAATCATATTTTCTGGGATAAAGTTTCTCTGATGAGACGTCTAACAAATTCAGCAAGTCTTAGAGAGAACTCGCAAGTTCTCATTAATTTTTCTGTATTTTCTGTATTTTCTCTGAAAATATCGACTTTCGGTATTTTTGGTACTGTTGGTACTCTCGTTACAGAATGGGTTTTAGTTCTTAGAAACAACTCGTATTTTCTATTCAAGTACTTTACCAAAAAATCACATAGCAAGTACATTTGCATTTACTTACAAAACTTTTACGTGGAAAATTCTTGGGTTTTACACTCTAAGTTCATCTAGAAGGAACCCAACGCTTTTTAAGGATACTTTGCATTTTTTAACTTTTTCCCCAGAAAAGTAGTAACGTATTATACGCTTTATGTACTTGTTCCCCCGAAGAGGAGATACGCTTTTTGAGGCCACATTACATTTTTAAGCCTCGCTAAACATGTTTTCAAGACAAAAGATCGAGAAATTCCTAAATTTTCGAAAAATACTCAGAATTTCTCAGAATAAATAGCACAGATACTTAGCAAATAGGAAGTCAACTCAAAGACATCATTTAGAAAATCTCTGAAAATCCCTACAACAATCCGGCGATTACAGTTTCTCCGGCAAATAGTCAGAAAAATGTTTTCACCAAAGTGCTACCGAAAGATTTTTGAAAATTACTCGACCGTATTTGCACAAATTTCAATATGCAACAACAATATATTGGAACATCAGAAATGTCAAGAATAATTGAAATCTACATGCAATATTTTCCTCAAACCAATCGGTTGGGAGAGGGAACTTAAAAAATAAATAGTTTTAAGTCGCATAATGAAACTGTGAGTTTTTGATATATAATTTTCTTTATTTTCTGCACAAAACAGGCAAACAGCGGAGGTAACTTTTCACTTTTTCGGAAATACGAACGACGGCGACAAGATTCGCGAGGCCTTGAATCGTCTTGTTCAGCGTCGCCGACTGAGTGACTTTGCTTTGGAGTCGACACACTTTACGTTCCAACAGAAGCCCTCGCTTCGTCTCCAGGTATAGACGGGTTAAAGGCGATGTGGAAAAACTCAGCCGATAACGAAAACTGTGAGTAATGCCATTTCCAAACGACATGCATTTGAGTAACAATAAAATTGTATTTCTCCGTGGAATGGATAGACGCAAAAGAAGATCATTTTCTTTTTTCTAATCGTGTATGGTTTCGAAAAGGCAATCATTACAGTTCTTGTTACCGACGGCCACATCACCTTAATCGAAGAATGATATAATCTTCTAATTGTGCGAAATTTTTTGAATTCCTATGTTTTTTTTGTCTCTAGAGTCTTCACATTAATCAGGTCAACGAACGTGAAGTTCGTTTGGGAGATCAATTTATATTGTCATGTGTCGCTCAGGGGAGCTATGGTATTAGCTTCGTGTGGTACAAAGATAACATGCTCGTAGACATGACCAAGGCTACAAGGTGAACACTCAGACGCTTTTTATTATTGCAACGTTACAGTATAAAAGTAAAAAAAACGTTTGCATTTTAAATCAGGGAAATATGGTATCGAGATCTTCCAAACGATGGCTCGGACACTCACACGTCGCTGTTGACGATAGACAAAGCAACTTTATTGGACGCTGGTCGTTACACATGCCAAGCTATTGATTGGGGTGGCCAACAATGCAAAAGCATTTATATAGATGTGAGAGATGAACCTGATGTCAAAGTCGTGCCTATGAGCGCTACTATAGAAAAGGTATGCAGTATATTGCATAAAGGAGAACGATTAAGGAGTACGAATCGTATGGTATATGAATATTTTCCAACCGAAAGTGCGATTTTGGAAGAATTGAAAACACTCCGCAAACATAAAAATTTGAAAAAAAAAATTACTTTATAATAGATCGTAATACCATTAATTTTACATCGTTATAATTGAAAAATTTAAGACGAAATTAGTTTTTCAAAAATTGTTTAACAAATCAAACGGGAAACAGACTTTTTTTGAGTTTTGCCAATCTTATAGATTACATTAGAATGTACAGATTTCTTTTTAATTTCAAAAAATGTCATATTTCGAAAAATATGTAATCCGCATTTAACAATATGTTTGATCTATCACACGTCAACTTGTCAACAACGTTTCGAGTGTAATGGGGTAATCTTTTTGTCAATACGTGATAAAAATTGTGTCTTTTTGCATCCATTAGAAAACAAAAGAGAATTAAAAAATTTCTTGAACAATGCGCATTTATTTAGTAAAATCAACCAATCAATCTTGGCTTTCAAAAATTGTAAGCTGAAGGATTTTCACTTCAACCATTTTTTAAGGCACATTTATTATTTTTTTTTTGGAAGCATTATTATTGTAAATAAATTATCAACGCGCCTGCTACACAGTTTATTTAAGTTTTATTTCTTATTCAATTGCGCAGCTTTCGAAATTCACTCCGACTTCTACACTTGGCGGGGAACTCAACGATACACGCTCCTTAAGAATGAGAGCGACAAAAAATCGCAAACCTTTAACACGATCAAAACTACTCTGTTATTGTATCCATTTCAGGGCAGCGACATACAATTGATGTGTATGACACCGAATATGCGAAGTTTAGGAATCGGTTTTGGTTGGACGAAAAATCGTGCATTGCTCAAATTGGAGCCAGGTCGACAAGTGTGGGAGGATCTTTATCCAGCTGGGAGTATTCTGAAAATTACAAATGCTCAGGTACAATTCGAAAAAAATCTTCTTTGTAAATGTTGAAAAAAAAAATTGCGTGCTTTACCAGAGCGCTCGGCCGGATTTTAAGTATTCGGTAATTGAAAAATGTATCTTATATTGAATTCTCAAATACATTTCGAGCTCTCATGGACTTTTTAAACTTTTGAGTACAAAGTACAAAATACTTCAGCGTTTATGTTAACAATGAACATTCTTTTCTTCGAAAAAGCTCAAAAACAATTCTTTGAAAAGTGCCCTCCTGTTCCTTGGCACTGAGAGAAAGAATATTATTGTTTATAAGTATCCCGCACCCGCTGAGGCAACACGCCTCACTCGATAACAATTCTGGAAAAACTGTGCTAAGCATTAGGATAATACGCAGGACGCTTAATGCTTCAATTCAAAGGCTCATCGAGGTTACTTTATGTCCATTAGAAAATAGTTAATGCTGCCTCGTTGACTTTGGAATCCCTGTAAAACGCATTTTTTCGGCACTCACTATTCAAAATAGGCAAGGAGTTCCTATTAAAATCGTCTTCGAGGCCTCTCTGAGGACTTTCCATGGGGACGCTGCGTACCGAATGAACTTAAAAATACAATTCATTCAGCGTTCTTTTCGGTGGACCTCCAACATGATACGCAGTCCATTTCAAGTGGCTGCGGTGACCCCAAATATTTTGTTTAGCCTCCATGAAAAGAGCACTTTTCGTTCCACTTTTGTAAAAGCGGGATAAAAAGAGAACTTTTCGTCCCGCTTTTGTACTTATCTTAATTAACAAGTGAATGTTTACTCTTGAGTACTTGAGAAATCAGTTTTGAATTCCACGTGCGC